>OZ014533.1:179911359-181111359 GCA_963966105.1 Volucella zonaria | reverse complement strand
GTTAAGGATTTGCGTAGGTAGCACTTTTTCAAGAATCTTTGATAGGCACGGCAAAATGCTGATAGGTCCAAAGTCATTAGCTCAAGCAGGATTCGCTTTTGTGCAACAGGAATCACTCGTGCATGTTATGAGGCCTGAGAAAAACCAAAGTCATAATACGAAAGTTGTGAGTCAAGTGATTTATTATTTGAGATATAATGATTCGCATTGAGTCTTAGCCAATGGCATTTATTTTTATTGAGGTGGTAGAGAATATTTCATTCTCCATCACAACTTTGAAATCAACCCGGGACTGGTAGAGGTATATATTAGGTATAGTTTCAAAATTGAAACTATTAATTGCTATACTGTCTTGTAAAAAGTAGTTATTGAGCTGATTTTTTCGATCCAAGGTACATTCATTATTATTATTGCTGACCACAATTTAATGCAGATTTTTTCACAGTATCTTAGGAAAGAAGGATATATTTAGCTTCGCCGAACAGGAGTATTACGTGCAACTTTATAGGCATTCCAATTGAATGAGAAAGAATTTTGCTTCCATTTCCTGTATAGTCTTCTTCTTTTCTTAACTGTTTTGAGAATATCCGATGTAAACCATGGAAAGGATTTGTTTCTTATACTTCCTTACTTAAGGTGGCATTACAGTCCAGGATGGACCTGCGCCTCAATCAACAAGGGTCTGCAGCCAGCTCCATCTTTAGCCAGCTGATTTTAGTTTCGGACGCTAAGTTGGTTGAGGTCAGCTGAGTCGCAGTCTTCCTCTACTGCGCTATTCCTTGGCGCAAATTCGAATACTTTTAGGACAGGAGCATTGGTATTCATCCGATCTACATAACTCAGACACCTCAGTTGTCGGACCGCCACTTTTTCTGGCTAATTAATATCGCTGTACAGCCCTTACAATTCGTCGTTATATGTATATCTTCCCTCCTTCATTTACCATTTCTGCAGATGGAACCGAAAATCACCCGAAGAATTTTCCTCTCAAAACAGCCAAGAGCACTTTCATCCATTTTTGAAAAAGTCCATGCCTCTGCACCATAGAGATGTACTGGGATTATTAATATCTTATAAAGGGTCACTTTTGTTATTCGAGAGAGGCCGCGGTTGGCTAGAGTTATTCTGCTTTTAATTTCAGTGCTGGTGTCGATATCTGGATTAATAGCAGAACATAGGTAGACAAAGTCCTTAACTAGCTCAAAGCTATTTCTGTCGAGGGTGACGGTCTATCCGAAACGTCGGTGTTGGGTGTCCTGATGTTAAAGAAATTGCATGACAGCGCGTCGACTTCTCTAAATTGTTTTTTGACATCAAAGGTCTCGATGAGTTCTTTACCGACCTTGATGGAGCAGGGTGCATTCTTCATCGTCATCCTGCACAAACGAACGAGTTTGACAGGGATGCCAAAACTAGGTATTGCTCTGTATAGCTCGACTCAATAGATTCTGTCGGCCTTAAAATCGATGATTAGGGGTTGTGTATCGATTTGGAGCTCATGGGTTTTTTCCAAGATCTGAAGGAATATTTGGTCGATGGTGGACTTTCCTGGCATAAAGCCACATTAATCTGGACCAATTAGGTTGTTGACGAACAGCTTTAGCCATGCACACAATACGGCAGAGAGGGTCTTGTAGGCGATGTTAAGACAAATGATTCTTCTGTAGCTGGCGCAGTTCAGAGGATCGTCTATCTTGAGGAACTAGCTAACAATGCTGAGGTTCCATTCCTCGGGCATACTTTCGTCGCACCATATTTTACAGATGGGTTGGTACGCGCTCCATACCAAATCATAGCCTGCCGCTTTGAAGAGCTTGGCGGTCAGGCCGTCCGCTCCTGCTGCTTTGTTAGATTTAAGCTTACGTAGATATGACTATCTTCACTTCATCCAGGTCGGGTGGACGGAATTGTTGGTCTACATCGTATTGATTGAATGATTCTTTCTGTCTGATAGAGGTATTTAGTTCACTGACGCTGTTATACGGTCTAAAGAAATGCTCTTTCCCGATCCTCAACATCGACTGCGACTTTACTATTATGATCCCTCGTTCAGGCTTGTAGCCGTGGCATGTTTTTTTTACCTTTTGGTAAAACTTCCGAATCTCATTCCTCAATATAATCGACCTCGGGTTTTTCATCCTCTTTCTTTTTCCTCGTTCATTCCTCCTCTTCTACTCGTAGAGCTCGTGTGCCACTATAGTCCTTACAGCGCCACTTTATATGCATCTTGTTTAGCTCCATGTACTTGCCGGCACTAGTGTTCTAACTATGCGTTTCGTTGTGGAGGCCGAGTAAAACTCATCACATCAGATGCGGTACCTCTTTATGGCATTGTTGCCACTGGTGTTCGATGCTGGAGGCATAATACCACTTAAGAGATTAAGGGAGACTTGATTGGAAAAGGATTTAGCGGTCACTTGCGATTGTAGCTATCCGACGTCGCTTGCATTTGCGATGTTCGGGATTTCCATAGCCGTATCGATGATGGCCCCTCGCAACGTTCGTCGCAGTTTTTCATCCTCTTTTTGTCCGGCCCATCCCGGATTTCTTGGATGGCGGTAATATCTGTTTTGCAGCAGTGCAGGGCCTCTGCTAGTTATTCGGCTGCACGTGCCCGAGTGCAGATCCAAAGTTTGTTGTCGTTGTTTAGTTTGGGGGGGTTGCCAACTGTAGATCGGTCCATATCCGAGGGTTGTTATTGCTTCGTAACTTGGTTTATTTTTTTCTTGGCCATGCAGTTACTCTGACGGCACAACCCGCAACCTGGAGGCCCAGTTCCATAATAGATACCCCTAGGGTGAATGTTGGGAAAGCACAAAATGGGACAATAATGCATCCCTATCGAAATACTAAGTATCGATCTTCACCGGAAGCTCCACGATTGAATGCGGCATTGGAGCAGGGGTCTTCTCAGCGGAACTGAACGCATCGAAATTGTACTAGCGATTAGAGAGGCCAACTTAGCCTCAGCTCCAATGCCATAAACAACATAGGAATCCTTATTGACAGCCTCTGTCATTAAAGCCTACTCACTTACTCCGTCCTCCAAACTAGCAGAAAAGTGCAAGGAAATTATCACGCAGGTAATCGCTCGGTTTAATATAACTCTCCACTGGGTTCTCGGGCATAATAACTTAAGGGGAATGAGAGAGGCGCTAGCCAAATGTGGCTTAACTTTCTATGTCTCTCTTGCGGAATCAGTGTGCTCCCCAATGGCGCTAATCAAGGGTAGCATTCTCCAACATTTTTTTTCTATTGCCAACTCTAGGTGCGACAGTCCAGAAACCTGAACCATATCCAGACAGATTTGGCCTGCCTGCAATGAAAACTAGACGAATGACTTAATCAACGGAACTCGCACAGAGACATCAGGAATGACAGCAATTAGCACGGTCCACTGGGCAATAGGTTCACACGCTGCCAGGTCAGGCATTCCTTTTATCCCCATCTCTTATAGCTGTAACAACCCACACGAAAAGGAAACCTCATTCCACTTTCTTCCTGTCTTCCTGGAACTAGCTAGAACCAAGCATAGCAGATTTGACGAATCCTTTTTCAAGGAATTATCATGTACTTCTGGCATAAAATTCTGCAACATTATTACTTTTCTAAACTCCACAGGATGGATTTGAAAACTACTCGTACTCTCTTAGCAACACCCTTCAACATAGAAGTCACGTGAGTTTCGGTATCACGACGGCGCATCCACGCCACTTGTGTTTCTGGAAAAAAAACTGACCAGACAACGAGGCAACCATACTCGTAACTAACTACCTGAGGTCTGAATTTTTTTTGTAAAAAATGCATATATAAATATCAGAGTCAACTCAGTATCGCATCTTCTCCTTATATACGTATACTGTTTAAGTTTCCCTAAATAGGCTAAGGCCCCAAGTAAGCCAGAAATGGATTGCTTCTAAAGTTTCTGTGTGTAACTTTTTTATACTTCGTGTGTAGGTCTAGCAGTTTATATCTCACTTTTTGCCCCATATACTCGTACGTCAATTTTTCAATGAGACTGTTGGTAAGTAGAAAACGTATCTGGCAACCGACAATGTGACCGGACAGGATTATATTTTTCAAATCCAAAACGCAAATGGCTTTCAAATTAATAGTTATTCAAAGCTTTAGCTATTATCGCTACTACGATACAATCCAGCCGTTAAAGGCACTCAACATTTGATGGAAGAAATCATTGAAGAACTAAAAGGCGGACCCTTTCTGGGATAGAGCACTTCATTCGATGTATTCTACAATACTATAAATATTTAAGCAGGTTACTGCAACAATTCCAGAGATTATGTAACTACAGCAAACAATATGAGTACGTTGATATATGATACATTATCTCAAAGCGAAGAGTTATATTTATACGCACAATCCGTTCGGGAAACAATACTCGTAGAAACATTTGGAAAATATTCCATTGGTAGAGCTCATTTTGCCAATAGCGGCAGAAATATTCGTAATTGTGATTTCGAAACCCACTCAGAAACTAATGTAGCAAAAGAGGAGCAGTATTGGACGGAAATGATGTCGGTGCCTGTGGATGTGGGCTTAATTCAATCCAAACATTCAGCTGAACGGAAACAAGAATTTTTCTGGCATCCGTAGTTTTTTTACCGAAGTATACTTCAGTAGTTCTGAGCAAAGACTGACTTTTTTGTAAATTATTTCTACCACGCGGAGTTTTTCAACTGAAAGGATACCGTACCGCCGCGCCGCATAAACACGAAACTGGGAGCGACGACAAGTAGAACTAGGTAGATACAACAGAATAAAAACGAGGAGAAAGAACAAATACACACACCACATCCTGTAGCAAGAAATCGATCCATCAGGCATGTACTCATACTTCGTTGAGCTGCCATCACCATTTTTGGGTGGGATTTTCGTTTTCATCCAAATGCACTGCTGCACTTGCAAAAAATTTCCCAAAAGGATAATTTTCACATGTGGATTTTGGAATGGAAATAGGCACTCGCACACTTTTTTTTACCACCATCAGCTCCAGTTCTGTATGCTTTGCTTCTTTGGCATTTTGGGCAACGGGTGAAGGGCTGGAAATTTTAATTTCAAAATGAAACTGCAAAAAGCCCGATATCAGCGAAGCTACGAAGCCATCACATCCACCATCTCCCCAAGGCTCAATAATAATAAACACTTTGCAATAGTTGTGTGCGATAGGGTGTCCTACATATTTTGCAATCTACCCTTGAGAGTACGGAATATGATTACGAAAATGTACAAACATACCCATAGATAAATATGTATTGTATCTATGTATCTACAACATTTTATTCTCTACTAGTTTTTCATAGCCCAACCCACTTTCCTTTGCATGGTATAGAACTACACTACATAGTGCTCCTCCTGATGATCCATCTCCATCCCATCTGACCTAGCCAAGGGATTGAGTAAGAAAAAAAGAAAAAAAAAAAAAACAAAAAAAATTAAAAATAAAAATAGGAAAAAAAAAAGAACTTAAAAATGAATCGAATATTTTCGAGTTGCTGAAGTTGTTGGAGATTTTTTATGAGTCCTTGGTGGGGTCTAGCAGAGCTGCAGTTGAATGCTGAATCGGTTCATGTGTTAGCTATCCTTGAGAAAACAATTGCTTTAGATGATAGGACCAAAGGAGGGGCGTAGTGGTGCTGTGGCATAGTCGACTTTTAAACGAATAGAAACCTCAACTCGCTGTATGGTTGGCTATATGGTATTTTACATTTTGTTCTTTACCCTTTTTGTGAAGATTTTAAGTGTCCAAGAGGGAGCGAGTATAAACTTGCTTTAGTTGGTTGGTATTTCTTGTTTTTTTTTCTTGTTTTTTGCATACTTGTTCATTGTTGCTTTTCTGTTTATTATCTGTGCTGTCTTTACATACATATATAAAAACAAAAAAAAAAATATTTTAGTTGGATAAGCAAGAAGCTGGCTGGCATAGAACTTGAATGATATAAGCAACCAAGTTGGAGAAAATACAAAAGCCTTGTGAAAATATGTTTTCAACATGGCTTGTACGTGTTTCGGGAAAGTTATATGGAAAGTCATTTTATATACATACTCGTATATATTTTTGACGGCATGTTAAAAGCGAAACGGAATATCTAAAAGCAATTGAATAGCAAATACCAGCAACCCTGCTATGAACAATGTCAATATCTACCCTTGCAATGATGGGAAATAAATGAAAAATACTACACAAGATGGTCTACATTTTTCTTCTTCTTTGTTAAATAAAAACAACAACAACAACTAAGCCCTTTTCTTATGGAAAAAATTAATTATTTTTATTGTAGAAAAAAAGCTTGGTGAATTTGTTTGAAGCGAACAAAAACTACTACGTCCAACCTTAAAACATCAGATGATATTCTCTTTATGCTGAACATTACAATTTTTCGGAAGGAAATAGGACGAGGATTTAAAAAGAACCTAGCGATATGTGTATATCTATGGTTTGCATGTTTTTGATGAATTACTAACGTAACATACGGTGGCTTTGTTTTTGTCCAGTTCATTTACACTCAAGTAGAAATATAAACTGCAGACATCAGCTGACTGAGGTATGTGGGTGCAGTTAAACAAAGGCGATGGTTGACTTCGGGGAAATCTTGAAAATATTGATGAGTCGACACCTCCACTTAAAGGCCATACGCCACAGCGTTCATGGTTAGATTGCCCATTTTAGCAGCTCGAACAAAATATTCAATTATGTGAGATCAACTTTGAAATTTGCATACTCGGTGCGCATCTTTGTAACGAAATTTCTAAAGAATTTCAATTGGGATGCACATAATAGTGAAACCTCTTCAATCTGGCGTTGAAACAGATTATTTCGTGGGCAGACGTACCTATTTTCTTCCCAAAGTCCCTGGAGCCAACCTTTGTCCAAACAATTTATGCTGATTATGGAGCCGGTTTTAGCTGGCACCGGCATTTGCCACGTGTAGGTTTAAGAATAAGTAATATACTGTAAATCGAGGATGTAGCGCTAAGTGCGATGGGAATAGTCGTAAACTATACAATGTATGAGCATGTGAAAATGCAAATTACCAGTCGAAATTCTAGTCCACTCGGTCACCTACTGAAGACTCACTCGCCGACTTGACATACAAATACGTGTAATTCTACAGGGTGAATGACTCGAACTCCAACTTCTTAAAATGCTATAATTTTTTTATTTTTTGATAAATTTTATTGTCCCAAAGCAAAAAATGTTGGAAAATACTCGTACATCAATTTTCAAATTGTGTCAGTAGATTTCAATATATATACATCTTTGGCGCGAATAATGGCCTTGAGATGGCCGAAGAAAGCATCGCACGCTGTGCTTGTTTGAGGTGGTCCAAACTTTGGTATTTTTTAGTTCCAACCTTCGCCTTCAAAATACCCTAGACAGAGAAATCCAACGGATTTGCATCCGGAGAATTTGCAATCCATTGTGTCGAAGAAATGAAATGTGGAACATTGTTTTTTAACCAATCTTGGTTGACGGGCGCTTTGCGAGACGGTGCCGAGTTTTGTTGAAATGTCTACAGTCTCCGACCGAAATGATTGTTTGCCCAAGCCTCCAATAATGCCTCTAAGACAGTTTCACGGTATACGATCGCATTAATTTTGACTCCATGCCACGGTCCAAAAATACGAGCGGAGAGCGACTATCGGCAGTTATGGCGGCCCAAACCATAACCATCGGTGCTGCTTGCTTTCTGGTGTGCGTCCGAAGGTGTAAATTTTCGAAGGATCTCTCTGGCAAGTAAACTCGGTCATTTTGTTTGTCGACATATTGCTCGATAACAAATGGCGACTCATCGGAAAAACACAAATTCGGCAACTCACCATTTTCGTGCAAGCGTAGCAACTCCTTCGCTCTTTCGACTCTAAATTTTTTCTATTGCGGTGTAAGATCGTGTGCTTTTTGGAAGTTTAATGGCTTGAGCCCAAGCTCATTTTTCAGTATGTGTTGCATCGTTCCGACGATATGTTGAGCTCACGAGCCATTTTTCTTCCACATCGACGCGGATTTCGCTCAATTCGAGCCTTCACTTTCCTAACCATTTCTGCCGATATTGCTGTTTTTTTATAACCACCTCCATGGCGTTTTGCAACGCTACCAGTATCACGGTTCGAGACACAAATGATTTATTCACGTTGAGGTGCTGGAGGGCTCTAACGATAGCTACTTGTGGTTTTCCAGCCAAATATCACACTATGACGCTTGAATTCCATCGCGGATAAAAATTGTTCAACACAACTGAGACGCAAATCATGTATCAAAATTCACTGTCATGAACGGTTTGGAAATTATAGCAGTCTGAAGTTGGTTACAGTTCGAGTTTTTCAGGGTGTAGTGCGGTTCGAATGCTATAATATCATGTTTCGTCGATTCGAAATACAATTTAACAAGAAACCGGACTTGTCAGCCATAAAATATTTACGAGTATAAAGCTCACAAAGCAAAAAGTAAGCAGGAAAAAAGCAAAAAAGTTATATACGAGTACTGACGCTGCTTTGCAAAACTAAGTGAAAATTTTATGCTACCTCAACACTAGGGACTTTTATTCATTGCTCAATGTTCGAAAATCCCGAGACTAACTTATAAAAACACAATTTCTAGGCAAAATTCGACTTTATTCATCAAACATGGTTTCTTTCCAGATAGGTTACAGTTTCGGCCATCATGTTTCATCCATTTTTACATACCGCTTGAAAAAAATATTTTTATTCCGCTTAAACAGCTCCAGATAGCTTTCCAACGTAACAGCTTCATTTGGGTGCCTAGAGCACTTAGAATCATTTCTGTCTGTACGACCGCCCTTGAGTTCAAATGGTTGATTCCGACAAAGCACATTCCTGATAACATTTTTCAAGTCAGTTTTGAGTTTTTTCTATTAAAGAACAGTGTTTTGTCAACGTACGGAACTGTCTTTTTTTGTTTTGAAAGATTAAGTAAACTTCAATAACCCGATGAATAATGGTCAAAGTGCCATCAAAATTTGACACTTATCGTTTGGATATGTTGTTAGTATTGCCATCTATGTGTCAGGCTCGGGACTTTTCGAACCACCTGTTATGTTACCTTAGGTTCACTGTAGTGCTCAATAAACAGAACATGAATAAGTAAATAATAGAAAAAGATTCTATTTCCAAAAAAAAAAGGAAAAAGAAGAAATACAATAATACATACTCGTACATAAAAATGTACATACTCGTACATATGCACTGGCGATCACTAGGGTGAGACCATACATTTTGAAATGGTTTTTCACTCTTTATAGTTACCTGTTTGAAATTTTGTACCCGCAAACTTTTACTACCCCTGAACAGGTACATATTTTCTCAACAGGATGTCATAAAATTAAAGGGTAAATAAGAAACGACCGTTGGAATTTCCCAAGATCAAACACTGAGCCGCCCGCCATTTTTCGATATGACCTCTATAAGACGGTTTGGAATAGAATCATACAGTTTTTTTTAAATAATCAAGAGAAATTTGGGCCCAGGCATCACGAATAGCTTCGATTAAAGTGTCCTTGTCTTCAAATTGTCTGCCACCTTCTTACACTTTACAAGATAACCATGCCAAACATTTTCGATTAAGTTTAAGTCCGATGAATAGGACGGTCATGGCAAAAGTTCCACGTCTTCTGATTGAATCCAGCGTCTAACCACCCTGGAAGTGTGGATGGGGGCATTGTCTTGTTGGAATATTCAAGGCAGGGGTCCGAAAATGTTTTTCACTTTTTGAAATGACCGTTCCAGCAGATATTTGTAGTTGTTTCTGTTCATTTTTGTGGACAAAAACTCCAACTGGATTGTGCCATAGCAGTTAATAGCTCCTCACACCATTACACCTGATTTACGGCAATGGTGTTTTGCCAAAATAAGCTCCTCCTTTCTTAGATCATGGAAATAAAAGTTGTACCCATCGGCGCCGTCAAGGTTAAACTTTTTTTGCATCCGAAAAGACAACGCGTTTCCATTCACTGCTCCTGCATTCATGTTCTCCTGCAAAATTCATTCTATGCTCCTTGTGTTCTTGCCTCAAAACAGGTTTCTTTTTAAGTTTTTTTCTCTGTATAGTACCACTTTTTCATATTATCCTTCAGGCCATTACTATGCTGGCTGATACTCCGCTTTTGGCC
This sequence comes from Volucella zonaria, assembly GCA_963966105.1. Classification (NCBI taxonomy): domain Eukaryota; kingdom Metazoa; phylum Arthropoda; class Insecta; order Diptera; family Syrphidae; genus Volucella; species Volucella zonaria. The sequence goes on along the minus strand of OZ014533.1, from coordinate 181,101,214 downwards.
CTTATTTTAGTCGATGGTAGAATAGAATTTGAGGCACGCCCTAACCAAGTTGTTCGCAGCTCGCAGCATTCTGGTCAAAGGTCCGTTCTAACCGTAATCGGTTCCGGTGAAAGTTGATGTGGAAGAGGAGTAGAGACCTAAGGTTACGTGGATTTGTATTGAATTGGTGGATATCATTTGGAGCCAATACAACCAACTTCTCGACATTTTTTATGGGGCTGGAAATTTTGAAGGAATTAAATTCTTTATCCCACATAACACCTAAATCCCGTAGTAAGCTGACAGGGGGTATGAATCCATTGCCAATGAAATGGGTCCTTGGAGGTGGTGTCATACGTTTACGTGGATAAATTATAGTTTGACATTTCCTAGGATCAACCTCTAAACAATTTTTTCACACTACATAGGTTAAAAGCTAATTTCAGATTATCTTGTAATACTTAAGATCAATACCCTTTGAGATGTGGAAATATGGGATTCTTTGATAATGAAATCTACATAATTGATTGCCAATATAAATATCAGAGGGCTGAGGTGACTTCTTTGAGGTATCCCAGATGGGGTGTACCTCAAGTTATGAGATCTGCAACTGAAGGTCTGAAGAAAACGTTATATAGATGAAGTTTAAGCCGATAGCTTTAAGTTAAAAAAAAAAATATTTCGTGCGAGTGCTACTAGATCGCTTTCCTTTCCGTCTTCTAATGGACAGAGAGGGTTGATAAAGAAAGAAGATAGATTGCAGTGAAAGAAAATCAAGTCGTAAGTAATGCTCTGAAATCGTTTGAGTATTTAAGAGAATTCAGCGATGGAACGGTAACTAGAGGTCTCATTTTTGGACCTTTTTTATGGAGGATCTCTTTCAAAAGTATGGGAAAATATTCTGTGACATAGAGAACTGAAAGAAGGTGGAGAGAGGTTTGGCCGAGATGTTTGCACATTTTTTTAAAACAATGGCAGGCAGACTGTCAGGCCCAGGAGAATAGTGATCTTTGAGCAAATTCAACTGATGTTAGTGAAGTTTGGGCATAGCTATCCATGTAAGAAAAATAGTTGATATCAGGCTCTCTAAGATGCGTAGCAAACGACTGGCTAAAGAATTTAGAGAATAAGTTTGAGAATCTCAGGGTAGGTGTGTAATTATCGGATTTTCGATGGTGTTTCTGAAGCGGAGAAAGGAGTTAATAGTAGAAATAACTTTAGAAATAACTTCAGGTTACTTCGTGATAGAGTGATTCACAGAGCAGAGAAAAAAGGGTATGAGCTTGTTGGTAAGCGAAGATGTCGAAATTAGACCGAGATTTGAGATATGTGCGATATAGTTTATTACTTTGATTACGCAACGAGCAGAACTCACTCTTGTATGGTCGTGAGGATGTGCAATCTTTTTTGGAAACGAAAGGAATGGGTTTATTTTTCAAAGAGTTTGACAATTAAGAGTGTAGGAAGATTCAATTGTTCAAATACCCGTATCTATGGAAACATTGGAGCTATTTGAGATCCTGCCGAAATTAGTAGTACACTTTTGTGAAATCCGCTCTATGAAAATTTAAATGAAATTATTTTATTTTTTTACTGTATTTACGAATGTAAGCGATAAATGTGGGTGGTGGGTGTCGAGTTTTGATAAAAGATGTCTGCTCTCAATTTATCGGCATTGGATGAGAAAACACGATCAAGTTACGTGCGTTATTGAGGCTATAACTTAATTCGTGCGGTTTGCAGAGATGGCGTGACTTGTATTATTCCATTGGAACATGCGTTGGAAAGCTACCGTCATTGTACGTCATTTCAGTATATGTCATTCATTTGAAGCGTAAACAACAATAATTTTTTTCACTCAAATATGTCGAACTTTGTGCCTGAACAAGTGTTTTTGAGGGGAGTTCTTCTTCATTACTTTAATATGAAGAAAACTGCTGCCGAAAGTCATCGTATTTTGGTGGAAGTTTATGGTGAACATGCGCTAGCTGAGCGAACGTGCCAAAAGTGGCTTGGAAGACGATGAACGTCCTGGACAGCCAAAAAAGTTTGAAGATGAAGAACTGGAAGCATTAATCTATGAAGATTGTTGCCAAACACAAGAAGAACTCGCAGAATCTTTGGGTGTCACTCAAGCAGCCATTTCAAAACGTTTAAAAGCAGCTGGATATATTCAAAAGCAAGGAAATTGGGTTCCACATGAACTCAAGCCGAGAGACGTCGAAAGGCGGTATTGCATGTCCGAAATGCTGCTGGAACGCCACAAAAGGAAGTCAGTTTTGCATCGGATTGTTACTGGTGATGAAAAATGGATCCATTACGACAACCCCAAGGGCAAAAAATCATATGCGAAACTCGGCAAACCAGCCAAATCAACGGCAAAGCCGAATATCCATGGCTCGAAGGTAATGCTCTGTATTTGGTGGGATCAGATGGGTGTGCTGTATTATGAGCTACTAAAACCGAGTGAAACCATCAATGGACAACGCTACCGAGCACAATTAATCCATTTGAAGAGAGCAGTGGTCGAAAAACGCCCGGAATATGCGACCAGACACGAGGCAATAATTTTCCATCATGACAACGCTCGGGCCCACGTTGCTATTCCAGTTAAGAACTATTTGGAAAACAGTGGATGAGAATTCTTACCCCACCCGCCTTATAGCCCAGACCTTACCCCTTCTGACTACCATTTGTTCCTGTCGATGGAGAACGCCCTCACTGAAATACGGTTCACATCAGAGCAGAATATCAAAAATTGGCTTGATTCATTCTTGGCTGCCAAGCCGGCGCAGTTCTTTTGGGATGGGATCCACAAATTGCCAGAAAGGCAATACTTTGAATAATACTATTGTACATGTTTTTCTCAAATAAACGTTCAAATTTTGAAAAAAAAAAAAAACGAATTAAGTTATATACCCAATAGTATTGGGTAATGCTACCTAGTTGAAAAATGGGAGAGCCAGGGAGAAAAGAGTTCTCTACCTGAAGGTTGGATGGTTGGTGCAGTACTCATTGAAGATGAGGAAAGTTCAAATCGCCAAAACTATTACCATATCTCCGGAGTGTACAATATCTAGTATAGAGTCTACAGCAAGCTGGTAACTGCGAATTGGTTGGAAAGGGCAAATGTAGAAGCATATTATGAAAAGATTGCGCTTGGAGACTATTATTTTTGCACAAACAAGTCGCGAACGAGAGGTTTTGATAGGTTCAGGGAAAGGCAAAGTGGTTAGGAGCAGTAGTATTGTAGTTTTTGAAACTTGGGCGCTCTCGTTAAACGTAAAAGATGCGTTTTGAGTTCTGATGGGAGGAAAATGCGGAGAGATCATTTACGACATCGGATGGAGAGATATTTAAAGCCTCATGAAAATGAAGGAAAATTTTGCTTCAACTCTGGAGACTTGTTTTGGTCATGCCATTAATGCAAATAGAGTCAGATTTATCGTGTAGATATGCTATTGTAGATAAAGGCGTACATTCTGATATATATATATAAGTCCTGCGGCGATACATTATATAGCGACTTTCAACACTGTTGTCCGTAAGATGTCATATCCGTTGAGGTAAGAATCAATGGGGTTTCTTCAAAAAGTAGGGAGCCGGGTCTTGTATTTTCGCGTTCACTTTATTAAGTTTTTCAAGCTTATTTTTCCATTTGGTTGGTGTTCACCAGCGCCCGAATTGGCGATGAAAGTATTTGGAGAAGTTGTTGGTTGGTTAGTGTCCTCGAGGTTGGCTAGCAGTCGTATTGGTGACTCCTTCAAGATCAATGAGGTTAGGTGCAATACTTTCTGTCAGAATTTCGTCAAGTATTGAGGTGTTGTGAATTGCGAGTATGGATCCACAAGGCAGAGCACCACGTTACTTGAAGTATGTAATTATTACAGCGACTGCCACTTTTGTTTCTTCAGAGTAGTCTTTTAATGACGAAATGTTCAATTGAATTCTTTTGTCGCGATCATCCAATTCTTTAACACTACTGGCGACGGATTTAAATAACGCTCATTGATCACACAGACTCTGTTGGATTTTTTTAACATCTAACAAAACGTTGTATTGCACAGGTAAGGAAGTAACGCACTTGAGTTTATTGAAGGAGGATAATATACTCTGGTTTGTACTAATAATTTTAAACACTTGAACACTAAGATGAAAGAAGAGAGAGTTGAGGTTTTAGAGGCAGAATTGTTTTCTATCACCAGTTCACTGATTTTATTCAACCATGAGCGTGTATCATGCGCAAATGATTTTATTTGATCTACAAACAGACATTGTTCACAGCAAATTAAATTGGTTTAAACACCGAAATTGATGACACTGGTGAAAAATTAAATGGAAATATTGTTGGCACTCTTAAAGCTCAAGCACAAAAAAAAAATAATGTGGTCCACAAAAATTAATTTTGGTGCAAGTCACTTGTTATTATGGCACAAAGTAACAAAACAAAATTTGGGTTTGGGTATATGTGCTTCTTATCGGATAGGTTTAACAAATAACAAAAATAGAGTTGACTTTAAAAGAGAAATGTGAAAAAAGGTCACGGTAGCGTGTCATCTTTCTTTTAGCGTTTTATTTATCCTTTACCAAAATCTTTATGAGATTGCTTAACCTTATTCACAGCAGAGAGTATTTCCTCGTTACTAATCTGCTCAGACATGTTTCGTCCCTGTAGATGCTATCATATGTGGTCTTAAAATCCATGAAAAAGTGTCATTTTTTTGTTCTAGACTATGCAACCATGAAGCCAATTTCAGCAATGAAACCAACATCTGTTACATAATCTCGGTCGTAGATATTGAGCTGTGAACTTCCTGGACTTAATCGAATCAACGTAGAATGGCTCAATTTTTTTGGATCATTATTTTGATATGAGATAGCATGTCTTTCAAGTTCCATTTGGCTCTCAGCGAATCGGCAGATTATTATCTGCAAAAAGATGTGTAAATACATCAATGATTGTTCTCCTTACTTAGATAATACATATACGTACTCGTATAAAAAGTCACTCACCTAATTGCGTGCTGTCCTACAACGTGTTTCAGAAAATCAATAGATCTATCTACACCACCGAGGGAGGGATGAGAAAAAAAGAGGCCAATGACTAGGCCAGATTGCAAGCAATTTATGAGAAGTCAATAGCTCCCCTGCACCTGATGGATCTAATAAATGAATACGTGATGATGTCTTTTATCCGTCGAACGTTCCATCAACGGCTCACCTCGTGTTGATGATAACGATGTACTCATAGTTGCGTCATACATTTTTTTCTTTTTTTTGCTTTTCTTTTGAAGACATCCGAGTAGGAAGAGGGTCTTATTCATAGGTCGACGAACGACACTGCTTCCACTGTACGAAAATAATAATTCGATTCCATCTGAAGCCAACACCAGGTCCATCACAGACTGATACATAGCATAGATCATATGACCCATTCAGGCAATGGAGGGTGAACAACGACGTCCTCTAATGTGCACCTTCTTTGCTGGTTGAGCCAGTACGAGTATGTATGTAGGAGTGTTTATGGAAAATTTATCACTTTTAATGTCTGAACCCCCCGAAAGAAGAGCGCGTTTCAGTGTGCTATTTTTATTTCACTTTTTCCACTTTTTCCACTTTTTCCCAGTTTCACCAGTTTTTCCAGTTGGCAGTTTTTGCGCTACACCCATACGTTCATGAAGCATGCAGTCCCTTCTTTTTTCGAGCCCACAATAAGGACATTAAAGGATTTAAAATTCCGGTGTAGGCGACTGCTTCGCTCTAGGCCATGGCACATATTCGTATACCATACACTGTTGGAGTGTTTGCCTCTACCCGCCTTCACCTCACATACACATGAGTCGTAACATGGTATCAAATGAACCTTAATCGTAAAATATCCTTTTTTAAGATTGTGACATGCCTGCCTTTTGTTACTCATTCATTGTAAAGAATCAGGAGTTCTTTTCACTTCTTTTTTTTTGAATAGCGAAAAGATTTCCGTTCTGATACTGAAATTGAGTTCATTTGCCATTGCCCATATACGAGTATGAGTACAGCAAAAAAAGTACAATATGAGCCTGTGGACTTGCGTATATACGAATGTGTTCACTCGCACTCGATTACCGTGTCCTTTTTTCTGATTCTTCTTTGCTCTACAAGAAAATACCAATTATAATGTTTTATTCCACCCCCTCGCACGTTAACAGGTCTTCTATGTGCTATCGCCTTTACATCTGAAGATATTGCTAAATTAACGCAAACGTCAAATTAATTCGTTCGTCATTCGATACTCGTAGCTTCAATACTGATTTCATCGTGCGGCAATCTGCTGAGCAACACAATATCCTGTACACCAATACAGCACAATATATGATTAAAGCCATTAAAACGCTTTGAGATGAATCAGATCAGTAGAGGGGAAACGGAGAGCGGTTGAGGTAGCAAATCAGAAATCAATATCGAATTTCTATTATCCTTATCAACAGAAAAGGACTTGACTGTTTCCCTGGTATTAATAGCGATAGTGATTTGTCTGGACTCCGATTTCACACAGCCATACAAGCCGGCATTTTCTTAATCTAATTATCCTGGAGTTTATTTACACTCCAACGCCATTAATTTCTTTGCCATAGCCGGAAACGGCAGTAGTGGTTGGCTTGGTCCTCGCTCTTCATTCCAGCTAACAGTGTTCGCATCATTTGCAGGGAAAAACGATGCTTTTGTGCTTGCATAGGAGAAAATTAATTTTCCATTCACAGGAGAAGGTCGGTCGGTCTTTAGTGGAAGCACGAGTAGGTTTGGCCTAGGTACTGGCTGCTGTTCGTTCTACACACTACTAAACTGGTGCTGATGTTGCTGTTTCCAATTTTGTTTGGTCTGTTGAATGCTGTGCTTGTGCTTGTAAACTGGAGGCGTTCAGATGTGAACTGTATTTTGAATGCGGTAATATCTACTCGGAACAAAAGTGAAGTTTTCCATTGAATTAAAATCGGGATGTGATTACTGATTAGGCCGTATTAATTGCTTGATCTGTAATCCTTCAGCATAAGTTAATGGATTTAAGCTGTTGCAAATAAAAAATGTTTTAAAAGATTTGCTCACAGTGGTCAGTACAATATATCTACCATACATCTGTAGATGAAGACATTACAATGTAAAGTTGTCATTTGTACAAGATCTTACGTATAATTTACATGTTACTACATGAACTGGGAATAGAAATCAAAGAAGGGCACTTACAATGCCCCCTTCCAATCAGTTAACTAATGAAATTATCTACTCTTATTGGGCTTGCACTGTTGCATGACATTTTATGATATAATAATACATTTCCATGTTTTCAAATTCTGGTGTTGCATAGAAATCGAGCGCAAGTCCTGCTAAGCACACAAATCCTCTTTATGAGTTGAACCACCCTTGGCGTTCGAATATGATCATTGGATGGATGAAGCTCATATGGAACCCCCATTCATCTTCTATCCTGAATTTTTGAAAATAGTTCCCAGTACCGACATTGTGGCATGAACGGCTTACGTAGTAACTCAATTCTGTTCAAACTACGGCTCAGAACTACAAGCAATCACTGGCTTCAAAAAATGTTAAATCATTGATTGATACTTGTATTTTTCATCACTTATGATTACAGACAGGGCATTTGTGTTAGTGCAGTTGCCGCTGATGAATCGCTTTTTGTTTTGCCAGTACCCCATATAATGCAATGTTGTTTTTTTGTGAAATTTTTTATGCCGAAATGAGCCTCATCTCTCACCGGCAGATGATGAACAAGAAAACGTGCTCTTGCCATTTCTTGTAAACGAATAGCAGAAACAACAGCTTTAATCTTCAATTTTGTAGGGAAACGTTTACAAGTCAGTTTCCAAAACTTTTTAAAATGAACTGCAGTTTGAACAGATGGAGGTCTGCCAGTTTTGAGAAGATGTCACCACCAGTAACATTGATAAGCCCTCTTTGGGTAGAAATAATTAGTTAAAAAGTAGCATTGAGCATTGAGTTTTGTCTGTCCTGTCCTGTCTGTGACTACTCTGCCACTCTGTATATAATTATAATGATATACGTATGTAGATACCAATCTAGCCAGATTCCGGGGTATTGGCCACTCTTCCGCAATCTCACAGAGCCAATAATCGAATATTTTTCAAAAAATTGTCTGGTGTCCTTAGGAACCCATTCTGCAAGTTGATCTTCACCTTTCAGTCGTCGCATTTTCAATCAATTTTTTTAAATTGAATTGCATGAGAATTAAATTAAGGCTGATTTTGAGCCGGATATAGAGGCGTTTAAACCTTCTGCATTCGCTGTGGCTTCGTAAATAAAGTGGATATCATGCCCCGCCATGTCTTTGTGGACCTGGGCTCCAACTAACAAGCGTATTTGAGGCTATCTGCCTTCAGTTTCGTACGTCAAGTTGTTTGAGGTCCCCTTCTACTTGCTTCCTGAGTTGCGGCCTACCTCTACTTCGCCGTCCCCTGGGGACGGATTCGAAGGAGCGTTCGTGTCCATGGTATATCTACGTAACCCATCCATCTCAGTGATTGGAACTTCACTCTTCTGGCTAAGTCGATCTCGATGTACAGCCACAGTTCGTCTTTGTATCTCCTCCTTCACTCATCATGCAGACGGGACCGAAAATCACCCGAAGAATTTTCCTCTTAAAGCAGCCAAGAGCAGCCTCATCCACTTTTGATAAAGTCCATGCTTCTGCGCCATAGAGCGGCACTGGGATTATTAAGGTCTTATATAGGGTTCATTTTTGTTATTCGAAAGTAGGCTTTGGTAGTCAGTTGTCTTCTCAGCCCAAAGAACCAGCGATTTGCCAGAGTTATTCCTCGTTTGATCTCGGCGTTAGTGTCGTTTTCTGAATTGATAGCGGAGCGTGCTTTCGCCATCGTCATTCTGCACAGATGAACCAGTTTGGCACAGATTCCAAAACAATACCCTGCTCTGCATAATTCGGCTCTATAGATGCTGTATACGTGGCTTTGAAATCGATAAATAGGTGGTGTGTATCGATTTGGAGCTCATGGATTTTTTCCAAGATCTGCCATAGTGTGAATATTTGGTCGATGGTGGACTCTCCTAACCTGAAGCCACAATAATATGGACCAATCAGGTTGCCGACAAACGGGTTCCATGGTTCACACATTCCGGCAGAGAGGATCTTGTAGGCGATGTCAAGAAGACTGTTGCCTCTGTAGTTGGCGCAGTTCAGAGGGTCGCCCTTCTTGAGGATCAGACAAACAACGCTGAGGTTCCATACTTTTGTCCGATCTTATTTCATAGATGAGTTGGTGTACGCTCCTTCCCAAGTCATCACCTGCCGCTGTGAGGAACTTGGCAGTCAGCCAGTCCACGTCAGCAGCCTTGTGGGATTTATGCTTAGATATAGTTATCATCACTTCATCTAGGTTAAATTCCTCACAGTATTAGCCCGCTTTTGAGATGTTTCGCAGATCCGAAATGGTAATGGACCGAGTCGATGTTGGCCCCTCGGAATGTTCGAACATTAAAAATACTGCAGGAGTGCCTTGTGTCGAATATCGCAATAACGTCAATGTGACTTACGGCTGATTGATCAGGAGTTCTCCAAGTCGTCTTATGAATATCAAGATGCGGGAACCACGACAGTGTTCCGCCCCGCCACAAAGTCGAATCTTGAATCCGTTATCGGAAGTGGTGTTCTGTATGCTATACCTTCCGACAATACTGCCAAATATGCTTTCTCTTTCTAGTTTTGCATTAAAATCGCCGGAGACAATTCTAATGCCATAGCTAGGACACTGCTCAATGGACTTTTCCACGAGGTCGTAGAAGCCATCTTTAGTGTCATCATCTTTCTCCTCTATGGGGACGTATGCACATTTAAAGCTTATGTTGGAAACTTTAGCCCTAATACGGATTGTTACGAGGCTCTCGTTCCAATGCCGAACACTCAAGACTTCTTGCCTTAATGTGCCTCTAACATTGATTCGGCATCCTGCTGCGACATATGCGACTTTTGCCTTTGATAACAATCACCGTAGTACTTAGATGTCGCAGTTTTTTATCCTCTTTTTGTCCGGCCCATTCCACCGCATTTGTTAGATGGCGGTAATATTACCAGCGCCTCCGCTAGTTGTTCGGCTGAATGTGGCCTATTAAGCGACGTGACATTCCAAGTGCAGATCCGAAGTTCATTGTCTTTGTTTCGTTTGCAGGAGTTGTCAACAGTAGATCCGTCCGTATCCGAGGCTTGTTGTTGCTTCATAAATGTGGGTTTGTTTTTCCATGACCGGGCAATTATCCCAGTGGCACAGCCCCCAAGATCGAGGGGGGCAGTAACCCATTCGAAGATGTCAGCACTGTCGTTGGTCTATTAAGGGCTCATCCGCCACCATCTCTTTTCCAAGCCCCTGACTTAGTCTCAGAAATCCCTACCAGCGTGAATTCCAAATATTTCCAAGTAGCCCGGATAAGATATTATTTGCTAGCTGCCATTTCTTTCTGCTAGTCAGCACTCGAGCTTATAAGTTTGGCAAGTCGAGTACGGATGGACATCGACCAGTACCCGATGGTTACCACTTAGAAGTAAAATAAGCACAATAGATGTGCAATTACAAAACTAGGCATCGCCAGGTGGACACCTCTCAGTGTCTACCCTATTTATACAGCACTAGAAACCACGCACTCTCTGTAACTTTTATCTCTAATGGCACTCAGAAAATATTGTACATAGTAGGTTTTCTTTTGTAGCTATGCAATTCTCAATGCTCAATGTTCATGTTTGTCGTTTAAATCTTGGGACATTATTAAGCAATGCCAAATTTGAGAATCGGAAAATCGTCATTAGCTCCAAAGAAAGAAAGGTAAATTTAGAACTCCACCCAATCGTGCATCTGCTTTCGACTATGGAGAGAAACTTACGTACTACATACGGCTTGTACTTAGAAGGTTCCCAAGATGAGACTACAGTCTTTAAAACTACAAGCGCTTTTTTCAATAAAATTGACGACATCACCTCCGCTTACTTGGGCTTTTCGTCAGGCTCTTGCATTGTCGTTATTTTGTGTTGCTAGTATAATTAATTTGCGCTAAGCTGGGCAATCATAGCATTTACACGGTGCGGTCTTTTTCCCAATCCTTACTGGAAAGATGTGTAGAATTTATCATCCATGCTCGTTCCATTTCGACTGAAGTTTCGCTAGATTTTACAATTTTATTTGTTTGATACCCTAGAACTAAGAGCGCATAGATTCAACAGGAAAAGTGAGAACTGAACCGGAACAATATATAGTTTCCAATTTTTCCTTTAGAGCAAAATTAGTAAATGACTTGATGCCTACTCATAGCAGCCAGACTTTTCAATATATTTGTATTATTTCAATATAAATACTCGTACCTATTAGTTGTAACAAATTAAGAACAATTTCATTTTGTTGTTAAAAACAAATTCGTGGAAAATAGAAGTAAAAACGGGCCGGAAAGTGATGTTGAACGGATCTGTAATAGCTTATTTTGCAGGGGTTTTTTCAAGACGTATCAGTGGTAATGGTATGAAATTTTGGACTCTCAACTTAGCTATCTTGCTTCTAGAAGGCAGACCCCGGAAAAATCTCCAAACACTAGGACAGAGCAATCGTACATGAGTGCTTAACATCCTTAATTTCACGGAAGTTTCTTTGCTTGAATTTGTGAAGGCCCATGTTAACTGAACTATTGCCAAATGAAAAACAGTAGTTTTTCCTTACGATTCCTGATGGGCTTGTCTCGACTAGGACCAGAAGGTGAAAGGATGAAGACATGTTGAAAAAGAGGCGACGGAACTATTATTCACTGAGGATGTTTTAGCAGTCAAGAAAACGAACCAATTCACAAAATTAGAAACATACCCGTACTACAGAATGTGGCATGCCGTATGCGGATAGAGCGGATAGAGGCACACTGATCTATATTCGATTCGGTTCAATTTACATGGTACCATTAAGATATTGATCTTTTATAGTACCTACTTAGATTTAAGAAAGAGACCGTTTTAGAAACGTGTACTGGGTCTGACCAAAGGGAAGAGAAATGGCGAAGAACTAAACTTTTAAATGGTATGCTAGACATTAGAAATAGTTATTATAGTCATTGATAGAGAGTTCCATACTGTGATAGCGTGAATAAAAAATAAACCCTTCGAATTAAATTACCGATGATATAATGACATTAGAGTAGTTGCTGTAAGTGAATGAGAAAAATTAAGTTTTCAATACAAATACACAGGCGTCTTCGCTTGTATAATTTTATGTAGACAAATAAGATTCCTGGCGTCAATTCACTGTTTGAGGGATATTCCTATCAAGCATTTTGAGTAGTATGGTCATATCTTTATAAGTCATCAATGTATCCGACTGCATCATTAAATGCTACTTGTAGCTTACGCTGGACAGAGAGTCAGTACAGCTCAGCATATGTGATGAGGGCCATAATTAAAGTTTGAAAAGTTTTTTCGTGGTATTAGTTGGAGTAAAACTTTCAGATATCCAGAGTTTGCGAAGGCATCCGTATATTCGTCCTATAATATAGTTAATATTAAGGACAAAACCCTGACTTGTAATAATATTACAAGTGTGTGTGTGTGTGTTAACTATTCTGAGTTTATTGGCAGAGAGTAGAACATCTGGTAAGGTAGCAAGGGATAAAGTTTTATGGAAATTAGGAATAACCTAACACTTATTTGGACTCAGAGGCAATTCATTTGTTGCACACCAAGAAAAAATACTGATAAGATACTTATTAAGATTACTAATCAGTTCAGCTATATTTTTAATTTGCTATGCTTACAAAGATAAGGAAGGTCATTGGCGTACATACAGAAAAGAATCGGACCAGGACTTGACCCATCTGGCACCTACTTGTAACAACTCTCTGGAATCTGTTAGATAGAAAACTACTAATTAGCCTCACCGCACTGGTTTTTATGGTTTGCTTTAGCAAAAGCCTTTAAAAAGTCGAGCATGCAAAGAGACGCGACATAAAACCTATGAGAGTCCTGTCTTATTTCCTCCAAAATGTTTACAAGTACCATTGCGATGGAACTTCTGTGGTAAGATCTGAAACAAGATTGTCCCTCATAAACTAACTCATTAACTGATAGATGTTGGATCAGCTGTTTGGCTATTAATTTCTGAAAGATTTTGATAGGCAGGATAATGCGCTTATACTCGTAGGTCTAAAATCTGCAGCGGATACTGGATTTATTCTTTTGGCAACAGGTACAACTTGTGCAGCTTTCCAGGATTTGGGAAAAGTTGATGTTGTGATACAATGATTAAGAATGTGGGTTAAATTAGAGACTGTAAATGAGAAGATGAGCTCAATAAATCGCATATCTACTCCACCTTCATCAAAAGCATTTGATTTTATCGCTGTAACATAACCATTCACCTCAATTTCGGTTACAGTTTGTATTTCGAAGCCATTTGCAGAGTGTCTCAGAGTTTCAGATAGATTAAAGATAAAATCTTGAGATATACTTTCAAGCAAGAAACTACTCGTATTTAGAAGTTCAGGATCAACTTGAGTTTTATTTCCTACTAGAGTACCTACTAGTATTTGACGTAGATTCGGTGGTAGGGAGGTATGTATTTAGTTTGCAAGCATTTTGGTATTTCATGTAGAAATCTATCAACTCGATGTCGGTCCCTCGCGCACCGCTAAGGTGCTAAGAAAGTGGATAGCGGCTGACAAATTTGAAATCTCTTGATCTTAGCTGTAAAGAGAATCATGAAAGTATTAAGTGGGTAAGGAATTCCTTATCTCATATTCCGTATCTCACGTGAGATAGTAGCTAACTTAGCTATACTATGCTTCAAATCTGTGTACTAAATATTAAAATTTCGTTTTGAAAACGTTACCATTTTTGGCACATACTTTAAATTTATCATTCCAATTTCAAGCTATTACACTTCTGGTGTTCTACAATTAAAATTAATAATTGCCTAGTTTGGAACCCCAGAGACAAGAGTCTAAGGATATTAAATCGCACGAGCCGGGCAGCAAATTTACGTGGCATTTTTAGTTATACGATGATCACCGAACAATGACACAAGACATTTTTTCTCAAATTTTTTTTTTATTTTTCTACATAGTCTTCTTGTAACTCTACACACTTCTCCCAGCGATGCTCCCATCTCTTTAACCCGTCCAAATAGTACTTGGCGTTTTTCTCTGCAAAATAATTGTTCACGAAGGTAATTGCCTCCTCATTTGGCGAAAATCTCTGTCCTCCGAAGGCAGTTTTTAGATGAGGGAACAAAAAGAATAAGGTGAATAAGGCGGATGGTCAAGCAGTTCAAACCGTAATTCATGGATTTTTGCCATGGTGACCGCTGAGGTGTGAGACGGCGCGTTGTCTTGGTGAAACAGGATTTTCTTTTTCTGCAAATGTGGCCATTTTTCCGCAATTTCTGCCTTCAGCTTGACAAGTAATGATGCGTAGTATACTCCTGTAATGATTTTTCCTTTTTGAAGATAATCGATTAAGATAACTCCTTTACTATCCCAAAAAATAGTCGCCATTACTTTCCCAGCCGAAAAAACATTTTTTGCTTTTTTTGAAGCCGGCTCGCCCTTTGCAGTCCACTGTTTTGACTGAATTTTTGTTTCGGGCGTATAATGGTATATCCAAGTTTCATCTACAGTAATCGGCTCCAAAACTCGGATTTATTGCGCTTAAACTGCGCCAACAGAACGTTGGAAACACTGATTCGAAAACGTTTTTGGTCTAACGTAAGCAAACGCAGCACCCAATGCGCGGACAGCTTTCTCATGCCTAAATCTTTTTTGGACATTTTCATAACCTCTACTATCTCTCTCACTTTGATTCGGCGGTCGTCTAACACCATTTGGTGAACTTTAGCAATGTTATCGTCAGTGGTTGCAGTTTTTGGACGTCTCAAACGTTCATCTCCCAAGTTCTTACGGCCACGTTTAAATTCAGCTGGCCAAAATTTCACGGTGGTAAATGATGGTGCAGAGTCCCCATACACAGAGTCCAACTCATTTTTGATTTGCGTAGGCGTATTGCCTTTCAAAAACAAGAATTTAATAACTGCTCGATACTCAATTTTTTCCATTTTCACAAAAAACACACACATCGACTCACTCAAACGACTGTCAACTAGAAATGCGCGTCCAAATCCAAAATGACTGAAACTTCGGTAAGTGACTGTCAAAAGATGCACAACTGGCATTCACTAGCTTTTATTGACGAGTGCCGATATCTTTACGTTGCGGTCGGAAACCCTCGTACATCTTAATAGGTACCTTTTCAGACCCTGTTGCCTTGACACGTTTGTACGAGCCTCTCTCGTCGGTAATATTAATATTAATTGCTTTATGCAATAGGAGCAATCATGAGCCATCTTAATCTTCCTGGGAGATGAATTTTTTTCCTCTTGCTTTTCGTACGCTATACTTCCACCTAGCTAATGTCCAAGGTGCTTAAATGTTGGGCGATCTCGTAGGTTTTCATCTTTCTATAGAAATTTGCTCTGTGCTCCTAGGTATTCGGCCTGCCTGTTGCATGCACTTGTCAACATACTGCCGCTATTTCTTCGATTGTTGGTATCATATGATTGCCTTAGTTGCAACTTTGTTGACATGGTGATACAGGCAATATATAGACATATGGTTCGCGATTGTATTGGATGAATGCAAAGCGACGAATTTATTAATCGTTAGCAAACCCAGTGGAAGGTAAAATTGCAAATACAACAAACAACAATATTATTAAATAAGTAGCATCTCAATAGCACCGTGATTGAATTGAAATAACCAACATTTAGAATCTTTTAAAAACGTGGACTTAATCCTCAAGAATCTCAATCTAACATCTACATAGTTTATATTTTCTTTGTTTGTTTGTGATTATGACTAGGGAATTTAGGGTAGACATAGCCAATACATGTGCATGGGCTAAAATGTAATCACTTTTCTGCGTACCCCCAGGTCTCTAAGTACAAACGCTATTTTGGCATTTAGTGAAACACAGGTAGATCCCCGCCCACACCTCTCAGATCACTACGTCTCTCTCCGCGGTCTCGCCATTTACGTGCGTAGCGATGTAGTTCCACAACAATGTGATTCATGTTCCAATCCGGAATTCAACTTCATGTGGTTAAAATTCCATCTCCGTAAGCAAATTATCCACTATTGCTTTACTTACAGAAGCCCCAAATAGGATAGAAATTCGACCTTTAACGAGTTTGATGCACTGTCTGACTCCATACAAAGAATCTTATCCCTGTATCCTCATACTGAAATCGTGATTACGGGCGATTTCAATATACACAGTTCTGGTTGACTTCGACATTCTGGACTGACAACACCCGAAGGACGGTGTGTTGAGATTTTCGCTGCTGAAAATAACTTGACCCAGCTTGTAAATGAGCCCACACGAACATCAGACTCTGGACTTGTTTTTAACTTCTCACTCTGATGTGCTCTCCTCTCTAAGCTCGTCAGACCATTGTGTCATATCAGCTAATTTCTCGTACACCCAATACACAGTTAGTGAAAAGATTCCTAAAAGAATGGTATAGCAATGCGAAAAAGCCAATTAGAGCGGGCTTAAAAAGTTTTACGTTGCGGTCGGAAACTTTTCAGCGAACCCTCGTAGATAGTCTTTAAGAAGTCGATTGCGGCAGATGCTGTGTAGAAAGGCGCACCGTCTTGTTAAAACCACTTATTATACAAATTCTGTAATTATCCTTATTAACAAAGCCACCGAAAGTCACTGAAAATCACTTTTCGGCGAAAATCCGGATCTTCTTTCATTTTAAATAGAGTCCAATCAGTGGAAGTTCGGCGTACAGGCTTGTTATTTGTCTCTGGGCCTACGGGTCTTATGGACTCTTGAGAATGACTTACCGTGTTCACTGCCGCTATGTTATTGTATCTTCACTTCTGGCATTTCGCTTTTCTCACAGTATTGAGTGAATAAGTCGAGTCGAATTTGTTCACTAAAAGCTTATCGGGATGATTACAATGACCGAAAATGGGAGTACAAGCTGTATCCTGTACAGAGATCTACCGAAACAACAAGTAATCGGATTCACTGAATATGCAAGACTTCGAGTTGATATCTAAGAGGTTGTCATGTAATCACGAAAAATTTATAAAAATTTATTGCGTACTACTATACAAACACTGGCTTTGAATAGTTTTTCTGAATCTTTGAAAAAAATATTTCTAGAATGGAAGGAAAAAATTAAAGGAATTCTCTGTCCGTCTGTACGGGACAGCTTCCTGTATATTACAGAATTACACTTTAATAAAATAAGCAAAGGTCAAGAAATCTCATTTTCATTTTCTTGGGTGTTTCGTTGCCATGGATGTACTATACTCTTGCACAATTTTTTTTTATTACGTACACAATTTTTATTACGGGAAATGTCCAAGTCCAAACTTTTTCCGCATTTGCTGCTTGAAATGTTGTCCCACATTAAAAACGACCATCAACCCCGTATCAGAGTGATTTAATTTTCTCCTTGCGTAGTTTCGCATACAAAATACTCAAACACACACACACACACACACATACATAAACGAGTAGATACAAACGCATAAACAGTAAAGGCAGAAACATGGAGACAAGCACAAACAGAGACAGACAGAGACAGAGATAGGGAATGAGACCGAGCCCGAGACCTAAAGAAGAAAAGACTCCCCTAAAGACCGAATGAGCTTAAGTTTATTTATTATTCTAAGCTAGCAGCTATATAAAATAAGAAAAACAAGGGAAAACCAGGCAGGCACTTGTGGCACATTCAAAAGATTTGACTTTCCAGTTTTCGCTTCACCCCGAACGTTGAGGCCGGGTTCACTTAATATTGGATTCTGAATGCCAGATTTATCATTCTCCCTCCAGTGTGAGCAACTTCGCGAGTAGATCTACCATCCGGCTACAGGAGTACGCCAAGCGTATACTACTGGGTCCATGGCGTGTTCTCGTTTCTTGTCATTTTTTTTTTTTTTTTTAGTATTCCTTCCTATATTTGAGTTGCTATTAATGTTGTAAATGCTACCGCGGCGGCCAGGAAGGTAATTATACCAAACGACCGAGAAGAAATTCAAAAAGACAAAACAGGCGACATTCACCCCACAAGAACATAACAAAATTAGCTTAACAGGATAATAAGGATTTTTCTGCTACCTTGTAGGGGTAGCTACAACTCCGGTTTTTTGCTTCAGGAGTGGCATAATATTTGGTGGTCATTTTTTCTGTATTTTTTACTTTTTTTCGTGTCTTTTTCAATTTTTGTTTCGTAAGTCCTTTTACGGGAATTACTGTCGTTAATCAAGGCACATTATCATCGTCTTCCGACATGGCCAGAATGTCTCTTCTACATCGTTACTTTGCTGTGATCTGGCATTTCAATCTTTTCAATTGTGTTGGCAATTTAAATGCATGCAATTAATTACCATAGTCCGATATGCTAAACCCAATTGAATCGTCGTTGATAGTGCAAAGTCATTAATTGCCCTCGTAGTAATAGTATTCGTAATAGCCCGTGCTACTACTTGTATTTTCTGTTTCGCAAAGGAACGATAACAAAATCGCTCGGAAACGAAAACAGAATAGAAAAAACAAAAATAGAAGATATTAATCCATTGTGGAGGGTTAAAGGTGTTAAGCGTAATTATTTTGTCCGCCATTTGTGCATAAAACTTTGGTAAGAAATGTTTGCAAACCTACTTTCGGTGTCACTCGTTCAAACGAGCGAAATAACACTAAAACCCAATAATAGCCCAAGCGGAGCAACACCGGGACCAGAACTGGGACCACCAGGACAAAGGCACAAATTCTGTTGTAGACGTGCCTGTGAGCAAAACCAGCAACAACAAAAAAGGAATATAAATTAAATAAAAATTCTGTTTCTGGGTCGAAGGTCTCCTCGAAACATGAAAAGGACAGACACAGACCACAATAGTGTCCTCTTCGGGATTTGGGCAGCGACAAGCAAAAACTTTAGAACCATAAAACCGTTGCAAAATGAAGAAAAAAAAAAACCAGCTATACCTCCAAACAAAAATAGAGTGAACAAAAACAAAAACGAAAACACAACATAACGACAGAAATAGGAAACTGTAAAAGCTGTAGCACTCCTCTTCACATTTGCACTAAAATTTTATGCAAATCACGAGAATAAGTTTCCATTTAAAAGTTTGCCTTAGTCGCGTATGCCGTGGATCTGCTTCCTACATACGAGTAGCGAGTAGCGAGTAGCGAGTACGAGTACGAGTACGAGTACGAGTACATCCATACCGTGAACCTATTGCTGCCAATGGGATACCTTCTACTCGTACCTACCCTTGCCATGCTTGTACGTGGCCATACCCTTACCATTTTCTTGATTTCCTTTCTTTTCTGGTTATGAACGGGTTTTCTGGTTTAATTTTAATCTAGCTAACTATTTTGTTCCAACCGGCTGCAACTATGGCTAGGGCCGACTACAAGCTTTTACTACGAGCCAGTGGGTCCACTCAGACCGGTGTTATTGCGGTGTTATGTGGACAGTAGTGAATTGTTCCGCGGTTTGGTAGCAGCCTCCAATGATGTGTTCTCCTTTTACTTGTGTGCGGAGGAGTATACCGTGTGACGATCCTTGGCCACTATTATTCTAGTAGTTAAGGACTTTGTTGTTGCTGCGGTTTTTGTATTTTTTTTTTTCTTTTGAATTTTGTGTTATCCTGTATCCCCTTTCAACTTGCATCGCATATTCTAACTCTTTGCACACGAACTGTGTAGCGTGTGAATATAGGGAAGATAGCAATTAAAGAAGATTTCAATTGCTGCCGGCCAAACAATGAGAATTTACATAAAGCACGAATAAGTACATACTCGTACATATGTATTTGTGCATTAAGCAAGTCAATTTCTTTTTCCGGTTTTTTGCTATTTATTTTGTTATTTTGCATTTCCCTTCTACCAAAAGGACCACAAGGAATGTCAATAAAACTGAATTCATTCAATTTCGTAACCACATCACGTACAATTCGTTTAATTACTATTATTTTTATTTTCCGCTCTGAACTAAGAGCTTTCTTAGCCATTTGAAGCGAACGCTGAATTATTGAAAAAAATGGGAAAAGGATATGAATGCAATGCGTGAGTCGTTGCATTTGTTCTTTTTTTTTTTTAAATAACTATTCTAGATGACCCTTTGGAAAATGAAATGCATGACCATGAGCTTGGCCATAAATCCTTTATGAAATGCAGAGAGTGTCCTTATATTATACTCGTTCATACAGCCATACATACAATACGTTAATGACTTAATTATTTGATGAAACCTTGCGCGCAATGAATAACCAAATCGATATTTGTGAGGTCTCTGTTTATTGACTGTTTAGTTCTTTATTTTATTCTTGGTTTACTTTCGAGAGTCCGGCGCTCTACAATAACTTTCTTTATTTGGTGATTTTCAAATAACTGCTTTGAGCCACGCATAAAAAGTTGTACTCGTATGATGACCTTTCTCATTTGAGCGGACAATCTTAGGCGACGAACGTCTTCGACGTATTATTCTATTGGGGTGGATTCGAAGAACTTCTGGACCAGTGTATTAGTATTCATTCAATCGACATGTTCTATCAATCTACGCAACAGAACTTGCATTCTTTTCGCTATGTGTTCCCAGCTGTATTGGCCTTCGAGTTCGGTTCATGTCTTCTCCCTTAAATTCCGTGGGGCTGGTTATCACTTCTCTCGAAGTAACCAACGATATTTCCATTCGCTTTTAAAACAGTTTACACACACGGGTATAGCCGGGTTTTACAGAGAGCTTTCTTAATTGTTCCTGAAAGGATTTTGTTTTTAAATTATTTTCCCATTCCAAAGAAGTAGCCATTGGTACTTTTGTTTTAATTACAGCGAAGTCCACATCGGATACTTTATTATCCGCCTTTTACCTCCTTGCTGTGGTGTACTGTACGGACATTAAATGTTTGTTGTCCTTTCTTTTTGGCGGTTTATAATATGTTTTAATTTTGTGCGTCGTTAAACTCATCTTCGTTGCTTTTATTTTACTAGCAGTAAGCGCGCCATTGTGCCTCTGATGTCGGTCCATGTGAAACGCAATCCTTTCGAATATACTCGTAAAGTTGAAAAATCAAAAGAAAGCATTGGACATTGCAGAAATCCTCTTTTGATATCGATGTTCGCGGTGATGTCCTTACCGAATATTATGGTGCATCGAGTGTTTTTAATTTTCATTCAGCTTTGGCGAACGAGCTTGACAAGCGTCGTAGCCATGTAGATTCAAATTACCTTCCACATTGGTCAAACGACCCATGTTCTGTCGGATACGTTGAAATAAGTTTGCTGTCCGGATATTTAGATATGTTGGAAATGGTGACATTTTTTAGTACTGGCTGAGCCAGATTTGAGGGCGATTCTCTAGTGTCATTTTAATCTATAGGACTTCTCGCAGAGAATCACTGGATCTGAAATATCTATCAACTCCCTGATCAACTTCTAGATCAATTTTTTGTTAATGTTATGGTGAATAAATGGGACATTTGTACAATAATTATTGTGTAATATTGGATTTAGCTTTCAATGCTACATAGTGCTATGGAAAAAATCTTTATTGTGTTTTCAAGAATTCGTGAATTCCTTATTTGAATGTCATGATAATCGAACAGCTTGGCCGATATATTAACCCGGGTTTACTGAATTGGTTGATTTGTAAATGTTGAATGCCACCAGTTGAGTAAAGACATGTTATACAGGGTGTCCCAAAAATCAACATCAATTCGGAAACAGGTGATAGGTCAAGTGGTGTCGGTTATCACAAAATTATAAAAAAAAAATCTAAGTCATGTACTTTTAAAATTTTTGACATTCAAAAAAAATCGAGAAATCTGACACTCTGTGCACTTTTCTTCGATTTTTTTGTTGTCACGTAAATCTGAGTAGCTGTTCTGTAAATCACGGTTCAAAATTGAAACATAACTATATCGGTTTTAACTAAAATATTGTTTTTTTGTCCATCCATGTATCTGAAAATCATTAATCACCTAACTTGAACTGACTGTACTGACAAAAAAATGTACTATACCATTTTGGTAAGTAACTTTAAAAGATGGCGTATTTAGTCTGGATTCCAAAATGGTATGACAGTTGCTAGATTAACGCTTAATTAAGGACAACAAAAATATTTTGTTAAAGAAACCCGATTCATAGTTAATTCTTTTTAACAAGTTAAAATGAGTACCAAGTGTGAGGATAAACAAGGATAAACACACCATTTCGACTAGTGTGAGTGAAACAGATAGAAATTCCACCCTTGTTAAGCAGTGACGCATAGGCACTCGTGCAATACTGCAGTGGGTACGTTACGCTCCCTCGCTTAGAGCGCATTATTCTGTATTCGTGCTGATTTCGTGCTTACAACTTTGGCTTTCTTTATTGGACTTCATTGCATTGCGACTTTGATTTACTGTCCGACCGTTTCTGTCGAACCTGGATTTCTTCTGGACAAGTGCTGATCGTTGACCCCGTAATTCTGTAGTGTGAATGCCATCATGCCATCTCGATACACTGCTCAGGAATATGTTAACATGCATCTCATTTATGGGGAATGCAGGTGTAATGCTAGTGCTGCAGCCAGACTTTATCATGAGAGATGCCCAAATGCTCAGCGTCATCCGGATCATTCTCAGAGGGTCGATTTCCAAATCTAATGTTTAGTGAGGGAAGACCCGTCATGCCCTACGAGGACGAAGTCTTACAAGCAGTCGCACAAGATTCTAGTACCTCAGTACGTGTAATTGAAGAGCACATAGGAGTGCCCAAAAGTACAGCAAACCGAATTCTAAGGAATAACCAGCTCCATCCGTATCATGTACAAAGTCTGCTACCCCGAGATTATCCAGAAAAAGTGCAATTTTGTCAAACGATGTTGCAGAGGTTCAAAGAGGATCCGAGATTCTTCGAAAAAATTCGATGGTAGGGCGTAGCAACTTTTAAAAGGGACGGTTACATGTACCTCCACAATTTACACGAGCGGCACCTGGAAAATCCACATTTGATGCGGGAAGATAAATTACAGTACCATTTTAAAGTAAACATGTGGACGGGAATTTTGAATGGTAGAATTATTGGCCCATTCGAGCTGCCGCAGAATTTGAATGCCGAGGTTTATTTAGATTTTTTGGAGAACCACTTACCAAATTTATTGGAAGACGTGCTACTAAATATTTATGCATGCATGCATGCGATCGGGAATAATCAAACAGGTGGATAGGGCGGTCTGGTACAATTTCGTGGTCAGCCCGTTCACCTGATTTAAATCCACTCGATTTTTTTTACTGGGCAGCAGTAAAAGAAAAAGTTTATTCTAAGCCGATAGAAAATTTAAACGAGCTGCGACAAAAAATTGCAGAAGCCGTTGAAGACATCAATTCCAGAAGATATGCCCGTCTTATTACCAGATCATATGTAAGAATATGTAGAGCTTGCATTGCCGCTGAAGGCGGCAACATTCGTTGTAAGATACAAGATCGGTAGATGGCGTTTAGTCGCGCAACAAACAACAGTTGTGTAAAGCGATCCTGGGAGTATACACCAAGTGAACGTAGTGTTCTGTGTGCTCTGTGATGGGAAAAAAATGAAATGAAATGACAAGGGTGCCATCTCTATCTGTTTCACTCATAGGTGACACTAACATACATAATATCACTCAAACAATGGACACCCTCGAACACCGACGTAATGTCTCGTGTCTCACCCTGTTTTATCGCTATTTCTACCAACAGTGCTCCGTAGAAATCGCCAGCACCATTCCGCAAATTCAAATTTTTAACCGTAACACCCGTCTCGCTATGAATGCTCATCAGTATACTCTCAAGCCCACTTTCGGACGTAAAATATCATGATTCGTTCCTAAGCCGTACAACTCGATTATGGAATGCCCTGCCTAGCTCTTTATATCCTAGTCATTATAACCTTCAAACATTTAAAACCAACGTTCACCGGTACCTCTCTTTCCATCATCCCTGATTTTCTTTCTCCCGCGCTGTGTGCAAACATTTTAACGGTACTTAAATCCCTTGAGCGCGCGCAAATTATAAATAAAAAAAAAACTTAAAACAGGAACTTTTAAATGTCGCGTCGCGACTTATTGCCTCCAATTATATTCGTATGTGAAGTTTTTTGTGAAGATCTGTCAAAATTTAGGAGAACTTACATTTGTTACGTCAGTTACGGGTAACTAATTAAAATTTGTAAAACTCGCGTAACTTACCAACACTGCCTGGCAACCACATTAAATGGATTTTAATCTGATAGTCACTGTTTTGTTTATCGGGAAGCCACAGGTCTTTTTGTTGCAGTTCAGGGATACGAAACATTTTGTATCGCTGCTAAGTCAAGTCGAGTAGCTCTATCAGAGATAGTATCATGCCAAGCTAGGTGTCGCAAAGATCTTCTGCTTTCTGAGCTTCGTTTTAAAATCATCTTCATCATCATCACAATCTTAACTTGGTATCTAAGGCATTGATCTTTTGCTCATTGCTTGTAGAAGTTTTGATGTGTTGTCTTGATGTGGATAGTAGCCAAGCGTTTACTATATGGCAGAAGCTTTGCATTCTTTATAAAGGCTTGCTGTTAACACAAATCAACTTTCCCATGTTATCCCAGCTTTTGCTCTATATACGAGTACATGTGTGTGGAATTCGGTAAAAGGACGACAGCGACATAAAAACGACAATGACGATCACGCCACTAAAAAAAAATTCATACACACGAGGAAACAATTACGAAACAAAGGACGTACGAAACACACAGACGAGACAATCATACGAGGAGAATGGAAAAAGATTAGTCGACACTCGACAGTAATCGATAATAATGAATAGACGTGGCCCATACTGATACTCCTTCGTAGATCACATTAAATATACTCTTTGTAAAATATTGTATACCAGCATATGAATTTTATTATTATAATATTGAAAGACCAATAAACGTGAACCACATCAAAACATTTTATTTGTGCGGCATTTGCCCCACATATCTACCCTTATGTATGTAGCATTGACGAAAGTTGAGTAAATTTGGCATTTTTGCTCCATTCCTGTTTTCCTTTGTTTTTCATTTCAGTGACGTTCAGTTGGGCCTCTATGAATTGTTGCTGTTGACTCGTTAAAGTTATTGGTCTGTTATGTACATATGAGTGTCAAAACATCGTTACAGTCAAGGGCAAAGTTTATAGAAATCAGTCCCCACAATATTCCTGAGAAACTCGCATAAAGTTAAAATAGAGAAAACTTCACTTTTCCATTTGGAATTTACTGAAACACGCTGATGACCTTCGCGAACATCGTGCATGAAAAATGACCATATGTTCATATAAGGATATGTATGAGTATGGCCTGTGAAAGCCAAAAAATTGCACACAAATGTATACCCACGTCCTTTGGTAATAAACCTTTATACTCGTGCACCTATACGAGTACATTTCTATTTATTTGTATCCATATCACGCGAGAAGCTAACGTCGAATTACTCGTACTTGCTTTAAAGTGTATGAAGAAGGATGGATCAATAGGAGCCCTTACTTTTCTTCGAGACATAAATTTCACATCACCTGTTGTCCCCCTAGTTTCCGTACACTGGGCATGATACCAGTATCAAATTTTACCTACAACCCCGCAATGAAGCAGCAACTTCACCGTTTGTTATGCTAATTCATCGCTTAATTGGATTGGGTTCGCGTAATTGGGAGCGGTACTCTGGCACACATTCGAACGTTTCATTGGATTTTCCGCCTGCAAAGATTTCCGGCAGAGGAATTCATTAAGTAATCGCTCAGGCTTATTTTACGTTGACGCGCCAACCGCCAAATTGTGCTCTTCACCGCTAATTAATAACTTCTGGTAGGCTGCTCAAGGGAATTTCGATGTGAATCGTAGCAGTGACTATGAATCTATGGTTTGGATGACGACAAACCTACTCGTCGTAAATGTCGACAGAGTTCACTTCCTTGTGCGTTCGCTGGTTCGCTTAAATTCAAATGAAAAGTAAACAGCACTTCTTTTAAATAAAAAAAAGCTTTGAAGAGAGTGGTGTAGGCGGCTGAGCATTTGAAGTAGCGCTTCTTGCTTCTTAATTAGTTTCAATCGAATTCTGTACTCCTGCGTAAAGTTGGTTGGTAGCGATACCACCCGTCATATGAACCATTCTGCCAGACCTTTCACAAACTCACCACTTGAACGTATTCATGCTTCCATTCGTTTCAATAGATGAAGAAAAAAAAAAGAAAAATGGTTGATCGAGTTTGTTCGATGTTAACCGGAGGGTGTGCGAGCACCATCACGAGTACAAGTATTCCGGGTAGGATCTGCCGTTCAATTATTGGAGATTCCACAACACTGCATTCCTGATTTCTGTAACAGGGATGCTCTCGGCTGCCGGCTCAAGCGGAAGAGGGAATATGAACTAATTAGTGGTTTGGTATAAGTATGATTGGCGCAACAGTTCAATTATACATTTGAAGTGGTTAATTACGATGCATGGTAGAATGCTGCCGAATGCTTAAATAACTCAACATCCTATGGTTTTCATGTGAACTATGTAGCTTTGCTTTATTCATACGTACAAGTACTTGTATCCTCGTTCTATTCCATCACAAGATATTACTCGTACATATACTCGTAAAAGTACCCCTTTGATTTGTCCTTGTTGTTAATTCTTGGCTTGTTTTCAAATTAAGAACAAAAGACAGGCAGTAGTAGTCTTATGCCTTGCGTAACAGGTACTTACCTATTATAAGGGTTATGGACTGACTGTTGTACTTATCGATTGGACATTCCTAATGACACGCCGATATCAAAATGGTAATTTTCGGGTCAGTCATTAAGGTTGATGACAGAGCAATAACTACGAGTAAATGGGGGACAAATATAAAAGTTTTGAGTAAACAATTAGCGGATGTATACAATTAAATTGTCAGAAATTGGTTGACGTTTGATTTTTGTGAGAGAATGAGGAGAAGGAACGTGAATAAGCAACGACGAATTTCGAACGAATGTCAGCAATTAGCTGGCTTCTCACACAATTTTATTAAGTGGTATTTGTCTGCTTTATTATTGATTGTTGATTTAACGGTTAATTACTTAGAGTTTATTGAATGTATTCATAATGATTTGGGCTTGGGGTTGGAAAAAGTGATTTCATACAAATAACCGAGTTAACGTTGATAAGTTTGTAGGCAGTTTCACTTGTAGCTTGAAAAAAAAAAAAACAACTAAAAGAATGTTTTTGTGTTTTCATTATACGATGAAACAATAAACATACAATTCGTTCGACATTGCGATAGCAGTACAAATCCAATACAAGTATTCTAAACGGGCAATACTCAAAAATGTTGCATCGATCGTTAAGAATTTAATGGACAGTCTGAAAATTAAGGGGAAAGCCAGAGATGACCCGGTGGCCTTTTGAATATCCTTAAACATCTTCCCTTAGCTCGTAACAAGTAGTACCTACACCCTTCGTCTAGAAAGGAAATATCATGAGTAGAATCCTTCCGAAACATCGAGATTCATATTGGACACATATTGTCACGAATATAAATTCTTGCGAGTAAGAAAGGCTGCTGGTAAAAGCTGCTCAATATCGCCGATCTGCGATGACACCAATAGAGTTATGAAAAGTGGTGATATTTTTAATTTAACCTAATGCATAAATTTTGAAGTTAGTAATGCAACACAATACAAGCCAAATATCCGCCTTCGCTCAGCCCACAAATAATCATTCTCTTGATGAAACTTTCATCACTTGTTCACCCATATTTTCTTTTATTGCATGAATCGTTGGTGGAGCATTGGCGTAGAGTTTATCTTTAACAAAGCCCCAAAGTCTAATGGTGTCAAATCGTATGATAACGGTGGCCAATCACATCGAGGAAATTTGTCACGCAATAGAGCCATTGATTCACCACCTGTGTGTCATGTGGCACCGTCCTGCTGAAAATAAATGTCGTCCATACCCATAGCATCAATTTTAGCCAAAAAAAAAAAATTAGGCAACATCGTTCGGTAACGTAAACGGATTTCGAAAAAATCTGGTCCAATGACACCGCCAGCCCAAAAAACCGCACTGAGCTGCCATTCGTTGTGGATGGAGAGGTTGGTCCACTATTTCTCTTGGATTTTCGGAGCGACAGTTTTGGTTGTTTACGTACCCAGATAAATGGAAATGAGCTCATCACTCAGAATAACATTGTGTAGGTAGGTTGGTAGGGAGGTAAGAGTATCTGTTGGAAATACCAACCCACTTAGGCCTATTGGCCCATTGTGATGCTACGTGGATCTATGATCTGATGGAACCAGTTTGAGCTTCTGACGAAGCGTAGGAGGCTGTTTAGGTCTATATTTTTTTACGTTTAGGTCGTTGTAGAAGAAAGCTCCTAAGTGCAGTTTTCTTCTCTGGGAGAGAGCTGGACATGTACAGAGTAGGTGGAGGATTGTCTCCTCCTCCTCCTCGTCCATGCAGCTTCTGCAGAAATCATTTGTAAAGACGACAAGCCGTCTTGCGTGCTTGCTTATGAAGCATCAGACACTTAGAGCGATACAGATCCAGTTTTGGCCAAATCTGTTTGGTCGCTAGACATTTTGGTCCAATAGTCCACCTAAGGTCTGTTCTTTTATTGGCATCCAGCTTTAATGTTAGTTTGCACGCAGCGATTGGTATACTTATGCTACCTCTTTCCGGTAGAAAAGGTAGAATGGTTCCAATTTTGGCGAGTTTATCGGCTCTACAGTTCCCTGGAATGTCTCTGTGGCCCAGCACCCAACAAAGGTGAAGATTGAATTGCTCTGCCATATCTATAAGAGATGATCGGCATTCAAGGGTGGTTTTAGAATTTAGTGAGATCGAGTCCAGAGATTTGATAGCGGCCTGACTATCCGAAAAGATGCGGACATCTTGTGCAGATATCATTTTATTCTTCAGCCAGGACAGAGCTTCTCTACTCGCCAAAATTTCCGCCTGAACACGCTGCAGTGATTTGGAAGACGGAAAGAAAGGCTTAGATTTAGCATGTCTGAGAAAACGCTGCCACCAACTCTGCTATTGCTTTTAGATCCATCTGTGTAGAGATGGATTGACTTGTCCTCCATGAAAGCATCTTCCTCCCAAAATTATCTAGAGGGGAAGCTTACATGGAAGTTTTTGTGAAACCAAAGTTCAAGTGTGGTGTAATCGATGTTCTCTGTGAGGATTCTTAATGTTTTAAGAATACTGGCGTGGCTAAATGGATTATTTATCCACTGTTTAGTCGCTTTAAGGCGAATAGCTGCAGTCGCAACATTGTGTAAAAAATCATGATCTTGTTCATCAATTGCCAGTACCCAATCAGCGAAAGTGGTCTGCTGGCTTCAATTCTTATGTCAACTTTACCTTATAAGCATGTGGGCCAAGATCTTTATGCAAAACGCGGCGCAAAGTGCCTGCGAATAGGACCAGTTCGAAATGGATACTCTTAGGTTTGCAGTCACAGTCACACTCTCTACTATGTCGGAGATATTTTTAGTCGACCTTGCCAGACCAACATGAGTTGGAGTCTTCACAGATTAGCTCCGAGATGTTCAAATTTATCGATTAAGTTCACTATACATATGTTATATATGCGAGAAGGCGCTTGGTGATGGCCAAAAGCAGTACGAGGTATACGAAACATTTTCGTGATATTTCCACCATTTTGTAGTAAATTTTCACTATTTCAATATGTTGTGCAGCTGAGAATCGATTCGATATTTAATAAATTCCGAGTTAGCATTTATCTAAAGTCATCGCAATGATAGTTGAATATTGACAGTTCAACAATGGCGTGAAATTTAAAATGACACATCTGCTCATACAGTACAAATTAAAGTTTTCGTAACAACAGGTCCACTTGTGATTTGATGGCTAAGTAGAACCAAAGTCTACATTAATCTGGCGAAAGCAGGATATTGCGGTCGATATTTCAATAGTATTTTACAGAGTTTAGCATCGGCTTGTCTTTCTCTGACAGTCTTTTTAATTTGAATACGGGTAAATGATCTCTTGTTTAGTTCTTCCAATTCAATATGTTCTTTTTCTGTTCTGTAGAATGGGAGCGTCAGCGTATTTGAAGATCAATGAAATCGGACATTCACTGCGTAACTGATTGGAGAAACCCCCAACGAGTGGAATTGAACAAAACACAATACTGTTTGGTTTCGTCAAAGCGAAATTAAAACACATTCACGGTATGGCCATCAATGGCGTTCTTCTTCATTGGAATGACCGCATAAGTTTCCTGAAGTGATGCAGGAAATGCTTAACTTCGTCCGATCTACCCTCAATATATACATAAGTCATTCGTCCGCCGGTAATTTGGAGTGTAATGTCCATATCTAGTAAGATGCCGGCAAACTCCTCTGCACTTGGTAGATGGGATGCCAAGTCCTAACAATCTTCCCATTTTTGCTAACAAGCTCGTATTGGAATATTTTGCGGCATCGCCCTTGAAATTCAAGGTAATTTTATATTCCAGAGCGAGATTCCTATATTCTTTTTTCTTGAACATACAATCAACTTTTGGAATCCTATGAAACTCGTAAAAGCATAAGCTCAGACATTTTTTTGATTGCCGCTGATCGGTGGGTCCTAGGTGGTCACAAGTGTTAGTTCATTCGCATTAAGATCAAGAGCAGTATACAAAAAAGCAGTTTCAGATCTGCAGCAGGTGAAAGCAGTAAATGAAAATCAAGCTTTCTACTTGCTCGTAATATTAAGTTTCTACCTCTGCTAGATGAACAATGCCATACCCTTCTCATCTGTGAGCTAAATGATAAAAAAAAAGTTTTAATGCAGAGGACGAATGCCAGATACCTAGTATTGACATTGGAGTTATCTTTAAGATTCGATAAATTACTGTCAAATTTTTAGTCAGCTGATTATTAAGTTTGTTTGATGGACATCTATTAATGATAATGGTAATGAAAAGAATTTGAACCCCAGGCAATGGTTCGATTTTTGTTGTTGAATCATGTCACCACATCAGAAAAGATTGAAAATATCAAAGGCATGTTATTAAATGGTTTCTCAGTTAATCGTGTGTTCAATATCAAACTTGTCCGGTTCCATGCTTGCTGGCACTTAACAACGACCGCATTCCTAAGACAAATGTTTCATATACAAGTGCGGATGAAGCATGCATTCGTAAACTGAATAAAGCAGAAGTCACTCTATAAATGGGAAAGATTATGACTACTGAAAACGTATTTACTTACTTAAGGTGACGCTACAGTCTGGTGTAGCTGCCACCAGTTTCGCACCGTAAGTTGATTGGGGTCCGCTTCCACTTACGTGCGCCACCTGAGTCGCGGCCTCGCTCTACTGCGCTATCCCTCTGGGGCAGATTCGAACACTTTTCGGACCGAAGCGTCGGTGTCTATCCGCTCTACATGACCCGACCCGCTCAGTCTTCTGGCTAAGTTGATGTCACTAAACAGAGGGTACCGAAAATCACCCGAAGAGTTTTACTCTCAAAGCAGCAAATATCCCCTGTATCCATTTCTGACAAAGTTCGTGAGAGGGCTTTGTTAGTCAATTGCCTTCTTAACCCAAAGAAGCAGCGATTGGCAAGAGTTATTTTTCGTTTGATAGCAGCGCTAGTGCCGTTTTCTGAATTGATAGCGGAGCCTAGGAAAACAAAGTCTTTAGCTATCTCAAAGTTGTATCTCTCTGAAACATCGGTGTTGGGTGTCCTTTATGGTTGACAGCATATACTATACATATGTAGATACGAGTACTTGGTCTTATCCTCGTTGACTTCTTTTTCTGTCTCAATATTAGCGACAGCGCCACTGACATCACAGTGCTTTCTTCCGATTATGTCAGTATCATCGGCGTATGCGAGTAATTGGACAGACTTTTGAAAGATTGTGCCTCTTGTGTTGGCGCGTGAGTTTTGCACTATTCTTTCAAGAATGATGTTAAAGAAATAGCAAGTCAGCGCGTCGACTTGTCCAAAACGTTTTTTGACATCAAAGCTCTCGGTGAGTTCCTTACCGACCTTAATGAAGCAACGTGCATTCTCCATCATCATCCTGCACAAGCGGACGAGTTTGACAAGGATGCCAAAACTAGATAGATTCTGTCATACGCGGCCTTAAATTCGATGAATAGGTGATGTGTATCAATTTGGGGCTCACGGGTTTTTTCTAAGATCTGCGATAGTATGAATATTTGGTCGATAGTGGAGTTTCCTGTCATAAAGCCAATTAATATGGACCAATCAGGTTGTTGACGAATGGCTTCAGGCGTTCATACAATACGTCAGAGGGAACGTGTAGAGGCTAATGCCTCTGTAGTAGGCGCAGTTCAGAGGGTCTCCTTTCTTGAGGATCGGACAAACAATGCTGACGTTCCATTCATCGGGCATTCTTTCGTCTGACCATATTTTAGAGATGAGCTGGTGTATGCTCCTTACCGAGTCATAGCCAGCTACTTTGAAGAGCTCGGCAGTTAGGCCATACATTCCAGCTGCTTTGTTGTGTTTAAATTTATGTAGATATGGCTACCTTCACTTGTTGGTCTACATCGTATTGATTGAAAGATCCATTCTATCTGAAAGCGGTATTTGGTTCCTCGTCGCCGTTATAAAGTCTACCGAAATGATCTTTCCAAATACTCAGCATCGACAGTCACTCTACTACTATGTTCCTTTGTTCGTGTCAACAGGTTTCGGTTCGGTCCATAGCATATTTTCTTTCTTCCGAATTTCATTCCTGGAGTAGGATCTCTCAATTTCCTCGAGCGCTCGCTTTTCATACTTGTTCTTTTTCCTCCTGAGATGTCGGTGTACGTCCTTTCTCTTCTGCTCGTAGAGCTCGTGGCAGCTCTAGTCCGTATAGCGCCATTTTATGAGCATCTTGCTTAGCTGCATGTTGTTGCCGGCAATAGTCGTCTAACTATGCGTTTCGTTGTGGAGGCTGAGTAAAACTCAGCACATCAGAGGCGGTATCTCTGGTGACTTTTTGGCGTTGTTTCCACTGGTGTTTGACATTTGATGCTGGCGGCATAATGCCACTTAAGAGATTTAGCGGACTCTTGCGATTGTAGCAATCCGACATCGAACTTTCTCACAGTATTAGCTTGCATTTGCGATGTTCGGAATATCCATAGCCGTACCTTGGCTACAGCAAGTTAGTAATCTGAGTCCATGTTGGCCCTTCGGAACGTTCCTACATCCATAATAATGGAGTAGTGCCTTGCGTTGCAGTTAGCTTGCATTCATTATCGGAGGTGTTGTAGTACAGGCTACAGCTTCCGAAAGTACTACCAAGGATTCCCTCTCTTCCTTGCTTTGCATTAAAGTCGCAGAGCATAATTTTAGCGTCATAGCTATTTTTGGTGTCGCTATCTTTCTCCTCTTTGGGGCGTGCACATATATAAGGCTAATGCAAATTTAGTCCTAATACGGATTGTTACGAGGCGTCGTTCACATACCGAAAACTCAAGACTTCTTGTCTAACTCTGCCTCTAACTACGAATTCGCATCCTAATGTCTGTGTTGCAGCAGTGCAGGGCCTCCGCCAAGTGTTCGGCTGCACGTGACCTATTAAAGAACTTAACATTCCATGTGTAGATACCGAGTTCGTTGTCCTAGTTTCGTTTGCAGGGGTTGTCAACAGAGGATCCGTCCGTATCCAGGGCTTGTTGGTGCTTCATAAATGTGGGTTTGTGTTTCCATGGCCGGGCAGTTATAACGGCAACACATCCCATGGAGGGCCAGTTCCATTATGGATGCTCCTAGGTCGAGGGGTCGGTAAGGTCAAAGTCAAAGCTGACAACCCATTCGGGGATGTCAGCACTGCCGTTGGTCTATTAAGGGCTCATCCACCAACATCTCTGATTTAGTATCGGAAATCCTTACCGCCCTGAGGTCCAAATATGTCGGAGTAGCCCGGAAGGTTTTGATTGTTTTATTCTGGGATTGTACTTCACCGTTGATTCTATCTGGGGAGTTTATCTGCTGTTCTGTTTTAATGTTGCTATTTTTGTCTGTTGGTCCGCACTCGCTCTTATAAGTTTGGCAAGTCGAGTCCAGTTGGACATCGACCAGTACCCGATGGTTCCACTTGGAGGTAAAATAAACACAATAGATATGTAGAAACGGTTACAACACTGGGCATCGCCAAGTTGACACCTCGCAGCGCCTGCCCTACTTCTGCGGCACCCAGCCACCAGATGGCAGAGGCATAGGTCGTATTAATCCCGTCAGAAAAGGAAGAATAAAAGCTGAAGATTATTACCAGTTCCTAAATCCGTAATGATTTGAAGCACCAATAACCTCCTCATCTATCCGGTTTACTATCAAGTGACAGCATATATTGGAGACAAGGATATACCTTTTTCTCGCCAAGGCGATGTACCATTCTGCCCTCGTTTGCCGAGGTTCAATATTTTAACGACTTCTAGGTTCATTGGTATGCCCAGTATGAATTGTGTGACTTTGTCTTCTAAGTTTTAAAATACTCCAGGGCCAGATTTTGGTCTTTATGATGTGACTCAATCCTTAATCCTATTTGCGATTATTAATTCAGTCAGTGTTAAAATATTATAAGCCTGGAATCAGTTTCCGGGTCCTGTACCCACATCATATATTAGTATGTATAAATTCGAACATCAGTTGGCAAAGCCTACATGTGATACTTTAAATTCCGATTTAAGGCACCAAACACATGAGTTGGCTGCAAAAGTACATTCGTCGAAATCTTTAAATATGCTAATTTTTCCTTTTTTTTTTTTAAATCAGCAAAGGCTAATGATCCATGATGATTTCGTGGTGTTGTTTTTTCCGAATAGGCTGGAGCGCTTGGGAAACGATTCGTTTTCATATTGTGTGTATACATGAGTATACCATGTACGCGTATCTTTACATTTATGGAACACAAGCTCATAAAACACCTTCTTTGATGTAACGTGATTGCATGTGGACGATATTAGCAAGGTAGGCAAACAACCTGCAGCCCCAATTAATTTCCTTTGAATATGTAAATTAATGAAAACGACAATATTTTCCCAAAGCAAGCATTCTAATGGTTTGTTGAGAGTGAGATCAAAGTGAATTACATTCTCCCCATATGAAACACTGGCACATTGCTAGACAATCTTTGTGAAGAAGGCCAAGTAGAAGGTATCAGTGCCAGGAATAGCAACAGCAACAGCAACAGCAACAGCAATAGCAACAGTATCAGCATCAGAAACAGCACCAGGCCACCAGAACGACAGTGATATCAAGGATAGCAAATGATGAGAGTGCCATAGTATACTCATATAAGCAAAGTGTGCGAGGTGGTGGAGACGGATGCGGATGCGGATACGGTGGTATGTGCTCCATCACCAGTTGGGGCTTGTTTGCCTCATGTTTGTTTTAAGGATTCACTGATTCAATTTTACCAAATATATGTATGTAACAATGTCAGTATGTCGGTTGGTCGTACAAATATACGAGTATAAGTACCATAGGCTACGTGTACTGGTTGCAGTCAGCCTCTCGACAGCCGACAAGCAGCCATCGGTATTACCAATCACGTTCAACAAATAATGCAGCAAACATATTTCGCCAGAAAGCAAATAAATTTGGCTTTCATTTTAAATTAAAAGCAACCATTTCGCCCCTACCAAAGAGCTACTACGAGCTCTCTGTTCTCTGTTTAGTATCAACAAAATCTACCCGACCCGACCCGAGCATGCCTCTTATGATAGCAGTCAAATACTTTAGCAACACTAACTCCACCTCCACCCATATTACCGCCATCATTGTTGTCGTCGTCCTCATTATCATCATCATCATCATCATCATCATCATCATCATCATCGTCATCGTCATCGTCGTCGTCGTCGTCGTCGTCATCGTCATCGTCGTCGTCGTCGTAGTAGTAGTCGCCATACTCGTAATAAAACGCAAGATGGGTATGGGAAAAGGTATCGCTTAACAAACTCGATGTTGCAGGCAACACAGCAGCGCAGCAATCTGTGTAATGATGGTAAACGCGCGTTCGGGATGAGGTACGCGAAGGCAAATAAACCACCCACCGCTAACCGCCACACACATCCGAGGAAGACTCCAGGTTCGGGAATTCAGATTTAGAAGTTGCAAATTACCGAAGACTGGGATCATTTGCTTGTGCGGATACCTCATATAAGCGGCATTAATCTAACTCAGATTTTGGTATACCTACTTGCTCGTACATATGAACTTATGTACTCGTATCTATGTCCACAAGGGTGAGTGGGTGTGTTAAGGACACAAAATCAATACTATATACACAGAGTCAAGAAAAATCACAATCACAAGAGTTTTAATAAAAACTAATTATTTGCACTTAGGTATGTTGTACCATTTCTCCTTCCACCATTTTGCTCCTGCCAGCACCATATCCCCGCAATTTAAGGATGTGTTCCTGTTTTTTATTTGTTTATTTTTGTTTCCTGTACCCCCACAAAGGAACTTGTTGTTATTCTCAATAAAAAAAAGGTCTTCCGAATTAATCGAATGTTGCCAGGGTGATGAAGGCAGGCTGCTTGACATGCACATGATGATGTGTTTGTTCCTTTGATTTCAATCATCGCAATGGCATGCCGCATGTGAATTGTGAGTTGCCCGAGGTGCAAGAACCTATACCCGTATGTATTTACATACTTATTCGAAAGAGCAACAATCTCTGTTTCCCTGTTTTTAGTTCGATGACGATCCTTTCTGATTTTTGTTTTGCATGCGTACAACAAGCAAAACGGAAATTAAATTGAAATTGACTTTCTTTGACTTTCGCTTCGAATGGCATCTCAAGAACAGAACGTAAGACAAATTGATTTGAAAACCATCTACCAATCTTGTTGCTTGTCCGTGGATATATCATGCTTAAACATATCCCATATTGAGAATGAAATTGATTACTAAGACTTTGTCTCTTTTCGGTAACTTTGACATCCTTTGAATAATCGACCCTACATGGGCCGTCAAATCAATTCAGGCGAAAAGTAAAATGAAAAGTCACCGAGGTCCGAAAACTTCTCACACAACGTAAACGTCCCATTAGTTTGGCGCTG
Organism: Volucella zonaria; assembly: GCA_963966105.1. Taxonomy (NCBI): domain Eukaryota; kingdom Metazoa; phylum Arthropoda; class Insecta; order Diptera; family Syrphidae; genus Volucella; species Volucella zonaria. The sequence goes on along the minus strand of OZ014533.1, from coordinate 181,064,115 downwards.
CAGCTATACGGGTAGGACAATTTTAAACTGAAGCTCTCCATCATTATCTCTGTGAAAACGGAGAAGCCACTTAAGCCATAAGCTCATTAAGACATTTCAACATTTCCGCTTAGTTGGTATCTAAAGCCTCCACCGAGAGTGAAGGCAGGAGACTAGAACTTTGGCAGCTTAATGGGTGCTGCTGGTTCGTTATAAGTATCTGCCTGGGTGGATGCTCGTCTCTCTTTTCCAACACAAAATGAGTTAAAAATAAGTTAAGTTTGTAAAAATCTCTGCTCCAATAACCTTGCAAGATGGCTATGAGATGATGGTATGGCAAAGAACTCGTACAGGATAGTGATGGGAAAAATGGTGGCAAGGAAGGCAATGTGTACCATTGAATTGTGCGATGAAGTCTTAAAAGAGATATCCTTTTTCTCTCTGCCGATGGAGTAAATATGTATACTGTGCATTAGTTATTAGATGGGAATCAGAATAAGGTAGACTTTTAAACTTATTCAGTTTGAAGCCAGAGGAAGGCGGCGTTATTAAGATATTTGAAGGTTTTCCGATTTTTTTTTTCGCGCATACACTACGGTAGGTGTATTTTGTTTTTGGTTCAAGTAAAAAAACGGAATGCAAGTCTTATTATTTAAGGTATTTCGAATATCTTAGAAATTAAATAAACCATTGGCAACATGTGAAGATGAAGGGTGATCTTTTTAAGAGCCATAGCCATAGTTTTTCCTTATAAACAATTACAACAGGAATTGACGTTGAGTCTTTGCTCATTAAAAAGAATGGTTCACGGCATTATGTTTTGAGCACGTTCTCAGGCTCATTGCTACCTCAGCTGTTTTTGATAAAGCGCTTTCTGTAGGTCAAATAACGCACTGAATATTGGTTTTCCGCTTGAATAGTTTGTGACAATAGACCAATAAGAGAAGTAATCGAGCTGCGTCAAATCGCACTACCTCGTTGACAAATTTACTGTCCATTTTGCTCAGTAAATAAAGGATTTCATAAGAGTTATATATGACAGGATTTTTTGATAAAACTTAATATCGACTTCGAGCCGCACAAGAGCCTAATCCACGAAATCCCCCTTTAGATCCTGCACCATCTATGTACATCTTTTAATTTTTGAACAAAATCATATTTAGTAAGCAAGAACTGCATTTAATTTCGTACTGTAGGGGTACTACTTAGTGGTAGTTACCAAAAACAACTGTCGACCCCCATTAAATCGAAATCTCTAACAGAATTCTGTCCTAGTTTTAGTCTACTTATTTCCATTAAATTACAATTAATCCATACGAAACCAAGCAACAGGATGTATATTAAAAAGATTCTAGAGATGGCGAAAAAACCGCTACCCCCCAGGTCTACGCACAATACCATCGTGTGAGCATGCTTCCAGTAAAGTCATATTCCTGCAGAGTTATCCGACATCCTCCCGTTGTCGCCGATTTGGAGGATGAAAGGGCCGAGAAGATTCTCAAAAATGCTAGCAAACAAAAGGATGGGAACAAATTGTTTTAATCACAATTCTTGAATTAAGTAGACAAGTGCAGGAGATATAGCTCGCTAAGCCACCGAAGCGTATCGCGCATACAGAAGGTCTGAGCAAAACTTAACTTTCCCCCGACAAGATTGCCTTTCGTAATCTCATTTCGATAAATGTCAAGTCACCTACTGCAATTTGCTACCGAAGAAGAATTATCACTTCACACGAAATCTAAACAGAGAGTTCCTGCGCTAGATCTGGGGAATGCTTTTGATTTCTTTATTTTATACCTTGAACAAATTTATAACGAATTCATACTTTGTAGGATGCAAGAATGCAGGCTGACCTATGAACGCCCGTTTTTTAATGTTATCTCTCCTTGGATAGCATCATAATTAATCAATCAATCCCAGCAATTGATACCTAGCCAACTACTTTTAGTTTTGCATATCGAGTTAGATCAGGTCCCTTACCTACGGCATATGAGTATATCAGCTTTTTTTTCGGTCCGAATAGACCACTTAGACCAAAAGTGTAGCTAGTTTTTGTAGTTTGAAAGGAGAGCAAGTAAGCACTCTCCTGGGCAAGGATTGTGTTCAAACTAGTCAACTTGTGTGAACATTTTGCTCGTATTTTTCAGCCTTTTGTATAAGGATAAGCAAACGCTGCGGTGATAAAATACCTACAGTACCATCATCCACCACATCAGCGCCAAGTAACTGCAGTTTGATGCAAGTGTATGCCCATAATTCAGAGAAAATGTGCCTGACAGTGTCATTTTCACGACAGGCGTCATAGAAAGCCTAGAACACTAGGTGCCTAGGTCCTTAATTAAAGTGTTACGACATCAGTAAGCAGTCTACAGCCTTTCGCACTGAAAGCCGGCAGATAAGTCATTGAAGGGAGCATTTGTTTCATCTACCGGCAACCTGGGGGTCCACGCAGCCCTAACCCAGCTTCGGGTTCTAAGAGACTCCCGTTTTCCTTAGTAAATTCATCGGCGTTCTATTTTCCGCGATACCATCATGAGCTAGTACCCTAACAAGACTCTTGGAATTCAGCATCTCACTGCGTTCATACACACCTTTCATTTTCGAACTATTATAGATTAGAAACGCTTGGCGCATTCAGTTAGACCGTAAGGGCAGTTTGGCTGTCGATGCAGATGTTTCGCCCCTCTACCGTTTCTTTGCAATATATGTATCGAGCTTATTTCTATTAGGTTTGCGTGCAGTCTTTCTCTTCTAAGTCATCAGCGTTGGAGTAAAAATTACTCGTGTACAAGCAATGTTGTCCTTGCATTCTACATGCCTTAGTTACCTTTGCAGTTATAGTTGTATTAAATCTTGTTTAGTTCCATTTTCCATGAATGCCATGTGAAATTCTGGGATTCTTGAGATTTTTGAGGCCGCAAACCGCACTAATATTTATTTATCTCTCACGAATAACTCGGGAAATATATCTTCTTTCAACGTTCTTGATCCATCCATCCTTAATAAAGGATAAATTCAAAGCTAAAGGGGGAGTACTTTTGGGCAGAGTTCAAAGTCCTTGTTTTTTCAATATTCATAAATTTTGTTTTCCTTATAAAGGGTGTTTTTTTTTCGAGGTTTGGTTTTGGTTTTTAAACTGGCAACACTGTTTCTACAAATTGTCAGTTGAAAGTTGATTTGTGGTTAGTAAATTTAGCCATTTTACGATGAATAGACCAACGCCAAACCAACGCGTCCAAATTGTGCAAACTTATTTTGAAAACCATGGTTCGGTTCGCCAAACTTATCGTCCGCTGCGTCCATAATCGTCGACATAATCGTTCATCTGAGCAAGTTATTCGGAACACGATGAATCATTTTCGCACCACGTACACTCTAGTGCATAATATCTACGCATCCCCAAAGACGACAAACAGTGCGAACAGAAGAAGTTATTGCCGTTGTGGAACGCAGTGTTGAGGACAATCCGAATGAGTTGATTCGCCATCGTGCACAGCAATTGGAACTATGCCCATCCACTTTGTGGAATATTTTACGGAAGGATCTTGGCTTTGGAGTGGAGAAAACCCAGAATCCTTTGTCGAGACGTCCTTGCAATCATTAAAACTCACTGTTTGGTGTGCTTTATGGGCTGGTGGAATCATCTGCCCATATTTCTTTAAGGACGATGCCGGCCAGAATGTTACCGTCAATGGAAAGCGCTATAGAAACATGATTTCTGACTTCTTCGTTTCTCAGTTGAATGGCATTGACGTGACAGAGATTTGGTTTCAAAAAGACGGCGCAACATGCCACACAGCGCACGAAACCATCAATTTATTGTGGGAAAAATTTGCTGAGCGCATAATTTCGCGTAATGGACCTGTGAACTGGCCTCCACGATCCTATGATCTCACACCTTTAGATTACTTTCTTAGGGGGTATGTGAAGTCAGTAGTCTATGCCGATATACCAGAGACGTTGGGACGATTTCGAAGTCAACTTTCGCTGTTATTGCTGACATACGGCCCTATTTGCTCGATAAAGTTGTCGAAAATTGGACTTCATGATTGCGCTTCATTTGAGCTGGCCGTGGCGAGCATACCATATGCCAGATGTCATATTTAAACACTAATGGCTTAAAATTATCTATTAAATGGAACTAATATCATAGACATTAAAGCATTTTATTTCATATTGAATATAGTATACCTCTAAAAAAACACATTAAAAAATCCGAAACTACTCCTTCTTTTCAATGGCGGCAGCGAAATCGGTAATAGCGACATGACGACTATCCTTCAGACTAAAGTAAATTATTGTAAGTCAGTAAAGTAAACACGGCTATTTTTTCACGACCTCATATCTAACTTAAGCTATCAACAGCTTTGTTGTCCGAAGAACTTAGTCTGAAACATTTGCTCTATACGATATGTGTACATCTGTTCATCACAATATTGCTGGAGTAGAAGAGTTGTAAAGGGAACATAACAGGGGGGAAGGTAGAAATGTTACAGGTGTTACCATCAGCATCAAAACATTACATCGCTAGAAGTAATCATATGCGCTAACTTAAGCTCCGTTCTCATAAAATCCTGCAAAACAAAAAGAATTGCAATTCAATATTTAATAAGAGTTTTAGAGGGTTAGAAGAAGACAAAAAAGCTATTTTTTTTTAACAGAGTACTATATATTCATGCATAAAATATTCATCATATATAAAAAACATAATCTCACAAAAAAAAAATCGGGTTATAATAACAATAAAATTGGTTTTGTTTATCTTATCAAAACGTAGTATTTTACATGAAACAAGTGCTATTATTTACATAGTATTAAAAATGGCAAGTAATATAATATAATAAAGTTACAATAAAGCTCAAAAACTTAATAAATCCAACACTTCTTGTACTAACGTAGACTTCTTTTTATACTGCAACTTTCTTAAACTAGAAATAAGTTGATCTGAATTAAGAAGAAGCCTGTGCAAGAGATCCATGTTAGTAACATCTCGGGAATGTTTCCTAGTATTATCGCGTCTGAATAGTTTGACTAATTTATTACAAGACTTAGCGGCCTGCTCAGATAATTTAAAAATAGATAATAAAGAATTATCTATCACTTCTGCTCCGTGAATCAATACTTTATGTATTGATGAAGGTAAGTTATACCAAGGGTATTCCTCCACAAGCATCTTGGCAGTGTCGAAAGCGTAACTTTTAAATTTTTCTGAATTTATTTTATAACCAGAAGAAAGACTCTGCAGAAGGTGACTACATCTGTCAATAAGATCTTTTCTAATAAATGTTATTTCAGATTAAATATCAGAGTTATGGAAAAATGTACGTGCTGTGTTTTTATGGTTGGATGTGCCACTTCGTCCACTTCGAGGTTTGTCTACAATTAAACCTAATTTTTCCCTAAACTGCCGTTGAACTAGCTCTTTTCTCTGAGCAAGACTAGCTTAATTCGATAAGAAACGTGAATAAAATACTCGAAAAATCTAATGTATGAATGCAGACGAGATAAGCCAAACTCAAATTTACTAGTATCAGGGACCTCTTTTAAGCATATATTTAAATCGTTTGGTGTTGCACCACAAATGTAACACCCACTCGTAGATAAGTCGCTAAGTGCAGAACAAACTTCACCATTTACCATCGTCAATTGTAAGGAATGGCTGATTTTAATTTCGTGGCCATTAATAACCACTAACTGGTTAATTTGGCTTTTAAAATAAACTTCTTCTTGCAAGGTGACTTCCTTTGTTTCTTTTGTAAATTGAAAACGAATTGATCTGCACCACCTAGTAGAGGAAGGGCGTGGGTTTTTCCAAATGATTGATTCATCACAGGTATTTGGTTTATAAACAAGTTGAAGAGGTACATACAACATAAACTCGAATCTTCGATAGTTGAATCTAAAAATTTCTGCTTATATTCACTATGGCCTGTGCTGCCATCAAAATCCTATTTACCAATTAAAGTCATCCTTAGGTTTGTGAAGACTTTCAAACACAGCTTTTTGAGATTCAACAGTGCGACTTGATGTATGGGCCAAAAATGATTGCAAATTGATTTCAGCAGAAGATTCCGTCACGCGAATATCAGTTGGATAGCAAAGTTTTTTGGCTTCCAGCACTTTATGATAGGATGGTAAAACATTTGGTATTTTAGAATGAATCACTTCTCTTAATAATAAATATTGGTTTTTAGTAAGCTTAGCTTCATTAATAAATGAAACAACTTCATCCGTGCTAAATTCCAAAGAACTTTCTGATTGGTTTGAACTGCTAAATAAAGTAGTTACAGCAGAATCGTCCATCTGTGATAAAACTGCTCCTGCTGCAGTCTCTAAACTCCTTCCTGTATCGCGTTCCCCTTGTAGATTGAAGAGATTCCTTTTGCTCGTCGTTGTAGTTCCACATACTTCTCCATCAGATACTTTAAGTATGCAAATTTCGGTCTCATTTAACCAGCTTTCGTATTTGGCCACTAGCTTAGCTTTTGATCTCCTAAATTGTTTCCAATATGCGGCAAACCATTTACAGAGATTCAAAAGGAGATTTCTCTAGCAATCAGTCTGGATATTTTCAGGATCTGGTAAAGAATTCCAAACTCTTCCCGAAACCTTTCTGCTTCATTTTCTTTATTTCTTGAAGCTATCCATGTATTTAAAACAAGCATTCAGGTAAAAGAACACGTAATGGTTGTACCTGCAAAAGAAAAACACAAAAAAATAAAAAAAAATTTCTAGTACTGGACCTAGTCTCCTCAATGGCCTGCAACAACCCTCAGAGAATCCTGGAGCACCTAGACTTTGCGGTTATTAAAACTAGGAAAATAAGAGATTATATTGATATGACTCATCATTTATGGCGATTCGTGCCTTCATATGTAAAAGCTTAGTTGAATATGGAAAATGGTTAAAAACAAAAAAAGGTGAAAGGTGTGTTTTGACGGAGCTAGTTATGAATAGCCGCATTGTTGAGGAAAACATAATTACTTTAAAAATATCGTACATACCTTCAATTTGAATATCCATTGCACAATTATATCACAAACAATAAATTTCTCGGAAAAACCACACTTTAAAAACAACACCAATTTATGTGAACAAATAAACTAATGAGCACTAATCAGATATTACCACTTCCGGTGCACAAAATTAACTGTGCCGTGTTTGTAATTACAATGTTCTTTATACCTGTGAATAGAAGGGTTTTTTATGTTTTCTCTAACGGTAAAATAACATCATATTTGCAACAGCGCTATTACGGCCCTATGACCTACGGCTGAACCACTGTGCCATGGAGCGGAATATCCACAGAGCCCAAACATCTTACTTTCTTCTTCTGTCCCATTTTTCGAAAAAACTTAACACTTGCTTTGGCATCAAAAGTGTAGTCATACTCACTTGAGTGTTAAGAAAAACCTACAGCATCCGGAATCCTCACGTACAATAACAATTCCAAGATAATGACTGGGGTAGGCGGTGCGATTATCAATCAGATGTGGCCGTTGACATTTGAAAGTTTTGTGTACTTGTTTGTTATGAAAATACCAATTTTCCATGACAATTGTCAGAGCTCAATAATGATATCGATGCCACTCTCAATTATCACGATATCGCCCCCGCAATTCAAGTTTTACATGCTACAACATAAGTTGAATCATAAATGTTGTGTAAGTTACAAGGGAATCTTCCTTTTTCTTTGCAATGTTTTACTGCAATATTGGTATGTATATGTACTCGTATACCATACAAATTTTATATTCAAAGTACAGGATTCACTTTAGTTTTTTCCACTTTTTAAAGCTCCCTGCAATGGAATCGAAAACGAATAAATGATTGCTGATGAAATAAGTGCCCATAAGCTAAGCAATAGAAATGTACGAGTACTCGTATCTAGGTACAGATTCGAACACATGAATATGCAGGCTCGAACTCTCTTGATATACTTTACAGGGCCAAACAAAAAATTCCTTTTATTCGGAATTAGTTGTTTGATATCTTCGTGCAGAGTTTACATACTTTCTTTAACAGATTCCAATGTATGTTCATAGATCGCAAAACTCTCTCTTGGAAAAATAACAGGAGCAAAAAAAAAAAAAAATTAAAAATTTAGTTCAAAAAGGAAACATCAATTCGAAAATCCGCAAACTTAATTGAACTCCAAGAGCCTGCAAGGAACGAACGACATATGCATGTATGAGTATATATTTACATGTGTACATACGAACATACGAGTACTTTCCTTTCGGCCCAAATTCACATTTCCATTTTGCAAGCCTCCCAAATTGAGTTCCTTTGATAGGACGATGGGTTCGTATGCTGCCCCATGAGCTTTCATGAAACTAAAACTTTTAGTAGAAATGATTGAGTTAGCCGCACTTGAAGGACTCGATTCGAATTTGTTTTGGGGGGTAAATAAATCGAAATAAACGACTAATCGAATGATCACATTCGAATGTGTAGCCGACCAATTTTCTTGAATGCACACTGGGAAAACAAATGAAACTCACTGTTAATTGTGTGCCTGCCACTCCTATTTTGTTTGTTTTCTTTTTGTCGCCCTATATCAAAATCAGGAGTCAAAGACAATCCCATTCCCTTAGACACTTATCAGTGATTTTTTGAAACTGTCAAACATCAACCGCATTGTGCGGCAAGTGCCGCTCCCACTGCAATGTACGAGCTGTTTGCTCGTATGTGTGTGTCATTTAACATTCGTACACAATGACACAATTCAGTAATGGAATCTTTTATTCCAATCACATAGCAACATGTAATACGGATGTAACGTCCACAATTCGACGTCATCTAAAATGCTGGTGTCCTTGGTAGAACATGTGTCGGATGTTTTAAATGTAGGATTCGAAACGATGGTTGCTAGAGGAAGGGGTTGGGAGGGGCTATCAATGGTAGTAGTTAGTATTGAAACTGGTTAGTAGCTTGGGTAGGCAGACAGACAGACAGACAGACAGACAGACATTGTATTGCGAGTAGTGAAACGAGATAAGCAAGTGTCTGACGTTTGAAAGTGAATCTTTAAGATATGTGTGTAGTACTCGTATGCCCTTGTCAGTTAGGTGCAATTACGAGTACTATGGACTTGTTATGTCCCTGGCTAATGAATGACATTTTAAATTTTAAAGTAAATGCCCCACTCTAATGTGTAACGTGTCATTCAAATTCTAAAATATGGCTCTTCCCGCATTACGTGGAGCTGATATGATTAAACGGATAGGACATACAACATTTACTTCAGCTGACATAAGAGATGAGACATTTTTGTATGAGAATTCGTCGTGGGAAACCAGCTCAAATTCAAAGTGATCGACGTTAAGCTGAAAGCGATCGTATTGGTCTAATCATCATAGGACCAACGTTCTTTTAAAAAGTCGATTCCAAGGGACGAATCTGTTCACTTTGACAACCTATAGAATCCTACTCAGAATTCGTATTGGGAATATAAGGGAATCTGCCTTAGACCCAGAACGCGGTTTCTTCAAGATTTTAACGTAAGTCTTGTCCTCGATCATTAGAATAGGATTGTGCCAGAGGAGCAATAATTAAGACACCAAAAAAACACAATATCAACGGATCTAACTTACTATTTTCGGAAAATAAGTAAAAGTTTTATGCTGGAAAACCTTCTAAATAATGAAGAATGAGGAACAATCAATTCCCTTGGAGAATATTACCGGAATCTGCAGTAACTCTATATGTCTATAGTATGCTGATATTAGATGCCGATACGTAATTCGAATTCAATCGAACTTTAATAGAAGTCGAAAATGTGGCTGCTAGAATGTACATACATAATTCCAATATATGAGGGCTATTCCAAAATCAACCTCCAATATGTTACAATTCATTACATACGTACACTTCGGTAACGTGTTTTTGCATGTCGCAACCAGTACAATATTCTCTAATAATATGCCAAGTTTCGACCGTTTTCGTTTCGTATTTTTTCGATAGTTGATATTTTAACATGGAGAATACAATTTTATCTTCGTACCTATGAGGTACCGGTTTTTGCAAGCCGAAGGAAATGGCGCAGCTCAAATTCATCGTCGGTTATGTGCTGTTTACGGCAATACAGTGATGAGTGATGGTTCGGTACGTGATTGGTGTAGACAATTTAAAAACGGACGCACAGATGTGCATAATGAAGGAGGCCAAGGGCGCAAATCGATCATGAATCAAGACGTGGTTGACCAAGTTGACCAAGTTGACCAATTTGTTCGAGAAAATAGGCGTTTTACGATTTCAGATCTTGCGACAAGGTTTTCCGAAATTTCTCGAACTACTCAATACAGAATCGTGTCTGAAAACTTGGGTTACCACAAGTTCTGTGCCCGTTGGGTCATAAAACAGCTCACAGATGTCCACAAGACCCAACGTGTCAATTCAGGAGAAGCATTTCTCGAACGATTAGAAATGGAAGGTGAAGAATTTTTACAGCAAATTGTGACTGGAGATGAGACTTGGGTCATCATTCCCCAAACAAGCCAAAAAAATTCAAACTACTCGTACAATAACTTTTTCCTATCGAAAAATGATGGCCACAGTTTTTTGGGGCAGTAAAGGCATATTGTTGACCGAGTTTATGGAACCTGGAAGCACAATAAATGCAGCGGTTTACTGTGAAACTCTACGTAAGTTGAGAAGAGCTATCCAGAACAAAAGACGAGGAATGCGCACCAAGTGCCAAAATTTAAATCATCCATTGCATTTCAACATTTTAGAAGTAATGAGGAACTTATGAGCGGTGTGAATCAATGCCTCAACGCACCAAAAATGTATAGATTTAAACGGAGACGATGTTGAAAAATAATTTAGATGTAAATAAAACTATTTTGTGCAATAAATTAATGTTTTTGGTTTTTTTAAAAAATATTTTTCACTTCGGAGGTTGATTTTAGAATAGCCCTCGTACATCATCAATTGGAACAAGCCTGTCCTTTATTCTGTCTAACTACTTACTAGAAAGTGGAAATTACGAGGCCTGTCTGAAACGTTTCCGATTAAACAATGATACAAGACATTTTTCTCAAGATTTTTTTTTATTTTTCTCCCAGCGATGCTCCCATCTCTAACCCGTCCAAATAGTACTTGGCGTTTTTCTCTGCAAAATAATTGTTCACGAAGGTGATTGCCTCCTCATTCATCGAAAATTTCTGTCCTCCGAGCGCAGTTTTTAGATGAGGGAACAAAAGAAGTCGCTTGGGGCTAGATCTGGTGAATAAGGCGGATGGTCGAGCAGTTCAAACTGTAATTCATGGATTTTCGCCATGGTAACCGCTGAGGTGTGAGACGGCGCATTGTCTTGGTGAAACAGAATTTTTTTTTTCTGCAAATGTGGCTCCGCAATTTCTGCCTTCAGCTTGGCAAGTAATGATGCGTAGTATGCTCCTGTAATGGTTCCTTCTTTTTGAAGATAATCGATTAAGATAACTCCTTTACTATCCCAAAGAAGAGTCGCCATCACTTTCCCAGCCAGTTTTTGTTTTTTTTTTGGAGCCGGCTCGCCCTTTGCAGTTCACTGTTTTGACTGAATTTTTGTTTCGGGCGTATAATGGTGTATCCAAGTTTCATCTACAGTAATTAATCGGCGCCAAAACTCGGATTTATTGCGTCTAAACTGCGCCAACAGAGCGTTGGAAATGTTCATTCGAACACGTTTTTGGTCTAATGTAAGCAAACGCGGCACCCAACGCGCGGACAGCTTTCTCATATCTTGGTTTAAAATGAAACAAACATGTTCTTTGGACATTTTCATAACCTCTACCATCTCTCACACTTTAATTCGGCGGTCGTCTAACACCATTTGCTGAACTTTAGCGTTATTATCATTTGTGTCAGTTTTTGGACGTCCCGAACGTTCATCATCTTCCAAGTTCTTACGGCCACGCTTAAATTCAGCTGCCCAAAATTTCACTGTGGTAAATGATGGTGCAGAGTCCTCATACACAGAGTCCAACTCATTTTTGGTTTGCGTAGGCGTATTGCCTTTCAAAAACAAGAATTTAATAACAGCTCGATACTAAATTTTTTCCATTTTCACAAAAAACACTCACATTGACTCGCTCAATCGACTGTCAACTAAAAACTGCGCGTCCAAATCCAAAATGACTGAAACTTCGGTAAGTAACTGTCAAAATATGCACAACTAGCATTCACTAGCTTTTATTGACGAGTGCCGCTATCTTTACGTTGCGGTAAAAAATCCAGTCGTAATTGTTTGGTCCTTACAGAGATTCGGAAGGCATTAGCTAACTCTTCTGGTGAATACTACAATAATAACTTTCCAAATCCTTTGGACGAGAAGCATCCATAAACATGAACTTTTGCTGGGTGTTTTATGGTGCGTTGCAGAAACTTTTCATATTTTTTGTCCGGGCTTTCTTCCTATATAAACAAAGTGATATGTCTCATCTGTAAATCAGATTCTGCGTGCGGCGTATTGTGTTGATAAAAATAAAGAGTCTTTCATTAATCGCCTCATACCGAAACCTTTTATTCGTTTGAAAGGCCTATCGACGCCATTATTGTATAGAATATAACATCGTTCAAATATTCGTCGCGGCTTCTCTGGGTGGCGCGCATCCGAAATGTCCAATTTTCCATGACTTTTGCTCATAAATCAGGCTGAATTTGACCGATGGCATGGGTTATGTTGGCTGTGGTTTGTGGCTTATTCGGTGGCCAGTTCCCATCTCCTCCACGTGAGATGACTATGCCCTCGAATCGCTCGCGCAGAATTTCCAATGTGGCGTTAGCTGTGTGGCACATAGCGTCGTACTGTTGATACCACATGCCACTGGTGTCTTTATTATCCAATTCAGGCCAAAAGATGTTAGTAATTATCGACCTATAGCCCTCGCCGTTGACGGTGAAGGCCTGGCCTACGTCGTTCTTAAAGAAATATGGACCAAAATCCACACCAAAAAGTGACTTTTTCGGAATGCATTGGCGCTCTTGGATCTTATGTGGATTGGTATCGAAATTCGACAATTTTGTTTGTTGACGTACCCATTCATCCAGACATGGGCCTCATCGCTGAAGATGATTTTTCCCTGAAAATGGGGGTAAGTTTCCAACTGCTCCAGAGCCCATTCAGCGAACACACGTCGTTGTCTATGGTCGTTTCCTGGGTCAGTTGAATTTTTTACGGTTGCAGGCCCAAGTCACGACGCAAAATTCGCCAAGTTGTGGTTTCCGAAAGGCCGAGTTCTTGTGAACGACGCGAAATCGACTGCCTCGGATTCTCCTACACACTCTCACGGACGATGGTTTCAGCAGATCTTGCGTTTCATCGACGTACGAGTGTTGGTACTGAACCAGTGGACTCAAATTTATTCACCACACTGCAAATAGTCCTCTAGGTAGGACGATTATCGCGACCTTAAAATGGGGGAAGCGCGCGGAACGTTGCCCGGTTTTATAAAGAAATTTTATCATTTGCACGTGTTGTTGAACGCTATGTCCGTCCATGGTGATTTGGCAAAACAGACTGAATAAATGACAGTCAATTTGACAGATGTATGTAGCTTCAACAATATGGCCTCTATCATCTGTCAAAATTCGGAGGTCCCCATTAGAAGACCCTGCACATGCAGGTTGATGTGATGATGTTGATACATACTCGTATGTATTGTATAGTTTGTATCTACGAGCATTTCTTTTGCCTGTACTTGAAAGAACTGTCTTGGGGGTGTTTAAGCCGTGTTCTTCGATAAAATAATAATAACGCACCATTTAATATTTCGTCCTTACTATTAATTTAAAGTATCATAGCTTTCTTCGAATCTAAAGCAAGAAAAGGAGCAAGATCCAAATGTCAAAAGTACGAATGCAGTTAGTGGCAGAAAGAATTACTACTCGTATTCTCTGGCATGGGTACTTGGAGGTATTTTTAGGTTTGGACCTTGCAGACAATTATGTTTGATATTATAAAGGACAATGTCAGCATGTCAAAATGTCACATTAATTAATTCTCAATGTGTGAGAAACGAAATGTCATGAGAACAAAACGAACTTATGCACGAAACCTCATCCTTTGTTCGTCGCTCCTATCGCTGTCGTTGTCGTTGTCGTTGTCGCTGTCGCTGTCATTGTCGGTGTTCGCACATACCCATATTACGAGACCTGGTATACTATACTAGATCAAGTATAGCGATGCGACAGGTGGAGACAAGAGAATAACTACAAAGGCGAAAAATCGCAATAGCAATGTGCACAAACGATAAAAGGACATGACATATGCTTTGCCTTCACTTGTCGGAATGACAGCTCCTTTAAACGGTCGGAATGGTTGGTTGCAAAAAATGGGGGAGAAGAAGAAGAAAAAAAAAAAACTTAATTCCACGCGTGAAAAGCCACTCAATCTGTGTAGGGTAGGTATGGTGTATAGTAAGACAGTCAGTTGTCGTTTTCGTTGCAGTTGTCGCATATGGAAGTGGCTTAAGTTCACATACACTTGCGAATAAATTGCTGAGTTAGAAGACGACTATTGCAAAAGTTTCTTTTGCACATTTCCCACACAACTCAGCGCGGACATATTGGTCAATCCTCTGGCATGGCAAATTGAAGCTGTAGATATCTGCTGAGTAACTCCAGCAATGATGCTCGGTACCTTTTCTCTGCGTCATTTGCATTTTTTGTCGATTTTCTTTGAACTGAACTGTGAATGTAGGGAGCGATGTGGAGAAGGAGCTCGTGCGACAGAGGATAGAGGCGACAGAAGACGAAGTTGGACGACTAGTCACGATGAAGGACATTTTTTTTCCTGCTTCACCACTTTCTTTTGGAAAACTTAATTTCAGAGTTGAGTCTTTGTCGGAACCGCGAATGCTTTTACTGGTGCCTCGAAGGACTCGTAAATGATTTGCAATTAAAGCAAAAAAAAAAAAAAAAAAACGGAACTGAGGGAGCTATGTCCCAATTTGCAATAGGGATGCCCAAATCAAGACCACGAATCATGGTTGTAGTTTGAAAGTTTTTATTTCACCCAGTTTGTCCTGTTTTTCGCTTCTTGTTTCTTTTTTTTTTTTCGTTTTTTTTCGTTTTGCTCATTTTTGAATGGAAAGGAGTTTCAATGTGCTGACTTGTGGAAAAGTAAATGAGTGCTGCAACATTTTTCACCACTGTCATCCCATTGTGCACATTGCATGTACTCCCGTGCGACCTTAAATTTGCTTTGGTTTTTTTTTTTTTTTCATTTTTTCCATTTTTTTCATCTCTTTTGTGTTTTATATCTTCTGCGGAAAGTTTAGACTTGTGTAGGTGGAATAGAATGGAAGAGCAGAAATTAAATGTTACAATTTTTAGCGGTGAGTCCTGTGGTGTTTTTCGCGTTGTTTCGGGGCTGAATTGTTCGCAACGCCAGCAGGATGTTTATGCGGTCTTGAACCCTTGTTTTGCGTGCAGCTATGGTAAGAGGGGCGGATTTTGAAGCTGCTCGTTTGGTGTAGTACCTACTGTATTAACTTATGTAAAGGCGAAAAGTTCGCCGCCTGTTCTCCCGCAATTCGGTGAATAATTTAGAAATTCCATTTTTTTGCTTGTTTTTACTCTGTTGCTACTGCCGTTTTTGTTTTTGTTGCTGCTGCTGCTGCTGTTGTTGTTGTTGTTGTTGTTGTTATTATTGTCTTGGTGTTGTAATACTTTGGTAGGAGAACTTGGTTACTGGCACTTGCTGTCAGGACATGGGAGAGATTTGTTGTTAATTTGCATGGAAATTTCATAAACGTCGGGGAGTTCAAAAATTGGTTGCTTAAGATTTGAATATTTAATGCTCACAAAATTAGACGTCATACTGAAAATGTTTGACACTTGGATGGGTTGGTTTGATGAGAAGTTTTTGATTAGATTTAGAAGGCACATAAAGCCTTCCATAGTTACAACATGAGTTTTACCGTGCGAATTGGTATACGAGTGAGAGGGCTACGCTAAATTGCGGCCTCAAATTTTGCCAACATAGTTATTCGCAGGTACCGATGAAAATCTAATCGAAAGCAATTGAGTTTGTTTGAAGCCTTTTTACGAGTACCTAAGTAATACGATTGGCAGGGGATATACCATATATCTACATAGATATTTTGCTCATAAAGTTTGCTGTTTTTGCCACATGAACAGGAAGTTGTGTAGTAGATTGCACCTAATTAAAGAGATGCTTCCAGCGATTGGGGCCGCCCAATGGAATATGATCATTTAACCCGGGAACATCACCACAGATTAAAATATTAAATACATATGTATATAATTGTTCATGTACAAGTATGTAATACTTTAAATGTAAGACAGTTGGTACCTATTTCATACGAGTATTAATAAACTTGTAGCAAGCCTTGCGTTTGGTCCTAGATAAACCTTAAAATTATTGATTTCAATAGTTGCTTCGCCCGACGATGATAAGTAAGGTGTATATCAAGTAGGCGTTTGGTCAACGCTTTATTTAGTGATGAGAAAAGTTGTTTCATTGTTGCAGTGTTGGGTTCTTTTCTAGGACCTTCCGGACAACTAAGATCGACATTAAGACCGCATCAAGACCATAAACGTGAGACGTGATAGTCTTGCACATAAATAGCTTGAATACTGCCCTTTGTTACTTTATATTGTAGCTGGTTTTTCAGGATGTGCTGTAGTGTCAAAAACAAGACTGTGTTGGATTTTTGGGCCGAAAGTCATACTGATGCAAAACTTAAAAATATCAATCAGCGTCCGACTCAGTTTTCTAGTGGATGTGCATTGTTACTACAAAATAACCGGGCTCTCGATTATCGTTGTCATCATTGGACAGATGAGCACTAAATAAACCTGTAATAAAAAAAATGTTTTTGTCCTTTCGATTGTTTGCATTACAGCGTCGATAATGATGCATGGCCGATATGTCATTGGTAAATCTCGTTTGATGACTCTCTTGTCATTAATTTTCATTTATCTACTTGTTGTAAAGTCTGTAAGTCTGAAGACATCATCTGTTGTGAAATCAACTAGGCTGTGCTTCCTGAATCAACCTGATGCACTTACTGAATCACAATAATGTCCGCCATTCACGAGTATTGTATGAGAGTGAGTGCTCACAGATCGATGTCCTTTGTGCCGGTGGTGGTTAGTGTGCCTGGGTTCGTTCGGTTCATGTAGCATGCTCAACGGCGATGACCGTATCTCAGGATTGAATGTTAGAGTAGATTTGTTGCGTAGGAAATAATATTGGAAATAAGGAAATTACATTTTTATTTTTTTTTCGATATTCGGCTGGAATGGAGTCGAAGTCTCTTGATGGATGGGCTTTGTCCAATGCATGTGTCTTGGCGTTCTTTAAAGTATCAGTGCTAAAATTTGGTAAAAAAAGATATTTCGTTGAAAATAATAATGGAGGAATATGTACCATGTTATACTCTCCTTTTTTGGCAGAAAACGCTTTCGAAAGAGGATAGTAAACGGGGCATTATAAGGACAACTCATAAAGTTTGAACGAGAAAAACCTGAATTGATTGTAAAATATAAGCACGGTTGTCGTTTTCTTTTTCAAGTTGATGTGTAGAGCAGAATGACCTCTAAGATTTTAGTGCCAGATGCCGATTAGATAGTGATCGCATCGACTGTACTTATGAGTTTAGGTCACTTGTTGAGGCTTTGGTGAAAGGCACTCTTGATAAAGATACGCTCCCTTACATGGTACAGTCACACAGATTGCATAGCATGTGTTTTAGTCATCCTCAGAGCAGCTTCGACATTAAGTTTTGTCAGGCAGGTTCATTTTACATAGGTTTTATCTCGGACCGCAGTATGCGGTAAGGAAATGGGAGAGGTTGCCCTGTTGTAGATAGGCTTTTGACTTTTGAGCTAAGGATACCCAATAAATTTTTGCCAACTTTGTGCCTCTACTATATACTAATTTATCAGTCGCTTAATACCTGTAATACATTGAGGCAGTCTGATTTAGAGTTCGTACAGGCAGAATCCACAGCCGTAACCACTACTTGTCCATTATTGGATATGTTGATCTTGACATCTTTTATATCTACTTCGAGGCAGATGGTCGCGCACGTCAACATGGCAAATAATTATTAAAATCTCTAGAGCTTTCAAGACTTTGTGATTTAGACCGAATAGGCCAGACCTTTTAGTTTATTCGATCAGATCTTGAGCATTCGACATGGGATCCCCAGTTTTTTGTGATATTAATACTCGTATTCAATATAGTTCTTCAACAGAATGTGTGGGTCATGAAGTCGGTAAATTTCTATCTCAAAAAATCTGGAGATACGAGTAGTCCAGCCGTAGGGCAAGATTATGCGGAGATATGTTAGTCTTTGAAGAGGCTACAGTTTCATGATTATTGATGTTTAATTTACAATTTTCCACAGTACTAAAGAGGTATAGGTGATGGTGGGCCTTACTATTTCATAATTTATTTATTTCCAGTATTTGCTTACAACTGTAAGATGAAAATGGTCTTATTAAAAAGAAGAAACCCTAATTAATGTTAGGAGCTTAACATATACATAATTATGTATATAAGTGTATTTGTTTTTACGTTGCTTATGGTATTCTATTAATTCAATCATCTGGCAAGTAATATAAAAAGAAATTGTGTATTTGGTTCTTTGGATGTTCAGTGGTAGAGAGTTTCAATGTCGAACGAATTTCTTTCGAATGTCAGATAGGAGCATCTCGTTTGGACCAAATGTTCTGCGTGTCCTGGTTGACCAGTTTGTATTACTTTATGTAGCAGACAAAGTGAACGAGGCTTCAGTAAATTTCAGATGAAGCAGCTGCAAATTTTCTGGAATACGCAGAAACGCGGTCGTGGCGTTTAAGTGCAATGTTGGGAGTCTTGGAGTCATAATTCAAGTTACAGAAGATCTTACATGTAGTCCTGTTAAATACTACACCCAGATTTTTTCTGGACTCATCGTACTCGATAGTATTATCCCCAAGATACATAAATCTAACAATTTTTTGTATTTAAATGACAAGTGCTTTAGATTCCGCTCAGTTAAGACAGAGGTTATTCCTGACGACCCAGTTTTGTATTGCACATACGTTATAATTCACAAGTTTTGAACATCGTCAGCAAACATCATGTGTACACGACGATGTTTAATCTGAGCGGGAAGCTCGTTCACAGACAAAGTGGAGAAAACTGGTCCTAGAAAGAATCCCTGTGGTACGCCGTTATTATCCAGAAGAAAGCCTGGCGTTTTGTTATTAGCCACAACGCTCTAATTCTTTCAATTAAGTAGGAAGAAACTAGTTTTTTTTCGTAACAGCGTAGTTTAGCAGCCTCCTTTGGTTCAAAAACCAGACTGGTGAGCAGTAAGTAGCTTATATTTAGCCAGGTGCTTTTGAATTTGAGAAAACATGAAAGGAAGTGTTCCATAGAACTTGAGTTCTTTTTTTAGGCACTGGAATTATTTTTGCTCTTCTCCAGTCCATTGGGAAAGTTAAACGTGTAACAGTGGAATTAAAAGTAAACGTTATAAATGGTAAAATAGTGGGAAAAACTCATTTTATAAACTTTTAATTGGCAGTAAGACTTGTAGAACTTCGTTGAAAAGAACACAACTTTTCCGTTGGTAAAACCATAGTTTCTATCAGCTGGATTCTTGTAATACTACTTACCGATGCCAAATTTGCGCATTTGTGCCTGTAGAGACCTATATCGACGGATGACCAGCGGACCAGCGAACGATATTGACAGATGATAATGAGTATCCGCCGAAGCAGCCGAGGAGAGCGGGGGACAATGGGGCGAGTAAACTAGAGCATACAGAAACTGGTTGGGTTTAGTGGGGTCTTATGGTGAAATGGGATTATGGTTTAGTTTGTATCTAGTCACCAAGCTGCAGGACCATTAGAATCAAATGAAGACCATTATACATACTGTGGTAAGGCATTTTAGTTACACCCACTGGTAACAGGTTTACACAGTGCCCATCGAGGCTTTACTTAATGCTCGACTATAGTCCCGCGACTTGGAGGCTCTTATTTTAGAAAAACTACACAATTTCATAGAGCACGATGGATCTTGTTGAATTCATCAATCTTGAAACTTTTCGACTTCTTGTATGCTATTGCATGAGTTGAAGTATTTCAGATGTTAACCAGGTTGTCGAGGTAGCTCTAATGAACTTTTTCCTTAAAGGAGCATGCTTTTCGAAACTTTGGTATTTTTTAGTGCCAACCTTCGCCTTCAAAATACCCTAGACAGAGAAATCCAACGGATTTGCATCCGGAGAATTTGCAATCCATTTTGTCGAAGAAATGAAGAGTGGAACATTGTTTTTTAACCAATCTTGGTTGACGCGCGCTTTGTGAGACGGTGCCGAGTCTTGTTGAAATGTCCACCGTTTCTGACCGAAATGATTGTTTGCTCAAGGCTTCAATACTGCCTCTAAGACAGTTTCACGCTATACGATCGCATTAATTTTGACGCCACCATCGGAGGTTATGGCGGCCCAAACCATCACCATCGGTGCTGCCTGCTTTGGCCGTCCGAAGGTGTAAATTTTCGAAGGACCTCTCTAGCAAGTAAACTCGGTCATTTTGTTTGTTCACATATTGCTCGATAACAAATGGCGACTCATCGGAAAAAACCAAATTCGGCAACTCACCACTTTCGTGCAAGCGTAGCAACGTCTTCGCTCTTTCGAACTTTTTTCTGTTGCGGTGTAAGATCGTGTGCTTTTTGGAACTTCAATGGCGTGAGCCCAAGCTCATTTTTCAATATGTGTTGCATCCGTTCCAATGATATGTTGAGCTCACGAGACATTTTTCTTCCACTTTGACGCGGATTTCGCTCAATTCGAGCCTTCACTTTCCGAACCATTTCTGCCGATGTTGTTGTTTTTTTATGACCACCTCCATGGCGTTTTGAACCGCTGCCAGTATCACGGTAACGAGCTATGGTTCGAGACACAAATGATTTATTCACGTTGAGGTGCTGGAGGGCTCTAACAATAGCTACTTGTGGTTTTCCAGCCAAATATAAAGCAATCACACTATCACGTTTGAATTCCATCGCGGATAATAATTTTTCAACACAACTGAGACGCAAATCGTTTAAAAGACTTGTAAATAATAAAATTATCTGTCATGTGTCAAAATTTAAGCTCACTGTCATGAACGGTATGGAAATTATAGCAGTCTGAAGTTGGTTGCAGTTCGAGTTATTCAGGGTGTAGAAAGCTCTTTATCAAGACTGCTAACAAGGGAGAGGTCAATTAGACTATTTGAACTGTTACCGAAGTGGGTGGCGTAAGGAGATTTACGGCACACAGATGTAGTGATCTCATTGTATTTAGGTATCATGTAACAAAAATATAATTTTAAGTTGCAGACCACAGTTTTACCCTAAGTGCAATGACATAGCCATATGGCATTAGTTTCTCAATCCATTTCCTCTTTGATGTGGAAACTCCAGTTAAAACGCATTGCTGTGTCATTATTAGTCACTGAAGGTTCAGCTAGGTTCAGCTGCCTCAAAATAGGTAAAAGTGAAGATGACGACTTTTGAAGTGCTTTATCTCGGCCTTTAAATGGACTAATGGCACATTTCATTTTGTCTGTGCCAAAGAACTTGTCACCTCGAATCGAAAAAATTAATTGTTAGAGTTGTTTAAACAAGCAGATTTAGGAAGCTCCTGAATGTGTCTGAGGGCATACTGAACAGCTCCACACGACTTTCTGTATGATACCTTGACACGTCATGGCTATTTCTTACGGTTCATCACCGAAGTGTCGTATTTTCTCCACTCATTTAGTAACAATTCCAAAATCAATTATTTTGTTCGATAAATGTGTGATATGCCTATCAAAATCTTGTTATGAGTGTCGAACGGTTGAAGTATCTCCTAGTTTATCCTTTTAAGTATAAAAGATGGTAGGTGAACCGTGACTCATTTTACATTATTGACTGACACTTAATGTCAATAGAATACGTCAAAAAAAAAAAATGTATGTGTAATTCCGGTCGCACCATGTAGAGTTGGACTATTATGAGGCTTAGAAACAACTTAAACAAGCATAAGAATATTCAATAAAAATATATGACTCACAAAGCTTCTGGCATACAATTTAATCCTTGGTTTCAAGATTTATTTGCTGAAATTGGTACCCGAGGGCAATCACTACAAATATTTTTGATTTTAAAGTTCAGGTGCGGAGTCTTTATGATTGGACTGGATCCCTACCGATCCAAAAACTGAAGCCTGGCGACCCTCAGCTGCGGTATAACTTTTGTAATTAGGTCCGTAATGTGTACGAAAACAATCTTGAAAAACCATTCTTAGCTACGAAGCTGATTTCTAAGTCAACTGCTTCATTTCCATTTGGGAAGTCAAGCTCATCCATAAAATGCCATTCCATCTATAACAATGTACTATTTGCTTCGGTTTTTACGATGGGCAGGTCCTTTAATAACACTTTTTCAATTATGCAGGCATCGGAGTGGAGGTCACCACCAGACCAATTGGAATGCAATGAGAACAAGACGGCATCACATAACACACAACTTGCAAAACAGCCATGATATCTACAGAAATTTACTGGTCACTTAGTAGCCTTATTAGTTTGGTAATATGTCAAGTCTATAGTCTTTTTTGTTTTTTTAAAGAACTTAACTCTCAAGTGGGTATGAATACACTTATAATACTTCAGCGTGTATTAAGTTTTTTGGAAAATGTTTATGCCAATGAACCAGAGATTTTAAACTTCATAACCAACAAAACTTTGAACGTGAAATCATCAACAATTTGAAGGACATTTCGATGATGTTGGCTAGTTCAATTTGAGCCAGATTGGATGTTGTTTATGAAAAATCTTTTAGTTATCGCAAATACTAGTAATCGTTGAAACCTTTTCAGTATAAAAATGCCTAAGTTCGTCTATGAAATATTACAAATGCCATTAGCTACAAAAGTGATTTCAACCAGTAGAATGCGAACTTGTATATTTGCTTTGGAGTTTTTCCCCTTTTCTCCAAAAATTTCAAAATCCAGGTCAGACTAGGTAAGAACAAAATAATACAGACTACAATAAATACTAAAGAGAGCATAACAAAAGAAAAAAAAAAAGTAGAAAAAACAAATAAACATAGCTACACGTTTAAAATCCATGCTATTGACTAAATAGCGACAAAACAACTTAGGTAACAAATGTTTACTGACTATTCTGACGTTTTTATTTTTCTCTAGGGCGCCCTCTTAAATGGTGGCACTCAATTTTAATTTCTCTGGGGGTGGGTGGTAACGGAAAATATGTTCACATTTTCCATTCAATTTGGCAGCAATCAGCAGTCGCTGCAAAACTTGGACAAGCTAAACGGCAAAAACAGGCAATTTGGCCAGACGACGACATGTGGCCCCCACAATTGGATCTATGCCTTCGACCCCATATACAATAGTACATACCATATATGACTAAATGTATGTTTCTGTGTATATTCTCAAAAGAATGCCGTATTTTATTTTAAAATGTTTTTCCATGTAAATTGACCTCCGATTCCTTTAACCTCCCTCTAAAAATCGAAACCAAACCAAACCGACCGCTCTACCTTTTCTGGAAAGCCATCTAGATGATATAAACATATCATACGAGTACATACGTATGTACATACGTATGTATATGATTGTAGATAAATCATCGTACATACATATCTACGTAGATTGCCTTTCAAGGATCAAGGGGTTGTCATGTGTGCTATGTGTTGTGTGTTGTGTGTTGAAAATCAATATCTTTGATAAATATTTATAAATGATAATGAAGTCATCCCTTAGAATGTGTCTCAATATAATAATTTCGTCGAATTAAAACGAGCAATTTACAGGGACTACTTCAGGCGCTAGACACGTATTTTTCGTTTACCTCCTGCCTACCCTCCAGATGATACGAAACGGATCATCTTTGGGGCTATGATTGATTATCATCGCCTCAGAGCGTAAACGATAGAATACCGAAAGTAGTTGCTAATGACAAGGTAGGTTGAAAAAACAGAAAAAAAAATAAAAAAAAAAAAAAAAAAAAAAAAGGAAAGGAGAAAACCTAGTTAAGCTAAGCCTTGCTGTGGGGGAGGAATAATTGCAAGATATTGGGAAATTATAAGTCCAACGGCCATAAATCATTTCTATTACTGTAATTATCGATGACCCTCAAGGTTCAGAGCTGCTAGCTGCGACTTAACACTAATTAAGACTCAATCACAAGGGAAATTTAAAATTATAGTTTTCTCTAATTTCTTAATCAGGTTTAGGGTTATACTCGTATTAGGTGTGCGGCGAAAGTTGATTATGGGCGGACATTTGTAACCACCGACTTCCAATGATCATACCTATTCTCTTTTAATTTTCTAATTAACTTTGTGAATGCCAATAAAGAGACTGAGGCATTTCACAACGTTATCCCTTACTCATTTAATTAAATCTGAATTTTCGGTGTGAAATAAGCAACTATACGATTTGATTTTCTCATTTCAGCATGGACTATACAAGCTTGGGTTGCTGCGCGTTAGCTTTTGTTTTGTACATAAACACCCTCAACTTTGGATTCGTCTATGATGACAGGTAAGCCCTGATACACATTTCACAGAATTATAAGAAAAACGAACACGACCAATACTCCCTTATCTCGGAACCTGCTACAAGGGATATCCTCTCAGCAGGAGCCGGTGACAAATTGTTTTAATTTCAATAGACTTTGGCAAGGGCAGAGTCGCCTTTTGCGACATTGTTGGATTTACGCGGAACTCCGTGGGGTGTCGACTTTAGCCTGTGCCATGCCATATGGTAACGCGAATGTTATTAATGCGAACAAAGAATGAACATTTTGCATTCAAATGAAAGCAACAAAAATAAAAATGAAAAAAAAAAAAAAAGATTTATTTTGACGCGACTTTACCTGGTGTTATGGCAAAATAACAAATAAACGAATCATTTGGGATCGGATTTCGAATCCATATCGATTATGGTCATTATGTAGGTTTTGCTCGTATGCTCGTAGGTCACTATCTAAAGTTCACATGTTCCCTTTAATGGCTTCGAAAAGCTCCATAAACTCCCCCCCATCCCCCACATACATATTAGGTAAATCCAAGACGTCAGAACGATAGGTCCACAAGCATGCTTTCGAGAAAGGTCCCTATGAAATTAAAAGCAAGGCGAGAGACAGTCAACTTAATCTTTTTCGTATTCTTCTCCTCTCAGCTTCTTGAGCGGGTAATGGAATTCCTTTATAGTTTCTAGTCTTTCATGTGGTTGTAACATAACACACATATAACCTAAACCTAACCCCTGACAATCATCTTTATCCCTTTCGGTGGTATTTGTTTGGGATGAAGCGGTTTGTAAGGGTAGAGCATGTGAGTACCACCTTACTGTTCCTTTGTACGTAGGTAGTGACTAGTGAGTGCTGACGCTGAGTGCCTCCTGTACGAAGAGTCGACTATGTGACATGTGAGTTTAACCTTTGAGGTGAATATATTCAGATTTTATTCACAATTTTCTTTGTGGAACATTTTTATGGCTTTAAAGATTTCCTTAAGGAAACCATCGACAAGATATTGGCAGCACAACGGTAGCACATACCGTACCGAACGGGTAGTGGGTGGTCGTATATCACGGACACTCACAAGTATTAGAGCCATCAAGCCGAGGCATTATTTTCTTACGCAAACACAGAGAGAGGTACATAATCCGGTTTTGTGTTTTCTATGACTAAACGATTTACGTTTGGTTTCGACGTTTTTCTCCCAACCCTTTTCTTATTATTCTTTTCAACCCTCTCTATCGGTAGGCCCATTTTAAAAAGTATCGGTTTGGCAGTCAAAAGGTGAAAGACAGCAGACCGATTCTGATTTCGATTGTTAAGAAAATCGATGCGAGTATTTAGTTTTACCTTTAGGAAGGACAAAAATCAAAAAAAAAAATCCAAAAAAAAAAAAAGGCAAAGGACTATTATCAGATGGTGGGCTTTGTTTTGGTCTTGTTTTTTTTTTTTTTTTTTTTTTTTAGGGTGAAGGGAAGGGAATGATTTGTTTTTCTTTGGGTCCAACTCCATTAAGAATCAGAATTTTCCAATCGGGAAACACTTGAAAGAATCGAAAACGAACGGGACAGATTTTTATGGCGCGACTAATTTATTGGCAAAAGTACGAGTATACTCGTAGTTTGGCAGAGATTACAATTACGTTATCGAGCGTAACAATGTCCAATAACTGCGCTCGACATCTGTACCCTGAATAAAATGAATGGATGCTGATGGGATGGGATGGTTGGTTCATTCAATTTATCAGACAGAACGTGGTGGTGGGTGGTGGGTGGTGGTGGTGGTGGTGGTGGTGGTGGTGGTGGTGTAATCCTCTTTGTTGCCATGGATTCTGTTATCCTGTTTCCTCTTGGAACTTCTTGAATGTTCAGTGATGACGAGAAACGAAACGACGACGAAGCTCAATTGTCGAAGGTATTACAAAGAGATGTCACTGACAAAGAAGAACCTGTTGTCTAGGTTAATAATCTTATTTTCAGTCCTTTGTAAGGATTTTGCTTTGGGACTTAAACTAATGGGTACGGATACGTCTTGGCCTAGCTACCGTTATTGCCGTTGCAATTGTTTTTCTCTTCTTTTTTTTTTAAATCATATCTTTTCATCTTCAGGCAAGCAATCGATTTTCATTCTCACATTCACGGAATCATATTCAAAAAAACACATGCATCCGAATAAATTCTAATGAACACAAACATATACATGGATGTATGTATGTATGTATGTATATCTGTGTGTATATCTGTTTTTTTTTTTTTCTTTAACCGCCTTTAGCAGACTTTCATCATGTGTCAATTGAATGCGCAAATTTACTGTCTGTGTCATTAACACCCTATTCACACAATTCTAAAAAAAAAAGGAAAAGTTGGTTCTTGGTTTTTGATTCCATTGCCGCCCTTGCTACCCTTGGCACACTTAGATATGCCAAAAGGCCACTTCGGTCTACTGAAGTATTCTTTCTAAAAGTTCAACAATAATACGAGCGAGTATACATATAACAATAACAATAACAAGAAGGAATCCGACCTTCTGAAGGATTGCCTCATTTAAGCACTGCTTTTCGTTGTTAGGGGTTTTTTTTTTTTTGCTGCCACAGTTATTTTTTTTTTCTGTTTTTGCTTTTTGTTCAATAAAAACTTTGTAAATATGAACAAGAAATAGAAGAAGAAAAAGACCGAGATTCTCGCTTAGGAGAAAAACAAAAAGTGAATATAAAAGAGAGAATTTAAATTTAGTAACTTGTAGGGAATCGTTCCATAGACGCATGAGGCATGAGGCATTTTAATAGCCCTTTGTTGTTTGAGCGTTTGATTCAAGGATTATCAAACCGATAAAAAAAAACAAAACTTCGATATACGAGTATATCTACCAACTGTGACATGAAGTATACTCGTAATATGTAAGTTTGAAAGATTGGGAGACTACAATTTGTCATGTATGGCATTTTTCGAAATATCTTTTTTTATCGGCGATTTGCCCTTATGCTCAAATGATTTTCAATGTTATAGATTATTTTGAACATGTGTCGGATATTGTGAGGGTTCGTTGAACATGAACACATACGAGTAAAGAATGAACTATTGTCTAGATTGGTCTAGGTTCTTTTGTAACGTGAATCTGCGATCTGAAAGTTTGAAGGTAGTCTGTAATCTGTATGAATTTGACGTAAATATTAATCAACACATGCGGAAGAGCTTCTATTATACAATAATAGAAAATAAGGGCTTATATGATAGAGGAAACATATGTACCAGTATATTGGGAACACAAACGCTTAGAATACAAACTCGGCTTAAACTTAAAAGAATGCAATTCATTCTCACCTTCTTTCTAGAAAATAATGTTCCGATATCTAACATATTTACCCCGCAATAAAGCTCGGAGAAATATCATCCAATTGATGCCGAATCACTAAGAAACCCATGCGGTAGTTGTGCAATCGATATTACTGTGCTTGGTCCCTTCGTAAATTTGGCTAACTATTTTGAATAGGCAGTGAGTATCGCTTGACAACTGGACGTTAAACTAATCGATTTTTGATTGAAATTGATTTCCAATGGATGACATAGAGGCGAATGGCTGCAGTGAAACCTCTCATCCCTTATCATCACATTCATTTGCAAGTTGGGAGTGCGTGTCAACTATTTGGGCGTCGTTCCAGCTGTGAAAAGTATTCATTACTCCATTGCCGTCAAAACTGCTGTATCAACATTTGACAGTGATGACGCAATTACGATGGGTTTCAGACCAAAGGAGAGCAAGTAGTTAGGACCATCGGGTCATCGGGATCATTCGTTAAGGGGAACCACGGCCTTAAACTCAAGGTTGAACTCCTTTTCGTAGATTAATTTTTTTCTCTCCAAGAGCCTTGTTATCGCAAGCTTTTTGTTAACTTTACATCTGCTTTTCATAAACGTCCAAGGTGTCATTGTAAGTATATGATTCTGAGCAAATTGCGGATAAATTTTCTGGATAAACCGTTGATAGATACTCGTACGTTCTTCCTTCAGCTTTCTCTTCGCTCTTATAGACTTAGTGCTACAGTCGCTTTGTGTGTCACTACAAATGTTCAGCCTAGTTTGCCATTTTGGCAACTGAAGTAAATGAAAGAAGTTTGTATCGGTTTTATAAAGTACGACCTCTCTAATTGGAGTGTTAGACTGTTCATCATAGCGAACCCTGAAGATGCCTTAGAATTCCGAACACACTCACCACGTAAGGCGCTCATGATTTACCTTAAAAGTTTTGAGTGGCTCTTGCTGAAAACAATTCAAAAACGAAACACAAAACGTTTGACGTACGTGTTATGCCACCAAATGACTACATCCGGCCGTCAAAATTGTAACACGATGTTTCGCGGGTAAATTGAAGAATGTTTTTAACAGTAGTCAACAGTGTGTATATCAGTCGACCACCGAACTGTATAATCATAGTGTACTACTATCCGATGGTACAAAGAACTCCACTCGGAGTTAAAGGCTTCTTATTGTATCGGTTGATAATTTCCCTTGTGATTTAGGTAATCCCCACCCTGGACGGGAATTTCTACTAAAACAAAGACAGTATACGGCTTCCCTTTGGGGAACTCGGATTCCTCCGTAAACTTAAAAATTGCTTCTTCAACTATTGGTTGTCATATCCACTGTTGATTCTGAATGATTAAATGACAACTGAAGAAAAGGCCATCCCACGGCTGGAAGCATCATCAGGATAGGCTTCTGAACAAACAAGTTGCCGTTGATCTGCAGTGGAATCCGCTTTGATCCTTTGTACTTTTGGCTTTCATCTACTCTGGACGACATCCATTTAAAAAAATATCTGACTCTGTTTTAAAGAGACCGAAACGGCTCAATGTTAGTTCTTCCTCAGCGCAGCGAGTCTTAGGCCTTATCTACGGACTTGACTATAGGTATATACTGCACAATCCAACAATTTTTTAAAGAGATGTCACAAAAGACCCTATGAGATTAAAGTAATTCCTGATACATCGCTCATGACGTTTCTGATCTTAACTCTAAAAAAAGCCCTGGCTAAAGAGTATTGAGTCTTAATTCTTGAATTCACGTACTGAGAAGCGGTGTGCAGGCAAAACAATAGCTTTCATCGTGAGACATAAGCTCCATCGAAGAAGCGTAGGTACATACGAGTGGGTTTACAAATTTGGCGTTATCGCCAAGTTGTTTCCGAGAATGATAATTGCTCTGTTAAGTTGTACCATAAATATTGGCCTTCTGGTAGATGAAATCTCGATTTCTATCTCGCTAAATCTTCCTGTTTAAATGATTATCTCTTAAATGCGTTACCTCGTTAATTTAGTTTCTGGCAAAAATTCGTATAAAATTTCTGATTAATGGAGAGTAAAACAGTCGATGCGCAAGGTTATCGGAACTCAAACTCGAAAGTCGACTTGGACTGCAGCATGGTATTAATGTTGACGGAAGAAAGATTTATCAGTGCAACTAGAGGAGAGCTAAGGAAAGCCCTATAAAATCGAGACTATCTATGTTTTTGTTTGTTCCGACGAAGGCATCAGTGACGCATTTACTCGAAAGCTATTGTCACTTAACAACGCATGAGATAGAGTTGGTGTTTTCATAACTGTGCAGATTTAAGCCAGCCAGCAGCAGCGCATGCCTAGTAAAATGATATTTCCTGAGCCGTGCTGAAGGATCCAAACAATTTTGCTATCCAGGAAAACAGCCGGATACTAATTTTGGATACTGACACTTGCTCTAGTTGAATCAGACCAGAGAGTTTCCTCCATCTATTGAAGGGAATAACCTCTGTTCTCAAAGTACAGACTGACAGCTCACATCTTCTTGAGATTAGTACGTTGCTAGGCATAATTCGACAGATAGTTAGAAAAGAAGAACTAGATTAGAACTTTTAAGAACAGGCAGAAGGAATACCAGATGTCTTTTATTATTTTTTTTTATTATTTATTATTATTCTCATAAAATTCATACATATTAACAATCATAAATAACTTGAAACTACTCCAAAAATTAATAGCTTGAAATAGATGAGAAAAATAGTGACATTCAATGTTGCCTATTAAAAGAAAAACAGTGTCGAATGCCACATCAGTAAAATTCACAATTAGAACTTACAAATGGTGTGCGGGGTGACCTTTTAAGAAATTACTGACAAATATGTAAGTGTGATTTGCATAATTTGCAATTAAAATAATAATAATTGTAATCCAAAATTCACCAAAAAAGGAAAATCAGAGCTTCGACTAAGATAGAACATTGAGTAACGATTCAAAACTTTGGTAGCTAAAATCAAAGAGCCAAGACTTAAGATGTCTTAAAAATATAGCCAAATGTCTTAGGGATCTTAGCGACTGGGGAAGACAGTATAAAAGTTACGGTAGGCAGTATTTTACCGCGCAGATTAAAGTTGTTAAGATTTCTACAATTAAGATTTCCTGATCTAATAAAAAATGTTTTCAGAACTTTAAAACAGCACAAGTGTCATACTGGAAGAATTTTCAAAACACGAAAGAATGGAAGGCTATGGTAAAAACTAACTTTCCTGCATATTTTTCTTGTGATTAATTTTTGTAAAATGAGAAGGGGTTCAATTTTATTAAAATAAACACCTCCCCGACAGGTACTGCCATATTGCAGTTTTTGTAAATGCAATTTGATAATAACCCTCCGAAGTGTTAATAGCGTTTTAATTTTTTGTCATGGCGAAACTCGCAAGTTCGGTGTCTGAAAACAGTGCTCCTCAACCAGCCAGGGACACACCAGAAGAACCTTTAGAGGTTGCTGCAATTAGAAATTTAAGAATTCCCCCGTTCTGGAAAATTAACCAAGCAAATCAACTGTGCAAGTCGAAGCACAATTCCACAACAACAGAATTAGTATACCTCAGACAGCAGTCGTTTTAATGCAATCATTGCTTCGCTTGACCTGGAGGTTTTAAACGAGGTGTCAGACTTTGTACAAAAACCTCCTGACAAAGATAAGTACCTTCCTTTTAAAAATCAATTGATTTTGAGGTTTACATAATCCAAGGAAAGGCAGCTCAATCGGCTCATGACTTCACTGGAGAATGGAAAATACCATAATAAATAGACTTCAGAAGGTTTCAAGAACAGACATTGCGCAAATAGTGAATAGTAGTTGTTCGAAAATATTGGTTTAAGCTATCTGTGTGGCTAGAAAAGCATAACTTAGAGTTGAACATTTGGCATTCGAGTGCATAATAGAACACTTCGGTCATATTTTGTAATGAGCAATTAAAGAACATAACTTTTGTTTTGGAACTTATAATCAAATCATGTTCAGCAAACCAGATTCACAGTAAATTTAGATCCCAATATATCTCAGATATCTGGTTTAAAGGACTTTTAGAGCCGTAAGTAAAGACTATATTATCTGCATATGCAGTTAAAACACCTTTAAAGTCTAAGAAAAAGAGGGAGCTAATATAAATAAGAAAGAGTATGGGACCCAGAACAGAGGCTTGAGGTACGCCCATTCCAATGTCTTGGATACCTCTTCAAACGTCTTCAATTTTGACCCTTTGCCTTCTGTTGTTTTGCCTCCTTCAACAAGATGTTATGATTTACCACATATATAAAAAGACCAGCTGAGAGCTTTTTACTATCTACGTTACTAAAGAACCGAGAGCATTTCTAAAAGAGCATTTTCCGTGGATTTGCCTCTCTGAAAACCAAACTGAGTTGGGCTAAAAAAGTTATTTTTATTTAAAAAGCCAATAACTTGGTTTTTACCGCTTTTTTGAAGATTTTGCTGTTTGATGGAAGAAGAGAAATTGACCTATAGTTGCTAATGTTATCAATAGCAAGTTTTTTAAAAACGGGAACGACATCCGTACATTTCAGAGCTTCAGGAAAAATCTCAGAGAAAATGCTTTGATTGAAGATGTGAGCAAGAACATCACATACAAAACACGCAACGGTTTTTAGAACCCGGTTTGAAATGGTATCGATTCCACAGGAGTTAGAATTTTTAAGGGTGCCACAGATTTTTATGAATTCAAGGCTAGTTATGGGCTCAAAGAAAAAAGTTTGTGTTTGACTAGATTCATCTATTTGAGAGCAAAACCAGTCACAACATGCACATAAAGAAGAGAGTGGAAGTGGCTTTAAAGTTTTCGCTATAGTAGCAAAATAGTGGTTGAACTTTTCAACAATAGCAACTTTATCGGAAAATAAAAAACCAAGAAGCAGGAAGATTTATTAAGCGTGCTATTTACTACCCGCTGTCTTAGATTTGCTTTAACTTCGTACAATTTGTTTCTATAAAAACTATCACGGCAATGAGGAATCTCCTTTTTAATTTCAGTGCATATACACGTTTTATTATATTTTATCTTCAGATCAAGATTTAGTGGGTTCTTAGCGACCTTAACTCGAAGCTTATTTTTATAATTAACCTTTCTCAACAGATAGTTACTCATCCAGGGCTTTAAATTTTTCGAAAGTTTTTTTTTTTTAAATTCAGTGTAACTACAATTTGTGATATGTTTAACGAGAGTTTCGCTAAAGATATGAAACAATTTTGAGATGTTCCTCTCATTATATACTTCCTGCCAGAGCTCAAAACAGAGAACTGACTTGAGCTTGTTGAAATAAATTTTTCGTATCTTGGTTGGAGGTGCGGGACAATAGGAAGATTTTCGTTTCAGCATGCTAGCCAGTAACCCGGTCATCGAATAATCAGTAATTTTAAGATCAAAAATACACTTTTCGCATGTGCTGAGTGGTAGGTTAGATAAACGGCCATAGATATGGTCTACGCACGTCCCGAATATTGGTCTAGTTAGCTCATTTATAAAATAAGTTAGCCCATGACGATGCTAAAAGTGATATACAGGGTGTCCCCTAATTCGTTAACGATAATTTAGGAAATGATTTATGGGCATATTCTAAGTAAAAAATACAGTAAGGGTCTATCTCCAGTGTTGACATCATTGAACGAGGATTTAAGAAAAGGCTTTGGTGTACCCAGGCCCATGTTAACGGGAATTGCTCTGTTAGTACTAACGGTAAAAACTTCGTGCAGGACTTTATTTTTAGAAGAAATACCAGCCTTTATAACAGTGTTTAAATAAAGTTAATATCTTGTTCGAGTCTTTAGATATCCAATTTCTAGGCCTGTTCCATTTTCATTGCCCATGCTAATTTTCGATTTTAAGGTTACCTATCTTCAGAAAATACCTAATTAACATAACGTTTTACTATTTTTTTCTTATGAAAGTAACAATAGTAAAAAAAAATTATCAATGAGTTTGCAGAAAAACCCACAGATTGTATGATACTTGGAAAAACTTGCAGCAGTTAAAATTTATAAAAAAGGGTTTATTTGCTTTAAGCTCCAAAGGCTATGAATAAAAATGATTTTGTGTGGTCTTAGGTACAATAGTTTTTATTTTATGTGTATACTAAAACAGTTATAACATTATAACAGGTGCTCAAAGTGTCTTCCTTGATTTTGTGTGCATGCTAGAGCCCATTTTTGGATTTCAATGCGAATGTTTTTGATGCTAACTGCTGCCTAACTTTTGATGACGCTCCGAGAATACGATCTTCCGATTCAATTAAAGTTGCTATTTCGGTTGAATAAACAAGTTCTTTCATTCTTCCTTACAAAAAAATACAATACTCTAAGGTCAGGAGATCTGGTCCATTTCTTCCTATCCAACGGTTACCGTTGCCAATTCTTAACCTTACGACCATAGTGGGCTGGAGCACCGTTCTGTTGAAAATATGATGAAGCTAGTTGAATCAGTGGAATGTCCTCCAATAGTTCTAGTAAATCATTTCGCAAAAATTCCAGATAGTTTGCAGAATTCAGTCTGCCCAATTAGAAAACTCAAGTCTCTTTTCTAAACTATTGGGAAGCA
Organism: Volucella zonaria; assembly: GCA_963966105.1. Classification (NCBI taxonomy): domain Eukaryota; kingdom Metazoa; phylum Arthropoda; class Insecta; order Diptera; family Syrphidae; genus Volucella; species Volucella zonaria. The sequence goes on along the minus strand of OZ014533.1, from coordinate 181,029,717 downwards.
GTTCTTGTACAGGTGTATGGTGGTATGGATAAAGATTTTCTCCATGCAGCACCTACATTAGAAATTTTATGTCTGGAAACATTGAATTGCAAAGCTAAGCATCTGATGCTAATTGATGGATCAGTTGTAACAGCATCCAGTATTCTTTCATCAGCCGAAATTCTCCTTACTTGTAGAGCTCCCGCATTCGGTCGTGTATTCGAAACTGATCCCGTTTATCGAAGCCTTCGACATCTATTTATAAATACTCCTTTATTAGAAAGTCGTCGGTTAGGATAAGGTTCATGGTGTCTTTGTCTCGCACTAGTTGAACTTCCACTGGATAGCCCATAATCGTAAATAATATCTGCGTATTCTTGGTTGGTAAACGCTGACATTTCAAACAGCGTTTCTAAGCAACTATAACCTAAGCGTAAAAAATTAAACTGACGAATTAATTTTTTTTCGTAATCTTTTATATCATTTCTGTAAGGTATATTTTCCAATAGGCCTTCATACCCTAAACCTAACTCTTCTGAGAACTTTTAAGGAGCAAGGTAAGGAAATGAGGGTTTTGACAGGCAGTCAAATAAAAGAGCACGCTTTTAAACTCTTTAGTAGCTATGCAATTTTGAAAAAATATTGGAAAATTAGTCATTCGTGGGAAACCACTCTTACGAGTATGTATTGTCAACTGTTGTTAGAAACGTTGGTAAAAAATCATAAATTCCTTTTTTTAGCTGTTGCAGGTTTTTACAAGTATCATAAAATCTGTGGGTTTTTCTGCAAACTCATTGATAATTTGTCTTTTCTTAAATCCTCGATCAATGATGTCAACATTGGAGATAGACTCTTACTGTAGAACGATTTTTTTCTTAGAATATACCCAGGAATCATTTCCCAAATTATCGTCATCGTATTAGGGGACACCCTGTATATTGGAGGTAGCAAAATCATCACAAACAAAGTCAGATTTAAAATTCATTTGACAAGGTGTTTTAATTAAAGAAATTACTAGATTGATTTAAGATCATCAAACGACCTTATCGCCATGGGTTTACTACCTTAAATTTTTCTCATAACAACAGATTTGCCATTATACCATCCATATTTAAATTTCTTCTCCCTTTTTGCCTCTTTTGCCTGCATCAGTAACGCCTGTGTGTACATGATTGCCCATCACTTCCACACTCATTAAATCGAGGATAATTTGCTGAGCGACGCATTTCGCATTGTTGGTGTTAACATCATTGATTCCAATAATTTCAAAGCAGTTTTGCAATTGACTTGACTTTGATTGTGTCAGTTGAGTCTGCTCTCAAGACTATATACTCTCCACTTAAGCAAATCATTCTCGTTTCGCAATTCAGCAATAGATTGCAAGAAATCTTTGTTTAGCTTTTGTTTAGTTTTTTTTTTAAATCAATTTCAGCGTGAATTCATCGCCACTCTCATCAGAGACTAAACTGGCTGACGGTGTACAACTTTAAGTTTACACCGGCACTACTCGTATTGTTGCTCGTAGCAGCCAACCTTTTATCTGCCTCTGTCCGCTTGGCTTTGCTTTGCGGAGCCTCAGTGAGGTGAAGAGAATGTCGTCTTTGAACATCGCACTTATTGGACCGAAAACTTTTTCCATTCACATTCATGAATTCAACACCTTTTTCCTGAATATCGACGCAAGAGCCATGAAACAAACCCTTGTAGTCACCACAAGAAACTTTTTCCTCCATTTTGGTAAATTCGAGATGAAAAAAAAAGGGAAGTACCCCCTTAAAATTGATCTGTTCTACCGTATCTGGAACAATTTCTGCTGCCGTTTTTCTCTTAACCATCGCTAATGGGGATGACAATTGCGTTACTGGTGAACTGCAACTGCAAACCCTCAACATAAAGTTTCGTAACGAATTGAACTTGACGCTAACGAAACGAAGCGGTGTCGTGGAGTTTCCAAAGTCATCACTGCCGAAAGCATTAGCGCATTCCAAAACTTGCCTTCCACTAGGTACCAGGAATAACCTCAAGATGGTCACCATCCTACCCAAGGTCAACATCATGATGTTACGTGATGTTTTGTTACTTTATTTATGGTAGAGATGGCAATCTTGTACTCTAAGATACGGTTTGAGAAAATGATAGACGACAGTACTAGTACATAGCTGGCGTCTAATCCTAGCTTATTTGACATCATGCTCAGGTCAAATTTTTCGTCGGTGTGTTTGATAAGATTGGTTCTGCACTTGCTATTGAAGCGCGTGTAGTCCCGGAACATTATACTTAGGCGAGCTATTGCCAATAAATAATATACTTATATTGTTGCATCATATTAATTTGCACCACAAAAGTGACAAAATAACAAATTCCATAAGTTATGTGCTTCTTGATGAAAGGACAAGGGTCCTCAATCAACTAGACGGAAATCTAGTGCTAGCTAACTTCTATCTCAAAGGAGAAAAAGTCTTTTTTCAGGTTGCTCTGTTTAGTATTTCTTTCGTTTATTTCTCTAGATCCTTTTTCTTCTATGTCGTCTATGCTTAGATCTATCCCAACTGAACCTTCCTGCATTTTCAACGTTTCTGGGTTTTGAAATTTGACCAATGCACGAGGTGGAGGAGACCAAACGTAACATATTTTTTTTTGTATAAAAAATCCCCTTATCTTCGCTATTGTAGGATATTATAATTTTTGCAAATTTCCCAGCCTTGCATAAGCAGGAAATGTAATTTGAAAAACCCATGTGGATGGGAGGCAAAGCTACTTCATTCTCTTGACCATAATCTAAGCCATACAATATAGTACAATTCAATTTACCCATATACGAGTAAATGTTTTTTTTTTTAAGATGTACTCGTATTCGTATATTCGTATTATTCCAATTCCAATTTCAATAGTAGTGTCGACCAATCGCCTTATCGAAATCTTAAGCCCATTGTTTTGGTCGTAATCAGGTAATTAATAATCGAAATTATTTCGCGAAGCAAATTACCACATGTGTGATGATGACTTTACCATCGTTTCACTTGCAGACGTGCCATCTTGAGTAATACAGATGTGGCTGGGACCACCCCTTGGCAGCAGGCCTTTCTCCACGATTACTGGGGTACACCGTTGACGGATTCAGGCTCTCATGGTTCCTATCGGCCATTGTGTGTGTTGAGTTTCAAGTTGAACTACATTCTGGGCGGTTACACCCCATGGGGCTACCATCTAATTAACAACTTAATGCATTGTCTGGCCACTGGACTGGTGGTAAAATTAGCCCGGAATTTCCTCTCATCGATGTGGGGTATTGCGGCGACAGGTGCACTATTCGCAGCACATCCAATTCACACGGAGGCAGTGGCCGGTATTGTTGGGCGAGCTGATCTGGCCGCATGCATATTCTACCTGCTAACTTATTTAACATACATCCGGCACATTGTATGGCGCGAGAGAAACGACAGCCGCCAGTGGTTGGCCATCAGCCTGACTATAGTGCTTTCACTGTGCGCACTGCTATTCAAGGAAACTGCCATCACATCGCTTCTTGTCTGCGGCATATTCGATGTCATCCGAGGATTATGTGGATTCAACGATAAGGTACGTAAGCTTTCCCATGGAATTGAATTAAATTTAATTAGCATCCTTCCATTGATTAAGTGTGACATTTACTTGCAGAATCGCTATCGCTCGCTAGGTGTTATCACAGTGGCATTGCTTTGTACTGTGTATATGCGGCTACAGATGGTACCACGACCGCAGAATAATTTCTCAACAGCCGATAACCCGGTTGCCAAGTCACATTCAATGTGGACACGCATCCTAACATTTCTCTATTTGCCGGTGTTCAACTTTAAGTTGCTGGTCAATCCAACGGTGCTTAGTTTCGATTGGGGCATGGAAGCCATCCCACGAATAACATCCCTCTGGGATAAACGAAACGTATTAACTGCAGGATTTTACACAACAATAGCTCTAGTCCTATGGCTAAGCACGAAGAGGCTGGTCGAGAGACAAATTTCTGGATCACATCTCTACAAACGACCGATATTGCATCAACACCACCAGTACCATCATCATCGCAAATCTAGAACGAAGAAAAAGTACACGATAATAAATCAGAACCCCATCGATGGGTTACCCCATGAGTATACACCTTGTGTGGAGGTTTCATCAGCATCAACACTAGTGTTAAAGAAGAATTGCATTTGTAGTGTGTGCAAGCAGGAGCTTACAGCACGCCATACAAGCTCATGTCGGGCGATAAACAACAACAATACCGTGCTGTCGACAGGCATTCTCAGCGAATGTGCTTGTCCACAATTGCTATTGGATCGAATGGATATGGTCCAGGAGCAGAATTCTAAAGCGGACATGGTGGATGCTGACCAGCATTGCCAAATAACACCGCGTAGTAGCCGAAGCAGCAGCAGCTGCAGCAATAGCACCACAGCAAGTAGCAAGAGTTCAAGTAGTGGTGCAAGTAGCTGCACAGTGACCAGCTTCGATGTAAATAGTAATTGTCATAGCCTTATTATCAGCAGCCACCCCAGCACATACAATGCTGGTGTACTGCTGATGGCGATGGCTTTCATCACGCTTCCATTTCTACCTGCAACGAATTTATTTTTTTACGTCGGCTTTGTGGTGGCCGAACGGCTGTTATATCTCCCTAGTGTGGGCTATTGCCTTCTAGTTGGCTTTGGTATCGGTAAACTTGTGGAACCGCTTAAACATAAGCGTAATAAAAAAATCGCCCTTCTTCTCTGTTTAAGTTTATCGTTGAGTGTGCTTAGTGCACGAACGTATCGGCGCAGCTTAGACTGGAGAGACGAGGAGAGTCTGTATAGGAGTGCGATTGGTGTTAACCCACCAAAAGGTAAGTAGACTTTGAAAGAAGATAACTATAACATTAGTACTTTGACGCTGACTTGGATTTTTTTTTTTTTTTGTTCTATTATATTTAACAGCCCTCGGAAATTTGGGAAGTGTCCTTAGCTCGCAAGCGCGTTACGCCGAAGCAAAAGAAGTGCTTCTGGAGGCGATCAAGCACCGGCCGAACATGGCAGATGTCCACTTTAATCTGTAAGTACAATTTATTATCGTAAATTTTAAATTAAAGTAATTCTTCAAGATTTGTTAGAAGAAGATAAAGTTATATCCCTACTGGTTTGAACTCACTCGTGGCTACTGGTGATAAACTAAAAATGGTAGCGAAAGTATAACTCCACTATACATTTACTCGTGTGAGAAATCGTTGCATGTGTTAAAAGATACAGATTTTTGCATAGTCTCTGGGACGCTTTCGGGACTATGCTGCTTCATGTGTTCGAGAAAGCTTTTTGGAATTAGTCCAGTCGCAGATATTATTATTGGCGCTGTTGTTACTCACTCGAGTTGGTACATCATCCTTAGCTCCCCAGAAACTTCCGTATATGTATATCCCCACTTTCGCGCTGAATGTTGTTAGCATGTTGCTGTTTACTGGTATTGCTATCGAATATATTGATAACATTTGCAGTTTTATCAAACAAAATTATAGCAGGCTTGCTGACTCTTAGTGTGCGATCAGTAATAATCGATCTATCTCAATACAGCTTAGCGGTTCTGTTTTCAAGTAGAAGTGGTGCTTTGTACTTGTAGGAAGGAACTTTCTGCGATGTCAATTTGTGCTTATTTGTTAAAACGTGATGTATCATCTTAGTCACTTGGTTGTGTCTCACCGTATATTCAGTTCCTGCCGGGATGGGACATCCTCCGATAATCTCATCTATTGTTTCTACATGTTGCACGCCGCCGAAGGTTTTCTTTCAGTATATATGTATTTTCGGCAGCCCCGCGTTGCTATTACCTTATTTCTGGATAGCGATCATGAATCCTTCGGTTTCTCCAAAATGATGACCTCATTTCAACCAGATGTTAAAGTTGATTAGATCGATGTGGCTTTGATACATTTGGCCTGGATTTGCTCCGCGCAATGTCTTGGCTTTCTAGATTTCTATCATTTCAAAGCAAATTGTTGAGATTTCGGAAGTTCTCGCCTTTCAGACTTAATGGGGTGTGGTTCCTATTTGCATAACATACAGTCCGGATCATATTAGATGTTTCGATCTTCCTTCCTAAAATATTTTGTCAGCTTCAATAACTGAGAGTATTGAAGATTAGGGATATCCAGAAGTCCCCGTCCACCAGCTTCATTTGGAAAGGAGCACCGCTTTATTGTACTTGTTGGGTGTAGACAAACTTGTACCAATAGGCGTTGAAATCTGATCAAGATCCTCTTCTGACGACTTTACGATTCCGAACAAATAGGTCAATACCGGAATTGCCCAGGTGTTTATGGCTTTACACAAATTTCTAACAAATAAATGGGAATTAAGAATTGTCCATATCCTTTGGTCGAATTGATGTCATATTCCCATCTTCGATTCCATGATACCACAATACTCGTACTTCTGGTTTTCGCCCGTCGTTAGGTTGGCGATTATATTGCACTCGTTTCTAGGGTATCCGTTAAGGAAAGAAAGAGGAAGTCGGAAAGTGCACTTAAAAATTGAAAACAGAATTGTAAATCAGGGTTTTTAGAACGACTGATGACAAACTAATGTGTCTTGAATCTTTGAGATGGAGATGGAAGCTCAAAAGTAGTAGCAGCAATATACACAATAAACACCAATTTTAATAATTTTCTAGATATTAGCACTCTAAACAGCGTAATTTTTTGCAACGAATTGGTACACAATAGCAAGATTTAGCTAATACCCACAAATTATTTTATTTTTCTTTATTACGAAAATTCATACGATACAAACCTACTGACTACTACTCATAATAACAATTACTATAGTACCATCACTGGTTACGACGGAAACCTAGTATTTAATTTATTCGTCCACAAGCCATGAGCAGCCTGATAACTGGATCAAACTACCACAAAACCCATTTGAGTGCAACCACTGTTTCAAAATAAAGACATTAAGCTTGCTTCTTTCGTCTTGAACCGATCCTTATTCCTGCGGAACTCATTTTGTTTCGTTACGTAGAATTCTGCACGGAATAAGGTGCTGTTCCTGTTTTTTTTTTTTATAATTTGCGCTCGCTCAAGGGATTAAGTACCATTAAAATGTTTGCACACAGCGCGGGAGGATGGAAAGAGAGATACCGATGAACGTTGGTTTTGAATGTTTGAAGGTTATAATGACTAGAAAATAAAGAGCTAAGCAGGGCATTACATAAGCTGGTCCATCACGATATTTTAGATATTTTAGAGTACGTCCGAAAGTGGGTTTGAGGGTATACTGATGAGCATTCATAGCGAGACGGGTGTTACGGTTAAAAGTTTGAAGGGGCGGAATGCTACTGGCGATTTCTATGGAGCACTGATAGTGGAAATAGCGATAAAACAGAGTGAGACACGAGACATTACGTCGGTGTTCGAGGGTGTCCATTGTTTGAGTGATATTAGTATCACGCTTTATCGTACGGTTTTGGACTTATCTACCAGGTGCAGAGATGTTTTGGACGCATTCGACCAGATGTGGGCATTGTACTCCAATTTCGGGCGGATAAACGCCTTATATGTATATTGTGGCCTGATCAGAGGGGGTAAAATATTTCTTACATCGCCTGAGGAAACCTAGACATTTCGCAGCATTTTTGGCCACATCGAATATGTGCTCATTCCAACGTAAGTTGTCATTGACACACATACCGAGAATGGAAAGTTTATCGGTTGCGATGATGCAAGTGCCATCCATGGATAATTGCTGGGTGTTTTAATTTCGCTTTATTGACAGAAGGCAGTATTGTGTTTTGGAGGCATTAAATTCTACTCTGTTAGTGGTTCCCCAATTAGTTATGCTGTTAATATCAGAATTTAATGAGCTTAACATACGCTGCCGTTACCGTTCTACAGCCGAAGAGCAGGGACATGAGTCCGGGAACGAATCTGGAAAGCAGAGAGTACTGTCGTTAGTAAAGAAGTATATTGAATTAGAGGTATCATACTAGAGATCGTTGATGAAAATTAAAAAGAGTGTCGGAGACAGAACGGAGCCCTGAGGCACACCAGCATTTATTTTGTGAATATCAGACTTGAAACCATCCAAGATAATTTGAATTGAACGTTCCGAAAGGTAATTTCTAATTGAAGAAGAGAGTCATCGGTCCCAAGAGCACGCATTTTCGACAAAAGAGCCTGATGCCAAACTCGGTCAAATGCCTTAGAAATATCAAGTGCAACTATCTTGCTTTCGCCAGATTGATGTACTCTTAGGTTCTACGGTGAGACATGCCATCAAATCACCAGTGGACCTGTTGCTGCGAAAACCATATTGCCGGTCATTGAGAAGTTTTCGTGTTTCGAGATATTTCATTAGCTGACGGTTTATCAGCGTTTCCATTACCTTGGAAAGAAGGAACGTAAGTGCAATGGGTCTGCAGGAGGAGAGAGAGGAAGATTCGCCTTTCTTAGGGACGAGCTGGACAAATGCTGTTTTCCATCTGCTCGGAAAGAGTCCTAAGGAGTAGGATTGGTGAAAAAGCTCACGCAGTGGTTTTGCCAGCGAAAAAGAACAGCTCTTCAGAAGAAGGGGAGTTGTACCATCTGGACCAGCGGATTTGTGAATGTTAAGATCGTTAAGAACTCTTGCTACTACACGAGTGGATTTGTTCCATTGAAGATTCGACGCATTCAAGTGTAAACGGAGACAAAGCACAATCTGGGAGTGTTGAGCTGGCCGCAAAGTGTGCAGCAAGCAGGTTGGCTTTGTCCAAAGAGCTGACAGCTGGAATGTCATTGTAACTGAGCGTTGAGATGTAGGATGAGGCAGAATTTCTAATATTTTTGACGAACGACCAAAAATTTGTACTACCTTTGAGACATTATAGTATTTTTTGCCTCAGTTTTTGGTCGTATTGGAATTTTACACGTTTAAGAAAGGTGTTGCAGTCATTTCAGACTCGTTTGAACTTTTTTCGATTTTCCACTGTTGGGGTGGTCTTGAAGGACTGAAAAAAACATTTCTCTGATTAGAGAAAATTAAACATAGGAGGATATAAGGAATCTTATATTGATCTAGTCAGAATAGGAACAGATATGATGATATTAAGAGCAACTTTCGAAATACTGTCCTGCCATTGCCTTCTTAGCAATTCGGTCTTTTCATTGTACTCCGGCTACCAGAAAATATTGTGACACAAGAACTTTGAAGACCATATATGTTGGAGTATTTGGATCCAAAGCATCGTACGGAATTAGCTTGAGGTGGTGCCTACCAGACCGGGCTTCAGCCACTGGTAGTTCTGCAAAAGTGCGACATTAGAAAAGTAAGTGAAGTTCATCGTTTTGTTCAGAACATTGGAGATTTTTCCACTTAAACATTCATAACTTTTGAGTATTGAAAATATTTTTCATAAATCCTTGTAATTTACGTAGCAATTCAAATAGCATTGTCGTCTTACCTATATTTCGACCTACGTTGTGGTACTGGGTTGTGTGAAACCCTAGGCGTTGCCACATCGTTAATGAGGTTCAAGCTTATTGAAACAAGGATATCCATGTAGATGTATATTTGTATCGTATTTATCTGCATTTATGAAAACTAGCGCTGCAAGAAACTAAGGGAGAAAATAAGGACGAATGTTTACTTATTCTGATTATTAACTATTCTTACAATTGTTGTTAACCCCTATTGATCTCTATATCGAAACCAATGAATATTAAAATTCTCTATGTACCAATGTAAAACCATACATAGATATGTTTGTAAATGGCTCATAGGGAGGTTCAATCTTTAGCCATTGTGTGCATCTCTATATTTGAAGTTGCAATGTTCTGGTTTCATAAGTCGTTGACAATGTGGATTGTCATATTCGTCTTTTGGATGTAAAACCTCCAAAGCTCCAAGCCGTTTAATGTCAATGAGAGCACATGTCAGCTTCCGACTCAGATATCTCATCATAATCTCTAAAACTAGTTTAACTTAAAAAAAAGAAGAACTGCATGTACTCATGTGGGCATACAGACATACAGCGTATGTCTTCGATACACTGACATGAACCATGATATGCTGATGCTGATGCTGATGCTGGCTGATGTTGATGTTCAATGCCTTTTGTTACTCCCACTCACATTGTAGGAAAAAAACAACTCAAATCCGGTTGAATTCTATTCCATAACCCCCAACTCAAGCCAGTCCCTTCCAGAGATTCCCACGTTTAACGTGAACAAAAAAGTCGCAAAAAGATAAAAAATTAACAAAAACAAAAAAAAAAAAGAATGTATAAATGTTCATGTTCCAGTTTCGAATGTCTCATTCGTTGCTGTGGAAGTTTTTTGTGTTTTTCACGTTGGCCTCTTTTTTTTCACCCCATATACTCGTAATCCTGCTACTCCTGCTGATGTTAAAAAAAGAGCTTTACACTCCCGCCTTGAAGAACGAGAGCTACGGATCTTTCCGCTTTGGTTTTTTTTTGTTTTCATTGCACCTAAATATTCCAGTTTTTAATCCTCCATCCTATCCTGCAGCATCCAGCGCACACATTTACTGTCACACTGGATGTCGTATACTCCAGTGCTCCAACATTGACAAGCATCACAACCATTGCTACTATCAAAAAGTGCTGAGCAATTCCGCTGGTAGTGGATGTGTCTTTGTTGTGTCCTTAGGCTAGTTTTGAATGAGAATTCTTGTTTCCTTAAATTACAGTGATATGATATCAATGGCAGATGGCTTATGCTGCCATGTCGTCGTTGTATGCACCTACCGTAGACAGGTATCCGTATTCGTATCACCGAAATGTCGCTCTATCTAAGCTCGTAGATATGAAGTAGAGTAGTACGAGTAGTACGAGTAGATGGCGTGCATAGTTTACTTCCCGTTTTATATCAGTAACGGATGTTAAGTAGATGCAGCAATACCTACTGCAAGTATGATAGCTTGATGAAAGGTATGAGTATAACTATTCGTATTCGTTCATGCTCATCACTCAACGCAGTGGTAAATGCCATTCAAATGCTGTTAATGCTCTATGTACGAGTAGTATACAAGTTCGTGTATGTATAGTATACATCATTTAACCCCTTCAGGATCTAGCCTCAACCCGTTGGCCCTAACCCGCCCACCATCCACCACACAGTGGTGTTTAAAATCTGCACAATCTGTTCGACTGTCACTCGTTCCATTCCCACGGCGTTGCTATGGAAATCCTGGCTTTTTCTGAGCGCCAGTTGCATGAATTGGATCGGATTTTAAAGCAAGTGTATAATTCGCATTTTTGTTGTCACCATCCACAACGGTTTTCACAAGAACGAAGAATACAGTGATGGCGGGGTTAGTTGAGACCTGAGAGCTGGGGACAGATACAGAAACAGAAACAGAAGCTGAAGCAGAAAAACTGTGCACATTTTCGCATCTGATTGTATGCATTTCTCTCCCTTTCTGTGGGTGAATGCCCATTCAACTTTTCACAATTTTGGATAGAAAAAATAGGAAAAGGCATTTGCTTCTTTGCGGCGACAAGCATTCAAAGGACTACCGGCCAAACGGCGCAGGTATTGGATTCTAAACGAGGCTGTGCATTTGACATTCTTTGTGGCATCTTCGTCTGGAATAGCTAATGGGTAGTGGAATGCTATGTACGAGTATATGCATAGACATTCGTCTTTATCCTTTGACATTTTGCAGTTTTTTTTTTTTTTGTTCTTTCCCTCCTTTCCTCGGGTATTCAAAAGAAGAAGGCCCTATTGAATAGTGAGTTAGATAGATGCTGTTAAAAGGATGAGAATCACATGTACGGTTTTCTTAGTAGTGCTTCGTCTGTCATTTTATGTTCCCACAGATGACAGCATAAGAACATCAATGGCATAATAGCCTTTTAGGTTCTGAGACAATATTCTTTCGACCAAAATAGCATCGCGCTATATGGTTAATGCTTTTAGGTTTTCTTTCTTCTCTTTGAGTTGGAAAAGCCAGACGGATTTTCTTTGTCCTTTACTTGAATGCGTGGAACTGTGTGACTGATTGATGAAAACCTTTACGTTTGGTTTTAAATCATTTGAAAATAAAAAATAAATAAATAAATGCATACGATAAGTGTGATTAGATTGAAATGAAAATACATCGCTGTATGTACATGATACATGTGTGTATCTGACACGGTATTTAAATTTTTTTTAGCAAAAAAATTAGACTTTGCCTAAATACTCCATATCTCTCAATTTCTGGAAGAGTATTGGACCTTCGGTCAAAGTTTCATTTACTCTGGTTTAGTAATTGACACATTTTACCCAAAGATATACAAAAATTTTTTGGTCGGTCCTCGATTACTCCTTATTTGAAAGGTCAAGCACTGGTGACGTTTGTTCCATTCTGCCATGTTGGCTAGTGGCAGCGGTTTGTTTCCTGACAGATAACGTCTATTGTGCAGGCTCTTTTGTGAGCAATTACAAATCTAAGAACAGTGGAGCGTTTACGAAAGTAAAAATTTTGCGAGGTTGAGTTAAGTTAAGTTAAGCGCACTGCCTCATGGTAGGTATAATGAACATAGTTCTTTGATCATATTAACTTAACACTCATATTTTCGTAACACCCTCGAATTCAGAGGAGTTTCCAAAGCGCTCTTCTAAAAGGACGTTAATATTTGGTATAAGAATCGGGAAAATTGAACCAATTGAAGGTGTCCTTTTGACACGCGGTCATCTTTAAGTTTTCTCCATCTCAGGCTCACAGATTTAAATTTGGCACTCCAAGTTTCCTGGCCTCATTTAACCTGAGATTCGGTCTTCCATCATCTCTCGGGTGAAGAGGATCCTCTTATTTGTAGGAGCCGATTTAAATTCCATATTCCATAGTTTTCTCTTTGTAACACATACTCGTACATCGATGCAGTTCATAGAGTTTAATCCAACCCAAAAATCAGGATACAAACTGGAATCAAAATGCAAATATTTCGTTCCTACAGCAGATGTGCCGCTATTCTCATTTTGAAAGAAGAAAGAAAAGAACGGAGAAATGAACGCATATAATGACGCAGGACTTGCTTTACTTAGATAAATTTCTCTAAGAATCAATCGATTTCGCCCAGTCGGTATAAGTTTGGGACACCAATAAATGTCAATAAAGTCAAGAGCTTACATACTTAGTTAGATGGCGATACAGTTCGGGGTGAACCTGGCCCTCAACTAGCAGATGTTTCTTGTGTCATGACGTGAACGACTGTCGTGTAGAGTTAAATTCACAAAATGTCCATACAATCATGGGAGCAAGCATACGCCTCGCCATCGCTCTCTATCAATTCACTTTGATGCCAAAGTGTAATGTGTGTTGAGGTCACAAGCTATACCTTGACATGAGCCTCTTGCCGATCTTAAAGTCACTGCACCCAGTACTTTTTGCAACTCTACATCTGGCCGAAACCAACTTGAAGAATCTTCCTGCGTTTTATGTTTAAACCAGAGCCACCGTGAGGCTCCAACAAGCGGGGCTACCTCTAAGAAGTCAGGCCCGGACCTAAGTCCGGGGGACCCTAACTTCCACGGTACCTGGTATGGACTACCGGTGGGCCCGTCACTCAACAGGACCCATGACCGGAAGCTTGTAACTGGTCAAATAGTGGTGTCATCTGCTCTACCCCCGCTTTTCAATACGTAGTGTATTACTTAATGGAAGAAGCCTTGATAATTGAAAACAAGCCTCTCCGCATTGTAAGTCCGTTGAGGTCCGATTATAATCTTACTTGTGAGCGCCATATGTGGGTGCCCGTTTGTCAAGTGATAGTGTATTGGCTTACCAATCGGACGGTTCGAGGTTCAACACCGGCCGTACTCGTAAGACCTGTTTTCAGGCAACTAAAATCTCGTGAGATGAATGGTTGCCTAAATACAACATCAAGTCAATTTACGCTAATAATTTAGTCTCCCTATTATTGGGTCTACAAGTAAGTTTCCAGCGTTTGTCAGAGATGGCGCCACCAGTGGATCCCGGGCAGAAATGTCAGACCCCATGTGTTTTATTTGTAGGTGTTGTATCTGTCAACAACTTTGCAGCGTTATATTTGAGCAGTTCTATCGGTGTCGTACATTTTATCGAGCAAAATCATGGCAAGTTTCAAGCCAAATAAATGTCATTTGCGGGCAGCGTTGCTTTTATTCTTTAATATGAAGAAAAGTGCGGCTGAGGCCTATCGTTTGCTTTCGGAAGCTTCCCCTGCGCCTAAAAGCATTGGGATTCATTCAAAAGGTTGGAAACTGGGTGCCGTACGAATTGAAGCCAAGAGACGTCGAACGACGATTTTGCATGTCCGAAATGTTACTGCAGCGGTATAAAAATAAATCATTTTTGCATCGTATTGTCATTGGTGATGAGAAATGGATTTATTATGATAATCCTAAACGCAGAAAATCATATACAAAGCCCGGCGAGCCCGCCCAATCGACGCCGAAACGAAATATTCACGTGAATAAGGTCATGCTCTGCATATGGTGGGATCAAAAGGGTGTCGTATACTACGAACTGCTTCCGAGTGGTGAAACCATCAAAGGACCATTATATCGAACCCAACTAATTCGTTTGAAGCGGGCATTAAAAGAAAAACGGCCAGAATATAAGACCAGGCATGAGTCCGTCATTTTTCATCACGACAACGCTCGGCCACATGTTACGGTTTCGGTGAAAAACTATTTGGAAAATAGTGGATGGGAAATTCTGCCTCACCCGCCTTACAGTCCAGACTTGGCACCATCTGATTACCACTTGTTTCGTTCGATGCAGAACGCTCTTACGGGAATACGCTTCAGTTCAGTAGAGGAAATCAAAAATTGGCTCGATACGTTCTTGGGCTCGAAAGACGAGAAATTTTTTTGGTCCGGAATTCATAAATTGCCAGAAAGATGGGGGGAAAGTTGTAGCTTCCGATGGACGATACTTTGAATAAAGCATTGTAACTATGTTTTCATAATAAAACTTAAAATTTTGGAAAAAAAAACGCTGGAAACTTACTTGTAGACCCAATAAATGTTGGATGGCATGTTGGGAAGTAACCACTGAGACCAAACATCTTTCGTTCTTTCTCTATCCAAAATTAACACGTGCTCCGGTAGTCACACCCTCTTGAGCTTTAAGAATAAAAAATAAAAAACAACATGAGGTAAGGTCTTCCTCTACTGCGTTGTTCCTACGGTTGGGAGTATTGGATCCATTCTCTCTAAATGTCCTAGCCATCTCAAGCGACTGACGCGCAGTCGCTGTTGATGTCGCTGTATAGCTCGTATAGTTCGTTGTTTAATCTTCTCCTCCCAAGCCCGCCAACGCAAACGGGACCGAATATTTTTTTTTAGGATGTATCTCTCGAAACGGCTGAGGATATTTTCACCTGCTTTCGATAGAGACCATGCTTCAGAGCAATAAAGTTGCATCAGGGTCTTATATAGAGCCTCCGTAGTTTACCACTTTCTTAGCCCAAAGAAACAGAGAGAGTCAAGGTAGACAAAGTCCCTTACTAACTCCAAATTAAAGTTATCGACGGTGAGGTTCTGTCCAATTCTTTGATGTTGTGTGTCCCTTTTGTTGACAGCATATACTTGGTTTTGTCCTCATTTACCGCCCAACCCATTTTGGCAGCTTCTGTTTCAATACGAGCGAACTCACGGGTGACAGCCCGTTGAGTTCTGCCAATTATGTCAACATCCTGGGCGTACGCTAGATGCAGAGACTTTTGAAAGATTGTCTCCCCAGTGTTCATTTGTGAGTTCCGCACAATTCTTTCAAGTATGAGGTTAAAGAAGTCATATGACAGCGCGTCACCTTGTCTGAAACATGTTTTTACTTTTTGACATGAAAGGGCTTGGTAACGTCGTAATCGACCTTGACTTAAAGCGAACGTTCTCCATTGTTATTCTGCACAGATGGACGAGCTTGGCAGTAAGGCCAAAACTAGACATGGATCTAAGTATATAGTTCGTCTCTATAAATGCTGTCCTTGATATCGATGAAAGGATGGTGGATATCGATATCTGGCGGAATGTCAAAATTTAGTCCATTGTGAACTTTCCTGGTCTGAAACCGCATTTATAGGGACCAATCAGGTTGTTGGCGAAGGGTTTTAGACGTTCACACAATATGGCAGATAAGATCTTGTATCCCTATGTTGAGGAGACTTGTACCCCTATAGTTAGCGCAGTTGAGAGTGGATCCTGTTTTGTAATTCGGGCATACCGTGCTGAGATTCTATTCATCAGGCATACACTCTTCTGACCAGATCTGAGAAATGAGTTGATGCATTCTCTCCAAAAAGTCATTTCCAACAGCTTTGAATATTTCGACCGTCAGGTCCAGTTGATTTGTTGGATTTTAGCTTAGATATTGCTATCCTTACTTGGTTATGATCAGGTGGACGGGAGTCTACTAAGTTGGATGGTCTATTCTGCCCCGGCAGGAGAATGGGCTTCTACGCCGTATCCAGATATATGCTCAGCACCTTCTGTGACTCTACTACAAGGTTTCTTTCTTCATATGTGCAGGCGTACGGGTGTGTTTACCTTGGCACGTTCTTCTTATCTGTTCTTAAAACTTTCGTACGTTATTCCTGGAATACAATATCTTTGATCGCGCATTTCTCGTACTCTTTTTTCTTCCTCTGGAGAAGCCGATATTCTTCCCATCTCTTCTGCTCGTAGAGCTCACTAGCAGCTCTCGTTCTCCTTGGTTGCAGCGCCGCTTTGTAGTCTTGTTTAGTTGCAGGCATTTTTCATCGAGCCAGGTGTTTCTTGCTGGTGGTCAACAAGCCTAAGTCTGTTGCCTGACGCGGTTTTGTGTAGGCTATGCTTATCAACTTTGCTACCAATGATATCCCCTTTTCTATCCTGGAAGAGCTTACTAGTAAACCAAAATCACTATTATGTATTTCTAAAATAAGAAAATACGGGCCGACGCCAGCCGCCAGCGAAGCTAAATTTGGCAAATCTGCCATTCAGAAAGCTATGAGTTCATCAATTATTAAGTTCGGATGAAAACATAACATTTTCATGTGAAACAGTTCAAGAAACCTGAGGTTTTTCGAAAACATAGTGATGACCAGGGGATGAAACAGGGAACACACAGAAAACAAGAGTTCAATCTCGAGGGCCGAGATGGTTGATTAAGGCATTGGCATTATTAAACTCTTGGTATGCTCCTTTTACTTGAAATTTCTCAGCCCTTCGAAGAAATATAAGTAAGCGCTTCAGTCATAAACAAACCTACCAACCTCAGGTCAGACCAGAGTACCTTCAGCCTTATACGAGTTTAGGTTGTGTCACTTATACTTAGCAAATGTGTAGTGCCGCGTCACGACACCAGTAAGCAGTCTTTCCAGCAGTCAGGACAACAGAAAGGCCGGTAACCACTGAGACATGTCGGTAAGCTTTGGACTGCCGGTAACTTGTTAAGTCATACCATCTGCAATAATACCCAACTGCCAATCGAAGTCTGAATGATGACGCAGGCAGTCCTAACATAGGTCCCAATGCTGAATAACTCTCCTCTGAACATTGCCTAGGAAGTTTATCGGCGGTTTCGTTTTTTGTGGTCCCGTTGTGAATTGAGGGCCAAACAAGACTCAGTGAATTCAGCCTGCTCACTGCCTTCAGTGAAGTCTTGCATTCTCGAACCAACTTTGAAGTCAGGGTTGCGTATATGTATATTCGCTTGGAAGACAGACGCTAGTTTTCCTAACGAGGAATGAAATCTAGAAAAAAAAAACCAGCCTCGCATCCGAAACTGGTTTTGGAGCCATCTGTAAAGTTCCGACTACATTCCTTTCCTGGCTTAGATTCTTACCGAAACCATCTCTGGGCACAGAGAAAGTCCATTTCGTATTTTTTTTCCACGACAGAGGTTTTGGTGTCATTGCATAAGACGGCATGTCCATAAAACCAGAGTCAAAAGACAGTTCAGACCACCACAGCTCCAGTGAGTGTGACCACTTTTCTTTAAACGAAAGATGGCTTTGGGAGGAGGGATCAGATGCGTTTAAATCAGGTCCAGGCGTATTAGAGAGCAACCTCAGCTTTGAGAGGATTGACTGAAAGCCCAATCTAAGTACCCCAACCACCTCTGGCAGACAGGATAATAGATGTACGAGTTTATAGATAAGCTGACAAATTATCCATTGACAGTATGCCCATTTCTCATTAGACTTGTTTTGCGAAAAATCGCTTCCTTTTGGTTTCAATGGCTACCCGAATAATCGACTGCCCAAAGGGAAATCTCTCAAAGAATATTCATCCAAAGTTCCCAAAAGAACCATCACTAAGTAATAGACAGTCCAATTCTTTTTGAAGAGAATTTTCCACAGCACATTTTCTAGTATTATACGATACGTGAAAACCGAGTCAGTAAATTCGTGATCAACATCGAATGCGGTAGATAGGATTATATTTGCAATATTTAACAGAGATATAGGTTCAGCTTTACTATAGATGAAACATATAGAACTGATATTCATACTTCCATGCTAAATTCCATGATTATTACGAGCTTTGAACAAATCCCAGTTTGTCTTTCAGAGCAGGCAATATCTTCGTTGTCCGGGCCCAATGCCACAGTAAGATGAAGCGAATCCTTAATTATTGCCAGAAGCCTTTTGTTCTGGAATCTAGTCCTATTTATCGATGTACTCGTACATACATATGTATTTTTTGCAGCTTTGGGGTTTGAAACCGTTTGTCTCTTGCCATTGCATGTATGCTGTCTTCTAAATATGTCTTCTTTGCCAATCTATGTATTGAAATACTCGAATGCGAACTTGATGTCGTACTCCGAACATATTTCGTGACTGCGTACATGAGGTTGTAACCGTCGTTAATAATTAAATTTTCAGTTGAGTCGTTTATAATCTTCTTTTGGCTATGGTTTTGGATAAGCGTTATTTGAGTGATAAGTGACTCACTAGATTACTAAAGCTACCAGGGTAATTCTCTTATTGATTGACTGCGAGTTAACAACTTTTGAATCACTGTTCAATGAGGTTTGATGTTGAACCACTTGAATTTTTCTCTAGGAGTTATGTTATCGTATGTTTTAAACGCCCTTTTTTCCCTTTTAACGCCCATTGCGCTTCGTCGAATCACCACCATGTTTCCGAAACTAAGATGAAGACACTGGAATATATGAGTCAAAACTCATCTCTTAATAAGTCGAAAACATAGCCGGAAAGTTTAATAGCTGTTGCCGCATGACCGGTCTTCACTTACCCAGACAATTCTTTTGATCAACCAAAACCATTACAACAGAAATAGTTTCCTTTCAAAAAATAAACAGACAGGAACTTAATGCAAATCTGAAAGCCAACCGCATACGAAAAAAGAAAAACCTCAGAGAAACCTCAGAGTTTTCAAATGTGCTCTAGTACGAGTACCTACAGTGTATCTTGAGCACGTGCCCTTCATGTGGATTCGTTGAGTTTTCGATTGACTCAACTTAACTCAAAAATTCAGCTTCTACCCAAACACTGTTGCTGCTGCTTATCTTTCCAACACAGACTGGTTTGGCTTGGTTCAGTGAACGGGGTTGTACCATCATTAGGCCCAAATGGACCCCGCACAACACACACAGCCAACACACAGATCCCTTTTAGTTTGTGTTCAGTTCGAATTCAATTCCACAGAAGTGAGTAAATCTCTACAGAATCCGACAAATCGTAAAAAAAAATTCAAAAAAAAAAAAAAAAGAAGTCCAAACAGAAAACGTCGTATTGGTGAGGTGAAGACCACCGATAACAAAAAGTGATGATCATTGAACCGAATAATTTGATTCCTACTCTTTTATCAGACTAGGGTTGAATGAGTGAATTGATGGATGTACGTTCAACAAACCGATGGGCTGTGAGGGCCAGTCAACCAACAAAGGATGAAACTGTTTTATTTGTATAGCCGTAATCCTTGGCATAAAAAACTAGTAGACCAGGAAGAAAGGATAAAGGAAACGCGGGATGGATACTGCCAGATATGAGGGTGAGATGGGGGCGTGCTTTTACCTGGATCTGTAGAAGGTACGCTGAAATCCCAACGAGTTTCGACTTACATGTACACCTGTACGTGTGTTTGTGTTGAACTTGAACACATGTAGAGGGCAAGTTTTGTTTTCATATCCAGAATGCTTCTTCGAAATATCTGTGTAGTCTGAAACGATGAATACAGATAGCGAATTCCAAATGAATGCTCGAATCCTCGTGTTTATCTGCAGCCCATGGGCAACAGCGGCTTTGGTATAGAATTTTTAAGATTCTTCACTTTGTTTCCAAAACGCTTTTGGCTAATACCTACCTCAAATTCTTATTAAAATGGGTCCAACAATTTTGGCGAAAATAACAGAGATGTGGGTGCAAGTTCATGCGACCTAGCTATGCCCTCCACTTTAATCCCCATCCGATGGGTTTTCATAAAGAAAACAATTTTTTATTCATTTCACAAATTTCATAACAATCCACTAGAAGCGTACAAGTGTTTGCTTTTTTACATTTAAACCTCCTTAGCCAAATAACCTTGAATCCATTAAATCCTTGGATTTTCACCATCCTTGCGATATTGAATGATTTCTCTATTTTTGTGTTTAACTTTGGTTTCGTTCTTTTCAGGGGAATCTTACATCAGAATCAGCAGAACTTTAAAAATGCAGTGGAGAATTTTCGGAGGGCGATACAGTTCCGCCCCAATCTAGCAGGTAATTTATTCGAAAGGCTCTTAGCTATTAGACACTTATAACAACGTATATTCGTTTGTTTTTTTCTTAATTTTTGTTTTTTTTCTTTGCTACCCCAAATATGCAGTTGCTTATCTAAATTTGGGAACATCGCTTATAGCCATGGGTAAGTGCCACGAGGCAGTCAAAGTGTTGCAGGAGGGAACAAAAACGGATGGTACTGGGGTCAGAGATCGAGTTGCTCATGAAAATGCACGCATGTCTTCGTACCTGCAGTTGGGAAATCTGTACGCAGAACAAGGAAAATTGCAACGTGCTCTAGCAGTTTATAGGGAGGCGATGCATTCACTTCCGGCGAGTTATCAGCGAGAGGTGCTATATCATCGGATAGGCGATGTCCTGGGACGTTTGCAGCAATGGGACGAAGCGGAAAAACATCATAGAGCGGCATTGCAAATTCAGCCAGACCACGTAGCCGCACACCTATCATATGGGAACATGCTTGCAAGAAATGTAAGTACATACTACACAAATACGTACATATGAGGATGTATATGAGTGCATACTCGTGCATATGTTGATGAGTTGGCAAAATATGCTACCTACGAGTACAATAAAAAATTAAATCCTTTAAGGAGAGAGAAAAACTCTTTATAATTTATAAAGCTCAAAGTACAGGTAATTCTATAATATTAATAATACAAATATACATTTTTATATGAAAATAAAAATGAAAACTTAAAATTGAGACACAATTACGACATTTTGCCAGCTTACCATCAATACCACCTTGATCAAAAAGTTCCCGCACCACACCACCGTGTGGCGCTTCCATTGTTCCGATTTGAGTTCTGTTTTTTTTTTTGTTAAGTTGGTAAATCTGTTGTTAACATTCCCTCTAAATATTAGCGTCATAGCTTGACATTTGCAAAAGTTACGTAGCCAAGAGTACATCTAGCATTGTGTGTGTTGGCGATTTTTTACAATTTTAGAAATGCATTTAAATTTGCAACAACGAACTTGTATTCAATTTTGCGTAAAAAACTGATTTAATGGTGCGCGAACGTTGGAAATGTTGGAAAAGTGTTTCGGCAACGATTTTCTAAAGAAACGGTCGTTTACCAGTGGCACGAACGGTTCCAAAGTGGTCGTGAGTCAATCGAAGATGATGAACGCAGTGGCAGACCATCGACATCGAAAACCGACGAAAACATTGATGAAGTACGAGTAAAAGAAATGTTGGTCAATAACCGCAAATTAACCATCAGAGAAACAGCGGAGGACTTGAACATTGCCTATGGATCCGTCCAAGACATTTTGGTTAATGATGTGGGTTTCCGTCGTGTAGCAGCAAAGTTGGTGCCAAAAGACCTCAATTTCATGCAAAAAAGAGAGCGTGTTGACGTCGCAAAAGGGATGATTTGCGAGGCTGAATCCGATCCCACATTCATCAAAAGGATCATTACTGGAGACGAGACGTGGGTTTATGAGTACGATACGCAATCCTGATATCGGGAAAGTGAATGGCGTTCACCAAATGAGTCAAGACCAAAAAAACCACGTCGTTTTCAGTCAAAAGGAAGGCAATGCTCTCGGTTTTCATGGATTACAACGGTGTAGTGCATCATAAATTTTTGCCAGAAGGCCAGACAGTAAACAAAGAGTACGAGTATTATTTGGGCGTTATGCGACGTTTGCGTGAAGCAATTCGCCGAAAGAGACCAGAATTGTGGGCAGAAAACTCGTGAATTTTGCACCATGATAACACACAGTCCCATCATTATTCGTAATTTTTTGACGAAAAATGCAACAAACACCATCCAACAGCCACCGAATTCACCTGACTTGGCTCCCTGTGACTTCATTCTGTTCAATCGAGTTAAAAAACCACTACGGGGAGCGCGTTTCAGCAGCCGAGAGGAAGTAATGGAAAAATCACAGGAAGCACTGATGGACGTACCGAAAACCGAATATAAAAAATGTTTCGAGGATTGGATCAAGCGCTGGAATAAGTGTGTTGCAGTCGATGGGGATTACTTTGAAGGGGACAATATAGATTTAGATGAATAAACTTGTATTTTTAATTTTCTGAATAAATTCCGGGAACTTTTTGGTATATCCCTTTTGCCATCCACGGGGACAAATGATAAGCTCCTGGTGCCCGACTGAGTAGCTATCAGTTCTAGAGACTCCTTACATTCATCCCGAGGGGAATTATCTTCTAGCCTTTTCATAGCGAATACTAAAATTTCTTTCCTTACATCTGCAAGGACGTGTACAGCCTTTTGCCCATGGACCATATGAAAACTTCACTTTTATCAATCGCTTTCCACTGAGTTTTAAATCTTTTAAACAAAAAAATATCAGCTCCAGAAGATGTATCCAATTTAGGTGCATTAAATACTCCTTGAAGAACAATTTCAAAAATGTGATGTCTGCAAGCTAGGTAGAGTATGTCTCGACAAATTTTATTTTCTAACAGGACTATATCCATCAATGACCAATCTTCCAATACTTCATACACTGCAGATGATACTTAAATACCAGTTCCATCTGAAAGTTCCGATATTCCAAGGAGTTGTTAAATTTTTGGAGCTGTTGCAATAATTGGAAGTCTGCCAAATTTAGCTTGGCCGGTTATATCGGGAAGGAGTTTGGAGTCGCAGTATATTATGGCAAAGTGTAAACTCAAGTTGGCAAATTTTGTTTTACTTGCTTTAGATGTTTGTTCGCGAAAATATTGTCGAGAAAGCCTTATAGAGGTGCGGTTAATCACAAATTTTAAAGGATCCAAGAATGTGGCTTCAATACAGGCTGTCAAGGGGTGAACGGCATCTTTGTCACTTATTTTACATTTATCTAGGACTGCTGATAGCCTGGAAATTAAAATATCTACTCTAGCTCTTTTCAACCTGACGGCCCTGGTACTGGCGATCCAGAGTTAGAATTTTTTCAACTTCAGGCTCCTCTTGTCCAGATGAAAAAGTAGTATCTAATTCTACTAGCAAAACAATTTGTTCATTCAAATATTTAAACATAACAAAACCATTACCAACAGTGTTGTGCAAAACATACCGGATTTTTCCTGAAAATTTTTCATTGAAGAATTCTAGGGGACAGGAATACAGTAGGTACACTTGTTTGGCAATTTAAGAAAACCTATTGAATAAGTTTACAAAGTGAAAACAAGGCATTGCTATCATTATTTTTAGAGTTTTGCCAAAAATGCCAAGCCTGTGCAAAACATACCGGATTTTCAAAAGTATCGTATTTTCTTCCTTTTTAAGTTGCTGACAGTGATTTTGGCTGTCATTTGAAGTGAGTTATACCATAGACTTAACAAAACTTAAAAGGTCAGGTGTCTCCAATTTGTTCACTAATAAAATGGCTAAAACTAAATACAGTGCTGTGTTTAAAAATCAGGTGGTATCGGATTTCTTGACAGGGCTAAAACAAAAATCCATAGCCAAAAAGTATAAAATGCCATCATTGACAGTTTTGGAATGGAAAAACTGTCGAAACCATTCACAGTGGAGGACGTCCAAGAAAAACTAAACTCTGAACCGATCGGCAAATTAAGAAAATGTTTATTAACGATACTTTCTTACCTTCAAGAAAGATTGTTAGTGAGCTAATTGAAGCAAGCACCGTATGCAGGCGTTTAACAAAAGCTGGTTTTTGTTCTTTTCGACCATCGAAAAAGCCTCTACTTACTGCTAAGCATAGACAAGTTACCATTTTATTCCCATAGTAAGTCTTTGATTACTTTGCTAACGCCAATCGTTTCCTAGACTGGAATTCGCAAGAAACCATTTGAATTGATCAGAAACGAAGTGGAAAACTGTACTCTTTAGCGACGAGAGTAAGTTCAACTTGATTGCTTCCGATGAAAGTATTTATGTTAGACGAAAGAAGGAGACATGTCCGTGAAGCATGGAGGAGGCTCAATTATAGTGTAGGGATGTTTTTCTGAGATTAGTGATATTATCGATCGTTTTCTGTATAGGGATATACTGGAATCCGTAATGCTACCATATGCTGATTAGAAGATGCCACTGCGTTGGCTTTATCAACATGATAATGATCCAAAACAATCATCAAAATTGGTTAAGGAGTGGTTTGCGCAGAAAAATGTTGATGTGTTGGAATGGCCCTCTCAATCGCGAACTTGTGGGCCATTTTAAAAAGACGGGTAGGGTCAAAGATGCACACATCCAAAAACTCACTTATGACGTCACTAAAGGATGAATGGGAGAATATTCCAAAGAAATTTTTGAGAATCTAGTGATGTCCATGCCTAAAATATGCAAGGAGATCTGGACAAAATATTAAGTATAACGAAAATCCGGTATGTTTTGCACAGGCCGTTACGGCGTTAAGTTAAGTTTTTTTTTTGTGTAAAACAAAACATATTATCGCAAAACCATTTTTTTCTTTTATTTGTACACTTATACAATAAGTTTTCTTAAATTGACAACAGATTTTACTTAGGTTCTTCCTAAGAAAAATGTTCGATAAAAATCCGTTATGTTTTGCACAACACTGTACCTTCGTGATAATTGAATGAACTTTGATCTTCAACTCGTTGTTTAGTTCTCTGCAAGCTTGTAGTCCGTTCCAAGCATACACCCAGGTCGACCTTTCTGTCTTTGTAAAAGCAACAACTTTTTATCCTCTTCAATTTTCATCAAATCCAAGGCTGATGCATGCGCGATATCAAATAAATCGTTTAAGCTTTTCGCAAAATCATATTCTTTTTTTTGCGTTGTCTCAGTGTTTCTGTTTTTACTTTTCGCAGCTCTTCGTAAAGTTTTTTCAATTGTTTTAACACGTTGAGAATCGTATGATCACCGGTGGTACATTTTTGTCTTTTTAAATGGATCATGGTGTCCACCGGTGGGACATGTCGGTAAATGGCTGTGTGTCTACTGGTGGACACGAAATATATATTTATTTTGTTTATGACAAACCAGTTGTCGGTCTCCTAGTGTACAAAAAATATGTCGAGCTTAGCAAATTGGGTTCTTTTGATAAAAAATTAACGATTTTTAAAGTGTAGTATTAAATTTTTCTTTTATTTGACAGTATAACTTAGAAACAAATAAAAAACATTAATAATTTATCAGAAATTCCAAGTTTGATAAGAAATAAAAAATAAATTAATACCTAATTCAAAAAAAAAACAATTCAGTTATAGTTTGTTTCATTTATGTTCTGCCGCAAAGCATGGAATACACATTGGAAAATTGTATTGATCGCAAATAGTATTCACTTCCTTGTTCTTCTGACATGTTGTTATAACACATTATGCATCTTTTCCGAGTAAATCTTTTCTGCCCAGGTACTTCTTGAAGGTAGTGCTTTCGCTATGTTGCTGACGAAGATAGGGGAGATATTAGCGCTTGCCTCGCAATTTTTGTGAATAAGATCTTCAACGATTTTTTCCTTGAACTGAGTGATTGTCAGTTTTAAGTGATTTATTTTATTATATAAAATTAAGGCGTTCACAACAGTGGTTTCCGTCAACACATGAAATTCTACCCTTTTATACCATTTTAGTGTATGTCGAAGATATGGTGAATAGGCAGACATTTGGTCGACAAATCTATGAATGCTTTTCCTTTATTGTAATCAACCATAATCATGCTTCTTTGTAACTTTTCTTCCGCTTGTAATGGGCTGCATTGAGCTATCATGTTTGCTACTCAGCATAAGAACATCCCTTTCACTTCAGAACAATAATTGCAGCTGCATTTTGCTCAGTGCAAATCTCACCTTTCTGTAGCTCCGATTTGATGATATTAGGGGGATATTTTTTTTTTCGGTTCATTCGTAGAGTGCCTACCAAATGTGTTCGTCTTCTCAGCAAAGCTTCAGCGAAGGAAGTACCAGTTATCAGTGTATAATGTCCTTCCGCAGTTCTTTTTCAGATATAGATGTGTTATCTGTATGCCCATGTATACCCTCCTTGGGTATACAGTTTGAATAGTTTTATGCCTTTTGTTTAGAGTGTATTGACGAAAGAAGATTCGACCTCGAAATGGAACATTACTCCCGTCAATGCAAATTTCTTTGAATTTCAATTCCAGATATTTTACCAGGTCCATCATTTTTGATAAGCGATCGTTTGTTTCGATACTATTATCCGGAAAGCGAAGCAGACTAAGTAACATTTCGAAGCAGTTTCGGCTCGTAATTTTTGACATTTTGTTTTCGTAAAGTTAGCTTCTTGACCAGTAGTCTCTTAACTGGCGCAAACGAACAAGGCCCATCTGCAAAATTAAACCTAAAAATGTTCGAATTTTTTCAGGGTTTGTTTGCGTCCATTGCGATGATTTTGGTTTTTTGCGTGAGATACATGGTGTGTTACTCATTTTTTGTGCAGCAAACCGATTTGTTTCGTTAACAATAAAAATAATTATTTCATCACTGATGAAGAAATTATAAAAATCGAATGGATTTTTTCCAATAAGTTGTGCGCTAACATCAGGAATTGCTCCATCATTCGCAAAATCTTTACTAAATTGTTGTCTTACTCCATCAACAGGTTGCCATGCGAAGTGCTGTTTCGTTGCTCCTAGTCTACCTGAATCTGTTTCAACTTCACCTTCCGAAACGTCATCTTCAAGAACTTTCTTCCTCCATAAGGTAATTGAGGTCATCAAAAGAATTGTCAGAAAATCCAAGTCCCGGACCTTCTTCACTTTCTGAGTCACTCAAATTTTCAAGTACTCTCTCCAATTCTGCTTGATTTAGACGCATTGCCATTTAATTAACTGAAAATGAAGCAACATTTCTTCAGGATGTCAAAAAATATAAAGTGTCCACGAGTGGCCACCCTGTCCCACGAAGTAAATTTGCACCCTGGGACCACGTGCTCCACCGGTGGTCATTTTTATAAGTTCACATTTTTTTACAGCAAAACACATAGAATTTATATAAAACACCTGCGAACTACAAAAAGATCACTTACATTTAAAAATCTAAGAAAAAAAACAATGTGTCCCACAACACAATACAAAAAAATTCCACCGGGGCTCAACGTGTTAAGCAATGACATCGATCAGGAGTAAGAATTCTTGCTTTTTTCCAAAACATACTTAACTTCACTCTTCGCATATTATAAAAAAGAACACCAAGTACATCTTGTTTTGACGGTAATTTAGAACCCAGAATTTGATTTTTCGTAACACCGACCAAAAATAAATTTTCACGTGACATTTTTTAACAACTTAACCCTTTACAAGGCAGCTTTAGTTGGAGCCGTCTAAGAAAATACATGTTTATTTTTGAATTGGTTAGGAAGTGTTTAAGGAAATTTTTGAAAGAGAGTGAGGTGGCAATAGGTTTGCCACTGCCTGTTAGTGAAATATGTGACCTGCATCTATTTTTTTTGCTAATTTTATTTTTTATTTAGAAAACTAATTATTTAAAACAAAAAAATTTTATTTATGGAAAAGACCAAAGCATGGAGTAATGCATAGTGGTACTTGGCAATGCGAGCATTGAATTTTTGATGTTTTATTGTTTGTTTTTGCAAAGTCTGCATCTACAATAGGTCGAAATCTCCTCAGGCATATGTACTCCTACATTTTCCAATCTATGTCCATCAAGTACACCAAATGATTTTCTTGTTGACTTGGCTGGAGTTTTTTTGATGTTACGTGGCCTATTTTTTACCTTGTTTGTTTGTAAGCTTCCAATAAGCTCTTGGCCAAGTAAAACGCTAAAATAAAAGTGGGACAGTTCTTGTGCCCTCACCCGGACTATAGAAGAATGCAAAACATGAGCATTTGTCACAGCCGCATCGACAAAAAAATAAAAAAATGCGTAACCACCAACGTTTACTTCGGCGTCCTACGTCGACGCCATGTGCTTGGTATATTGTTGAACTGCTAACAGACAGGGGATTTCAGCTTTGGATACATCTTTCTGCATTCGCGTTACCACAAGCTTCGTTTTCCGATCAAATGCAGTTGATAACAGATTTACCTGTTTCGTATCCATCCACTGTATAAAAGCTACATATTGCCGCTTCTTCCACTTATATTCCCCTTTCATCATTTTGTTTTTTTTTTTGCTGCGATTTTTGGGAGTCCCTTTCGATTTGACCTCACCGTTGCAGTTGCATAAATTTTGTTTTCGTATAGGTCTTGAAGTAACTGAAAGGATGAAAAGGAAAAGAAATTGTCAAAGGCTAAGTGAGCATTAGTGCCTTTCCGTGAGTGACAAAGCTGTTATACAACTGAAGCTCCTAATCCTAGTTCAGGCGTATTGTCTGCTTTTTTGCCGGCGTATACATCGAACTGGTATAAGTATCCAGTTTGCGGGTCACACCTAACCCACACTTTGAAGCTTCTTTTAATTGGCTTGAGTGGCATATACTGCATGAGACTGGATCGGCCTTTGAAAAAAAACATGCACTCATCAATTGATTGGGTCTTAGTTGCCATAGCAGAGCTTTGAAAACGGTAATTCAAAGTTGTCAGCAGCGGTCTTATTTTGAATAAGCGATCAAAGTTAGCTTCTCCATATTTGGGTCTGATAGAATTGTCAGCCAAGTGAAATTTCTGCAAGATTTTTTTTAAATATTCTGCTTGGCATGACTGATGCAATAACTTCATTAAAAAAGAACGGGTTTGTTGGCCAGTATAAATCAATAGACGGAAGGTTATGCACACCCATCAAAACTATTATTCCTAAAAATGCCTCCAGTTCCATTGTATCAATGTTCTTCCAATTTTTGGAAATAGCTGGGCAATATTAATCGAATCAGAACTTACTTATTCCAAAGAGGATCCTCGTTTTCGTCTGCACTTTGGTCGGAACTAGAGCTGCAGCATGGCAAATCAGATGTCATAATATCTTCAGAATTTGTAAGTTGACTATCTTCACAATTTTTTATTTCTGACATGGGATCATCCACATCTTCAACGTTTTCTGTCGGATCAGCTACATCAAAATTCTGATTTTCGACATCTTCATCGTTTTCGAAATCGTCTTCGGAATTCTCGGCATCAATTTCATAAAACAATTCCTCAATTTCGTCATCATTTAGTTTTGCCTTAAAAATCTATTTAAAAAAACAAATATCTATAACAAGGCAGCAGCAAAAATGTTGCTACTCTGAAAATATATTGCCACTGATGTAAACAATCAATGTACCTACTCTGTATTAATTTTTTACTTTGTTTAGGGTTATTCTCTTCAAAAATATGTATTTAAATCTTTTGTAAAGTAAACTATTCACCAGATTAGTACATTCACCAATTTGAACAACATTTAAAAAAACGAAACAAAACAGCTGTTTTCAATGACCGTGTGCTGTGCAAAAATGTATCACTATACGATAAATGAATTTCAGAAGGTTATTCTTGTAGAAAATATGTAGATGTCAGTTAAAGCACAAAAAATATTTCAAAAATTGATGCAACAAATTGGATGCATTCAGGGACAAAGATGGGTGGCAAATATATTGCCACCACCTTAAAAAGGGTTAATTGATCGCGGGGTACTAAAAGTTTCCATTGACAGAAATAATGAAGTGCATTGTAAATTCCATCACCGACGTTTGCTTAGAAAAAAAAAACTTTATACAAGATAGTGAAAGAAAGTTACAAACATTACATACAATAGGTATTAATACAGTAGATGAACTTTTGTAAGAACGTAGACTTCAAGCTCAGTGCGGCACGTGTTAACCTGGTCGTAAAAAATAAATAAATGGATTACCTATCTACAAAACGATAAAACAAATTGGTATGTACAAGGTAACATTACAACAAATAACAAATTTAAAGAATAAATTACGTTTATTAACTATTTAGTTGAACGTAATTTGTTTTTAACTTCCTAATGAGTGGATTGCCAGCAAGATCACAGCGGGCTAAAAGGTTTTCATTTATTTTTTTTTATTTTTGATTCTAGGACACGTCAATTCAACGTTCTCTTTGCTACCAATGTCTAGGGTGGTATGATGCCAAAGTAAATTTAGTATTTTTTAGGATTTTGTTTTGACATTGTTAGGGTGAGTAGTATCCCCTGCTGGTTGCTCGACCGAAAAAGTAAAAGAGGTTTTTTCGTTGGATTGCTTATAACTCTTTAAGCCAACTCAATCAAAAAATGATAAAAATAGGAACACGAGTATCTTACCAAAAACAAGAAAGAAAAGATTAAATTTAAAGTTAATGAATTCTTCTGTGAGGATTCAATAAAAAAAAATCGGACGACCAAATTGCCGGTAAATTAAACACGCACTTAAGCTTTATCCCGACAATATGACGCAATGTGGTTGGTTAAGCCACCCTCGAAATACGGCCGCAAAAATCCAATAGTCCCAAGGTCGTTGCCTCGCGAATGCCTAGAAGAAATTGCTGACACAGCTACGAGTATCTCATCTATGTATGTTAGTTAGTTAGTATTTTCAAAGTTTAGTCGAAAAATAATGTCACAGCCTAATTTAATTTAACAGGCCCGGGTCAACACCGGACGACTTTATTAAGTTTAGTACAAACTGCTCTATAACTAAAACTAAAAGACGGCGAAGATCAGTGTCAGGAGAGGTGATAATTGAGGGTGTTCTTGAGGGCGCTTCTATTGCAATGGCAAACGAACAGATGCACAAACCAAAAGAAGTTAATTCATTGTTTTCTTTTTTTAACAGAAAGATTCTCAATAGTTTGTAGGATATCTCATTGGAATCTTTTCGGCATTGACTTCATGATTTTTACAGTCTATTTAAGAGGTTATCAGGTTCCATTCACTCAGAAATGCCTTTTTTTATTTAATAAATCTGCTGTATCTCTTCATGATGTTTTCTGATATCACCATTATGTATGTATAGACCATAAATCCTCTATTACGTTTAAGTACGGTGACTACTCATATAAGGGCATCTCCAAATCAACCAAATTTGCATGAGTTCAGTTAGGATCGTTGCTTAGGATCGTTGTCTTGGTACAGTCGAAACTTATTGTCTATTTTTAGTTTTTCAGCGGTCTGGTGTAAATTGCCCTCGATAAACATCAAGTTTCTCACGCCAACGGAAAACATGCTGGCCCAGACCATGTATAACTGTGCCACGTAAATTCTTTGGTTGGACCTCTGTATAAGGTTGCCTCCAAACGTATGTCCTGCCATTAGATCCGTGGATATTAAATTTAAGAGGGTTGTCTGTTCCGACCGAACAATGATACAAGACATTTTTTCTCAAAATTTTTTCTACATAGTCTTCTTGTAACTCTACACACTTCTCCCAGCGATGCTCCCATCTCTCTAACCCGTCCAAATAGTACTTGGCATTTTTCTCCTGCCCCCTCATTTGACGAAATTTTCTGTCCTCCGAGCGCAGTTTTTACATGAGGGAACAAAAAGAAGTCGCTTGGGGCTAGATCTGGTGAATAAGGCGTATGGTCAAGCAGTTCAAACCGTAATTCATGGATTTTCGCCATGGCAACCGCTGAGGTATGAGACGGCGCGTTGTCTTCGTGAAACAGGATTTTCTTTTCTGCAAATGTGGCCGTTTTTCCGCAATTTCTGCCTTCACCTTTGCAAGTGATGATGCGTAGTATGCTCCTGTAATAGTTTTTCCTTTTTGAAGATAATTGATTAAGATAACTCCTTTACTATCCCAAAAAACACTAAACAGTCGCTATCACTTCCCCAGCTGAAAACACAGTTTTTGCTTTTTTTTGGAGCCGGCTCGCCCTTTGCAGTCCACTGTTTTGACTGAATTTTTGTTTCAGGCGTATAATGCTGTACCCAAGTTTGATCTACAGTAATTAATCGGTGTCAAAACTCGGATTTATTGCGCCTAAACTGCTCCAACAGAGCGTTGGAAATGTTCATTCGAACACGTTTTTTCCATTTTCACAAAAAACACTCACATCGACTTAATCAAACGATTACAACTAAAAACTGCGTGTCCAAAATGACTGAAACTTCGGTAAGTAACTGTCAAAAGATGCACAACTAGCATTCGCTAGATTTTATTTATTGCCGTCGGAATCCTCGTATATACAATGAATACACTGCATGTTGAAAAACTTGAAAAACATAAATTTTACATTTTTACAATATTTCTACGATCATGGTAGCAATTTTGTTTTAATAATTAATCAATACCTTTCCAGAGTAGTAGAGCTTCTGAAGCGGAATTGTGGTTTAAAAGGGCTCTACAACTGGCACCTGACCAACCAAGTGTCTACCATCACTACGGTAATAGTTAGCACCACAACCAAAAAGGACAAGCAATTCTTATAATTTATTTTTCTTACAGCTGAATTTCTAACAGGTCTATCGCGAGCAGAAGAGGCTCTTAATTATCGTCTACGAGCCGTTGAGTTATCGCCCAAGGATTATTCCCTGGTAGTAGCCGTAGCTACAGCCTTAAGACTCTTAGATAGAAAAGTTGAAGCAGAAACATGGTATCGAAAGGTAAGTAAATCTAATACAACTCAAAGCATTCACAAGAAAAGGAAAGAAAACTTAAACTATACACTATTAGGCAGTTGTGCTGCGGCCAGATGATGCGCGAGCTCATACGAATCTAGGAGCCATTCTGCACTTGTTAGGACGCTCAAATAATGCTGCAGCTAGTTATAAGGAAGCGTTAAGACTGCAACCGGGTGATCCAACCACATTAGGAAATCTCGCCAAACTCGGCATTACCGAAGTCAAATAATATCAACTCTCAAAACTCAAAACATTTAACCAATAACTAAATCGCTCACACTTCACACATACAAACAAACAATTACACTATAAACATACTCGTACTATCAAGTAATATCAGCAAACTATCAGCGTTGTATAGTTTTTATAAAAAAAAAAATAAAAATAAAATAAATAAAAATAAAAAAAAAAAACAAAACAAAACAAAAACCAAATAAACCCAAACGATGGCTCTGAATATGAGACATTCATGCAAATATCACATACTCGTATTCCATTGCCAGGGGGTGCGCTATTAACTATACACTGTTCATCCCCTTACGTGACAACTAAAGCGAACAATAAACTCAATTAATAATATTAAAAATATTTTAGCGAACAAGATACAAAAAGAAACAAAAACAAAAAAACCAAAAAAAAAAAAAGGAATTTACTTGATTATTGTACATAAATACGAATATACTCAAACTTGAGAAAGAGTAAAGCGGGGTGAAATGTAGAAGTTGGCCGGCGAGCGGCGACCGACGACCGATGACCGACCTCGAGGAAGGACCTACCAACCTTATATTGTTGTTGTAAATGCCATGTAAATAAACTTGTAGATAATTAATAACTGATAAAGATAAAGATAAAGATAAAGATAATAATTACGATGGAACAAAATGTGAACCCAACAAATGTCCTATATTTGTGTATTTTTATAAAATAAAACAAAATGTCGGTGAAAAGTTGAAGCGAACTATAAATTGTATCATAGCATAGCAAAGCATAGCTAGCATAGCATATGCATCTCTTCACACACACTCACACAAACACAAAGAGAGATAATTTATTGATTTATTGTTGATTTGTTGTTGACTTCCTCCCTCAGGAAATAATCGTATGCATATTGAAGTGAAAAACAAACATAAACACCAACACCAACACACACACACACACACACACACACACACATGTACACAATAAAACCGAAAAGATATGACAAAAAACTCTTAAAGGTCCTTCCTCCCTGAGCGGAAAAATGAGTGGAGATTTTTTTTTGGGTTTCGTTTTTTGTAAACCACATTTTTATTTTTATTTCGAATCTAAGTTAACTTGATTTATTTTTTTCTAAAAGAATTATAAGAAAGTTAAAAATAAATAAATATATATATCTATATATATATAAACATATATAACATGCAAATTAAGAGATGTTATGTGATTTTTTTTTCGTCTTTCGGAAAATGTGGTTGGT
Source organism: Volucella zonaria (assembly GCA_963966105.1). Classification (NCBI taxonomy): domain Eukaryota; kingdom Metazoa; phylum Arthropoda; class Insecta; order Diptera; family Syrphidae; genus Volucella; species Volucella zonaria. The sequence continues at coordinate 180,995,172 of OZ014533.1, read as the reverse complement.
GGCCGCGGCACAGCGTTTGAACCCACCATCCTGTGCCAATGTACTCGTAAGTATTCTATGTATATTCGTGATAAAGCAGGTAGCTTAATGTGTAACTAAAGATCGGGCTATCATCATTTTCGTAACAGCCGCCCGCAGCGAAGATTTTCAGCACACTGTCCCACCCACCCACGCACACACACACACACACAAACAACAAACAAACAAACAAACAAACAAACAAATAGTCACGTATTTGGGTACTGACACGAACGGAAAGAGGGTAGCTATACCAACAGCAACATTCAACTACTTAATACCCTTTTGATAAGTCAAGTCAAAAACCCAGAAAGCATTTTACACAAAACGTCCTCATTGACCCTTATCAAAATTCAAGTTGTTCAATCCCCTTTTGTACAGTGTTCAGTATTAAATATTCCTGTGTTTAGTGCGTCGACTACTGGCCAATATAGCTTTGCTCCTGGCTCACAATTTCACTGCCAACCCCAATCCGGATCCCAATCCCGACCCCAACCACATACCCATTTCCAACGCAGTGGGATTACAAAAGTTTGGACATTGTCGAATTAAGGACCTATCAGAAACAAACAAATATCCTAAAATGACTGGCGTAGAGAGCCACGCTGCCAACTCTCTGAAGTGAGGACGAAATCCTTTTTTAATTAAGTAATGTAAACTTCGAGGCATATGTTTAGGTTTAGTGTATGTATCCATCGTCCTTGGCTATAACAGGACCTACAATCTACATACATATGTATGTACTCGTACATTGGTTTCGTACGATTCTCTCTTTCTCTGCATTTCTCTTTGTACTTTGTTAATACTCGTACAAGTACTTGTAGATAGCTTTGATTGAGATTTAATTTGAGAGGAATGTGACCATGAATCGGGTGGTTGATTTACGATAGTTGTCAGATACGCCACGATGAGTTAGGAAGTTGTTAAGAAGAAGAAGTCCTTTACGTTCTCTCTTTAACATAAGCTTCGTATGATTATGCAACATGTACTCGTAAAGCAAGTGGTAATCACCTCTTAGAAATGAGTGGTGCAGTGAAAATTGAATAGCTGCCATTAGCAACAGATCTCTAGAATACGCGAGATACTCGTACTCTTTTTCATCTTCTGCTACACACATTCAACATAAACCAGTAAGATAGAAAGAAGACAAGACATAAAGAACTGCTTCAATGGAGGGAAAGAATTTAACTTGGTGGCGATAGCGGTAATGGCAGTGGTGGCAACCATAGTGGATGACTGCACTGAAAGAATAATTTGCCTAGATTGTGTTAACCACGATTAATTGCAGTAGAGCTCGGTTTTAAGTTGAAAGAAAGCAGACGATGAAAGAAACTACAAATTTGAATGACTACCGCTGATTTTTATTTATTTTTTGATAGCCATCATACTTGGCGACAGCAATGGTAAAGTCGTTTAAATATACAAAAAAAAAAAGAAAAAAGCCAAGACAATGCGAGTACAGTAAGTATAACATGACTTTTAATATTGTCATAATTTATATGAACACTTAGAGATTGCTTTAAATTAATGGAGAGCCTTTCACTTTTCCTTCTCTTGTCAAAAATGTGTTGGAAATTTTTAATCGAATATTCTATTTCATATGGTAAAAAATATTAAAAAGTATGATTGCACTTAATAGAGGGAATTTTACTTCTGGCTCGATCTTGCCTCCAGTCGATCTTACACCGAGTTAACTTAGGTCTCTTTCCAGCTACTGCACCAAGGCGTTATGCTTTGGAATAGATTCATATGTATTACGGCAACACCCTGTCGCGGAAGCGAAGCTACTACCCAAACTCCAATGGGAAACAAATTCGTCACACGTCTAAGAAAGAAATTTGAACCTCATCCTCAGTTCTACAAATACGAGTGAAATCCAGTCTAAGTGCGGTATGGACACTTTTATTGCCTGCACTCATATCTCTGATGCAGCAAAAATTTTCAGTCATCAAGAAGAAGAGACAACAAGTATGGTGTCACTGGGAGTGCATAACAGTTAGAATCACACTTAGAAAAAATATGTATGGATAAGCAAATAAGGCATGCACCTCAGCTGATGAGGATCCTAGGGGATATTAACGATAGTCGCTCTTTTGGGAAACTGGCAAGGCTCCTAAACGGTAAAAAGTTTGCACGAAACGTCCATGTTGAAACCTTGGGTCTCGCTGATCATTTTGAATCCAAGTTGTAGTGCAATCCAGATGAGTTATGCGGTCCCTTACTCAACAGTAGATCAATTAGACTGAACGATTACGATTCAGGTGTAATCTATATAGAGCTCCAGGAGAAGGTCGTTTTCCACAGGAATTTTTCAAATTTTCTACCATCGAATTCATAGAAAAGCTTACTCTAGCATACAACCATATTTTCCACGGTGCAATATCTGACAGCTTCAGAAGGAACATCATTTTCCCCACATTTAAGAAAGCAGATGTGAAAGACCCGAATAATTGTAGAGGAATATCCTTCCTGAACTTAATAGCAAAAATATTTACAAAGTGTACCAACTGGGTATGTTAAAATGATCTGCTGAGTGAGTTCCAAGCGGGCTTGTGGAACAATTTTTCAACAGTGGACAATATTTTCCCACTACCGAGCACCGCTCAGTCCTACCTGAAAGCTCTGCGCGTTCCTCATAGACTTTAAAGCGGCCTTCGACAGCAGTGACAGTAAAGCTCTTCTCCATAAGATGAGTAATAAAATCGAAAATGCTCAGATGAAATCAAAACCTTTAAGAGGAATATCGGACTTCGGTGTGGAATGGTAATAAATTATTTAATTGGTTTGAGTCGCATATAGGAGTTAATCAGGGTTGATCTTTGAGTCCACTTCTTTTTTCTTTATACATATGATACTTTGATGGCCCACAACATTTTTATCATTAAGAATCGTATTTGATAGACTTCGTATAAAGCTTCTTCTTTACGCGGACGACATTTTTATCTCACGCAATAATAATTATACAAGTGTAGATAAATAGGCTACATCAATACAGCGTGCTGTGGAAGCTCAAAGACAAAACAAGCAAATCTGAAATAATAGTGTTCCCAAATAGATTTGGGTGGTACTCAATGGAGGTAAAATGGACCTGGGAAAATGCCGAACTAGAAATTGTGAAGGAGTACAAGTATTTACAGGTAATCATAATACCTCGATTATCATTTACAAATCATCTTAAATCTTATGAAGCTAAAAACGCAATAAATTGTAACTGGAGGCGTCTGCTAAGTAAAAAGAATGTCGATCCGAACGCTACGTTTAAAATCTTTGAAGTCACCATACTGTCCATAACGTGCTACGAAAAACAAGTCTGGGGTGTCTAGCGATATGAAGAGGTGGAGTTAGTGCTCACATATTTTTTTAAAGAAAGTGTTTAATATTTCCGGAAAAAATGCCAAACTATATACATGATACACTTATAAACTGGACTATCCCCTTAGTGTTTCTTCACGCTTAGACTGTAAATTCCAATACTACAAAAAACTGATGCAAAAAATACTACAATGTACCAAAAGTAGTAAAAATTTTTGGCCTTTCCTCCATACCAACGCTCATTTGCAATGACACTCCAGCTGTCAGCTCTTTGGACAAGGCCAATCTGCTCGCTGCACACTTAGTGGCTAGCTCAACACTCCCAAATTGTGCTTTGTCTCCGCCTATAGTTGAGTGCGTCGAATCCTCAATGGGACGAATCCCCTTTCGCACGATCTTAACATTCACAAATCCGCTGGTTCAGATATCTCCACTCCTCCTGAAAAGGTATTCTTCCTCGCTGGAAAAACAACGGCGTAAGCTTTTTCATCAATGCTACTCGTTAGGAATCTCTTCGAGCAGATGGAAAACAGCATTTGTCCAGCTCGTCCCTAAGAAAGGCGAATCTTCCTCTCTCTCCTCCTGCAGACCCATTGTACTTACGTTCCTTCTTTCCAAGGTCATGGATACGCTGATAAACCGTCAGCTAATGAAATATCTCGAAACACGAAAATTTCTTAATGACCGCCAATATGGTTTTCGTAGCAACAGGTCCACTGGTGATCTGATGACATGTCTCATCGAAAAGTGGAACCAAAGCGTATATCAATTTGTCGAAAGCAAAATAGTTGCACTTGATATTTCCAAGGACAGAGTTTGGCATCAGGCTCTTTTGTCGAAAATGTGTGCTTTTGGGATCGACGATTCTCTTCTTTAATGGATTAGAAATACAAAGTGTCTTGGATGGTTTCAAGTCTGATATTCACAAAAGACATAAATGCTGGTATGCCCCAAGGCTCCATTCTGTCTCCAACATTCTTTTTAATTTTCATTAAAGATCTCTTGTCTGCTACTTCTAATCCAATTTATTCCTTTGCTGACGACAGTACTCTCTGCTTTTCATATTCGTTCCCGGATTCACGTCACTGCCCTTCGGTTGTAGAACGGAAACGGCAGCATATGTTAAGCTCATTAAATTCTGATATTAACAGCGTAATTAATTGGTGACCACTAGCAGAGTAGAATTTAATGCTTCCAAAACACAATACTGCCTTCTGTCATTAAAGCGAAATTCAAACACCCAGCCATTATCCATGAATGGCACTTGCTTCGTCGGAAGCAATAAACATTCCATTCCCGGTATGTGTTTCAATGACAACTTACGTTGGAATGATCACATATTCGATGTCGCCAAAAATGCTGTGAAATGTCTAGATTTCCTCAAGCGATGTAAGAAATATTTCACCCTCTATGATCTGGCCTCAATATATAAGACGTTTATCCGCCCAAAATTGGAGTACAATGCCCACATCTGGTCGGGTGCGCCCAAAACGTCTCTGCGTTTCGATCCAAAACCGTGCGATAAAACTCATCGGTGATACTAATATCACTTAAACAATGGACACCCTCGAACACCGACGTAATGTCTCGTGTCTCACTCTGTCTTATCGCTATGTCCACCACCAATGCTCCATAGAAATCGACAGTAGCATTCCGCCCCTTCAAACCTCTAACCGTAACACCCGTCTCTCTATGAATGCTCATCAGTATACCCTCAAGGATACTTTTGGACGTACTCTAATATATAGGGATTCGGTCCTAAACCGTAGAACTCGCTTATGGAATACCCTGCCTAGCTCTTTATTTCCTAGTCATTATAACCTTCAAACGTTTAAAACCAACGTTCACCGGTACCTCTCTTTCCATCCTCCCTGACTATCTTTCGCCCGCGCTGTATGCAAACATTTTAAGGGTACTTAAATCACTTGAGCGCGCGCAAAGTATAAGAAAAAAAAAACTTTCTATATATATAGTATTGAAAGTAATGACGTTTCCCAGTTACCGCCTCCCAAATATTGTTGCAAAGCACTTAATACACCGAAAGACACAATTTCATAATGTCCCTCTACCAGATTATAATGCAGAAGTTTGGATTAGTACGCTTTTAGAATGTAAGCGCAACAAAGTGAAGCTAGGACTAAATATCGGATTCTAGACCATGACCTTGGGACGACAAACTACTTTCACCGCCGCAGCGGCTTGGACAAAATTTCAACAATTTTCAAGGCGAGAGGTGAACTGCTGCATCTAAATTTGATGCAGCATAGAGTTATGGAGAATACAGAGTACACTCTTTATAATCTTTGCTTGAAAGAAGATGTAATTCACCTCATTACAATCAGCCCAATTTTAAAGACCATTTGACGGGCTCACTGGAGAAAATATATGCTCTCGTCAAACTTAGTCTTCCTAATCTTAAATGGCCAAGAGTTGGATGCTCTGTATGTCCAGCTACCTGAGAACCGCCTGGATTAAGCGAATGATTAGTGAAGCTGTTTAATATCACAGTATCCATATACCCTATTCAGTTGATTCTGTAAATTTTGTTAGTTCCTGTAAATTCTAAGTACTTACTCATATCTGTACCATATGTACTCATACTTAACTAAATATCTTTCCTTTTTGGGTGACAGCAAATGCCAATGTCTATAATCCTGAATTATTTTCTAATTCAAAAAATTATGCGATGGTGTTTATTCGCGCAACATATTCTCATTATTGGGAATAAGATATAGCCCTTTTGGCTGCACCAATATCAACATATAGCCTATAAAGTTCTTTATTAGATCTTCTTCTCAAAATCAACGCAAAGATAAACCTTTCTGTCAAAGCAACCAAAGTCCTTTTAGTTCGCTTATTAAGGGTCCCACAGTGCGACAGCGTTCTTCGCCAAACCAGGGGTTTCGTTGTGCTGGTCGGGTGAAACCTAACACATCAGATATTGACAAGTTCGCCATGGAAATTCTCGATAAGTTTTAGGAGATTCAATCAAAATTGGCTTTAGCAGTCTGCTAAAATTACAGCCGTTCTGCATCAAGTTTCTTCTGTCGTCCTTAATATTCGCTACAACAAGATAGTGGTCTGTGTCATTGTTGAGTTGTGGAAAACGTGGTGGCTAGCACACGTCGCCTCGCCGTAAAGTATAGCCCATTTTCCTGAAGCAGTTGTCATGCAGGGTGTTTTCCAGATGTGCCACCAAAGCTGCTCTACTTTCCTAACTTAGCGCGTCCCCAATGACGATATAAAGATGGTAATTTATAAGTCTGGTTGTCGAGGAGTTCGTAGAAATAATTTTTAATAGTATGTCCTTCGAAATGGCGTGAGCGCCATTGAGTTGGGTAATTTAGCCTTACTGCAGATTATAATAAGATATATGAAGCCCAAAACTGCTTGGCTAAGTTTGCTCTGATGAAAAATCTCCAAACCTTAAGAAGATTGGTTTCGAAGAGCCCTCCAGCACCTCAACGTGAATAAATCATAGCTCATTACCGTGATACTGGCAGCGGTTCAAAACGCCATGGAGGTGGTCATAAAAAAACAGCAACATCTGCAGAAATGGTTCGGAAAGTGAAAGGTTCGAATTGAGCGAAATCGGCGTCGAAGTGGAAGAAAAATGGCTCATGAGCTCAATATATCGTTGGAACGGATGCCACCAGAAAGCAGGCAGCCCCGATGGTAATGGTTTGGGCCGCCACAACCGCCGATGGTCGCTCTCCGCTCGTATTTTTGGACCGTGGCGTCAAAATTAATAAAATAGCGTGAAACTCTCTTAGAGGCAGTATTGAAGCCTTGGGCAAACAATCATTTCGGTTGGAGACCGTGTATATTTCAACAAAACTCGGCACCGTCTCACAAAGCGCGCGTCAACCAAGATTGGTTAAAAAACAATGTTCCACACTTCATTTCTTCGACACAATGGATGCAAATCCGTGGGATTTCTCTGTCTGGGGTATTTTGAAGGCGAAGGTTGGCACTAAAAAATTCCAAAGTTTGGACCACCTCAAACAAGCACTTCGCCGGGAATGGGTCAAAATACCGCAGAGCCACTTGCGTGCAGCGTGCGATGCTTTCTTCGGCCGTTTTAAGGCCATTATTCACGCCAAAGGTGGACATATTGAAAACTATTGATACAATTTGAAAATTGATGTATTTTCCAACATTTTTTGCTTTGGGACAATAAAATTTATCAAAAAATAAAAAAATTATAGCATTTTAAAAAGTTGGAGTACGAGTCATTCACCCTGTAGATACATATTAAAATTAGATCAATTTTGTAAAAATTTTCCAAATGGATTTGCACTTCCCACTCTATTCAACTCTTTCTTATTTACACTTATTCCCGTTTTCTGTCATTGTTTTCCTTTTTACTATATTTTTCTCTTTCTTCTTTCTCCTCTTTCTTTTGCTTGATTTCATTTAATGCCAGAAGTAAATAATGTCAAACAAAATAGATGAAATGTGTTCAATTTTGAACGATAGTTTGGTCGAGGTTGTTTGCTTGTCAGAGACCTGGCTATGTTCGGAAATGGGTGAGGACCTTTTTAAACTTAATAATTATCACGACCCCAAACATTCAGATAGACAAAATAAGATAGGAGGGGGAGTAGCAATTTATATAAAAAAAAAGTATGGTTTTGATTTGGTAAAAAAATCAAAGTCGAATGAACTTATAGAGTACATTTTTGTCGAAATCACACATATTTGTGACAAAATATCGATTGGATACATGGCACCAAACACAGCAAACTGCTTTATATAAGAGTTTTTTTAGAAGAATTTTCTCCACTTTAAGCAAAAGTTATACTTTGCGGAGACCTTAATTTAAATATGATGGAAAGAAAAAATAAACAATTCGTTGATGTGGTAGAATCTTTTGATTTACATTTTGCGAATTATGATCAACCAACTCATTTTGCGCCTAACAGACGGCCCTCGCTCTTAGATGTATTTATTGTGTCCAATCCTGATTCCATATTGCACTACAGTCAACCTCTTGCACCTGCTTTTTCACACCATGATTTGATATATTTGAACGTAAATGCATTTCCAGTAAATGTAAATCAAGGCGAAGAAATGTCGCATAACTTTTCAAAAATTAATTTAAATGCATTGCTTAGTGATTGTAGGAGTTTGAATTTGACACTAATATATACAACAGGTAATATTAACATTCAACTCGAACATTTTTATAATTTTGTTTATTATTTGTTTCACAAACATGTAGCAATGAAAAAAAAAGTTTCTAAAAAGATGAACATTCCCTGGCTAACATCAGAAGTCCTAAGTCTTATTAGTAAACGAAATCTTCTTTACGCAAGGTGGAGGAGATACAAATTTTCACCTATTTACAATGAATATGCTACAGTAAGAAACGCTGTTACGCTTCTGATTCGAAATAAGAAAAAGTCTTTCTACCAAAACAAATTCAACTCCGCCGATTCTACCTCGAAATTTTGGAAGAACGTTCGGGAGATGGGACTGAAGTCTGCTAAGGAATCTATTCCTGATAACACCGACCTGGATGTGCTTAACAGAAAGTTTGTTCAAAACAACTGCAATCCACTCGATTTTCAGACCGTCCCTTCTACCACCGGCCATCAGCAAGAAGTAATGTTTTCACTCTCCGGAGTTGATGAGCCAGTCAATTCTCAAGATTAAATCCAAAGCTCTTGGCTTGGATGATGTTTTCCCAGTTTTTATTAAAATTCTTCTACCGGTACTACTTTCTCGCATAACCCACATATTTAAATCGGTCATAACTACGTCAGTTTTTCCCGATAGGTGGAAAATTGCCAAAATTTTACCACTGCCAAAACAATCAACTTCTAACAATATCGAATACCGACCAATAGCGATTCTTCCTTTTTTAAGTCAGGTATTTGAAACTATGATTAGTAACTAAATAAAATTATTTTTAAATAGAAAAAATCGTATCACGAAATTTCAGTCCAGTTTCCGCTCTAACATAACAACTGGCTGTTCACTATTAGCTCTTATGAACTACAGAACCGTTAAACTATGTCACAAAATTATAACAACCAAACAACCGGATTAGCTTTTTGAAAAAAATTAAGTTCGCGACTAATCCAAGAACAATGAAAATAATTCCACCCAGATATAAATATTTAATTACAAGCCGACAATTTTATATGCATGCGATTCATCTTTGGAATGAGCTACCCTTGCATATTAAAAGAGCAAATAACACAACTACTTTTACTAGAAAAGCTTTTGAATACTATGCACAAATTTACTGATGGAATTTCATTACTCTTACCTATTTCGTTTTCCATCTTTCCTCTATCTCCCTTTTTCTGCTTTCTATTTTAAGTTTTACTTTTATCTATCTTTCTTTATTTGAATAATTTTTTTTTTCTTTTGGTATCTAAACTTTTTATAATGTATTGTAATATAAGCTTAGCTTGTACAATTAAACATACGATTATATCTTACTTGTACAATGAATTGGTTTAATAAATAAGTAAATAAATAAATAAATAAGTTTTGAGGTTCAGTCATTTCTGGCAGGACGTTACAGTGTTGTTATTTTCTTCAGCTCAACACTCGCCCTTATAATTTAAGCAAGTTAAGCAAAGTCAACTAGGACGATCGATGCTTACCACAAGAAAGTAAAATAAGCACAATTCATCTGTTGTCATGTGGAAAATGTGCGAACCAAATCAAACAGACTTCGGGCAGTCTCAGTAGATATACAAAAATTTGCTTTAGGCTCATTTTCGTTGTCAAAGTGCTTGATAAAGTTTTTCCCACTTCGTCGCCTTTTACGATACTATAAGTAAGGGAAAGGGGTACAGCGCACGTGGTAATTAAAAAGCTGGACTTGCAGCAAATGTAGACACGTCAACATGCAAATATCACAGATAGAAGTGTTGTTGGCATAGACCAGAGACTTAATGCAGGCCCAAGGAACAGAGACTAAATGTGTTAAATCGCACGAGCGGGCGGCCATTTGATAAGACCAAACATCGAACAACTTCACTAAACCGATTGAGGCACCTCTGACTGTTCGTATAACCAAATGTGGCAATTTTGCTTACTAACAAAGCTATTTAAAGAAAAATGTATCTCTTTATTAAGAATGGTTTTCTGGCGATAATCCAGATCTTTTTCAATAGAGGCCAATCAGCAAAAATGCGACATACGTGATGGCTGTAGTTCTTAGGTCAAACCGATCCCAAAATATGGCACAGGGGCGTTTAAAAGATGCCCAATATGTGAGAACAGCGGGGAATCGATTGATTGCTTACCTTTCCTTGCGTTACCGACTCTCGTACATCTGCAATATTTTCCTAACTTCCAGCATGTCCCTATCTTAATGGCACTGCATCGTTATGGAGTGAATAAGTCCATTCAAATTTCTTCACTAAACGCTCATCGGGACGATTATCATGCCCGAATGTTAGAGTTAGCACATGTAATTGACCGATAACAACTTTGGATGGTTTGTAATCGTTATTGCAGCCTATGCCTTTCAACGATTAAATGATAGACAGTCTGCAGGCCAACTATGGCATCTCTACTTTACGACCCGCTGCAATGGATCAGATAGCTATGTGCAACGATGTGTTTCTTTCAGCACTCGGTTTTGGAACTTCAACATTAGCTGAAATCTCACTTATACGTGCCCTTGCAAGCGATGAGCTTAGCCCTCTTTCCCATAAAAATATCCAAATCTGAAATCAAATAAAAACGAAAAATCTGGCAAAAAATAAGGCAAAACCTCAAATACACAAATTCTGCAACCCACCTTTGCAACAGGCAATATAAAACTTGTGTCATAATTAATTTGAAAAGCCCTTACTCAAGCTTTGAAAAAATAACGAAAAAACCACAGTCTATTACGAATATGTTTAAAAAACTGCCTGTTACAATTAATTTGCACAGCACTGTAACTTCTTTTTAAGTCTGCTGAATATTAACTTGATGAAAATTTTGACAATCATTGAGTACTTGCTAAGTACATCTTTTACAAAGAATTATTTTATATTCTTTTCCTTCGTGGAATCTATACCTTTTCGCGCCATAAGGTGGCTGTAGGTTTATTTTTTCGACATACTGCTGACCGGATAATGGTAAATTTTGATCGTAAAATTGATACTGTCATGCATGTCGACAATCCATTACATCCTGCTGTACAAGATCTAAGGCCGGTGTATTTTGCTATGTGTCGAATTCATTTATTTATTTATTTATTTCGATAACAGTATGTTGCACATACCACATTGATCAAAAAGTTTTGGGAATTTATTCAGAAAATTAAAAATACATGTTTATTCATCTAAATCTATATTGTCCCCTTCAAAGTAATCCCCATCGGCTGCAACACACATACGCCAGCGCTTGATCCAATCCTCGAAACATTTTCTGTATGTACATCAGTGCTTCCTGCGATTTTTCCATTATAGTACTTCTTATCGGCTGCTGAAACGCATTCCCCGTAGTGGTCTTTTGACTCGATTGAACAGAAAGAAGACACAAGGAGTCAAATCAGGTGAATTCGGTGGCTGTTGGATGGTATTTGCTGCATTTTTCGTCAAAAAATTACGAATAATGATGGCACTGTGCGACGGTGCGTTATCATGGTGCAAAATTCACGAGTTTTCTGCCCACAATTCTGGTCTCTTTCGGCGAATTGCTTCACGCAAACGTCTCATAACGCCCAAATAATACTCGTACTCTTTGTTTACTGTCTGGCTTTCTGGCAAAAATTCATGATGCACTACACCCGACACCGTTGTAATCCATGGAAACCGTGAGCATTGCCTTCTTGTTTGACTGAAAACGACGTGGTTTTTTAGGTCTCGGCTCATTTGGTGAACGCCATTCACTGGCCTGATGTCTGGATTGCGTGTCATACTCATAAACCCACGTCTCGTCTCCAGTAATGATCCTTTTGATGAATGTGGGATCGGATTCAGCCTCGCAAATCATCCCTTTTGCGACGTCAACACGGTCTCTTTTTTGCATGAAATTGAGGTCTTTTGGCACCAACTTTGCTGCTACACGACGGAAACCCAAATCATTAACCAAAATGTCTGGGACGGATCCATAGGCAATGTTCAAGTCCTCTGCTATATCTCTGATGGTTAATTTGCGGTTATTGACCAACATTTGTTTCACTCGTACTTCATCAATGTTTTCGTCGGTTTTCGATGTCGATCGTCTGCCACTGCGTTCATCATCTTCGATTGACTCAAGACCACTTTTGAACCGCTCATGCCACTGGTAAACGACCGTTTTCTTTAGAGAATCGTTGCCGAAACACTTTTCCAAGATTTCCAACGTTCGCACGCCATTAAATCCATTTTTTACGCAAAATTGAATACAAGTTCGTTGTTGCAAACTTAAATCCATTTCTAAAATTGTAAAAAATCGCCAACACACACAGAGATAGATGTACTCTTGGCTACGTAACTTTTGCAAATAGCACGGTATTAAGCTGAGATTTAGAGGGAATGTCAACAACAGATTTACCAACTTAACAAAAGAAAACAGAACTCAAACCGGGACAATGGGAGCGCCACGCGATTATTCCGGAAGCTTTTTGATGAAGGTGGTATACACACAGGTATCAAGAAGCTTCCCAGTTAAAGGGACGTTTAGTCATCAAAAGTGGAATTGCGCGATAATTTCATATCTACAAAAATGTCACGCGATAGGTTTGAAGTTCTCTGACTAATCTAAGAACCAAATTTTGACAAGCTGTATGAATTGAAACCTTTATTAGATGAACCTTTAGTAGTCAACCATATACGAAATGTACTACCGTCCTAATAAACATACTAGTAACTGAATCGATGAATCTATGTATGATAAAGTTCAAGGGAAGAAGCAGTTTACGCCAGTATATGCCACTAAAGCCCATAAAAAGAGTATACAAAATGTGGGTTAGAGCCGATGAAAATGCCTTGTTTCCAAATTTCAAATATATGGTATACGGGAAAGGTTCCGAATTGTGTCGAGCGAAATTTAGGCGCGAGAGTTATAAAGGATTTGACAAGAGTTTTGCTTGGAAAATGGCATGAAGTTTATTGAACTCGGTAAAGTTGCAACAAGATGGCTAAAAGATGGCATATATGTATGTGCAACTGCTCGGAAAGGGAGAAAAGACATTCCAACGGATTTTGCAAGAGACAAGACTATGAAAAGAGGAGATTTCGATTGGAAGGTGTATTGGCATTGAAATGGTTTGATAGGAAACCAATCCTATTTTTGGGTAACTTTCATGATCCTAACGATGAACAAGAGGTTGAAAGAAGGAGACAACATGGAAGTAAGGAAGCGGTAAAATGCATAAAATTAGTCAAAGACTATAATCGACATATGGGCTATGTTGGCAAATTGGATATGCTAGAATCATGCAACGAAATAGACAGAAAAGCTAAAAAATGGTGGCCACGTATTTGTTAGCATTTTCTTGATTTGACAGTTGACAATGCTTTCATCCTTCACGAACTACATTCAGTTGGGACACCAATATCCTTAAAAGATTTCAAACTGGGAGTAGTTACAGGCCTCATAGGAGCTGAACCTGATCTAGACCGAAAAAGAAAAATAATTGCAAGATTTTTTTATCGATCGTACAGTTGATAGGTTGACATTGAATGAGCGTGATATGGATGCAAACGACTCTCCAAGGCGTAAACGATCAAGAATTTCTATTTTCACTTTAAGCGGTAACACAGATTTTTTTCGCGTCGAAACTCGTTTTTCAATTTTTTTAGTCGACATTATAAGTTAGGAAGACAGCGATCACAATTTTTGTAACGAATGGAAAGATGAAACAATAAAACACGCAAAGCGGCTCTTACTATTTGTTTACAGAGGGTGGCCAAGTCGTTAGCACACTTGTTTAAATTTCCGGAATTTCCCCTTAATTACTTCCGAAAGGGGTTTTTTCCAAATTTTATTGCTTTGACCTATACTAAAAAGATTTTTTGAAATTCCCAGAATTAATTATATAAAATATGTCTTCGCTATGTTGATTGGTATTTAAGAATACTTGACACAGAAACCGTTTTTTAAAACCGTGCTTATGACTTGGCCACCGTCTGTATATTATCACAAACGCCGACCGCGGCGAAGCGGCTTGTTTCAAAGGCCGAAGCAATACAGCGGCGATATCATTTAACACCATACTTTAGGTATAATTGTAGTAAGGTCTATTTTACTTGTTTATTAGTCCATTTAAATCCTTTTTATTAATATGCATGTACCGATGTACCGATTAGAATAAAGGAATCTGTTGCCGCGAATATAGGAATTGGGTCGCATATTTTAAGTCCGCGAATAATGAAAACGCGAATGAAGGAAGCGCGAATAAAAAGCTTTTCCTGTATACTCCTTCTGCCTGATTGTATGCTATAGATAGAAAAGTAAACAGGATTTGAGAAGATCGTGGAGGATTTTCGTCTCCAATATTTATATTTTGTAGTATTTATTAATATTACTAGTATACCATAGATACGTTTGCTCCACATGTCTTAAATAAAGCAGCGAGCATTTAGTGTTATTCAAAATTTTATCGAAATGACTTGTTTGAGTTTTGTGTAAAACGAAGCTAAATTGGTGATGGTATGTTACGAGTATCTTTGACTTTTCGAGACTTTGTCACTTGACTTGATCCCTTTTTGAATAATCTACAAAGACTTTTCAGAGATTCAGTTGACATCTCACAGTGCATCCCTTGTCATAAGGCCAAGAAAAGAATGGAAATCAGTACAAACGTTACCTAAAATAAACGTCCTCATGCTAATTGGATACGAAGATATACTCGTACTTCTGTATTTTGCAAATTAATGAGTATCGCTGGTAGCACTTTACTCTTCTAAGTATTTCGCAACGCCAAAGTTGTAGTATCTGTACAAGTATTTCTTGCAGCACATTGAGCCGAGATTTATTTTTTAATTATCATACCAAAAGAATAAAAATTTTCGGACGTGCTCGAGTGGCGAAAATATAAAAGTTCCACCCGGAAGGTGTGTGTGTTTTTTGTTGTTAAATTTTATTTTATTTTTTATTTATTTTTTTTTTGTTTTGCATCGCACCACTTACCCAAGTGGCCGCCAACAGATGAATCAACCAACCGTACGACCAGACCAACAAAACCAACTACACTCAGTGTCACCACGAAAACCACCGTCTATTCAACATCACCAAAGAGGAAGAGTGCTGTGATGTTGCTATGCTACCACAGAAAATGTTGTGTCTGTGAAAGGCTTTGCAACAAAGTGACTCGAATTAGTACTCGTAGTTTTTTCCCCCGATTTCCCCTATTTTCCCTACTTTACCATCATCTTAGCCCTCAGATAATCATTCAGTCATAAAGCAAAGCATTTCTGTCTTTCTGCAGATTGAGATACGACGTTTTCTTTTTCCATCACCTAGATGATGATGATGATGATGATGATGATGATAGTGATGAGGATGATGGAATAGCCAACGGTGGAAATTTATAGCGATTGCTTTTGCATTTCATGTCATCCCCATTATGACACACTACCGCATTGCACTACCACAGTACAGAATGATGTATCTCATCGTTAAGTGCAGACAGCAATGTGCTTGGAGCTGTCTTTGACTTAGATGCAAAAGAGGATGTCTTGTCGAGGTAACCGCATGCAATCTGGTATTTCTGGAAAACTGTAGCAACTTGTCAAACGTAAAAATCCTTCACCTCAACACAGTACCGAACGAACAGAGTGTCCTTGTAGATTTGACAAATAAACTAGATTCTCGAGAAAAGGGAATGACGAGTTCTCTTGAAACCGAATAAAAGTCGCCAGAGGGTGCATGCGGGTGCAATTAACAGAATTAAAATTCTCGAAACAGAATCGAATCGAGCGATGCTTGGAGCACTTTGTCGACAACGACGACAAACTTCCCGAAAGAAAATTAATTTGTTATTTTATTCTAGGGTTCAACTGTAAGAAATTAAATGCAAGATAAGGTGCTTTCAACTCTTATTCAAAAATTAAACTAAATGAAAGCGAACGAGAAAAAGAGGATAGAAAAGTTCAGTAACAACGAGGATCTACCGTACGCTGTACGCTGTACGATATACGCTGTACGCTGTACGGTTGATGTTTCAACGCTAGACGCAACTGGATATTAAGGCGATTGCATACTTCGGGCGTTTTCCTTTTCGAAAAGATACCATTTCTATCAAAACAAGGTATCAGTGAGCTTATTAAACTTTGTAAAGAATACAAAAGAAGAAAGAAAAAAACTTAATACCATTGTCGACTATAGTACGAACGAGTAACAAATGTTTTGCTAAGCTCCATAAAATGCTCCTTCTTCTGTAAGTTATGGCACAGTTTTACAGTTCCGTCCCTTGAGTTTGCCTGGCAGTGGGTAGAGACCATAAGGGCTATAAAGGGGGTAGCCGTACTTTAGTAGTCGTGCGAAAGGAGTGAAATTAATAATAAGTTATCTCGCGTTGACAGGAAATTACACTTTTGAGTTATGCCTCGCCGCATGATTGCCGTGGCTAATAAAAGATATTTGCCTCGCGCACCTTCATAAATAATGGCAAATATTAGCGTAACACTTTTTATTGCTGGTGAAATAAAAGATTGCCGCTGCTCTGGCTACTCTAACTGCTATTGCCGTTTCCAAATGTATGTCGGTATGTCTTGCCATACCGTTTCATTAATTCAGAATATTTTCTTAAACGAACTACCCGCCCAAGTAATAACTTAAAAATTCATTACTTTTTATTACATGGACAGGCTACGAGTTACCAGCTATAGTGCTGATTATTTTAGAATTTCCGCTCATTTAAGGTTTTCTTTTTTTTCCCTTACTTCAAAAGGGTAAATTAATTAATAGTTATATTTGAAACACTTCTTTCTCTTTCGGAGTTTTCGGACTGTTTTAAATTAATTTTAAAGTATAACACAGCTCTAATGACTCTGATGAGGTTACTTTAATTTCGACGAAGACAGCTTTCGTCCGTTTTCAAAATTACGTTGTAATGCAAATCGGCTGTTCTCAAGCAACATGCTTATGTACGAGTATATGCGGAAAACTATAACGAAAAGGACATTAATGACTTATTTATAAAGAAGAGTAATGTCATTTCTGCCATCACATATTCCTAAAACACCGTATGAAGTAGAAGATGAAAACGAGAGTCAGTGCCGATTCCTTCAGGAAAATAGAAGCCGGCTGAAATAAATGAAAATATAACAGCTGCAAGAAGAACCGAATCCGAAAAGAAAAAATGAAGAGCTGCAAATGATGACAATAACAGTAAGCCTTCCCACGTAAAAAAATTCAAGAAGACTATTGCAGATTTCAACATACTATATAAGAGATGTCTACGAACCTTGAAGGCTTCAATGCCGATAAAAGTCAAAATTAATAGTACTACCAAAAAATAAGCAAAAGCGGATGAGCGTAACAGGAAAAAGATACAGGTAGGTTCCAATCTTTCAGACCGATACCGCTCCTTTCATTAGTACATAACGCATTTGAGATGTTCCTGTTAAAGTGGCTTTAGCAGACCATTAAAGAACCTCATTTGATTCCTCATCAACCATCTGGTAGTAGAACCAAGCATACCTCAATTGACTAGGCTTATAATAGTTGAGGAAACCCTCTTAGCGAAAATGGTATTTTTTTAGTTCTTTTCTGGACGTTTTTTAAGGCCAAGCACAATCATGTCATTAAGGCTTGAAGTTTTCAGGGGCTTTGATATAAAGATAACCACAAGGAAGTGCCTTCGGTCTAGGCTTTTTTTACCCAGAACTTGAAATATACCCCAAGAATTATTTTAATTACGCTCTCCGAAGGTACGCCCAAACTAGCAACAGACAAATGTATCGGGCTTTGACAAAATTTGCAAATCGACAAAGAGGTGGCAAGATCGGTGACGATCTCATACTCAATAACTCTGTATACATACATGTAAACAAGGCGAGGTAACTAGGAATAACACTCGACGTGAAATTCAAATGGAAAGTGCACGTTAAGAAAAAAACCATATTTGTCTGAATCTATAATATTTTCAAGAGATTGCAGACTACGATATTTCGGTCGGTGGTATTTATGGGCCAATCCCGGTCTCCACAATAATACATATTTCAGTAGATATCAGCAACCTTTTTTTGTGCAGTTGGATTATTCTTTGAGCATTAAGATCTCAGGCGAAGGTCACAAATTTTCCGAAACCCGCCATACAGAAACTGCTATCACTGCTATTAACATGCACTTGGTTCAATCTACATGTACTTTTGTAAGGTGAGTCGAGTCTTCTATTAATGAACGTAACGGCTTTATAATTAAAATCTTTTTCTGGGATATTTTTAGAATACTGGAAATAGAAATCCGACTACCCTTTTCTAATAATATTTGCCTTGCTTTATTAAAGCTTACGTTGTTATTTTTACCAAAAATTGCATGCACTTTGTTTTCAACGGCTTTTGCCAACGTTTTAATGTTCGTTAAATCCTTTCGCCTACTTCCTTAGACTTATCTCTTTGAATTTCGGAGGTAATTTGGTGTAGCTGTAACGGAAAGCATTTGGTCTTGCAGTAGAGATATCCTACATTCTGATCAAAATAACATGTTAAAGGTAATCACAAGTATTCAATAGCATGTATATCAGAAACAATGATATTCACAAAGACTTAAGAGTATTTACCGCCGCTGAAAAAGTAACGAACTTTCCTTGCAAGCTCCGCATTCATCCTAATAGTCATTACAACAACGCATGCTCCTTATTCTTAACAAGGTAAGACAAGTCTTTAGCGCCGAATGCAGAGAATGCGAATATTTTTCCAACTAAAACTTCTCTATGAGTATAAGAAAATTTAAAAGTAGTAAATCTGTAGAATGGAGCGTAGTTTAGTGAATAAGATTCTCACACCACTATGAGCACCGAATTCACGTGCCTATTAAGATTTTATGACCTACCCTCGTAAAACAAGATTCTGACATCCACCGCTAACTATTACAGGAATGGGATGTCAACCCCAATCCAGGACGATTACAAACCGCTTGATTGGAGTTTGATTTCATGGCCGAATCGGAAGAAAAAGGCGAGTTTTGGTCAATAAGTCAATGGAAATTCATTATACCTATAATCTGACGAAACCAAAATAAGCCCCAAGGGGTTCCTACGATAGAAGATTTAAAGCCTAAAACTCCTACCTTGGAGTCCAAGTATATCTCGGCTATAATCAACCATAGCAGGGGATCAATAAATGTCTGGAGATGTTTTATAATACTTTGTGTGGGATTGCACCGCTTTGTCGAATCAGGTTAGGCTGATATCGGCAAGAATGTGATGTTGATGCAGGCTGAGGAAAACATATTTGTTATTAGGATTACGACCCTACATGCCGAAGCTTACAAAAGCGTGTTTGGAGAAAAACCCTATCAGGGCTCTCGATTGGTTCTCATCAAGTTCAGACCTTAATATCCTCCCATGTCATTCCAATCTTCCAGAAATAGTTGGATGAGTTCAAAGGAAATTGAATCCATTGAATCCTTCAGATCTCCAGGTGAAGATGAATTGCGGTTCTAACCGGAATCTTTCCTTTAATTTTTAATAGTTGGTGACAAATTATCGTAAGACATACTAGCTCGATCAAATAGTTCCCGGAATGTATTCAAAAAATTGGAATTACAAGTTTATTCATCTAAATCTATGTTGTCCCCTTCAGAGTAATACCCATCGACTGCAACACACTTATGCCAGTGCTTGATCCAATCCTCGAAACATTTTTTATATTCGGTTTTCGGTATGTCCATCAGTGCTTCCTGCGATTTTTCCATTACTTCCTCTCAGCTGCTGAAACGCACAACGGGGAACCGTAGTGGTTTTTTAACTCGATTGAACAGAAAGAAGGGATTTTTTTTGCATTTTTCGTCAAAAAATTACGAATAATGATAGCACTGTGCGAGGGTGCGTTATTATGGTGCAAAATCCACGAGTTTTCTGCCTGGTCTCTTTGGGAGAATTACTTCACGCAAACGTCTCATAACGCCCAAATAATACTTTTAGTTTATTGCCTGACCTTCTGGCAAAAATTCTTGATGCACTACAACGTTGTAATCCGTGACAACCGTGAGCATTGCCTTCTTGTTTGACTGAAAACGACGTGGTTTTTTTGGTCTCAGCTCATTTGGTGAACGCCATTCACTTGCCTGATGTCCGGACTCTGGATTGCTTGCCGTACTCATAAACCCACGTCTCGCCTCCAGTAATGATCCTTTTGATGAATGTGGGATCGGATTCAGCTTCGCAAATCATCAACACTTCACTTCACACTACACTTCACTTGTTCCGCCGTTTTTCAAGTCTCAATTTGTAAGCTTCACAGACTTTTTATTGTGCGCTAGAATTCAAATAACGTGCTGTGATTGACTTGCTAAACAGTTCTGTTAAGGATCTACAATGATAATTGTCCCTTACGTAGTCTGATATTTGAAATATTTGGCGAAAAAGTAGGCGGTATGAATCAGTACAGTCAGATAGGAAAGGGTTAAATAAAAGAAGCCAACATCGAACCCCGTCCAAATGCAAGTTTATTTTTTTTTATGAGTGTGCATAAAAAGACAACCCAAATAATAGACCAGCAATCAAAACCGAAGTAGTGAAAAACCAATAAATCTATCGATAGTAAAATCTCTAGTGAATAAAATAAAAACTTACCTGGAACACTAAACTCAATAAAAACTATAGACAAAACACAAAAGGATCTCGCTATGGATCACCAAAAGTCTACTTAGAAAATCTGAGCCGTTAATTCTAATATGACTATGCCCATAGTAACCTTAAAATTATGGCTAAATGTTACATCCTCATCTCAGTGAATAAGAACAATTCCACACTAGCACACCTGAACCTCGTACAGGAACGAAGACAATTTTAGCCACAACTTTAAAGCTACATTTTCAACAGACCTACTGGTTTAAACCTAGAGCAGGCCTTTAGAAGACCAAACAACTTTAGGTAGAAATTCCCAAGTTTCTAGTTCTGCCACTGTAAAGTAAAAAGCAAATGCTCATGACAATACGAGTATACGAGTATGTTGGATGTGCAACGAAGGGAAAGAAACAACAAATCATATAACATACTCGTACTTTGTCATTGAATCACAAAGTAGAACATGTCTTCGTTTTCTAGATAAACCTTACCACGGAGACATAGCTGCCACTTCTCTCAAAGATTACCGGTATTAGGCTTGAATTACTAATTGAATGATTTGATTGGAAATACTGGTATCCATAGGTATGGCAAGGATAGTGATACGAGTTTAGGGCTTTCATTAAAGGCGTCCTTCATTGCGACTAGATTGATTTATTGTCCATTCTTCCAATATCCAAAAATTTACAAAATTGGATCTGTACTTTCTGCGAGATCGCCTTTACATGCGCTTGATGCAGAAAATAAAAGGTGTCCCAAAATTCACGCAAGATTTGAATTGTGTACCATTTGCTCTCAAAGAAAAAAATAGCGTGACAGCTGATACTTCAGGGTTTATTAATATTTTGAAAATAATAAAGGTTTGGCAGCTATACCATGGTTCTCAATTTTCGTACAAAATATGGTCGGAATAGAGCTGTGTGAAGAGACTAATTAAAAAATTCAGGGAAACTGGATCATAGACACTCTGGCCGTCTTCTAACAAGTCGTTCAACACGGCTCCCGGAAATTACGCCGGAAGAAATCACGCAAGATTTTTTTTTTTAAAAAATCGAAGAAAATGTTTTTGTTTTCAAATTTGGAAAAAATAGCAGAATTTTGTTTGGAAAATATGCCAGAAATTACGGAAATTAGGCCAGAAAGATGTTTTCGGGTGTCTTTCCTTTATCAGGAAAGAAAAATATGTCAGAAATGGGGTCGTGAAATAAGGCACAAAGAAATAAGACCAAATACGCCAAATTTTTCATTTTTGGCTTTATTTCGTTGGGCCTTATTTTACGTCACCGTCAGAAATTGGTATTTTTTCCAAACATGTTCTCTCTGGCGTTTTTTGGAACAAAGACCTGAAATTTTCGAAAGATAGCCAGAAAATTCTGTCTTTTCTTCCTAGGAAAGAAGGCCAGACTTGTATAGAAAATTTTCTGGCGTTTTTTTCCATAAAAAAATTTGGCGTTATTTCCTCTAGTATAATTTCTGGGAGCCGTTCAACACAAAACATCGAAGCAGTTCATGAGTGTGTTGCTGAGAGTCCAAGAACATCAACCCGGACCGTGGTCAAGAGTTGAACATTTCTAGAAACTCTCTAGAGTGTATTTTCACGAAATATTATATTTGCATTTTTGTGCATACAAACTTCAATTCAATTCAAAAACGGAAGCCTTCTGACCACGCATAGCGAAGAGAGTTCGTTGAATGGATTACGAAACAACAAGTGGATGCTGATTTTTCAAACAAAATCATCTTCAGCGATGAAGTCATTTTCACCTTCATGGCTTTGGTTATCGTCAAAATTGTCGAATTTGGGGTTCAGAAAATCTACGAGTGATGGTTGATAAACACATGCATCCACAATCAGTCACTGTTTGACGTGAATTTTAGGCTGGAGGCATTCATCGGACCATTCTACTTTGAAAATGTGGCTGTTCAGGCAATAACAGTTGATAGTCCTTGCTACCGCGACATGATAATCCAGTTTTTTATGCCTAAATTGCAAGATGTGGATGCGGACGACATGTGATTACAAACAGACGTTGCCACATGCATACACCCCAGGAAACAGTTCAGTTACTGCAGTTACTGTTACAGTTACTGTTTTGGTGATCAGACTTGATTGCGATTTGACGCCGTTGGACTTTTTTCTTTGGAATTTTTTGAAGTCTAAGGGTTATGTCCACAAGCTAACGACCACTGGCGGCGTTGTATCAACGAAATCCAGTTACATTCATGCAAAACTGCCATGGAAAATTCCCTCGATATGCCATTCTATACATAACCCTTCACAATTTCTAAATAAAAGCCTGTGTTTTCCCACAAAATTACTTCTTACTTGAATTATGCTACACCCTTTATTTATGTTGCTCGTCTACGTGCCAGTGACAGATAGTAAAATCAACATGTGCTAATGGAGATGGTTCCCAGCCTGTAAAGATGTTTCTTATAAGGAAAGTGACCTGTTCGTGATTTGCACAGTACTCTTATTTGTTTCTTATCATGGAGAAGGCCTAATTATAATTTCTTGTTACTCGTATTATATTATAATTTGCGGCATTCATTGAGTGGTTCAGACCATCTAGATAATTCTAGTATTTGACTATGAATAATCTTGCCCAGTGTTTTATTTTCTTGGCGCTTGGAGTACCTTTCATGGCCTGGATATCCCCTTTTCATACCCTGGCGCCAATAGTAGTAAGACTTTGTTCTGGATGGCGAGGTTATTGAGTGCTTTATGATACTCTGCGAGGGTCTTTAATGAGTACGAGTAGCTATTTAGTGCTTTGAGCACCGACTGACTATCCGAGAAGTTGTTTTGATTCTTTCACATCGTTTACTTTGTAGAATGCTAAAATATAGCTTGGGGGTTCGAGGTGGGTTCGAGGTCCTACCATCCCAACTGAGGAAAATCGAAAAAGTTTAAACGAGCCAGAAATGACTGCAACGCCTTTCTTAAACGTAAACAATTCCAATACGACCAAAAACTGAGGCAAAAAATACTATAATGTCCCAAAGGTAGTACAAATTTTTGGTCGTTCGTCAAAAATATTAGAAATTCTGCCTCATACTCTATCCCAACGTTCATTTACAATGACATTCCAGCTGTCAGCTCTTTGGACCAGGCCAATCTGGTTGCTGCACACTTTGCGGCCAGTTCAACATTCCCCGATTGTGCTTTGCCTCCGCCTACACTTGAGTGCGTTGAATATTCAATGGGACAAATCCACTTTCGCACTCGTGTAGTAGCAAAAGTTCTTAAAGATCTTAACATTCACAAATCCACTGATCCAGATGGTATATCTCCCCTCCTTCTGAAGAGGTGTTGTTCTTCGCTGGCAAAATCACTGCGTAAGCTTTTTCATCAATCCTACTCTTTAGGACTCTTTCCGAGCAGATGGAAAACAGCATTTGTCCAGCCCGTCCCTAAGAAAGGCGAATCTTTCTCTCTGTCTTCCTACAGACCCTTCTTTCCAAGGTCATTGAAACGCTGATAAACCGTCAGCTAATGAAATATCTCGAAACACGAAAACTTCTTAATTAACGGCAGTACGGTTTTCATAGCAACAGGTCCACTGGTGATCTGATGGCATGTCTCACTGAAAAGTGGAACCAAAACGTACATCATTTTGGCGAGATAGTTGCACTAGATATTTCTAAGGCATTTGGCATCAGGTTCTTTTGTCGAAAATGCGTGCTTTTGGGATCGACGAAGAGAGTCGTCGTCAATGGATTAGAAATTACCTTTCGGAACGTTCAATTCAAATTGTCTTAGATGGTTTCAAGTCTGATATTCACAAAATAAATTCTGGTGTACCCCAGGGCTCCGTTCTGTCTCAGACATTCTTTTTAATTTTCATCAACGATCTCTTGTCTACCTTTAATCCAATATACTCCTTTGCTGACGACAGTACTCTCTGCTTTTCATATTCGTTCCCGGACTTACGTCCCTGCTCTTCGGCTGTAGAACGGTAACGGCAGCGTATATTAAGTTCATTAAATTCTGATATCAACAGCATAACTAATTGGGGAACCACTAACAGAGTAGAATTTATTGCTTCCAAAACACAATGCTGTCTGCTGCCGTTAAAACGAAATTTAAACACTCAGCCAGTATACATGGATGACACTTGCATCGTCGAAACCGATAAACTTTCCATTCTCGGTATGTGTGTCAATGACAATTTACGTTGGAATTACCACATATTCGGTGTCGTCAAAAATGCTGCGACATGTCTAGGTTTCCCCAGGCGATGTAAGAAATATTCCACCCCCTCTGATCTGGCCTCAATATATAAGGCATTTATCCGCCCACAATTGGAGTACAATGCCCAGATCTGGTCGAATGCATCCAAAGCATCTCTGCACCTGCTAGATAGGATTCAAAATCGTGCGATAAAACTCATAGGTGATACTAATATCAGTCAATCAATGGACACCCTCGACCACCAACGTAATGTCTCGTGTCTCACTCTGTTTTATGGTTATTTCCACCACCAGTGCTCCGTACGCTTTCGGACGTACTCTAAAATATCGTGATTCATTCCTAAGCCGTACAACTCGCTTATGGAATGTCCTGCCGAGATCTTTATTTCCTATTCATTATAACCTTCAAACATTTAAAACCAACGTTCACCGGTACCTCTCTTTCCATCTTCCCTGACTTTCTTTCGCCCGCGCTGTGTTGAAACATTTTATGGGTACCTTAATCCCGTGAGTGCTCGCTAGTTACTGATGCGTCTACACCTTGAGATGTTTTCGTTCAGCAATATATCTAATATTTGTGCTCCATTGCTCTCTTGTGGGGAAGTACTTCTTCAAAAACCAAAGGGTGGGTCTACGTGGTCTAGAGTTGGAGATCTACCAAAGGTGACTTCTATCTTCTGTGGTACTTCACAATAAACAATGAGGCAACCTTAGTTAAAATGGTTTGCGCGATAAAGCTTGAGTATAGCTGCTTCCACTTGAATTGCTACATGAAACAGAGCTAGTTCTTATAGTGCCTCTATGCCAGCAGTTGAGGTCGTTCTCTTAGCCCCTGCAATGCACAGGCACGCAAGCCGTTGAACTTTGGTCAGTTTCATTATTGTTGATTTACCTTACCAAACTACTGCATGGTATAGCACGGTATAGATACTCGTACCATTTAATTATCCAGCCAATATGGGTTTAGGCCCCATTGCCCAGTAGATATTCTGTTGTCCTCAGGTATTTTACAGCCTTGTTTGTTATACATAGTGACGTTGAAATGGGGTTCCTAAGTGAGTTTTTCCATCTATCTAGGGTTATATCCACAATCGATACTTAAACTCTTCCCTCAAGTGCACCACAGTCTCATCCATAAACAGGTTGGTGAACCTTCCAGTATCCATAAGTAACGGACATTGAAATATTTCCAACAACTTTAGTATGCACGTAAATATTTATAAAACGTAAATATGCTTGAAGTCCTTGTAAAAGTCATCATTATCCTTGTATTTCAAGGTGATATCAAATTTTTCTACCCCGTGAAAATTGGTGTATTACACCGTAAAAAAGAAATTCGATTTCGGAGTACTTACCCGTTGAAAAGGTCTTTTCAGCGAATAATTAAATTCTAAAACAGAGTAAAGGAATGCCAACTGAAAATTCTTTAGTAACGGCTCTCCTTCTATCCTTGGCAATAAAGCGAACCCCATCATTAGTAAATACTAGAATACCCGGGCTCTAGGCAACACGTTGACGACAACTTAATGAGGATAATGGAGGGATGGTATTGAATTTCGAGAATTTTACTTATGACTTCTTTAAAATGGACAAAAAATATTAATAATAAAAACGAGTATTGTGACCATTATACGAGTGTACCTATCCCAGTTGATGGTGCACTGACACAAAATTAATTTTCATTTGAAAGTTTGAATATTTTAGTACCTGGAAAAGTATTAAAGAAAAAGGAGAAAAGTTAACAAACAGCGAGCTAAGGATTAAATCATACAATAGCACTATCCTTGTCTAAAAACCTACCCTGCATAGGAAAAGATATGGGGAATAGGTGAAAACACAAACGGTATACGGTATTCTTAGCGAACGTGCTCAATCACAGCACACGAGAACAAGGGTTCACTTTACAACACTCCAAGCCTCAATCCCTAACCATCCGCCCTGCAGACGTTCTTTTATTCTTCAAAAGCCGTAATAACAATATTGGCAAAATAAAATATTCTTCGCAAAGGATTATGGAGTAGGTGAAAGACAAACTGTTGGAGCGTGGAGGATGGAATGCTTGCTTATGTATCAGATAGACGACATTTATGAGTCCTCCCAAAGAGGATATTCAAAAGCAGTCTTGATATCCTTTCAACTGAAGCACCGAACAAACGATCCAAGCAACCAGCCAACCAACCAACCAACCAACCAACCAGCCAACCGACGACCGTCCGAACTTTTGTCCTTTCGTTTTAGCCACTTGTATCTTTACGATATCAAGTATAAAGAATAAAAAGGGAAGCACAAAGATTGAAGGATGAAACTTGTGCTTATCATGTTACCATAAGGACCAACACTCACACACATACAAATACACATGAATAGAAAATCTTATGAAGGAGTTGCAAGCTGTTGCTGTGTATTGTTGAAAAGCCAGGTGGCAACACCATCACCATTTATCGGTCCGAACGATTGAAGGAAGTATCGCAGCATTCCAACAGCTATTCGACCCTGAGCTTGTAGGGTCAATGGTATTATTAAGTGCAATCGATGCCTGTCGGAAGGCAGACAACGAGTGCTTTGTAAACAAACAAATGCATCACATTGCCTGGTTGGTGCAAGACACAAGCATTTTAAATAAACGAGAACATTTGGAACAAAATATTCATGCAGCGCAAGCCCCTTAGGCCTGTGCCTGGCAAGTGCCTTCTTTTTGTCATAACGCCCGAAGTGAACCTCATCGTGTGACAAAGATAAGCATCCTTCGCCGCCTTTGTTTCCTCATGGATGTGTGTTGCGCCCTGAGCAGACATAATACGTCACAATTCAACAAGTAAAACTTAGACACTCGTAATATATGATTTTACTAGTTGCTTCAACTTATTTGTATTTTTTTATTTTTTTTTCAAAGAAGGAGATAAATTTATTGATTCCACATTTTTAAAATAAATGTAAGGCAATCTTACCACAAGAGAAGCAACCAACAATCCTAGTAACACTTTAAGTGCAGCATCGTTAAGAACATTAAATTTTCCTCAACTTGCCGTAGTAATGGCAATGGCAGTGGTCTGGACTGCAACACATGTCTATATTTTTGCATTTCCATCGCCTGCTCAGACTAGAATTAGTTGTCATTCTAAATACCTCGCAATTCCTAGACCAGAAGTCACCCCTCAGAGGCTTGCCTTGAGCAATTTAAATTAAAGAATGGAAGGGTAACCGAATATCTTATCAACGATTTCCGAAAGCTAAAGAAAGTACTCAAGCTTTAGGATTTTCACACTCATCCTTTCTAATAACTCAAGACAGGATAATCTATGAAGATGTCACAATGTCAAAGGAATAATTCTTTTATAGATGCCCTGCAGTTGTCACAACTTTAATCATGAAGATTGCTCTTTTTTTTTTTTGCACAGAGCATGGCATGAATAGAATTGAAAGGCATAACAATGCATTCAAGTCCTTGGAGGAACATCCATATTATGAGATGCAGTACAAGACCAGGGTATGTCCTTTAACAAAACGTTCGAACGTTCCGTTGTCTAATTTGAAGATCTTACGATTGATTGTAAAATTGCAATGCAATGCAAGATGTCTGGATTCCAATCTGAGTTTAAATATACGAGTATAAGATATAGTGGTGAACAAAACCATTATTTCTCACCGTTGTGGGTCTGAGTAACAAAGTATAGGTCTCGAACTAGAAAATGTGTTAAGGGACCAATAAGTTGTTACATGTGCACTGTCCGCGATACAAACTGATTTACACAGATTTTTGAAATTGGTTCATCAGAAATCAGAATAGCGAAGTTGACTGTTTTCAACTTCAGTGAAAAGTAACCAGCAGATAGTATTTCCTTAGCTGGATTATAGACGTTTGGCTGGAAAGTATTATCAGAGATCTCCAAGTCAAACCATAGCTGTTCAGAACCTGAATGGTACCCTCACCAAGCCTTTTGATATTGAATGTCCAACTAAAAATCAATCCTGGAGACCTTCCGTTCCTTGGTGGAAAGCAGATCTGCAGCGTCTTCGTAAGGAAACCAGAGAACTTCTTAGCAGGTCACTTAAGGCTAATTTGGAGAAAGACTGGAATCTTTACAAATTGAAAAAAAAAAGAATAAAGCAAATTTAGATTTCCAAGAGTACCTTTGAAACCACTAGTTTAGTCAAAGTCTTCATAAGGGGAAGATCAACCAATCTAGAATCACTCAGAAAATTTGATGGCACCTACACTGAGTCGAAAGTAGAGACCCTCCGTCTCATAAATGACGCTCACTTCCCAGGTAACGTAATCAGAACCGGCTTACAAGCAGCACCTATTAACGAAGTTGCTAGTGAGCTAAATAACACTGAGCTGAAGCTGGTTTATGGTATATCATCGGTTTTGGTGACGGATAAGGTCATTAAACATGCTGTTGCTTCCTTTTATGGCTTCAAGTTAACTGGAACCGATGTCATGTACCCAGTTATGTATGTTACAAAAGATATAACATAGATCAGCTGCTGGTAACTCTGAAGAGAATCTTCACTGCTAGCCCGCCACTGGCATATATATATAAAACCCTTGCAAACAGTGAGAGTTGCTTTTATGCCAAAATCGGAAAAGAGGACTACAAGTTCGCCAAGATTTTTTAACCTATAAGTCTGACGTCCTTCATGTTGAAGAGCATGGAGAGAATAGTCGAAATCGATGTACGCAAAACTACTTGGCGGATGCGTCCTCTGTCCGAGGTGTAACATGCTTACCAACGCGGGAGATGTTGAGAGAGTGCGTTTCAAGGCAGAATTGAAGGCGCACTCGACAAGAAGGAATACGCGATGGGCATTTTCATCGACATTGAAGGTGCTTTCGATAACGCAACTTTTGACGGCATTCTCCCAAAACGACGCGACGCGTAACAAATCACTAGTATTGGGGATCAATGCAGTGCTGGTGAATAGGACATTGATTGCGGATGCTAACTGTGGCCGATATGTGTTGGCGGGGGTAAACAAGAGTTGCCTGCATGGTGATGTTCTGCCTCCACTCCACGTTAGTCGACTCGCTGCTTAACACGCTCAGTAGTTCCGACGTTTATGTACAAACATACGCGGATGATGTAGCTATACCATAATGCGTGCTGGATCGCGTCTAGCGACTGTCTAATGTACAGCCCAGGCAACCCTAAACGTGGTCGGCTATTGGTGTACTAGAAATTGGCTTTCAGTCAATTCTCTCAAAACTGAGGTTGTTCTCTTTACAAGAAGAAGGGAGCTGTCTGGTGGGACTCATCTAGTGCTTAAAGGCATCACCATACAATTCTCTGGAATAATAAACTTTTATGGAGTAAACATGTTACGTTGAAAGCCTCTTAGGCACTGTCGGCCTGTGGCAGTGCAAAGGAGCCAAAGAGACCAATTATGTCTTATGCTGCGGTTGTCTGATGGAATAAGCTTTCTCTGAGTAACTACGCCATTGCTGCTTTTACCCATATATTGGCTGCATGGGGGTTTTCCCAAGCACCCCTGGCCAGATGCAATGATGAATCTCCATCCCTTTGATATTCATATCATGAACTGCACTCTCAAAGCCATCGTCTGTTTAAAAAGAAGTGGTCTTTGGTACAACAAGCACTGGAGCGTACCCATTCCCTTTTGATGGATATGCCATCTTACATAATGGCATCAGAACTCCTGCTGCAGGAAAAACTACGAAATTGACTTTCCCTGAACCAACACTGGTTTCGGCCAAAATCTGGGCCAGGAAAGGTATGTATTCGGGTCTTCACGGATGGCTCCAAAACCTATCTAGTATGCAGGGCGGAAGTCTTCTGGAGAAATGTTGTGAAGGAACTAGAACTATGTTGTGAAGAACCGTTGCATGGGGCGAAGCATTTGCATCTGAATAAGCAAAATTGCGCTTAGAGCCTTATTGAAGCCTCTTATGACGTCCAAGCTAGTTCGAGGATGCTAGACTTTACTGAACGCAGTCAGACGGCCACATTTACTGAGTCTTGTCTGCGAGCCAGGTCACAATGGCATTAGGCGTAATAAAATCGCCGAATAACTTGCCAGGAAGGCTCAGAGGAGAGTTTTTCATGGCTCGAACCTACGTTAGGTCTGCCTGAGTCCTTTGGTAAGACTTCAATTGAAAATTGGGTTTCTTATGAGCACAACTGCAGATGGTACGATTCCCCAGGTTCCAGGCATACAAAACGAATACTTCCAACGTCTCTAAGAAGTCAGCGGCGTCCCTGCTGTCCCTCAGTAGGAAAAACTTACACTTTTGCTAAGCACTATGTGCTGGACATAAGTGAAACAACAGCCTGCGACCCTTCCTGTGAAAGTGATGACGACACCGCGGAGGACTTTCTCAATAAAAGTCCGGCTTATGTTCGCATCAAACTACAGCTGTTCCTTTTTTATGGCAGAATATACTTGATTTTGCCCTCTTATTCTATTAAATCCATACCATTTTCAGTTAGTACCAACCTTTGTCGGGCGATAAGTTCTCGAGATATAGCGTTGTGAGTGAAGCAACTTTATTGTGAAAAAAATGGATTCAAAGCAATTTCGTTGCTTTTTGATGGGAAAAAATGCAGCCGATGCCAAGAAAGGGCTTGATAAGTGTTACCCGGACTCTGCACCAGCCGAACGAACCATTCGCTAGTGGATTGAAAAATTTAAAAGTGGTCATACAAGCACCGAAGATGAGGCATGCAGTGGACGTCGAAAAGAGGCTGTTTCAGATGAAAACATAAAAAAAGTCTACAAAATGATTACGAATGACCGTAAAGTGAAGTTGATCGAGATAGCTGAGGCTCTGAAGATATCAAAAGAGCGTGTTGGATATATCATACACGAATATTTGGACATGCGAAAGCTCTGTTCAAAGTGAGTGCCGCGTTTGCTCACAGTCGACTAAAAACAACAAAGTGTTGATGATTCAGAGGAGTGTTTAAAGCTGTTCAACCACAATAAAGCCGAATTTTTGCGTCGGTATGTGACAATGGATGAAACTTGGCTCCATCACTTCACACCAGAGTCAAGTCGGCAGTCAGCTGAGTGGCGAGCAGGCGACGAGCCTAGTCCTCGGCTGGCAAGGTTATGGCATCCGTATTTTGGGATGCACATGGAATAATTTTCATCGACTATCTCCAAAAGGGGCAGACTATCAACAGCGACTATTACATTGCGTTGTTGGAGCGTTTGAAGGACGAAATCGCAGAAAATGCACCGTGTCACAAGTCGATGAAAGCGATGGCAAAATTGAAAGAATTCGGCTACGAATTGCTTCCCCACTCACCGTATTCTCCAGATTTGGCCCCCAGCGACTATTTCCTGTTCGCAGACTTCAAAAGAATGCTCGCCGGAAAGAGATTTAAGATTGAGGCTAAACCGAAATCGATTTATTTTGTGGCTAAACCGAAATCGTACTACAAAACTGGTATCGGAAGATTGAAAAATCGTTTCAATCAGTGTATCGCCCTCGAAGGCAACTACAAATATTGATAGATAAAGTTGAATTTTGCAAAAATTTTGTGTTTTACTACTATAAAATGGCACTGACTTTTCAGCTCATGTCCATATGCCCATATATCCCTACATCTATAACTGCATTGCAAATGCGCCGCTTGTGGTTGGCTATATTTGCGAAACTATTAGAATCATTCTATGGCCGTTTTATTGTAGGTCACCTCGTTAGTGATGTCATGTGTTTGCGGATGGTTTTGCATTTTAAAAATTCACTTACTTTTCTTCGACTTTTTATTCTTCGGTTTAGATCCTGAGCCTCTATCGCTTTTTGACTGCTTCTTCAGAACTTTTGCAAGTTGCATAGGATAGGTCTAGGAAAACGCAATCAGCACCGGTTTTGGCGCTTTACTACGATTGGAGGCGTTCAGCATTAGAATCCTCATATAACTTTCCTATTGTTGTGACGTCTGAGAAATCCGTTGGCTTAATTAAGTATTTCTCCGAATCTATATTGGCTTATATTTGGTTGGATAGATTCCACAACATAATCAATTTGTTTGCCGAGTTAGTGATCGACTACCCGTCATTCTTGTAAGTATTGAGGTGGAAACGCGTGTGCTTGTATATTGGTACTTTGTCCCGCATCCAAGTCAATTGCTTTTAATCCATTTTTTTACGTTTTGTAGGCCTTGCTTTCCGATCGTACTACCAGATATGTTCAACAAATCTAGCGATAAATGAGATTCGCCCAAAGTTGGATCTGAAAGTAATCGGTTTTTCTTAAAAAATGACATTAAATCGTTACAATAGGTGCGATTTTTTCAAATTGTCTCATAAGTAAAGTAAAGAAAGGCTGTTTGTTTTTTATGTGAAGCAAAAATGTGATACGACCGGTAACAGTTTCCGAAAATCCCTACAGTGTTTGTCTCTATGGCGAGGAATCGACGACTGTTTGGCCCGGAGCGGTAGCATTCATTGTCTTAGCTATCTTAGACAACTGATGCGCATTTTTCTGAGCAAGTCGATGTCGCTGAAACGGAACCAAAAATTTCTCGAAGAATATCGCGTTCACAACCCCAAGCCAAGTCATTTCATGACAGCAGTTTTTAAAGATTCTAAGATACGACCTAACTTATTGAAAAAGATGAAACATTAAATTAAAAATCGTTAAAAATTTTGGAAAAAAAGAACACAAATATTGATTGGACATACATATATTTATTTTTCTCATCAAACTTTGTAGCATATCAATTGCCCAAAGTGCAAACAATCATTGAGCTTGTGTTTGAAAGGCTCTAGCGATGTCCATGCTTTCCAATCCTTCTCAATCCTATGGTGCAAATCATCCAATGTTAATATTTCTGATGAGTAAAGAATATGCTTTATCCGTCACCATAAATAAAAGCATATCGGGGTCAAGTCCGAAGATGTTGGAGGCCACAGGATGGGTCCATCCTGCCCTATCCATGTATTCTAATACACGCGATCTAACCACATTCTAGCTGCATGCCCATAGTGTGCGGGGGGGCCATCCTGCTAGTACACAATAGCTGTTCTTTGTTGCAATGGTATATCATCTAATAGTTCTGGTAATTTATTCCGCAACAGATTCCAGGTAGAGATTCGAATTACTAGGAAGCCGATAGGGTTCGATCAGTTTGTTACTCTATATGCCTGTCCACTCATTGACGTTGAACTTACACTGGAAAACTCTGTTATTCTAGGAGTAGGGGTTACTTTCTGCACAGGTATGAACATTTTGGAAATTATTGATTCCAACCCTGGTGAATTCGGACTCACCCGTCCATAGAATCCAGCCAATAAAGTTGAATGTAATTGCAGAATTCTAAACGCTTCTCTGAGTCGCCGAGATATAGCTCCTGTTCTGGTATATAATTGAATGCATGTGTGCCGTCTGAATGTAGAATTCTCCAGTCCTTCTTGTGTTCTAGAACTGGCATTTAGATGGTTTCTCAAGTAATGTGAAATGTCTTCGTAGCTACGAATGCCTTCTGGTGCACGATGTCAGTCTCTTGACGGTTTTCGCGTTATGCCTGTTAAGGTTGAGGACCTGGAAAATGTCCTAATAAATGTTCTAGCGTTTGTTGCAATTATATCAAGGTGTCGTCTCAGGGATTCTAATCTCGCTCATTGACTGTCACCGTTCCAAAAACCATGGACATAAAAAATGTTACTCTTATTCTTGTATTGAAAAGTCTATCATCGAGGATATTATGAATCAAATTCCAATATCTCGGCTATGCGAATAATTTTGCATTCTGTTAATATTATTTCATAGGAGATCTGCTTCATCTTTTTTCAGAGAAAGGACCTGTAATTTATTTTACCTGAAAAAATGAGCGTTACCTTAGCTAGGTGGCCCCTTTTTGCCTTGGTAGGGACCATAAGATGAGTATTTTTTAAACAACATTTTATTGGATAAATATGTCAAGCAATCTTCGCTTGAAGTCCTCGAAATAACATATTATATATGTGCACAGTTTCCTTAGTGTTTCTTGACAAGACCTTATTACTTAATTTCCTTCTTAGACAAAGAAACCACGAACGACAGGCGTAACTTTTTGATTGATATCTGGTGAAGTGTCATTATAAGAGTTAATAGCGGATCTGAGGTATACAAAATCCATATCTACCACAAATTGTTGAAAAAGCTGTCTATTGTGACTATCTCCACCATCCGTCTATGTTGCGCGTTCTTCTTTTTTGTGCCCCATTCACAGCTAAGTCCATAACTGTATGGCTTACCATACTTGCAAATACGCCAGTGACAGCCCCATTCATGGCATGTCAGTCGTTGCAAAGACTTTTGGAAAATTGCGCCCCCAGTGCTGACTTACAAATTAGTCTAAACCATTTTCTAACATCAAAAGTCTCGGCGAGATTGATTTCGACCTTTACGGTCGAAGCTTGACAAGAATGCTACGTGCAAACAATTGGTTTTTTTACTAATTTCATGGTGATCAAGATTAACCTCCGATATCATGCGATTCAACACAGTGCAACGTTTTTCTTTGGGCCATGTTAAAGGAAAGGTCCATGCCCACGGTCTCCATCAATTGGAGCACTCAAAGCCAACATCGGGGCTGATAAAACAGAACCGTAAACGTGAGGCCCTGCGATTGCAGATATATTCCGGCTAAAATCGCACTGATAGCGGCAATCAGTACATTGATAAATGGGGACGTTGGGGAGACCAATGCCTTTAGAGTCATTTTCTTTTACCTTAAATAGCCTGGTAAGCCATCGGGTCCTGTAGTATTGTTATGCTTTGGTTAAGTTTATGCTTCATTTTGGTCGTTTCATAGTCCAAGTTGAATGGTTCGTTCCGTTGTCTGTCGGTTTTGCCTATATCTTCGGCACTGACTCTACTAATAAATTGTCGTGGACCTCTCTACAAGTTTCGGTTCCGGTTATGTTGGGATGACATGCTCTTTTCGCCTTTTGTTCCTGTAGTAACACCTTTCCATCTTCCGGATTGCTGGCTTCGTAGAGTTTACAAACCTCTCCCTCTTTTATGTAGTGTCACTGCATACAAATACAGATACAGATACATTTAAAATTCGTTGTTCATGATTCGGGCCAGCGATATTTAAGCATGTCAACATCTCATTTGTAATCAAATTACATTTCTGTCAATTTTGTAGTTGCTGTCCACCAAGACAAATGACACTTTACCCATTAAACAAAGGTTGCCCGAATAATTCCATCCGGAAACCTGCCTCCCATTAGGACAATTGATATTTTGAAACGTCCCCACAAGAGGTTTCTTCACCACAAAAAAAAAAAAAAAAAAAATTAGAAAACAGACCAAAAAAAACCATCAACTTAACTGCACCCATAGCTCATCACTAAGTCAACTTGTTGCAGCACACCAAATCCCAATTTCTACAGAAATCGTCAGACAGCAGCAGCATGGAGAGGTGTATAAGCACAAAAAAGTCTACATTTTAAAAGTAAACTGGCTGAGAACACGAAGGGTAGAAACAGAATGCCAGCACTTGCTGGCTATGAACCAAAATTTTCATCTTTCCATGGACTGATAGGCGATAGCCGGGGTCAAGGGAATAAGGACGGAAAAATTAGCTGTTGCTAGCACCATCAGCAATAGATGCACATTGCAAAAAGCTGTGCTCCGTGATGAATGAATTCTCTTCTTGTTCGTTCGTCTGCCGGGAAATTAAAGACATATTTCAGTAGCAGAGCCAGGAGTACCATCACCATCACCATGGCCGTGACCACCATCACCATAACCATCAGGAGTACCATCACCGAAAACAGTAATAGTAGTAGAATCAGTATCTTAATCCCAAACATTTGCCATCTTAACCCCAACACCGAGCAACCAACCTAGATCTCACCAAGCGACCAACACGAAGGATCCGCCAAGCGTTGCGCTACGGATGAAGACACCGCCTTAGCAGAAGATTTTTGTTTTTTTTTTTCCAGTTTTTGTTGTGTTTTTTTTTTTATTATTATTTTTTTTCGTTTCTGTGTAAAAGCCAACGACTAAGGACTAAGGACTAAGGAATTGTGTTGCCCTGGTCTGGTCGACGAAGGATGCAATAAAGAATTGTGTACATAGAATGGATACCTAAAAGGTCAGAAACTGTTACGAACAGACGGGTCAGGCATGATTTATGTATATCTCTTCAAGAAAAGGGACGACTGACGCAAGTTAGATATGGCCTGGTCGAACCATTCCATTCCATCCTAACCCATCCCAGTGGATGTGGGAGGTCACCAATTGGCTTCTGCTGGTCGACCGACGGCGTCAAGGACGGCGCAGCGCGGCGCGGCAGTGGCAAACTGTTTAGGATATGTTCAGTGATTTACCAAACGGAGCTAAACATTATTTGCACAGTGCGCCATTACACCATTATACCACACCGTAGTTAGGGACCGATACATTATCACCAGCTAAGAAGGGGGATTAGATTGATATGTTCCATCGTTTACTGTTTCCTGCAGCCTTCCAACAACGTAATCACTACATCTTCGAGGACACACACATGGTCAATGTTGACGATATTTCAATGGAATTGGGGAATTCCCTTGATGACTTGTCAAGGCGAAGGCAGCTCGTAGGTAGATAGCTTTGGGAGTGTTTGACAGCATTGGGAACGTCTTTTTCCAGTCAAAACGTCATTCATTGCTGTCGTTGATAAAATGCTCTTCGACTATAATAATAAAAGAACGCGTTTGTATATGGTACATCTAGGTACTCCTTTGGCATTCATGAAGTCGTACACTGACGCAGCTGTATAATTAAAAGTGTGCACCAAATGAAGTTTTCTAATTACCTACAAGCGAATACTAATTTAGCAAAGTTTAATTACTCGCAGTCACGTAAGCCTTGGCCAAAATAGCCGGCGGCATCGGCGGCATCGGCGGCTGTGGCAATGACGGCATCTGCAACGACACAATAGTGTGTGCCAACGAACGTTTGCATTTGTTTTTTTTTTTTTTCGCAAAGGTTGTACGAGGATGAGTACCGGGTAGCGGACAGCGGACAGCGGGCAGCGAGTAACTCCCGGCTGGTGGTCTTCTTTGTTTCGGGCCGATAAATAAACACAATACATTGGGCATGTGACGGATGAACTTGGAGTGTGCACATCGTCTTAACTTACAACTGCTTTGGCCGGAAGGAATTGGAGTTGAAAGATTTCCAGCTTGGCGCTTTTCTTGTTTCCCCTTGTCTGAGATTTTTTTTTTTTACTTTTTTGCTTTTTTTTTTTACTTTTTTGTTGGCCCTATGTACAATAAGAATCTTTCCTCATCGCATCCAATGGACGATTCCAATCACGTAGGTAGCTCGCAACGAATTCCTTAGGATTATAGGGCTGATGTTTCCCTTTGATGTTTACAAATTTTTATCGGATCGCAAACAAATTTTACTCACTTCTACTCAGAATATTAACTATCGGATATTGTTGATTGAGGCCAAATACACATTACCTACAATTTATGAATTACGTGGAGTGCAAGTAAATGTCTTCTGTGAAGTTGTAGAAAAAAAAAAAAAAAAAAGAATGTGGCGATTACTATGACGATAACGAACGGAGGAAACGTTCAAAAAGATTCTGCTGTCACTGTAATCAGTAAGCGTACGAGTGAAGGAATTTGTGTACCAAATCTGTGCCAGGAAATAGAGAACTGGTACATGATTGTAATTTGAAGCCTTCACTTCATCGTAAAGGAATGTGATATGTTGAAAAGTTCTTAGACTTGTTATTAAGTGGTTTTCGTGGCACCACCGTGGCTAGATATATCTACGTATAAAATGACAGGTGCTCTGATCATTCAATATTCAGCCCAATTTCCAGCATAAAAACTTATTTTTCTTTGACACCACGCTCCTTGCTTTTTTTTTTATGATTCCTTTGGGACTTATAACTTTGTTCTTTGTTCAATCAATCTCCAAGATTTTTATCACCATATCAAGCAACAACATGGAAATAAAAGAGTTGACTTGCTCATTACTTGCGTCTTTTTAACTTTAGTGTCACTCAAAGTATGTAGGGAAAGGATCTTTGTCTTATGTACACGAAATACAACGTCAATTTTAAAAATAGACATTTGTGTGTCACTGTTGAGTAAATATAGATACGGAGTTGCCACAGTTACTTTAATTATACAGAACAGCTCTTTTCTGTTCACTTGGACTCTAAAACTTTAAATTTCAGTGATTTGACCGGCACACAGTGGGGTGTTTCACCAGGAAACATGCCATTAACTTTCACGTAATGAACAACAGATATTTGCAACCATTATGAAGTTTTATTGCTTAAAGTAATTTAAGTATGTACTCGTATGTATTGAAGCAGCAGTTTTGTACTGTGTGGTACAAAACATGAATGAATTTGAGAACGGATGCAAACATATCTTGCCTGCCTTCCACCACTTTTTTTGTCGTAATACACATGTGCATATATAATTTCGGATGACAGTCAGGATCAGAAATAAAGATTTACTTTGTTTATTTGTGTTTTGTTAATTTGTTTGTAATTATTAAAATTATAAATAAATGCGCACAGTCCTCGTCACTTGATCTTGTGTCATTGGCATCGTCTTCATCATCGGATTTGAGTATTTCTGGAGCACACAACATAGCAATAGCTTGAAATTCTTTTTGGCATCTCAAGCATGATTGTTAATTTAGGGTCTGATGAAAGCAATAAGTGATTAAAAGCGTCTTACGTTGTTTCTGTGCGAGAACATTTTCTAGAAAACCCTTAACGATACCGGTTAATATGTTTGTATCGGGCCTCTTTAGCTTCTTCTGAAAGTTGTCCCATAGATATTAAATCTGAAGCTATTACTTTAGCACCATAAAGTAAGATCTTGAGGACGGAAGGCGGCATAAAATATCACGGGCACTTTGAACAAAAAAGTTTTGCTGTGTCTAAAGCATATTCTTTGAATTTGCATGTATGTACACACATATGTGTATCATCATATACTCACTTTGATATTGTTTGTATGACTTTTTGCGTATCCAGATAAATTTACATGCTAGACAAAAATGCGTAAGTCTAACTCAATAATATAATTTTTTTAATTTGGCTTACTCCCTCTTATCGAGCTGCAACCTTCTTACGACTTCTATGCTATGTTATTCTCTGTCTCTGTTATTGAAGCAGATAATTCACAATTTCGGAAAAATGGTCTCGCGGTGTTATCATCGTCAGTATTCCCACTTCCAGGCTTCAGACAATCGACTAACAGTCCCATTTGTCTCCTTAACAAATCTTTAATAAGGTTTTGTCGTTCACGAACAATTTTCTTTTCCTCCACAGTTCAAATATTTAAATCAATGAATTTAAATATCTTTAAAATGAATGTTTGCACACAGCGCGGGCGAAGGAAAATCAGGAAGGATGGAAAGAGCGGTACCGGTGAACGTTGGTTTTAAATGTTTGAAGGTTATAATGACCAGGAAACACAGAGATCGGCAGGGCATTCCATAAGCGAGTTGTACGGCTTAAGAAAGAATCACGATATTTTAGAGAACGTCCGAAAATGGGCTTGAGGTTATGCTGATGAGCATTCATAGCGAGATGGGTGTTACAGTTGAAAGTTTGAATGGGCGGAATGGTACTGGCGATTTCAATGGATCACTGGTGGCGGAAATAGCGATAAAACAAAGTGAGACAGGAGACATTACGTCGGTGTTCGAAGGTGTCAATTAATTGACTGATTTTAGTATAACCAATGAGCACGCCTTTGAATCCTATTTAGCAGGTGCAGAGATGTTTAAGGAGCACCTGACCAGATGTGGGCATTGTACTCCAATTATGGACGGATGAATGCCTTATATATTGTGGCCAGATCAGAGGCCAGATTGCTTGAGGAAACCTAGATATTTCGCACCATTTTTGACGACATCGAATATGTGGTCATTCCAACGTAAGTTGTCATTGACACACATACCCAGAATGGAAAGTTTATCGGTTTCGACGATGTAAGTGCCAGTCATGGATAAGGGCTGGGTATTTGAATTTTGCTTTAACGACAGCAGACAGCATTGTGTTTTGGAAGCATTAAATTCTACTCTGCTAGTGGTTCCCCAATTAGTTATGCTGGTAATATCAGAATTTAATGAGCTTAACATACGCTGTCGATCCCGTTCTACAGCCGAAGAACCGGGATGTGAGTCCGGGTACGAATATGAAAAGCAGAGAGTTCTGTCATGAGCAAAGGAGTATATTGGATTAGAAGAAGCAGACAAGAGATTATTAATGAAAACAGACTTGAAACCATCCAAGACAACTTGAATTGAACGTTCCGAAATGTAATTTCTATTCTATTGAAGAAGAGAGTCGTCGATCCCAAAAGCATGCGTTTTCGACAAAAGAGCCTGATGCCAAAGTTTGCCAAATGCCATAGAAATATCTAGTGCAACTTTTCGGTGAGACATGCCATCAGATCACCAGTGGACCTGTTGCTACGAAAACCGTACTGCCGGTCATTAAGAAGTTTTCGTGTTTCGAGATATTTCATGAGCTGACGATTTATCAGCGTTTTCATGCCCTTGGAAAGAAGTGCAATGGGCCTATAGGAGAAGAGAGAAGAACATTCGTCTTTTGTAGGGACGGACTGGACAAATGCTGTTTTCCATCTGCTCGGAACGACTCCTACAAAGTAGGATTGATGGAAACGCTTACGGAGTGGTTTTGCCAGCGTGGAAGAACACCTTTTCAGAAGGTGGGGAGATATACCATCTGGACCAGGGGATTTGTGAATATTAAGATCTTTAAGAACTCTTGCTACTACGGGTGCGAAAGTGGATTTGTCCCATTGAAGATTCGACGCACCCAAGTGTAGGCGGGGACAAGGCACAATCTAGGGTTGTTGAGCTGGCCGCAAAGTGTGCAGCAAGCAGATTGGCCTTGTCGAAAGAGGTGACAGCTGGGATGTCATTGTAAATGAGCGTTGGGATGTAGGATGAGGCAGAATTTCTAATATTTTTGACGAACGGCCAAAAATTTTTACTAGCTTTGGGACATTGTAATATTTTTTGTTGCCCTGGTCTTGAAGGACCGAAAAAACCTTTCTCTAACCCTGACAGCCTCTTTACAGCTCACCATGCCTGTTCTTTTGGTTTGATACTCTTCATTCGATGAGGGATAAAGGATGGTGTTTGTGATCATATCAGCAGCGGCATCCACGTTGTTATCGAGGAAACATAACGACCAGTTAAAATTCCTAAAGAAGTTGTTACGTCCGCTCCAATTGGCTTTCGAGTACTGCCATACAGTTCTTTTTGGAATCTTTTCTCTAACTGTGTGGTCGGTGTACTTGAAATTAGCTGATATGACGCAATGGTCCGACCAGCCTAGAGAGCACATCAACGGAGTACTTATCAGGGTGAAAAGTTAAAAATATATCCAGGGGCTCATTTACAAGCTGTGTTAATTTGTTTTCCGCAGCGAAGATCTGAACACACCGTCCTTAAGGTGTTGTCTGTTCAGAATATTGAAGCCACCCAGAATTGTATATATTGAAGTCACCCGTAATGACGATTTCAGTATGAGGATACTGGAATACAATTCTTTGTATGGAGTCAGTCAGCGCATCAAACTCATTAAAAGTCGGATTGCTGTCTAGTTTGGGGCTTCTGTAAATAAAGCAGTAGTGGATAATTTGCTTACGGATACGGAATTTTAACCACATGAAATTGGATTCCGGGTTGGAACAGGGACTACATTGTGGTGGAATTTGGTAAGCTACATCACTACTCACGTAAATGGCGAGACCGCGATAAGAAAAGAATAGTGGCACTAGCTCGTAGCCAGGTAGCTTCAGATCAGAGTGATATGAGAGGTTTGGGCCGGGATCTACCTGTGTTTCACTAAGTGCCAAAACAGCTGGTTTGAATTTACAGACGTGGACGTACGCAGAAAAGTGATTACTTTTTATCCCGCGTGTATTTGCTATGTCCACTCTAAATTTCCGAGTCATTATAAAGAAAGACAAACACAAAAAACACGAGCGCCGACGTTACTTAGCGCAGATGTGAAGTACAAATTCAGAGTTGGTTTACCGAATCAAATTGTTGTAGGTGTTATGCAATAATACGAAACAGCACACCAACAAAATTCATACCCACAGCCCGATATCCATCGGTTGAAGAACAAGTTATTTCTTGTTATTTTTTTATTGGATAACTTGCAGCCCATATGAAGCACACATTCGAAAAACCGTATCCAGCCACGCAATATTGAAAGATGGACATTTAGTTTTGATGGATTGGTTGGAGTGGAGGACATTTTTTGAAGATCACTGAAATGATTGATTTGTGCTGAAGTGGTTTCAGTTACCCCGTTGCAGACTTTGCCATCAATGATGGTAAATAAAAGCTCGTGACTAACTTTAGCAATATAATTCTTGTAAATTTTTACTACGGACATTTCCAAAACACCAACATGGCCTTCAATATACATACTTCCTTCCTTCTTTGCTTTCTTGAATGGGTCGCAACCACATAGGATTACAGTTGCAAGTTTACGAAGGATGTGCATTTTTCCAAACTTCCACACTCTAATCGCAAAGGCTGTCAATATCGCAATCATCAAATGTCTGTTTGTAAAGAATTTGTCCTGAGCTCCCATCAACACCCTTCCTTATAGAATTAAACTAGTTGCAGCTCCCTTTGACATTTAGCAAATGACTAACGGTGCTATTTAATAATGATATCATTAGGATAAGCATTCATCCAGGAATAGCAAGGATATTTACTCTTGCACACAGCGCGGGCGAAGGAGAGGTGCCGATTTAAGTTGATTTTGAATGTTTGCTGGTTATAATGAT
Organism: Volucella zonaria; assembly: GCA_963966105.1. NCBI lineage: Eukaryota > Metazoa > Arthropoda > Insecta > Diptera > Syrphidae > Volucella > Volucella zonaria. Next base: position 180,951,197 of record OZ014533.1, on the reverse strand, counting down.
CAGGAAATATAGAGCTCGTCACGGCATTCGATAAACGAGTTGGCTTGGCTTGAGGTGGGCTTGAGGATAAACTCATGAGAAATTGTGGCACGGGTATTACGGCTGAAGGTTTGAAGGGGCAGAATGCTGGTGGTGAAAATAACGATAGAATTAGAAGTATAATTAGTTATGTGTCGTCAGTTTAGCGTGACAATACTTTAACTTCGTTTACCAATTTAGAAGTTTCCAAATTACCCGATGTGCGTAATGACATTCGAGTTGCATAAGTTAATATTGGTAGAGGAATCTTAGATTTCAACTCAGCGTTGTTTCTGATGACGTCGAAGATGTGTCTTTTGCTTACGATAAGCTTATCAGAATGTCCTATAAAATTTCTTCTTAAAAATCTTGCTACTTGAACATCATAACTAAGTTTGGACGCATAGGTAAAACAAAACATGCATGGATTGGTGAATCGAATGGGGCAATAATTGTTCAATGGGATTAAATTTTGTAATGGGGTCTGTTAAAAGTACTAAAACTATTCTAATTTATAAAGCAAACTTTTCAAAAATCAGCGAAAAATAGAAATATGTGTACCGTAGGAGTACTCTCCATACCAGTACTGCTAATTTGTTCTTAAAGGCTATTTGCATTATCAGCAAATCTGAGGAAAGATATTAACACAGTTAAATAATACGTGACTGAACTGTTTAGAGTGGCGTTTAGAGTTTAAAAGAACGTTGTACAACTCCCAAGATCGTAAAAACTCGCAGCCGGTTTTTTTTGTCTATATTTGAACATGCTAAGCTATTGCAATATGTGAAAATTAGAGGTGGGTACTGTCCAACTATTGTTAGAAAATTTATGGCATGCATCATTGCTTTGGTATCTTGTTTTGCCATAGCTGTGTTTTTGTTGCCATTGAATAGAATGCTGGTATAACCGCCTTGTTGGTATTCTATTTGAAAATACACAGATTCCTTCATTTGACCTGATAACGTCCAGTCCTTTAACTAGGATCACGCATCATTTCTATTTATTTTGCCTCCTCGTTGTAGACACTGGATGCTGGTCACATCCAGATGGGCTTGACCATGCGCGAGTACTGACTTCTAATCAGGAAAAAATTGCAAAACTTAACCATCCTGTCAGAAATAGCTGAAAATCGGAAGAAGGACATACGGTGAATAACTCCGAGTGACTGATTTAAAGGTAGCATCAGCATTCGTCAAGGCAGACCCCTTATATGAGCTGCTTAAATGTATTTGGAGTTGAAGTGGCTCTTGGATCCAATAAGAGCTCTCATATCCACAAAGTAGGTTATTGGTTCCTTTTGGCTCCAAGAAAGGATGAATGAGGTTGCGGATTGAATACCTGTAAATCAACCAATAGCCTCGAATTATGACGAACTTGCTGGAATATGTGGACGGATTCAGCCTAATAACTAGACTGTCATAAATCATGTATCACCTCTATTTAGGAAGTGCGTTTAAAAAAATACGCTAAAAAGAGCGTGAAAAGCTGTATCATAAATTACGGTGACATCTTCAAAGAACGGAAGCAACGCCTATTTGAATGCGGAATTTCTGCATGCCACAAGTTAAGGCAAGAAGTCTTAAATCACGTGAGTGAATGAATTGTTTAAATTTACACTAAAATCAGCAACAATCTGATATACGCTCACGGCACCGGAAAATAAATAAAGCATGATACTGAAGCCCTCGACAAAGTCGGCATGTATCTAATTCCCGAAGTAAGATTTTAAAATTATTTTAAGGATTAAAATTCCGAAATATGAAATGAGGGTAACTTTCAATACACAACCAGAAGGCATAGCCTACACAAAATCACTGCATTAAGTAATGCAGTTCGATGCCAGGAAGCTACCAGAAATCCCGTAACTGGCAAAACGACTTTCCTGTAAAAGTCGTACTTAGAAGAACAAGAGCTGCTCATGAACTCTATGAGGAAAAGAAGATACAATTTCACTTACGGTATTTATTTAAAAAGAATTTGTTGTCTAATTTGGTCTAATCACTTTTCGAAACAACATCCCGCAATGTGATTTTTGTTCGGTGTCTTCCATCATTTTGCCGGAATGTTTACCTTGAGCCGAGCTAATGCCCTTGGCTTGTTGGTATAAACTTTGATTTTAAATAGCCTCACAAAAAAAAGTCGGGAGTTGTTAAATCAAGCGAACTCGGTGGTCAGTCAAAATCGCCATCTTTCGAAATGAGAAGACCAGCGACCAATGAATCAATGCATGCGAGATGGGCTGTAGCGGCGTAGAAATTGTAGAAATTGTCCATATTGTTATCGTGAGCAATAGGTATGACAAAATCTGTTATCATAGCCCGATAACGCTCACCAACAGTCTCCCTACCATCGTTTTTGAAAAAGAAGGTCCTACCATGAACTAATTGCGAATTTTCAGTGGCATGGAACCGACAATTGTTTGTTAGTTGACAGTGAAATGAATAGCTGAAATCATAGCTCATGATGATTGTCTTCATTGTCGATCCATGGCAAATTTCGCTTAATACAAGGGACGTGGGTTATCAAGCAAGTTTTGGTCTGCCAGTTAGATTTGCCGGAACGGACGGCGTACATCCGGAGTATACAATAACTCATATCCAAGACCTGATCAGAGGAAAATATGTCTGATGAATAGAACTTCAGCATCGTTTATACATAAAGCCATTTAATCTGCGCCCCAACTATAGACGCATCAACCTCCTTGACATTGAGTACAGTATTTTGTCTGCTGTATTATGTGGATGGCCGAATAAGTTTTTCAAAAATTTTATTGACCTCTATCAGTGCTGTTGTTGGCTGAATCTGACCACAACTGTGGTATTCTAGACAATTTCCAAAAAATCTAGATTGATACCCACCTCTTTTTTATCGATTTTAAGGTCTCATATGACAGCATCTATAGAAACCAGCTACATATCTAGAGTCATGCCAAGTTTGGCATTTCTACCAAGCTTGTTGCTCCTTAAAGGTCTAAAACAATCTCAACTTTGGTGTCAAAAAGATTTAGGCACTATCATGAGATTTCTTCTACGTCATACTTGAGAAAATTTTCCGAAATTTACGAGTCAACACCAGAGCCACAATTTCCCACCATCTTTTGCTATACGCGAATAACATTGATACAATTAGCAGAACATAGCGAGATGTCACTGGCGCGATTGCAAGAATTGATACAGAAGCGGAGAAAATATGTTTTGCTGTGAATTAGTCAAAAGTGCATTCGTCAAGTGCATGTTGATCTTCTAATAAGGATAACTTTCAATATATCCTATTATTCTCAACAGTTTTTTGGCGTTTATTTTCAGGTTTGTTTAACAAATTATCACGAATGAGCGTTTTAAAAACGCTTCTGCATCACTTAAATCTCCTTTTTAAAATCGGTCTTCAGTTCACGAAATGTATGGAAGATCAGTTCCTTTTTGTTGGTCCTCAAAACCAAATAACTGAGATTGCCTCTCGGCGTGTTGTGGAGAGATTTCGTACTATATACAGTGATTGAAGCCAACATTCAGTGAGTTATTGGTGAGATAGAGCACGAAATACGAATAATCTTCGATTTCCATCCGCAGGTAGGCAGAAAGGCTTCAATGAAAATAGTCCTCAACCGTCTTTAAGTGTGTAACTGGGAGAAACTGGCCAAAGACCTCTCTAGGTTCAAGCCCATATCCACCCTGTACTGCTGTGCCCATTTCAGCAAGTCTGTAGTACTAATGTGAAACTGGACTTCGGAAAGTAAATATTTTTTTGTTTTGTTTGCACGCTTTGTCATTTTGCATTAACGATTTGGTTTCTCATCTCAGCATACTAAATGTCTTTTTTACTTTTTGCTGATAACATCGCTCATTATTATTCTTCCGAAATCTTAGAATTATTTTCACTTGACAAGTGTTCGAGCTTTTATTGGATATTATCTTCCTAGGTATTTTCAGATCCTTGTGTCTGTGGTAGCACCATCCAATTTTTCTTGATAGAATAGCTTGAACTTCAAGTTCATCTTCTGACTCCAAGCCAATGGCATTACGATCTGATATTTCCTTCTTATGCGCGGGCAAAGAGGCAAAGTAAACATCCATGCTTGACTTTAGTTATCGCTTTCTGTGAGTCCTTCTTACAACTCAAGGCGCACTTTCGGCTTCCCTTCTTCCGCTGGCTTAGTCCACGCTGTCTTTTGGTATTTACCTTGGAGGTAAAAAAATGAGGCCCAAATTTGCAGTCCGCCTCTCTAGCATTTTTGACGTCTAACCATGATTCCACTGGGATGTGGAGTATGTAAAGTAGTCAAGATTATATTTCTGTTTGCTCTGCTGACCTTTTCTCAGTCAAGCTTAGCGGATTTTTTCGCAGTCTTTAAAATTGTCTTTAACTGAAAATAAGATCAGAGGAATAGATCTGGTTTTACATAATATGAGACTGACAACTTTAATCTAATAGGAATGGAATTCATCTTGTTAATTTTCTGTCTACGGCACTCTACACATCAGTTTTCATGCTCAAGATATTTGACACAATTTTTATGCTATTACTACTCGCATATTGGAGGAAAAATACAGGTCTACATTTTCGATTGCATTTAAAGCCGATGTCTTAACTGTATATATGTAGACTCATAGGCTTATTACGTCCGGAAGTTTGGTGTTGCCTGCCGGAAGGATGACTGCCGCTCTCTGTAAACAACTGCTTGTTTGAAAGATCCTGAAACAGCCCAACCTGTGAGAAAACAGGTGCACTGTCTATCCTGATAAACGTGTTGATTGTCGACAAACAGTTCTATACAAAAGTAAATCAAATAATCGATAAGTTTATCCTTTTGTTCAAAAGAGCTATCTATTTCAATGCATCTGCTCAGTGCTAAAACTTTTCACTCTGAAGTGCCTGTTCATTGCCTCGTTACCTAAATCCGCTGGGATTTCCATTTGTTCTTTTTTGTTTTTGTTTTTGTTGTTTTTTTTTTTTTAAACCGATTTCTATTAAGTATGCTACAAATTGACACATTACGGAACACTTTGCACTTGAGAAAACTTTTCGACTGCTGTTTGCTGATAATTTCCTGCAACTTCATCTTGTGCCATCAAAAATCCTTTCGACTCGTAAAAATTCACCATTCAACAAATTTTTGTTTTTCCAAATCACTAATTCAGCCCTCCTGATGCTGCATCTCCTGTCGCTGGAATGTTTTTTTAAGGGAAAAACTTTAGAAAGAACTTCATTAAACAAATAGGACTTGAAGAGCTTAAAAGATCAGCAAGTCATCCAAAAATCAGAACCCCTACGCCAAAGCCAGGCAGCGCCAACTCCAACTCCAACGTTTGGATATCAACCCCGATGTAGGTATCATACTTGTCCATAGGTAAGTCGTGAAATAATCACTCCACTCACTGTAGACGAGAAAGCAAGAAAACTTTTTTTCTTCAATTCGTCAGTTCAAGCAGTCATCCTATCTGAAAAGTTTCCAACTCAGATCCACCAACTCTCAACATCCATAAAGGATGACAAGAACAGAAAACAAACAAGACTCTGTTTATTTTTTGTGTTTTTTGCGTTTTTTTTTTTTTTTTGTTTTCTTTTTGATTTTATTTTTGTCGTCTCCGTCTTCGTGTCCTTCTGGTTTTTGTGTTCTTTTCTTTGTATCCTTTGTCGCGTAGACTTCCTTGGGTGGTGAATAAAGTTTTCGTTGGCTCTACCAAGTCAGTCAGTTAGTTGTTTGACGAAAGACAAATTTTCTACCAAGCATCCATCCATCCAATAAAACTCACCCTCGAAGAATCGTGCCTAGGTGCACGTGCAAACCCCAACGGGATGCAACAACAAAAACGGAAGTAGTTTTAGCCCCAAAAGTCAATTACAAAAATTCTCGAAAAAGGCAAGGAATCATCGGTGAAGAGAGAATGACCGAACTTTTCGAAGCTACGTACGAGTGAAGCAAAGATGAAGCCCAACATTTCAGACGTTCTGGCTATGGCTCCGGTTCTGGCTTTCGTTCAGGCTGTTCCTTGGTTTAGTAGTGCTTGGGGACTCTCATAAGAAGGAAAGGAAATGATTAAAACTTCCAAATCAAGTTTACTGTTACTCCTCCCGATCAGAATTGTACTCATAGCTCGTACTCTAACTGTGGCGAATATAGCTAGAATGAGAGAACGGACAAATAGGGTAGCCTCCATGTTAGGGTGCTAATATGGAGTTCTACAGCATGTACGTATCTCAGTGACACCCGTCGCTGGTGCTGTCGCCTGTCGCTCGTGTACATGACAATATGAAAGTGACACAATATGACATATCATGTTTCTCACATGTTGCCGCACGGACGTGCCTTCTCAAGTTCAACAATACGAGCTGAAAGCAAATGTTCTTCAACTTCGTCCTCTTACTCGTATTCGTGCTGATTCTCACACTCGAACTCGTATGTATCTAGTTTCTTGTTCTTGTGCACTATATCCTGATTTTCACTCTTATACGTTGCTTTTGCACAATAAGCAGAAATGAAGTGTAGTATTGAAAGAAAGTCTGGGTTGTCATGGGGTTGGGTGTTACATGCGAGTATGCCACAGCTTTCACTACCACTTAACTTTTTTGGATTTGCATGTTTTCCGTTGGGAGTTAGAATAACGGTTCATTGTTTGTAATGCATTTTAATGACAGCGAATGCATTAAATTTTCCAGCAAGTTGTCGGCTCCTGTTAAACTTGCAAGGTTACTAGAGAATTCGCAAATTCTGACGTAACATAAACTAAATCATTCGCAGAAATCAGAAATGGAAGCCCAAATGTGGATGATTGAAGAATTGTTGTGTATCTGATTGCAAGGCAAGAAGGCTTGTGCTTCCGACACGTGAGCGAACATTTTATGACAATCCGCATTAGGGTTAAATTTTCTAACATAAGCATAATATTCGTCCATGACCCTAAGACGCGACCAAAGAATGTTTCTACGAGCTCCTCAGTGAGACATAAAAGCGATGTTCGACGTAGCCGACGTCACTATATCAAGCACACGGTTTTCTCATCTCATTATACACAAGAAGACATAGTGGTCTTCGGATCATCAAGCATCAAGTACCGAAGACGATGCCAACGTCCCATTAAAGACGCCACAACTGATGTGATGGGTTTCACCCGGCAGAAGAAAAAAGAGCACGAAAAGCGCGCGATCGAAGACATTGACAGTTTGAACTCCAGGAACAAGTTATGGTAGTTTTAGCAACAAGTAGAAATGAACATGTCAAACCTGTAGAGATGAAGAACGAAATATTGTATTAGGGTCACAGTCGATGTTGAGAATATGGAAAGACTTCTTATACAAACTATATAACAGCGACGAAGCCCAACATCCCGCCGCCAGGCAGAATAGACCATTCAACTTACACAGTGATAGCCAAAACTTCCGTCGACCTGACCAAACCAAAGTAAGGATAGCAATATCTAAACTGAAATCCAAGAAATCAGCTGGACCTGACGACTTACCAGCCAAGGTATTCAAAGCCGCTGGAAATGATTTTGCAAAGAGAGTGCACCAACTCCTTTCTCAGATCTGGTTAAAGGAGTGTATGTCTGATGGAATCTCAACATCGTTTGCCCGATTCACAAAAACTGAGACCCCTTCAACTCCCCCATCTATAGATGCATTAGACTTCTCAGTACCACATGCAAGATTTGTGAATATCTGAAAGCCTTCGTCAAGAACTTGATTGATCCATTTCAGTGCGGTTTCAGACCAGAAAAGTCTAAAATCCACTAAATTTTCACACTCCGGCAGATCCTAGAGAAAGAATCCGAAATCAATACCCAACATCATTTTATAGAGCCATGTCTAATTTTGGCTTACGCCGATCATACCAACATACTCGTAATTGGAAGAACTCAACAGGATGTCCAACCGGTGACAGAATTGAAACAGAAGCTGTCAAAATGAGTTTAGCGGTAAATGAAGACAAAACCAAGTACATTTATACTGTCATAAAGGGACACATAGTCGTAACATAGACGATAATTTCCAGGTAGTAAGGCTCTACCTTGGCTCTACTATGAATTCTCCAAACAATACCTCAGCAGAAATAAAACTGAGAACTACTCTTGCCAATCGCTATTTCCGGGGGATAAGAAGACAATCGAATAGTAAGGCCTTATCCCGAAAAACTATATATGAGGCCTTGATCACCGCAGTCCTGGGATCTATCGAAAGCATATGAAGACATCCTCAGTCGTTTCGAGAAAAAAATATTCGGTCCCGGTTGCGTTGACGGGCTTTGGAGAAAAAGATTCAGCGACGTACTACATATACGAGCTGTACAACGACATCGAGCTAGTCAGAAAACTTCTTATTACGAGTAATCGCCTGAGATGGAGAGGACCAAATGAATACCAATGCTCCGGCCCGCACAGTCTTCGAATCTAACCCGGGAGGGAAAACGCAGTAGAGGAAGACCTGATCTTAGGTGCCGCTTACAAGCAGTATGGGCCCTCAACCGACTTGAAGTGCGCAACTTGAGGCAGTTAGCCAAAGACCGGACTAACTGTAGAGAATTATCAGTTGGGGACAGGTTCACTCCGGACTGTACCGTCACCTAGTAAAAGAGCTATCCGTAGAAGCAGAGATCTAGCAAATATACTGATCACCGTAACAGTCATTGTTTTTATTGAAAAAAAGTGGGACCTACGGTTACGAAGATATGACGGATTTTTCTATAGACAAAAGTTTCGATTTTCGGAGATTTGCCATTGTCTTTGACGTCAGATATTATTTCTTCTGTGTTTGAGTGTATGATTGGCAATCTTACCCATTGGAGCGAAGGACATAAGTTTAAACAAATTTGGGGCTACTGACTTAAGATTAGAATTGAAGGAATTAACCCAGCTTTTACGTTAAACAGAAAACAATATTGCGAAAATGACTCACACATCAGCTGATATGAAAATTAAACTGGAGAGACGATGTGGCATGGGACCCAAAACACTAACAATTAAAAGGATACTCCTAGAATGTTTGCAACATCCGCAATCTGGACACTAATTTAAAATTACAGCAGAGTTCGTCGCAGTGTAAAACTGGAATAGTGTGGAAAGATTTTGGAATAATGAAAAGAATAAGAATCAAAAGATTAAATATAGTTATTGCCACAAACCTTGAGGCTGCCTTAACAAAATTAAGTAAGCAAGTAAGACTACAAGCCGTTTTTGACTCCAAAGTCCAGCAACAGCGTGTTTTAGAAGTGTTATTCTGTAAATATTATATGGTATAGCTCTTGGCTTGTAAGCACCCTTAATATATTTGATCCCATCACAGGCAGAAAAAAAATTAATTAGATACAGATTGGCATTGGTTTTGAATATTTGCAGGTTGTAATGATAAAAAATAAAGAACTGGTACGGCATTCTATCAGTCAGTAATATGGACTAGGAAGGAGCACGGTATTGCAAAGTAAGTCAAAAGATGGACTCAAGGGCAAGACGGATGTTCCAGTTAATGTTACTGAAAACTTCGTGAAAGCACTGGTGGCTACTCCACTACGTGTGTCTATTGGATGATAATATTCGTGTCATTTGAAGACAATAATTGCACGATTATGAATCCTATCCAGACGGTGCAGGATGTTTTTTGACTAAATGTCGGACTTGCGATGATATAAGCGTATTTAGGCCAAATACGACGGGATGACTTAACTCCTACCCCTCAAGAGGAAACCTATGTAAGTATTTCACTGCATATTTAGAGATATCGAATATGTGGTTGTCATCGACACATAACATACATGTGTATATCGAGAACGAATACTTTTACGGTGTGGATGATAGAAGTCTCATACATTGGTAATGGCTGATTTAGATTTCGTTTTATCGACAGAGGTCTGTATTGAGTTCTGAAGCCCTCGATTCTACATGGTATATGGTTTCGCAATTAAAAATAGAATTCAAAGAAGCTAAATAAGAGCAGGACAGGAGCGAACATGAGAAGCAGTGACACCGTCAGGAATATTCTGTCATTAATGACATGAAAAAGAGTGTGAGAGACTAAACAGAACCCTGGGGTGCACCAACATTTGCAGGTATCAGACTTTTTTTTCATGACAACAGTCCAACATTTTATTACGATTCAACAACTTTTTTCCTCTGCATAAATAAATTAAAACAAATTTGAAAGGCTTACAACAGCCTGCTTCTGCTGCTCATCCAGAAACTGTTGCAACAAACCAGAATCTATTGGAATTTGTAACTGCTCTGATCCATCTACACTTCGCTTGCTCTTAACCAATTTATGATCCAAAAACTCTGTTAACTGTGCTCTCAAAGCCAAATCCGAACTAACCAAAAATGCTTCTCTACAACTCCAATAGAGATCCTTGAAGGGCATACCTTGAAAGTTGGCATTTCCCTTGTTTTTCAATTGATACTTCACAATGATCATATAGATTCCTCGAGCGTTCGTTGTTAATGACGAAAACACACTGCGCATTGACGACAAAGCCAGCTCTCCAGAATTTTGAACCAAAAGGGAATTTTCAAACGTAGTTTCATCCGTGTAAGGCAGCATCGTTGTCACGTCCCACCACGAGAAGTTGTAGTTACTTAGCTTTGTGATCCTACAAAAGTGGAGTATTGATGTGATCAATCGAGGCCAAGAGGTGTATATTCGAAACCTTAGCCAATCGAGATAGAATCTCTTGAGACTTGGCATTCCTCAACATCGTCCCATGGATGTTATGCACAATAAGAAAAAAATGAATATCAGGTATCAATCCAAATTCCTCTTCAATAACATCGACCGCTTCATGAGGGTTTGCTGGACTTGTCCCCACATCTAGAATCTCATTTGTGATGCTATCTAGAATATCCTTGATTGTCTGACTTGGAAAAAATCCATTTACAACTAAAACTGTTTGATTGGAGAGAACTTTTGCAGGAGGTTTCTTTTCGAGCCCAATCCATAAAGCAAAATGTTGAATCCCTCATTAAGAATGTGCATCCACTTGGAGAAATAAGTTCTGTACTCATCCATGATGCTCGAGATTGATTCTTCATGTTCTTTAGAGAGTGTCATACTGGCTAGAAGACTGAAGAGTTTATCTGCCGGTAGACGGGGATTTTTCAGCCGATCAAGTGTATGATCAGAAGTATGAATTTTGTTGGAATGTGTGGTGAAATACCCATCACTCTCAGGTACATACTCAGTTGCAATTCTGCGAGAAGGACGACGACGGGAAGTTGATGGAGTTTTTGGTAATACTGGAACAATAATTTTACGATGACCTCTTTTCGGAGGCTCATCCTCTTCTTCGTCATCTTGGCTTTCATTGTCAACATCGGATGAGGATGATGATGAGCTCTCGGCAGAAGGGTGAAAGTCATTTTCTTCGACAGAGAAATCCAAGGTTGAACTGTCCTCCAGGAGTTTGGCGATTTGATTTTTGACTTTATTTCTCACATGGCGCGGTGTTCTTGGTTCAATGGGGCTTTGCTCCTTTTAGCGTCTGGAGTCTTGGCAGTGGCCCTTGGTGTTTTCGGGCTTTTGGTTGTTTTTGGAGTTCGCGGTGTCTTTGGGGTAGCAGCTGCTGCTAATGCCATTCCATCCCGTTTCTTGGGTATGTTAAATCCATACAATCGCTTACCTTCAACGTCCATATCCTACTCGAGCAATTGCAATTCTTTAGGCGTTTGTTCTGTAGACAGTTCCTCGCCTGAGTCGGACGAGACTATAATCATCCGCCGCGCGTGTTTTCGTTTTTGTGAACCATAAGACGATTGAACTTCATACTCTGTATCATTGTAACGCTTCGCTGGACTTATCTTCCGAACAGATTTTCTTCTTGATTTGACCAGCTCCTCGGATTCATCGTCATCCGTAGTGGTTAGGTTCTCCACCGATCTTAGACGTGTCCAATGAGATGTACTTTTCCTTGGGGTCTTGTACGAATCGGTGTGTTTGCGTGAGGACTTTTTTGGGGTATCACTCATTGTTAATCAGAAAGTTAATTCAAAAATTAAAAGAAAAAAAAAACAGAACCAAGAGCGTTCCTCTACACTCTACAGTGTACTTGTTGACAGCGATCCGATGTTAAAATCATAGTTGGAAAATAACGGCAGCATTGAAAAGAACTCAGGCTAGTCGACTTCGCAGCAGCAAAATGCCATCTTAGCTCGTACACCTTTCGTACATCTCAATATCCACAAAAGGACTTAACAGTCACGTGGTCAAGAAACCGATAACTAGATTGACCACATTGCGAATAAGGTAGGACAGACCTCTAATATTCTGTCCGTCCCTTTCGAGGTGCCAATCTGAACTCAAATCATTACCTTGCTGTAGCCAAGGTGTGAATGTGAGTATCTCGGACGACAGAACTCCGATGAACTACTACGAGTACCACCACCTAAAAGTTCCCGGAATCTATTCAGAAAATTAAAAATACAAGTTTATTCATCTAAATCTATACTGTCCCCTTCAGAGTAATCCCCATCGACTGCAACACACTTATGCCAGCGCTTGATCCAATTCTCGAAACATTTTTATATTCGGGTTTCAGTATGTCCATCAGTGCTTCCTGCGATTTTTCCATTACTTCCTCTCGGCTACTGAAACGCGTTCCCCGTAGTGGTTTTTTAACTCGATTGAACAGAAAGAAGTCACAGGGAGCCAAATCAGGTGAATTCGGTGGCTTTTGGATGGTATTTGTTGAATTTTTCGTCAAAAAATTACGAATAATTATGGCAGGCACTGTGCGACGGTGCGTTATCATGGTGCAAAATTCACGAGTTTTCTGCCCACAATTCTGGTCTCTTTCATGATGCACTACACCGTTGTAATCCATGAAAACCGTGAGCATTGCCTTCTTTTTTCACTTGCCTGATGTCTGGATTGCGTGTCGTATTCATAAACCCACGTCTCGTTTCCAGTAATGATCCTTTCGATGAATGTGGAATCGGATTCAGCCTCGCAAATCATCTCGTTTGCGATGTCAACACGGTGTCTTTTTTGCATGAAATTGAGGTCTTTTGGCACCAACTTTGCTGCTACACGACGGAAACCCAAATCATTAACCAAAATGTCTTGGACGGATCCATAGGCAATGTTCAAGTCCTCCGCTATCTCTTTGATGGTTAATTTGCGGTTATTGACCAACATTTCTTTTACTTCATCAACGTTTTCGTTGCGTCGGTTTTCGATGTCGATGGTCTGCCACTGCGTTCATCATCTTCGATCGACTCACGACCACTTTTGAACCGCTCGTGCCACTGGTAAACGACCGTTTTTTTTTTTAAATCCGTTGCCGAAACACTTATCCAATATTTCCAACGTTCGCGCACCATTAAATTTGTTTTTTACGCAAAATTGAATGCAAGTTCGTTGTTGCAAATTTAAATGCATTTCTAAATTTGTAAAAAATCGATAACACACACAGAGATAGATGTACTTGTGGCTACGTAACTTTTGCAAATGTCAAGCTATGACGCTAAGATTTAGAGGGGATGTCAACAACAGATTTACCAACTTAACAAAAAAAAAACGGAACTCAAATGGGAACAATGGGAGCGCCACACGGTGGTTATTCCGGGATCAAGGTGGTATAAAGAAATTTAGCCAAAAGACTGGGAGATTTTGTTCTGATTGTTCCAAAACCTGTCGAGTAATCAAACTGTTGGTTGGGAGGGGTCAAGCGAATGGATCGAAGCCAGAAATGTACAAAGCAATGCTGCGAGTGTTAAGTTCTTTAAAAAAAAAAAAAGCGCAAAGGAGACTGGAGAAAAATCGGAAAAGAAAACAAAAAGGTATTAGATCTTTCCAAGGTCGCCGAACCGAATCAGCTCGTTATATATTACAAGATTTATGAACAATGTACATCGGTACCTCTCTTTTTTACCTTCCTAAATTTACTTCGCCGTATTGTGTGCAAACATGTAGAGCGTGCGCTAATTATAAAAAAAAAATAAAAAAAAGGAAAGGTTTGGATAGGAACGCAACATGAAGTTCTAGTGGATGCTGAAAATTTGGAATGATTACTTATGAAGGCTATTCAACGAGAACATCACTAACATTCCGCTGTCAAGTAAAAGAACTATTCAAAGTTGATAATAATCGATTTGTCCATCCGACAATTGAAGAAGTCTAGATAGCGATTTCAAAGCTTTCTAGGGCTGCTATGGGGCAGATTGACACCTGCCCAATAAATTATAGCAGCGGCGATTAATTTGTTAAGGAAAATACGCCAACTCATCTGTGGAATATCTTCTAAAGATTAACGTCTAATCGACGCCAACTATAGACAAAACATTATATATATTTAATATAATATTTAACGTAATATATATTGTACATTTATCTACAACACTTTAAAATCTATTTCAACTATGCATACTAATAGGTCCTTATCAGAATGAATTTAAAATTGGTTAATCAACCATCTCAACTTACAACAGATCCTCGAAAAAACTCAAAAACTTTAAATCAATACTCACCGCCCATTTAATGAGTTTAAAGGCTCGTATGACAGCATTCGTATTATTTGCATTACGACTTTTTAGTGGTAAAAGTCTTTTTTTATTCATTCCATTCAGCGGAGAATCACTCCTTTCAATCACCGTTTCTATAAACTAAGGAAGCAAGTGAGAAGTAAGTTCCTCTCACGAACAACGAAGAAAAAAGAAAAAAAAAAAGATACAAGGTGGTGCAAAAGTTATGTGAAAATGTGAATTGGCTGAAATTTTGTTAAAAATGCAAAAAATTGGCCCCCGTTTTCATGAAATGTGTACTTGAAGGTGTAAAATTCATAACATTAAGTGGAATAAATGATATCGGTCAAATGACCACCTCCTGAGCTGATGAACATTTGTGCTCGTTTTACGGCATTTTGAGTTGTTGCTCGCAAAAAATCTGGCTCTAAATTGGAGATTTTTTCTTCAATGTTGGCTTTGAGTACTTGTAAGATTTGTGGTTCGTTGTGGTAAACGCGAGATTTCAAAAAGCTCCAAAGGAAGAAGTCTGGCGCCATCAGATAAAATAGCCAAAACGGAAGATTTGTGATTCAAAATCTCCATCGTTGTCCGAGCTATGTGAGTGGCTGCTCCTTCATGCTGGAACCAACAATGCTCGAGACCAATTCAGCAACTTGCTCAAAAGTTCCGGTCACGGTGCTGCCAGGATCTTGTATAATGTGTTTTTGGTTGCTTTACTACTCACTTACCTTCTAGGACCAAAGAAGCAGCTATTAGCTGTAGTGATTATTCGTATGATTTACTCGCTGGTGCCATTGTCAGAGTTGATAGCAAAGCCTAGGTATACATATACATAAAGTTCCTTACTATCTGATAGGTATCGATATTGTGTGTCCTTCTTTTCTGTCAGCATATAAAAGGTAACCAGATAAGAACAATAGGAAAAAAATGTAAATAAAACAATAACGGTGTGAGATAAAAAATTGATTCTGGCTTCACTTTGAAGCTACGTTCATGCCATTATGTGTAGCACATAATTCAAATAGTCGCGTAGACTAAGGACTTAACGTATCCCCAGGGAAAATAATCTAGTGGTGTCAAATCGCATGATCGAAGCGGACAATTGATGAACGCTCGCCGTGAGATCACTCAGTCGCCAAATTTCTCCTTCACAACTTCGAGTGTTGCGTCGCTTATATGGCATGTTGTGCCGTCTTGTTGGAACCACAGGTCGGATATATCGATCTTGTCGAGCTCTGACAACATCGCTCTATAGCTGAGCCCATTAACGGTAGCCGTGTCTCCTTCCCCATTTTGAAATATTGTCCGGTGATGCCGTCATGCCATATACCGCACCAAACAGTCAATCTTTGTAGATGCATTGATGCTTGGCCGAACATTTGTGGATTGTGTTCGCTCCAATGCCGGTGTCCTCAAAAAAATAAGGGCCA
The DNA here is from genome assembly GCA_963966105.1 of Volucella zonaria. Lineage (NCBI taxonomy): Eukaryota > Metazoa > Arthropoda > Insecta > Diptera > Syrphidae > Volucella > Volucella zonaria. The sequence goes on along the minus strand of OZ014533.1, from coordinate 180,935,311 downwards.
ACCACTTTTCATTTCAAATGCCGCAACAAACCGACACTTTGAGGGGATACAATGGCTCTTCATGCACTTCATATGGATTTGCCGTACCCACTTAAGTCGAAATGGGCTTCATCCCTCATTATGATTTTGGATACGAAACCATCCGCCTTCTTGTACCAGGTTTAACGGAGCATGGGAGTAAGTTAAACTCGCTTGACGGTCAGCAGGCAGCAATTGGTGAACGGTTAAGACTTTATAAAGGAACATCTTCAGGTCTTCACCAAAATCCGATGCAACTACCGTCTGCTGATGCCAAATTGTGTCCATCGTTGTCCCATCGACGTTTGTTGACTCTCGTGGACGTCCTCGGCCACAGCAGGGATATTCTCGGTTGAACGAGTAATGGCGGCTGGCCACTTCTTGCGACATCTCTAGTGAACGCAGTTTGAATGAAACGCTCAGCCAAATGCTTAATTGTTCGCGCACATGGTGCAGGACGACGATGATAACGACGACGAAATTTACGTTGCGTTAGAACAACAGACCGGAAATTGGTCAAATAAACAGTAACAATAATTCCGCGGTCTTCAGGTGTGTATCGATGGATTGCTTATTGTCAACTCATTCTCTATCTGTCTGCAAAATAAATGTCAAAGCTCAATGCCACTTGATGTCATTTGCAAAATTTATGGCACATTCACATTTGATTGATTGTAATTTCCTTTATTTGAATTCATTGTTCATGTAAGATTAGTGTACAATACACATCTTTTATAAAAGAACAAGCTTACATCTGTTACATTCATTTAAAAAAGGATACGAATTTAAATAACAAAATAAAATAAAATAAGAATGAATTTAAACATTTGAAAATTGTGCAATTTTGTGCAAAAAGAAAGAAGAAAAAGGAAAGAGGCAGACGGAAAGACAAATCTATTAGAAATTATGTCCATAATATTGAAACAATTTTTTAATGAATGTGGTTCTGGTCCAATGACGAATCGCATAAACAAAAAACTGACGAGAGGTACTGACATAATTGCATCGTGGAACAATTAATTGATAAGTTCTTTGATTCCGCGCAAATTTAATTTTTTCGTACAGATATTCCGGCTCTTTTGTCGTTATAATTTTGTGTAATGACAGCGCAGTACGATATTTCATAAAAGTATCTAATGGGCATACTAGAATCTTATTAGTATAGGAGGAGATGTGATCATATCGCCCAACGCCAAAAATATACCTCGCACAGCTATTAAAAGCAACATTCAGATTTCTTTTTACCTCATAGTCCATATGGGAGAAAATTTCACACCCATACAACAAAATGGGTAGTATATAGGACTCAACAAGCTTTAGTTTTACGTTGGTTGGAAGGTAGTTGGAAGTTGGGTTAAGCCCTCTCAGAGTTCCGTAAATTTTTGATGCCATTCTATTTATGCCAGTATTCCAGCTTAAGTTGTGGCTCAGATGAACCCCAAGGTTTCTAAAGTCATCTACATAATTGGATTTATGTAGAGTGATGGAACAATTTGTCTATCTCGGCCGACATTAACAACCATGGCGTTAGTCTTTTTAGGGTTAAGGCTGAGTTTATTATCGATTGCCTATTTAAAAATTGCAGTTACGAGTAGTTGCTCGCTTAAGTTCTGTACTGCCTGCTTTATTTTAGATTTCGCGAAAAACTAATAAATCTGCACATTATCTGCATATAAGTCATTTATATAGCAAGTAAAAAGAAGAGGTCCTAGGACGGATCCTTGCGGCACACCAGATGGAACAAGAAAACAAGATAAACGTTTATCTTCATGAGACACATACTGTGAACGATGACATAAATATTACGTTACTAAGTTACACAAAGAACTATCAAACAGAAACTGCGTTCTTAGTTTTTCAACTAATATTTGATGATCTAAATAATCAAACGCCTTTGGAAAATACAAAAAAAAAACTATATGAGCCAACATTTTACGGTCCAAGCCTCCACGTAAATCTTCGCAAACTTTAAGCAAGCAATTGGGTTTTACACGGAATCCCGATTGAAATTTAGTGATAAGGTTTTTATCGTTTAAATATTTTTTTATTTGATTGCTTGCAATTGTCTCGAAGGCTTTACTCAGAAACGGGAGTATGGCAATGGGGGGTATTCAGTTTTATCTTGAGTTGACTAAGGCTTTGGCATCGGCAAAACCTTAACAGTTTTCCAACAGTCGGGGAAGTAGTTAAAATTGTATTAAAAATATAGGTTGTTTGGAAAAGGATGACAGGTAGCACCATTTTCACGAACTTTGGCTCAATGTTGTCTGAGCCTACTGCATTTGATTTCATGCTTAAAATTGTTCTACCAACATCAACTTCATCGGCGCAAGATAATGAAAATATACCTTTGTTCCTGGATCGAATTGCAAGCAGCCCATGATGGACGGAGTTTTGTGAATCGCAGGCAGATACAAATTTAGCATTAACTTCATTCGGATCAATGTTGTTGAGAAGTGCAGGCTTTGCTGCAGACAAACCGAGTGAGCGAACTTTTTTCCAAAAATCGGAACTTGAACTAGTTGAGCTAAATTTTTTGAAGTAGAATTCGTTCTTGTTTCTTCTAATTAGAGAAGTTAGTGCATTGCGAGCAACTTTAAATTCTTTGTGAATTGGGAGACATTTGTAACTTCTCCATCTGGAATATAAGTCATTCCGGACTTTTATTAAATGAAAGACCTCATGCGTCAACTAAGTTAAACTACAATTCTTATTTCTTTTTTTAATCACTGGCACATGTTTTTTGAAAAGAGGCGAAATGCTTTTATTGAAAAACTCAAACTTTTGCCCCACCTTGCATAACAATCAACTCTATGTGTACACAGCCCATAGCCCTTCCCATCTGCGATTAAGATTTGATTTTTCTTATGAAATCTACATCCCTTCATTTTGTTCAATTCTAATAAACCATAAGAAAAAAATTGTTCACTAATCAATGACAAAATAAATTTAGTAATCCTTCATTCCTACATTCTACAATAAGCTTCCTTTTTTTTAAACCGAATTATGGTGGAATGGTGCTCCCAAATATGTACAGAGCCTTGGCCAGCCGGGATAGGGAAACGTAAAATTTTTAAATTTAATATGTACTCGGTATTATGTAAATATTTCCAACACCAACCACACAAATGGGGGTTAGAAGTTAGGTCGTGACTCCATGTGGACAGCTAACGTCACAAATTTCATGTATCCCTTTTTAGCAATACTCTAGCGAAGAGCGCCACATGTTGCTAGCAGCCCTTATTTCAAATTAATTAGTGGTCATTAATTTTGAATTATACAAAAATGCTGGTACTGTAACATTTCATCTATTGTAGCTGTTCATTTAAAAGTTGTAAACGAAGATATTAAAGTTGGTACAGGCGAAGTATCATATACATGAGTAATAGTAAAAATATAATATTAATCCTAATAATGATGAAAAATTTGTGCTCATATCAGTTTTGCCTTCGGTTCAAATATACAGATAATCCTAAATTAAGAGTACGAGACCATTCGAATGTTCTTATCGTCATTGTGTTAAAGGAAAAGCAACACTTTGGGTTGCTTTTATTAGCCATTACTATTAGTTTTGTCCAATATTTCGATTAATCTATAACACCAGGAACTAGATCCGGTGTGTGACTACGACAGAGCAGCAGCCATTATATGGTTCTGCGTTCAGAAGCACCATACTAATTGAAGTTTGTTATACGAGTAATACTATAAAAGCTCGTTCAAATCAAAGAGATAAAAAGTGCAGGGTGTTCCTTTAAAGTCGAAGGAACCAAGCGAAAAAGTGGTTGAAACTTCTAGATACTCGTAGATAGATACGAGTATATATTCTTTAATTTTGTTTCGAAATTATTTTCGATTAGTACTTATTGTTTTTATTTATTTATCGGTTAAAAATTTTGAGAAAAAACACAGAGACATGACTCCGACAAACAATGTTGTAACTGATTGTAAATGAGTTGTTGTATCCTATTAATGGTGATTTCAATATTAGCTTTAAAGAGGGGTAGATTCAGCATCAAGTTCCCGAAATTTATTCAGAAAATTAAAAATACAAGTTTATTCATCTAAATCTATATTTTAGCCTTCAAAGTAATCCTCATCGACTGCGACACACTTACGCCAGCGCTTGATCCAATCTTCGAAACATTTTTTTTTTTCTGTTTTCGGTATGTCCATCAGTGCTTCCTGCGATTTTTCCATTACTTCCTCTCGGCTGCTGAAACGCGTTCCCCGTAGTGGTCTTTTGACTCGATTGAACAGAAAGAAGACACAAGGAGCCAATTCAGGTGAATTCGGTGGCTGTTGGATGGTATTTGTTGCATTTTTCGTCAAAAAATTACGAATAATGATGGCACTGTGCGACGGTGCGTTATCATGGTGCAAAATTCACGAGTTTTCTGCCCACAATTCTGGTCTCTTTCGGCGAATTGCTTCACGCAAACGTCTCATAACGCCCAAATAATACTCGTACTCTTTGTTTACTGTCTGGCTTTCTGGCAAAAATTCATGATGCACTACACCCGACACCGTTGTAATCCATGAAAACCGTGAGCATTGCCTTCTTGTTTGACTGAAAACGACGTGGTTTTTTAGGTCTCGGCTCATTTGGTGAACGCCATTCACTTGCCTGATGTCTGTATTGCGTGTCATACTTATAAACCCACGTCTCGTCTCCAGTAATGATCCTTGTGATGAATGTGGGATCGGATTCAGCCTCGCAAATCATCCCTTTTGCGACGTCAACACGGTCTCTTTTTTGCATGAAATTGAGGTCTTTTGGCACCAACTTTGCTGCTACACGACGGAAACTCAAATCATTGAACAAAATATCTTGGACTAATCCATAGGCCATGTTCAAGTCCTCCGCTATCTCTCTGATGGTTAATTTGCGGTTATTGACCAACATTTCCTTTACCTCATCAATGTTTTTGTTGGTTTTCGATGTCGATGGTCTCAGGTCTACCACTGCGTTCATCATCTTCGATTGACTCACGACCACTTTTGAACCGCTCGTGCCACTAGTAAACGACCGTTTTTTGTAGAGAATCGTTGCCGAAACACTTTTCTAACATTTTCAATGTTCGTGCACTATTAAATCCGCAAAATTTAATACAAGTTCGTTGTTACAAATTTAAATCCATTTCTAAAATTGTAAAAAATCGCCAACACACACAGATAGATGTACTCTTGGCTACGGAACTTTTGCAAATGTCAAGCTATGACGCTAAGACTTAGAGGGAATGCCAGCAAGAGATTTACCAACTTAACAAAAAAAAAAACAGCACACAAATCGGAATAATAGGGGCGCCACACGGTGGCTATTTTTGATCAAGTTGGTATACGAGGGTTGCTTGAAAAGTTTCTGACAACGTAAAGATAGCAGCACTCGTCAATAAAAGCTAGAGAATGCTAGTTGTGCATCTTTTGACAGTTACTTACCGAAGTTTCAATCATTTTAGACGCAGTTTTTAGTTGACAGTCGTTTAAGTGAGTCGATGTGAGCGTTTTTTTGTGAAAATGGAAAAAAATCGAGTATCGAGCTGTTGTTACGAGTAAATTCTTGTTTTTGAAAAGCAATACGCCGACGCAAATCAAAAATGAGTTGGAGTCCGTGTATTTTATTTTTTTTTATAATTTACGCGTGCCTAAGGCGTTATAGATACCCTTTTACTGTTGCCTTGACGCGGCGGAAAGATAGAAGGAGGAAAGCATTGTTGTGATGTAGTGGTTTGAAACTCAGGTGTATTTGGTTTCGATATTGGCTCTCCAGGGGTAGGAGTCCGAATAGGACGGAATGATTCAGGTTTTGAATTTTAACGGTTGTTTTTGTGCTTGAAAACCCTACAACAGAAAAATCTACATGTCAGTGTTATGCCTTCACACGCAGATTTTTCTGACTGAGTTCCAATTACTCAAATGAAAACTTTGTCGTGGCTAGGATTCGAACCTTGACCCTCCGAGTGAGAAGCGATTGCTACCACGGCCACCCCCGTGTATGGGGACTCTGGTGTTAGACGACCGCCGAATTAAAGTGAGAGAGATAGTAGAGGTTATGAAAATGTCCAAAGAACGTGTTTGTTACATATTCAATAAAGATTTAGGCATGAGAAAGCTGTCCGCGCGTTGGGTGCCGCGTTTGCTTACGTTAGACCAAAAACGTGTTCGAATGAACATTTCCAACGCTCTGTTGGCGCAGTTTGTTTAGACGCAATAAATCCGAGTTTTGGCGCCGATTAATTACTGTAGATGAAATTTGGATACACCATTATACGCCCGAAACAAAAATTAAGTCAAAACAGTGGACTGCAAAGGGCGAGTCGGCTCCAAAAAAAGCAAAAACAGTTTTTTCGGCTGGGAAAGTGATGGCGACTGTTTTTTGGAATAGTAAAGGAGTTATCTTAATCGATTATCTTCAAAAAGGAAAAACCATTACAGGAGCATACTACGCATCAGTACTTGCCAAGCTGAAGGCAGAAATTGCGGAAAAACGGCCACATTTGCAGAAAAAGAAAATCCTGTTTCACCAAGACAACGCGTCGTCTCACACCTCAGAGGTTGCCATGGCGAAAATCCATGAATTACGGTTTGAACTGCTTGACCATCCGCCTTATTCACCAGATCTAGCCCCAAGCGACTTCTTTTTGTTCCCTCATTTAAAAACTCGGAGGACAGAAATTTTCGATGAATGAGGAGGCAATCACCTTCGTGAACAATTATTTTGGAGAGAAAAACGCCAAGTACTATTTGGACGGGTTAGAGAGATGGGAGCATCGCTGGGAGAAGTGTGTAGAGTTACAAGGAGACTATGTAGAAAAATAAAAAAATTTTGAGAAAAAATGTCTTGTTTCATTGTTCGATACAGGAACAGACAACCCTCGTAAATTATGCAAAATTTCGTAAAAGGCTTTTTAAGATATTTCCTAGTTCCAAAAGGTCGTAGAAATTTTCTTAGACTTTTATCATGATTGCAAGCGAAAATTAAAGTCAAAACTGTACTAATGATATTAACTTTACAGGGGTTGTAAGTCTTAAGATATGTCGTAAATATAGTAAAAGTCAATTGGATTTTTATTTTTTTTAAAGAACTTAAAACTCACTTGAGTATGACTATACTCAAAGTCCCCAAACACGTTGTAAATTTTTTTTGGAAAATGGGACACCGGTTATTTCGTTCCATGGGTGGCATCCAACATTTAACGGGGAGATTATACAGTAATAGGACTTGTTGTTGTACTTTAGGGACCCACTCATCTACCGTGGTTTTAGTTGCTTGAAAAAAAGAATTTCTTTCTACCGCGGCTGATATTAAACCCCGAACCGTCCGATTTGGAAGCCAGTACACTACCACTAGAGCCACGGCCACCCACAATGCGAACAATAAGCGGTATTAATCGTATTTGCTATAGATATTCGGTTGTATGATCTGGTTCCAAGGGATTGATGCCTCATATGCAGACTAATAATTCGGTCTAATAGAAAACTGTGCTTATTTCGAGACATTTGTCACCATTTTCTGAAAACGACTTAAAAAATGTTAAAGCAGTTTTGTAAGCCTGTTCATCGTTAATACTCATTGCGAAATTTCATGGTCATCGGTTCAGCCATTTCCGAAGGATTAAAAGATGTCCTTAGAATTTTATTTTGAATAAGTTGGATGAAAAGGGCACTAACGATCTCAACGGTATGCACGAGTATTTATACACAAACTTCTCCTATTAAGATAAATACACTTTTTTTTATGTGCAAGCAAGTGATACATAAACATAGGGTGCATCTTACGTTGTTTCCCAAAAAAGGGTTTCTATTAATTTTTATTTTGCATATATCTGGCCTGTGCAGAAAAATTAGGTTCGTTAACAATAACGTCCAACTGAAAGGCGAAATATCTTTAGAGTTGCAGGATAACTCCTTATAAGCACCAGAATTCAGTCGATGGTAAGCTAACCAATCTGAAGACACCTCTGTTTGAGAACTTGATAATTTTGTTGTTGCGGGATAAAAATAAACTAAAATAAGAAATGTTGAAATGAAAAATAACAATTCACAAACGAAATGAGAAACAGAAGTGAAAACAAATTTGCAAATGTACTCGTACAACAAAGAAATAAATCAATAAAAAAAGATTTAAAAGAAAGTGTTGTAATTGGTGAATAATAACTGAATTGTATTGTATATTTAAGAGTTTATTTAGATTTAGTAAATTTAACGTTATTTAATTTTGAATGAATGTAGAATTTTAAAATAAAATTCTCGGCCTGTTGGATGCTATTTAGAATTCCTTGTCCTGACAGAATTCACGGATCAGTTTCTTTTTCACATATTTAGCCCTGCGTTCACAATGAGACAATTTTTTGTTGCGACTGGAGAGCGCTTGCTCTTCGCTGACAACTGTTTCCATTTCTTGATTGTTTTTATTTTATTCTTTCTTACGGTTTTACGATCCTCTAGTCCACGACCATAAGGGCATGAACGATTCCTGTTGCTGATGCGTTTGATGGAGAAGTTGGAGACCAATCTTCATCAGTTTATGGTGTGGGTGACAATGAGGATATCAAATATCGATATTCAGTGTTATCGTCATGCCATCAATGATTTGACAGCTTTAAAATATGATTGGATTGTATTATAGGCATTTGGTGTGTAAGTAATTAGCGTTGATGGGGATGTGACATTGGCTGGTGCCGCAACTTTATTACCAATATTTTCAGGAATGCGAGATGTCTGCGTAGTACTAGGTGGGGTGAATAGTAACCTCCTTGACCGCCAGAATGCGCTGCTGCTGCACAAAAGGTTATGGTGCTTTGAAGTCCACAGATACCACAGATACCACAAAGATTAGTACTGAGCGCACACCCCATATTTTGGGCAATATTCTGCATATGAAAAAGTTATCCTGCCGCTGGGTGCCGCGCATGCTCACTCCTGACCAAAAACACGAACTCGACAGCACTTCGAAAGAGTGTTTGGACTTGCTGATGCGGAATCGGGCGGACTTTTGTCGTCGATTTGTAACTGGATTTGGATCCCTCGGACTATTATCTCTTCCCAAACTTCAAAAGATGGCTCATCAATAAAAAATTCAGCTCACGCGAGCAAACCATCGACGCCACGGAGAAGTATTTTGCAGACCTTCCGGAAAATTACTTTTCGGACGGGATCAAGAAATGGAAAATCGCTGAAATAAGCGTATCAAACTAAAAGGGGACTATATAAAAAAACATTTAAAAAACAATTTTTTTCATTCCCAAGGAGGTTACTTTTCACCCCACCTCATAGTCGTTGATGCTGTTGCTGCAATCTGTTGCGATGAGAAGTAATCGAAAATCTCTTTGATATCCTGGCATTCCTGTGGTGGTGGCTACAATTGCTGCATTGTTATATATTGGTTTGGTGTAATTTTCTCCTTCACAGGGATTTTGAAGTTTTGTTACCAAAGGTGGGTGATGGAAAACCCATTCAAAAATTCAAAAACTGATGACTCAAAGCCAATCATTGGTTGGGCTTAAGATGATTTGACTTAAGGCCATTATTCTTTCTTAACATCGAAATCATACCCAAGGACGAGTTCTTCACCATGGTTGTAGTCATGACAGAGTTTTTTTACATTTTTATGGCTGCTGGACAGCGATGTTGATTCCATTTTTCATTTCTAATATAAATCCTGTGGAAGTGCTAACGACTCTATTGTCACACATTTTGGAATCATATTTTAAGCCCGATCTGAAAGATGATGTAAATGATGTGTTAAATAAGAAACCGGGGTCGAATCTTGATGGTAAACTTGGTTCTAGTAGGGGCGCTATGGTGGCAATAATTTTTGCTGCCATTTTGATATTATTAGCACCTGCATCACGCAGATTACACTTGCTTGCTTTATGCAAAATAACTAGAAAACCATTCACGGTACACCTTAGTCTTTTTCGGTATTTCGCCAAAAATTCCGCAACCATTGAGGAGACCAACCTGACTCTTGTTCGCGCAAAAATATAAGAGCAGGGGAGCCCCACATAATATTGTATGTCTTCCCATTACACATAACAGCCATGGCCTGCCGCGCTCTATCTGCGTAGACTCCAGTATCTCCTTATTGCGTCTATATCAACATGGAGGTAATCCCCAAAGGTCATCTAAAACCTATACTATGTCTTCAACACACTTAGCCTCAGGACTTTGAAGACACTTGCACCTGGGCACATGCATCACGCAAGTCGATTGTTTGCTTATATTCTTCATCTCACTATCCAAAGACATTGTCACGCAATAACACCTGCTGCGGTGCTAACGACATAGTCTTCATTTTTTTTTTACTTGCTGCCTTTACTTATGGTCGAGAGTAACGCTGACCTCCTGTACGATTTCCATGGTCTGGGAATGGACGTTACATAAAGGTCTTTTTCAATATCAGACTAGTACTAAACTGTATCAAAAGCATCTAAATTATGTCCTTACCTGTTTAAGTACTAGTAGTACATGCGAGTAATAGGTTCGTTATTGTCGAATATATTTTGTGGATACAAAAACGTTAATTTAAGTTGCCATTATGAGTTGTTTTGATTTTTTTGTTTACGTCAATATCTACAGCAAATAGCATACTTATAATTCGATGAAAAACTCTAAAGAGCAGACTAAATCTTCAGTGATACTTGTGCTCATATGGCATGTCGTACATCATTTCACACCATTTTAATCGAACATGTAGAACCATATGTATCTCTAGTGAAGACTTACTTTTTAGAGAATAATATTGGAGAAGCACCAGCAGTTCACTTCCATTGGTTTTCTGAAAATCATTCGTAATATTTCACTGAAAAATTTGAAGATTTTATAATCGCTCAACAGCAATGGCGCCTCATCTTTGGTTTTGTAATTAATCATGCTTATGATATCGCATATGAGAAAACAAAGTTGTGTAATGAAGTTCAAGTTAAACTTAACAATTTAAAGGCTAATATCAAATCACTTATAAATAATCACAATTACCAGCAACAATTTAATAAAAAAAATTAAAAAAATTAAAAAAATTATTTTGCCTCACCCTGTATATTCCCTAAGGATAATTTGGTGCTGGCTATTCGGCTAATGCTTTCTCTGCCTTCACATAGGTCTTTTTTTTGTTTCTCTCTGTTAAAAAAAAATAAATTCAAAGATACCAGTAACGCCAGTTGTCATATTGAATCGATAGGATACGCATCGTTAACTTTCTGTGTGTAGCAGGCCCAGGCCCACTACTGTGAAGCACTTAATGGGCGGAACATTCGATCAAATGCGACAATTTCCCTTTAAATGACCTCCATTCGGTTTGGATCTACTTTTTGTCTGTCCATTTTTAGATCTCACAAAGGCTTGACCCATCCTCCCTTTGATATCTCTCTTATTACCTGGCAAAAAAAAAAAACACCCCCAGAAACTTTTAGCTCGAGCATTTACTCAACAAAATTGTACCGTTCTCGTCTGCCATATGTGATGCATTAGCAATAGAGCCCATTTGAAAACACATTACTTTCGCTTTCGTGGTAGAGCGTAGAGCGTAGAACGTAGAACGTTGAACGTAGAGGGGTGTAGGGCGTTCAGAACGTTAGGAGCAACAGACAATTTTTGGAGAGTCCAAACCAAATGACGACCATGTGTGCCGTAAATAATAATGGCCCCCTTGCTTTCACATAAAAGATTTGGTAGTTTTGCTAAGGCTGAGGCCAAGGCAAAGCCAAACCAACCCACTTTGGCAATCCCCATTACTACATTTCACTACCCGAATGACCATTTCCCACCTAACGCTGCAAACGTTAAGCCTACATCCGCCACGTCTATGTGTTAGTTATTTTTTCCATGTGTATATATGGCAAAGACGAATTTAGGTCTGAAATGCTCGTACTTTGGTAGCATTGGAGCAATCCCTGGGTTCGAGTTAAGTGCTTTCACAAGGCAATAAAATGCCATTTTGCCTTTGCAATTTGTAAACCAAATTACCAAATTAAAGGAATGAAGCGTTTTTCTTTGGGGGAAGAAAAAAAAACAATAATAATTTATGGATACGGCATGGTGTGGCACTTGCACTTGGGTCGATCTTACGCAGATGTTGAGAGTATCTGTATACACAGAATGCTCATTAGAGACAATCTCCGTTAAACCTCTAAAAACGAAACAAAAAAAAATAAATAAAAATAAGATGCTGGGCAATTTTCAAGGAACCAAACTCACACATCTTGAGCATTCACACGTCTATACGAGTACGCATCCATAAATATGTAAATGTTGTATTTCTCGCCACTACACATTCAATGGCGTCACCGCATATCTTCCAGACGCTTAAGCTTTGAAGAAGTCTATTAAAGAAAGTTCTATACAATAGATATTTCTCTTCGGCTGTATAATGGATTAGAATCATTTCATTTGCACTTATTCTCTATAAAGGAGCAGGAGGAAGAGCAAAAATGAGCCATTAAGTTCACATGCTCAATTCGCAGTAGAGACCCTTTCGAAACCGTATTGGGATCAATGTTTAACAGATTTTTTTTATGGCGTCATAATTCTCAATGGCACCCAAAATTAGTCGAATGTTTTTGAGTTGGTTTATATGTTTGGGTTTATAGATTTGTTGGTGTGCACATGATTTCAAGGGACGAACGAGTTAATATTTCCGCAAGAATTTTTTTTTTTTTATTTGGCCCTAATCAATACTTAAAGCGACATATTTATGAATGTACCTATTATGATACTTACTTCGGCACTTCAATTTAAGATAAATTCGGATAGCGCACCTACATCTTCTGGTAGAATATGAAAACACAACTGCACGGCTAGTTAGATCCCGAAAAATGTATCTACATATCTACTCGTATACATAAATAAATACTGGAAATCATCTTCACATATTCAAATATTGGCCAATACACAGTATATACAGTAATGCGGATAGTAAGTTAGACTTTAACTTCCTCGATTTCACTGCTGCAGTCTGAATGCTTTAAGATTTCTTAGTTCTGTTGTAATTTGCAATATACTCGTATAATTTATGTATTGCCCATCTGAAGCTATGACTTTTTCTCATCTTTCTGTCAATTTGTGGATCCCATCCCAAAAGAACTGCGCCGGCTTGGCAGCCAAGAATGAATCAAGCCAATTTTTGATATTCTGCTCTGATGTGAACCGTATTTCAGTGAGGGCGTTCTGCATCGACCGGAACAAATGGTAGTCAGAAAGGGCAAGGTCTTGGCTATAAGGCGGATGGGGTAAGACTTCCTATCCACTGTTTTCCAAATAGTTCTTAACCGGAATAGCAACGTGGGGCCGAGCGTTGTCATGATGGAAAATTATTGCCTCGTGTCTGGTAGCATATTCCGGGCGTTTTTCGGCCACTGCTCTCTCCAAACGGATTAATTGTATTTGGTAGCGTTGTCCATTGATGGTTTCACCCGGTTTTAGCAGCTTATAATACAGCACACCCATCTGATCCCACCAAATACAGAGCATTACCTTCGCTCCATGGATATTCGGCTTTGCCGCTGATTTGGCTGGTTGGCCGGGTTTCACATATGACTTTTTGCGCTTGGGGTTGTCGTAATGGATCCATTTTTCATCACCAGTAACAATCCGATGCAAAAATGACTTCTTTTTGGGGCGTTCCAGCAGCATTTCGGACAAGCAAAACCGCTTTTCGACGCCTCTCGGCTTGAGTTCATGTGGAACCCAATTTCCTTGCTTTTGAATATATCCAGCTGCTTCTAAACACCCAAAGATACTGCGAGCTCTTCTTATATTTGGCAACAATCTTCATAGAGTAATGCTTCCAGTTCTTCATCTTCAAACTTTTTTGGCTGCCCAGGACGTTCATCGTCTTCCAAGCCAAAATCACCACTTTTAAATCGTGCAAACCACTTTTGGCACGTTCGCTCAGCTAGCGCATGTTCACCATAAACTTCCACCAAAATACGATGACTTTCGGCAGCAGTTTTCTTCATATTAAAGTAATGAAGAAGAACTCCCCGCAAAAACACTTTTTCAGGCACAAAGTTCGACATATTTGAGTGAAAAAAAATTATTGTTGTTTACGCTTCAAATGAATGACATATACTGAAATGACGTACAATGACAGTAGCTTTCCAATGCATGTTCCAATGGAATAATACAAGTTACGCCATCTCTTAGCAAGTTATAGACCCAATATTTGTTTTTATTTATCCAGTCTATGAATTTAACTTCAACAGATTTCGAAATATATATAAATCAGTACCTAACCTAAAATAAAATAATTCATTGCTTAATTAATGGTATTAACAAATTTTTAAAAATAATTCTTGGCATAGACAAATCTAATTCTGAGCTGCACAAGTTAAAAACTCTACAACACCAAGAAATAGGCTCACTTTACCATATAATATTCTATGAGTACTTTCAAAAAGTAGTGGTCTGGACCTTAGGACTCTTGAAGTTGCATATAAATTCAAACAACCAAGCAAATTCTCACTACCGATTGTTGCACATAAAATATCTCTTATTAACATGACGTTTTACATTTTTTTTCTCGTTTCAAGTGACTGCATCCCAAGTAATAGACATTTGGAACAATAAGAATGATGAACCTGAACTACAGTATTGCAAAATAAACTACGTAAATCAAATCATAAAAAAAATGTTTGGACGTTTTCGATGCGACTAATATTTGTAATAGTGGAAACACCCCCAAAAACACACGCATACTCAGCAACAGGACGAACTATGGAACAAAATAATGCCTTAATAGTATAGGGATCCTTTTAATGAATCCTAATAGAGTGTTGGCTTTGACAACAATATAATTTATATGCTGATGAAATGTTAATTTTCCATCGAAAATCACACCAAGATCTTTAAAATCGTCAACGAAGAGTCCTATTATTTCTAACACAAGCACATTTGTCGATGTTTAACAATAAGTTGTTTAAGCTGCACCACTAAGTGAAGCAATTTAAATCTTTTTGCAGCATTAAACAATCATTTTATGTTGATATTTCGGCAAAAAATTCTATATCATCTGCATACATTAGGCAATAGCAATGTTTTAGCAGAGTCGGTAGATCATTAATAAAATGTAAGAATAGAGAAAGACCTAGTTGGCTGCCTTCTGGAACACCAGAGGAAACAATGATTTCTTTCGACAAATAGTCTCCGATTACAACAAATTGCTTTCTGCCATGTAAATAAGTTTCAAACCATTGCAGCAACGGACCAAAAAAACATTATGCTTTCAGCTTTTCTAAAAGAATTGTTAGGTTCAGTCTACTAAATGCTTTGACAAAGTCTGTGCAGACCACATAGACTTGTTTATGGTTTTCTAACAAATTTATGTAGATACCTTAAAACGTAAAGACATTACAAAATTCCCATTTTCGATTTTCGAGGTGAATGCAAGAACTTCTCTATCAGGAAGTTAACAATTCTATCGTTAAGCGTTTGCAGTTCGGAGCAGTGATCTTGGTCGAGATCTGACCCTTTCTTTTATAGGACTTGAAGATATACTTTTGGTTGTTTCTTCTGTGGGGCAAAAAGTAAGACTTCCAGTCGAGTGATATCTCATATATGTTTCTTCAGTCGTTTCAAGTAACTCATGTTCTGAGCACTGCAAGCCCTGCATTAAATATGTCAGATATTCAGAAAGATTCGCAAAATCCGTGTTAGAAAAAATATATAATGCTACGTGAGCTGAAAATATTGACAGGACATGCAAATTATCAATTATGACTCTGCCAGGACCTAACATTGAATCAAACGACTACCCTATTCCAGCTAAGTACGGAGGTAGTTCGATGTCGAAGTTCTCTAATTTCAGGCTGTTAAACCTTTTTCTAATAGAGGAGACCAAACCTTTTTTTTGTGAAATCTAGTGATGATAATATCGAACGCAGAAGATTAGTAGCGACCATCAGAGACAATGCATCTAATGTGTTGGGTTTTACTCGAATACGAAAACGAGAGCTCTGTTTCAATAAAGAGTGCAGACATGCAAGTTCTTCGAAACAGAAATCAAAAACATTAAAAATGCTGGCTCACCATCCATGTCTCATTTATAGGTAATGTCATTGCAGCTGTCAGCTCTTTGGTCAAGGCCAATCGGCTTGCTGTTCAATTTGCGGCCAGTTCAACACTTCCAGATTGCGTTTTGCCGCCGCCTACACTGGAGTGCGTCGAATCTTCACTTTCGCACTCTGGGAGGACAGAGTACTAAAAGATCTTATCATACACAAATCTGCTGGTCCAGCTGGTATATCTGCACTTTTTCTGAAGAGGTGTTCTTCCATGCTGGCAAAACCCTGTGTCAGCTTGTTCATACTTCCTACACTTTAGGGCTCTTTCCGAACGGATGGAAAACAGCATTTATCCAGCCCGTCCCTTAAAACCTTACATCTTCTTCTCTTTCGTTCTACTAACGTCCCTTCTTTCTGAGGTCATGGAAACGTTGATAAACCATCAGCTCATGAAATATCTCCAAACACAAAAACTTCCCAATGACCAGTAGTACAGTTTTCGTAGCAACAGGTCCACTGGTGATTTGAAGGCATGTCTCACCGAAAAGTGGAACCAAAGCGTACATCAATTTGGTGAAAGCAAGATAGTTGCACTTGATATTTCTAAGGCATTTGACAGAGTTTAGCATCAGGCTCTTTTCTCGAGAATGGGTGCATTTGGGATCGATGAATCTCCTTTTCAAGGTGTCTTGGATGGCTTCAAGTCTGATGTCCATAAAATGAATGGTGGGGTGCCCCAAGGCTCCATTCTGTCTCCGACACTTTTTTTAAATTTTTATCAATGGACTCTTGCCTGCCTCCTCTAGTCTAATATATTGCTTTGCTGATGACAGTGCTCTCTGCTTTTTATATTCGTTCCCGAACTCGCGTCTTTGTTCTTCAGCTGTAGAACGGGATCGACAGCGTATATTAAGCTCATTCAATTCCGGTATTAAGAGCATAACTAATTGGGAAACAATCAACAGAGTGGAATTCAATGCTTCCAAAATACAATGCTGTCTGCTGTCGTTAAAGCGAAATTTAAATTATCCATGAACGACACTTGCGTCGTCGAAACCGAAAAACTTTCCTTTCACGTTATGTGTGTCAACGGCAACTTACGTTAGAATGACCACATATTTAATGTCGCCAATGTCGCCAAAAATAATGTGAAATGTCTAGATTTCCACAAGCGATGCAAGAAATACTTTTCCCCCACTGAGCTGGCCTCAATATATAAGTAACTTATCCGCCGAAAATTGGAGTACAATGCCCATGTCTGGTCAAGTGCTCCTAAAACCTTTTTGCACCTACTAGATAGGATTCAAAACCGTGCAATAAAACTCATAGATGATGCAATTGTCATTCAGTCAATTGCCGACCTCAAACACCGACGAAATTTATCCCCCCTCACCTTGTTCTATCGCTATTTTCACCACCTGTACCCCATTTAAATTGCCAATGGCATTCCGCCTCTTCAAACCTTTAACAGTAACACCCGTCTCGCTATGAATGCTCACCAATTTACCCTCAAGCCCGCTTTCGGACGTATTCTAAAATATCGTGATTCTATTCTAAGCAGCACAACTCGCTTATGGAATGCCCAGCCGAGCTGTAAATTTCCAAGCCTTTATGCCTTGCAAACATTCAAAACCAACATGCATCGGTATCTCTTTTTCTTTCTTCTCTAACTTTCCTTCGCACGCGCTGTGTGCAAGTATTTTAAGGGCAGCCCAAGCGCGTGGCAATTGTGAAAAAAAAAATTTATATGTAGGTATACAGTGTTCTCGAAGGTAGGATGACTACTATTTGCAAGATGGCAAGGAAATATGCTTCACCGAAATAAAAGACCAAGACTACACCGAAATGAAAGAACGGCACGAAAATTTGTGGGAAAAACTTGCAAACTCGAATGAAAGCATTCAAAATCTTGTGGCAGAATCGCGATCGATTCCGAATCTCTTGAAAGCTTACTTTTGTAGGCTGTTCAGCTGCTATATAGACGGGGAATTTTATCGTTTACCGACACTTTGGAAATGAGATCCTTTAAACTGACCCAACTTTAAGGAAATAGTCGCTTCAACATCGCGTACAGGACCCTATAAATTTTTTCTGTAGAATGTGTAAGTGGTTCCATAGAGCCCTACTAAAGTAGTTGTCGACGTTTTAGCCCACCATTAAACTTACCAAAATTGTTTGAAAAAATCCAAGAGCCTGAAAGGGATACCAACCACCCAGCGCCCGAACAATCTTTGAATGCGTAAGTCAGTAAAGGAAAAACTCGTACAAGTGGTGAGTTCGATGGTTTTATTGAGATAACATGAGTAGGTAACGAGTTTTTATTAGATCGACCAAATTTGAAATTGAAGTTTAATTGATAGCATTTTTCAGGAAATCTTGTCATTCGAATGTCTTTTACGGAACAGCAGCCATGAGTAGAAATGGTGCGCCTAATTTTCTATGAGTTTTCCGCCTATTTCGGCAGATATTCCAGCAATTTCTGTAGAATTCCTAGCTTGTTGGCATAGACCAGAATTATAGTGTACCACAAAGAACAACGTTTAAGAGGATAAATTCTGGTGATAAGAGGATCACCGAACTTCGTCTTCAATAAGTTGATTGTAGCACACGCTGTGTATCAAGTGAGAGTTTTTTGTTTTTAGTTTTCCAGTTCCTATTGTTGAATAGTGCAGGGTGGTCAATTGACAGCGCCCTTTCTGGCGACAAGACGACAAGTGAAGTTCGTTTTCAGCTAGTCAATGCTGGAATGGTCTGCGTGGCACCGGCCTAATGAAACCACATATCCTCTGGGCTTTTCAATTCCAATTCATCCCAAAAGAATTTGGTTAACTCGGAGCAATATCGGTTTCTATTCTTCGGCTGCCAGAACCATCTCTGAAGATGAACGGCTCAATGGCAGCTCCGGCATAAAATCCACTCCAAATAGTCAATTTCCTTATGGCCGCTGTTAAACCACCTCCCTCTGTTTGCTTGACAACTTCGCTTATTAACAAGCCCATTCAGCCAAAAATGTGCTTCGTCACTGAGGAAGACGGTTATTCGACTTTAGTTCTGGGGTAAATACGATCTTACATGGACTGATTATACGTCCGTGTGTTTTCACAAATATGCCACAGGGATGTTCGAGGGATGCCCAGCTCTAGAGACTGGGCCGAAGATAAGCTCAATCTCCAGTTGATAATTTCTTTGATGGTTGGAGGTTGATTGCTGGAAACATTGTAAGACCATCAACTATTAGAAAAACGTAAACAAAACACGTTATTATTCGTGCGTTTCAACACACTAAAATTTTAAGGTCATCGGAACTGTGGGGGGTTCAGCGACATAATTACCTACCTTTCCATGATTAAAAGATAGAAAAGTTGTAACACAATACAATTATGACATCTGTCAAAAGATGGCGTGCTTGAGTTCAAAGAAGCCCAATTGGGTCCTTTATAAGGTAACCATCCAATTAATTACTACCATTGTTGTCAGAATTGTCCGAATACGATGTCTTTTTGACCTTTTTACAATAATTGATCTTTGACTTATTTATAGAACGTTTGGCTTTTCGAAATATGTAAATTATTTTTGCATGTTATTACGCTGTCAAACTTGTTGGGCCTACTTACAGGTAGAAAAAAGAAAAAAACCAGAAAACATAAAACAATTAACAACAAACCATGGCTGTAGATGATTTGCACTTAATTTCTTAACCTGACACCTTGTTATAATTTTCACAATATTCTTGACCACCAAGTCACACGCCATATTCACCTGTTGCGAAATCACACACAATATGAATAGTACAAGTACATACATAAAATCCCAACCCAAGGATAAAGAACACGTCAGCAGCTCACGCTTCCTCACTCCAGAACAACTATCGACTCATGCCGTAACTAATGCCTTTGTATGTTTACCAGTTTTACGCTGCACAACCAAGGGGCAATAGCTGAATCCGTACTCCTGTCCTAGCCAAACAGATATATTTGTGTAAGTTGTATTTATGTTTACGAGTATTTGAATCTCGAATGGGTGAGATGCAGATTTGTTAAACGAAGCTCCGCGCTTGATGTTTGGCATTCAAATTTAGCATGAAAATTACATTTGTCCATTAACATATACAAGGAGAGTTTTAGTTACGAGATTGTTAAAATTGAATTAATTTCTACGAGGTCTCGATGAGCAGCGACAAGGAAAATAAATGACCAAACACGACCCAAACTAATTCCGGAATTTTTCATTTACCCGACTAAGACAAGGCGCGCCATCATCGCGAACACTGAAAATGTCCCTTCCTAATTGAAATTACCTCATTAAACTGGCAACTCAACTCAATTCAAGGGTGAAATAAAAGGCCAGAAAAAGGCCAGCAATACCGGAATAAATGAATGCGATCCATAATACCTACGGACCACACAACCCTATCGAGCAGAAGCTTTATATTGCTTGGCATGCCGCCAAAAACTTTTCCAATTGCCAAAGAGCGTTCTCCGTCTGTCGTCTTCCATGGAAAAATAATCTGAAAATTAAATAACAAAATTTATGTGCGAGTACATGTACGAGTATATACATAAGAGGTGGTAGATACATATACAATATATGTTTGTATAAAACATAAGAGAAAAGAAAGCGCCTTATCTGAGGATGGCACCGTTGCTACGGTTGCCAAGCATGCCGCTGCTGGTGTCGCTGCTGCTGTTGAGTTGCGAAGGAAACTCTTAGACGTGTAAGGCGACTGACCTATTCGTGCAGGACCCATCCTGGATAAGTTATTGGTTTTTTCGAAAATTCGGTCGATTCCGACAACTGTGGCACTCTATGTAGTCTATGTTGGCGGCGAACATGTGGGCTATACTCGTAGTCTCTCAGTTGCTCTTCAACATAAAGTACGGGCGGCTCTATGCTTCCAAGTGCGAAGACCTGGTGAAGAACTTTTAATTAGCCAACTTCAATTACACGAACAATTAATTTCTACAGGCGAAGATTGCCCAACAAATTACGAGTACATAGCAATACGGTTGCTTTTCGCTTTTCGCTTTTCGCTTTTCACTTTTCGTTACCGGTATACTATTTTTTGTTTCCTTACCGTTGTCGCTTATTGTTTGGTTATATTGAATGAAAACCCTCCAATGTCAAGTCGATAGAGGCCATAAATTCTTGGCCCAAGTTCTGTCTTCCGAGTCCTGTGAGTAATAAAAAATAATCAAAGCTGTCGCAGTACCGTTTAACCATTGCAATGAAAAGCACACATTAAATGTAAATACATATGTATGGTATGTATGTATGTTTGTTACCTGTGAGTGAGTATGTAAATATCTGCATACGAGTTACGGTTACGGTTACGAAGTATCTGCCGCCGCGGAGTGTGACACTGACACCGCATCGAAAGAAGAAACACCAGTCGTCACATGCGGTGTAAAACATCCCACATCCGCCTACACTGAGCGCCATCCTCCAATTAGAGATGCCTTTTGAATTTAAATGAGCCACGCACAAGGACTCTTTGGGTTAGTAGTAGCGGTTAGATGTCACTTCATCTTGGCGAACTTTGTGTAATGTTCAATGGCTCCAAACAAAGTCGTTCGTGCTGCTATGTTACGGTTACGAAGCTTTGCAAGGGCCACAACGGGTGTTGTGACTTCTTCCAATTATGATTTCTTTTACACTCAAAAGTTCCTTTCATATGCTAATAACAATTTGCTGTAATGAACTCAGCAGTCAACGTTAGCCGTGGGGAGCCATTGAGCAGAGGAACGCTATAGCGTGATAGGTTGAAGCTGACGCTAATGCTTTGCCTTTAGCTTTAGCTTTAGCTTAAACTGAAGCAACACCAGTCGGAAGGTAGTAGTAGAGCAGTCTCTTAGTTGTACTCCAAGAACATAGTACCTACCATACGAATATACGAGTATTGCGGAAAATTCACGTTGCGCCTCTTTACGGGTTAAGGTCGCACATAATTCCGCTAATAAAAAAGGCTTACTGAATTTATACAGTAGATTGCAGGTCCACATTACATGCTTTCCGCATTCTGTCAGCCTGAAGCAGCCGTTGAAAGCAGTTAAAAGCGACGTTTATGCGCTCTAAATGTGCGGGTGTAGGACTTCGTTTTTAGGTTGTAGTGGTTGGATGACGACATTGGTTGTTTATGTTAGTGGCAATGGTGGTAGTGGTAGTGGTAGTGATAGTGGTAGTGATAGCAGCAGCGCGGTGATGACAGTAGTAGTGGTAGTGGAAGTGCAACTTTTGAGGGAATCTAATTAGAGATGGTCGTCTTTATGTGTTCACCTAGCTGCGATATGTGAGTACTAGTACAAGTATACCCGACACTCTACCGCAATGTGTGTTCTCGCAGGAAACTAGAGAAATGCTTCTGACTCGCTTGTCGTCTTTTGTCACCAACCGACCCCGCTGCCGTAACTTTTTTCTTCTATTTCCTTTTTTCTCACCACTTAGTAGTTGTGTCAGTGTAAGCCAGTGTAAATTTAATTTGAAAGTTGATTCCCATTTTCCTTCGTTGGCTTTATAACTTTTGTTTGCTCGCCTGATGCAATTACAGTTTAAGAGACAATTTTCGGAAATGAGAATTCAGTGGAGCTTCATGACGAGCTAACTAACACTTTGCACTACTTCCTAGTGCTTCGTTTCTGTTTGCCTGTTTTATTCGTTTGTCCTTTCAGAGCGGTAAATTTTTAAGAGTTTTTTCCACCCGTTGTTGTCGTAGTTCTGGTTTTTTTTTTTTTTTTTATGTTCTCGTCCCCGTCCCCGTCCCCGTCCTCGCCATTATACTCGTACCACGACTGGCTGACTATTCAAAAAAACATCAGCAAGCATGTGGATACCAGTTTTATAGCCAAGTCATGAATGGAATGTAACAAATATGCATAGCTTGGTACATACATACACCTTCCTACATTTCGAATACAGCTATGTGTGTGTATAATTACGCATCCAACTCGCCAACCGTTGGTTGGCAGGAAAACAAAAAAATCTACTAAATTACGTATTCAATGCGCGAGATCATCTTACCCCCTCGGTGAAACATCCGAACTCAAAACGGATACATTTCCATGTACCACATTTCTTTATGCTTTGATGTTTGATCCTGCTGTACAAATTTAATAAGGCACGCGGCCTCCATTTGCAACAGTCACACAATAACGGTAACAGCAACGGCAACAGCAACAGCAACAGCAACAGCAGCAGCAGCAGTACAACAAAAGCAAAAGCAATACAACATAGCCAACATACAATAATTCTTAATAAGGGTTCTTCCAGCCCATTGAGGTAACACTGTCAAACGCGCATCGCAACCAAATGCTAAAATCGAAAGGACTAAGAAAACGAACACATTTGTAGATTCGTACGAGCAGCATGTGTAGGAGTATTTGAATATCCTGCCGAGAAAGAGAGACGTACGTGCAATGAATTTAATAAATACACAAATTGTTTATTTTTATCCGGGCTTAGTTGACGGCTGGTGAATATGGTAGCTGTCCTCGATGACTACATAGCTGTTGCGGCTAAGGCAACACTAGGAGTGGGATACGCTGCGAGTTCTTTCTGCTTAATTCCTCGCACATACGACAAATGGAACGCGAATGGAATATTTCCCCTCTAGTTGAAATTTTCACTTGGCTGAGTCGAACTTTTTTTCTAAATATACAGCCCCAATTCAATATACGAGCACAGGAGTCGTGACGGAACACAAAAATGTCGAAATTTGCCAGAGGATACGCGTACAATACGAACGACAGGGTTTGCTGCTAGTGGTGAAGAGCATGCTTTGAAAAACTTTGCCAACTCATATCGCTGATAGTTAATCGCTGAGTGTGAGGAAGTCACAGGATGAAAGTGTTGACTTTTTTTTCCAAATGGAAACCTATCGGTCTCATTCACCTACGCACCCGTAAATAAATGTATTCTTCGAATACCCAAAAAGCGTTGCCAGCCCCTGTCGGTGCCTCCGTTTTTTATTAACTCAAATGACTACAAACTGTCATTGCGATTATTCAATATTCAGTTCACCAAAAATATTTTCTAATTTGTTAGAAGGAGCGCCATGAATTTCAAGAATTGTGCATGGATGTGGACTAAACATCGAGTGCGTGGTTTTCCACATTTACACCTTTTTCGAACTACAATACTTCGAAAGTGAATAGCTTTTTAGTCTGGATCTTGGGTCACAACTTGGCCCAGTAGCTACCTAGATAGCTGGGCTTCTGAGTACAACCGCAAGTGCATAGTTACCTACATCATGGGTAGACCAAGCAAATGCTACCCGACGTCTATGAAAAGTCAGCGACATTCATGTTGTTTCTGAGTAGTAAAGACCATTCTGTGGTCTTTAGTTGCTTTATAAAGGGGCATTACTCCTCGCACACAAGTTACACTACCTCCTGCTGCTAGTGAGATGGTGACACTGCAGACACTGACGGTACTGCAGGCACTTTATCACGTAAACTAAGAAATTCTTGGCTGAGAAAAAGGACATTCAAGGCGTAAGATGAGAATTTAAATTATTAGTAGAAGTTCCCCAGGGATATATCGGCACTCGCGCAAGATTTTCTTGCTTTCTATGCTGTCTTCAATGAATCCGTATCGATTTATGTTCTGTTCGCCGGCAACAGCTTAATTATAATAATAATTGGATGAAGGCATTCTACGATTACGAATATGGTTATGAATTAGTGGAAAATATTAAATATACTACAATATATTTTCCGAATACTTTAACTGAGCTGCAAGTAACTGTTCACAGGAAGTTATAAACCTTAAGTGCCACCAGCTTTATTGCTAGGGTTCAGTCAAAACAGCGATTCAGCATGGGACCGAAAAATTCCACTAAGGCAGTTTAGGAGGATCAATGAACTAATAAACACAACATCCACAGAGTGAAAGTGGTGCTGCCACAATGTACGCCTTTTCCTGAGAAACCAGAAACTCGTATCTGGTTTGGGTTTTGCAAAATTTTTCTAAGAAAGATTTTTGTAATTCCTGAATATGCAACAAAGCTTAATTTTTAGTTGCATTCCTATTCGATTTGAATACTTATGGCCTAAGTCAGACTACGGTTATTTTGCCAGCATAAAATTAGAACAACAACTGAAACCGAAATTGTTTTAGATTAACTACGAGTATATATGTAACATACTCGTATATAAAGTTTTTTTAGATGCAAGACTACTAGCGTAAGAATCGCATCGACAATTGGCAGTTTTAAGTAATACCACCTTGATCAAAAAGTTCCCGGGGGACACCATCGTGTGGCGCTCCCATTGTTCCCATTTGAGTTCCGTTTTTTTTTTTTGTTAAGTTGGTAAATCTGTTGTTGACATCCCCTCTAAATCTTAGCATTATAGCTTGACATTTGCAAAAGTTACGTAGCCACAAGTACATCTATCTCTGTGTGTGTTGGCGATTTTTTACAATTTTAGAAATGGATTTAAATTTGCAACAACGAACTTGTGCGCGAACGTTGGAAATGTTGGAAAAGTGTTACGGCAACAATTCTCTAAAGAAAGGTCGTTTACCAGTGGCACGAGCGGTTCAAAAGTGGTCGTGAGTCAATCGAAGATGGTGAACGCAGTGGCAGACCATCGATATCGAAAACCGACGAAAACATTGGAAAAAAAAAATGTTGGTCAATAACCGCAAATTAACCATCAGAGAGATAGCGGAGGACTTGAACATTGCCTATGGAACCGTCCAAAACATTTTGGTTAATGATTTGGGTTTCCGTCGTGTAGCAGCAAAGTTGGTGCCAAAAGACCAAGATCAAGACCAATTTCATGCAAAAAAGAGACCGTGTTGACGTCGCAAAAGAGATGATTTGCGAGACTGAATCCGATCCCACATTCATCAAAAGGATCATTACTGGAAACGAGACGTGGGTTTATGAGTACGACATACAATCCAGACATCAGGCAAGTGAATGGCGTTCACCAAATGAGCCGAGACCAAAAAAACCACGTCGTTTTCAGTCAAAAAAGAAGGTAATGCTCACGATTTTCATGGATTACAACGGTGTAGTGCATCATGAATTTTTGCCAGAAGGCCAGACAGTAAACAAAGAGTATTATTTGGGCATTGTGAGACGTTTGCGTGAAGCAATTCGCCGTAACAGACCAGAATTGTGGGCAGAAAACTGGTGGATTTTGCACCATGATAACGCACCGTCGCGGTCGCACAGTGCCATCATTATTCGTAATTTTTTGACGAAAAATGCAACAAATACCATCCAACAGCCACCAAATTCACCTTATTTAGCTCCCTGTGACTTCTTTCTGTTCAATCGAATTAAAAGACCACTACGGGGAACGCGTTTCAGCAGCCGATAAGAAGTACTATAATAGAAAAATCGCAGGAAGCACTGATGTGCATACAGAAAATCGAATATAAAAAAATGTTTCAAGGATTGGATCAAGCGCTGGCATAAGTGTGTTGCAGCCGATGGGGATTACTTTGAAGGGGAGAATATAGATTTAGATGAATAAACTTGTATTTTAAATTTTCTGAATAAATTTTTTGATCATGGGGGTATGCTTAAGAAATGTAATCAAATCAAGGACAAACTTAAACAACTCTGTTGAATGCTGGAAAGAAATTCGATCTACAGCTATAGATCACCAGACCTTGCTCTAAGAGATTAAAACATAATAATTGCTGCAACTAAAATTGCTATTAACTAGTATATCTTTCAACTAGCTAAATCGAAGTTGGTCTTAAAAACTCTTGTCTAACATGGGCAGATGTCAATAAATAAAGTGCCAATGTCAGGTGTCAATTTTCGAAGAGAAAATCACGGATTATTGTCTGATGACGTTGGCCATTAACTGTAGCACGTGATCTGGCCTCACTTTTAAGAAAATTAAGATGAGTGATGCCAGTAGCAAGACCACACAAATCAGCGTACTTTTGAGGTCTTAGTTCACTGTCATCAGTCTTTTCTCGATTTGCTTTTTTCAAGAAATAGCATTTTTTCCAGTTCAAGCAGCTAATCCACAAACCCCTATCACGTCTCGTGGCTTTAGCTTCTGCGTTAGCATCAGCACATAATGGATATACAGAAGTTTAGGCTTTGCAGTCGACGAGTTGACAATTCCGGACCTTCCGCCAGCGCAGCGGCTATAGCTTTGCTTTATGCAGAGTGTATATTTACCCACAACAAAGGAAGCTTAGACGGTCGATTATACGAACAAACAAAACACCTAATCTTCTAAACGTTTAGAGAATTGAAGACAGATTTTCAGAAACGGAGGCGTTTCTATGGTGGAAATCTATTTATCGTTTTTTTAAATGAACATGAATATTAAGGAACTGTCAAAAGTGACAGCACGGTTTGAAATTTGTTTCTACCCGATGACGATCTATCAGAGCAAAAAAAAACCTTTTGATAGTTGGCTACAATTTAACAATATCTACCACAAACTACAATACATTGCTAATATAGCGTACATAGCCACATTAAAATTTGTTTAAACCCTCAATTACGTGGCAGTTTTTTTTTTTTTGTTTATTTGTTTCACATAATAATTTAAACTACCATTAAGGTATATAGCACATTTGCGAATGTTCCTTTTTGGCGGTATTATAAATCAATTTATTAATTAAAAATTGATTTAAGGAACAAAATGACCACAATATCGCTGGAAATGAATTTGAATTGGTTTTTTTTGTGATACCACAAATATTGAAAATTATTATTAATGTCACAAAATGAAATGTTTTACGCTCTTTTTGCAATAAGTGTACACGTTTATACATATTTACATTGATTTGGGGAATAACAGGCGCATTCACTCATATGTAAACGAGTATGTGTGCATGTATAGTTATTGCTAATAAATTGACGCTTTATTTGTTAATTAACTTTAACTCCATTGTGTGCTTTTTGTTGAATTTTAAACATTTGAATTTAGTTTACTTTGGCGTTGTGAATTTAAAATAATTTTTGTTTGCTTATGAATTTGAATTCAACTAAAACATTAACATGCAATTAATTTAGTGCGATGAAAGCTGTATCGTATTTAGAAACATATACAGGGCCTTCCGTATTAGGATTGATTCGCTGTCATATGTTAAGAACTAATCGATAGGAAAACCTTCCAAATATAGCTGACTACATAGATTATACTTTATGTAACACTAGAATCCTTAAGACAAGGATATGATCGACATTTGCGTTGCAGTTCCCTGAGTCTTCAAAATGAGGAAGCTGGTATCTCAGTGCAATCTTGCCAGATCTCCAATAGATTGGAAAGCAACGGCGAAAAGAGCGGCGAAACTGCTATAGATCGGCAGGAAGGGCACAATCTTTTTCATCGGACCGTTGATATGGACTTGTTTACATATAATAGGAATAGACAAGAAGAATATGTGCTTCTGACGAAGCTGCGAAAACGGAAAAAAAAGAATCGGTAACCCATCACCATTACGACTGTGTAGCACTAGGAAAAAAGTATTACATGAATACTTCTAAGGCAAACCTATCTTCAATACAAGAAAGTACAAGCAAATATAGCTAAGATACTCAGGTAAAATCTTTCAAGTAACCAGTATAGAACTAGTGAACCCTGTATTACAATGGCTAAAAATTGGCCTACATATGGATGTTCTTATTACTCAAGTTCAACTACTTCGGTTAAATGGAGCTAGTCTAAGCGAGGCCCATAAAATACAAATAAAAAGCTGAACCAAAGTATGCCTTCCTAGGCCAGTATTTTCTTCATTTACTATTGAGGCGAACCCAACGTAAAAATTCGTCTCACAATTCGATCCGAGTAGCGTAAAATTGCCGCTGCTGACCGAGTTTCCAGAAATGGATGAGCACGGCCATAGGGGTACAAATACAGTAGGCCCTCGGTAAAAGCAACCCTCGATAAACGCAATACCTCGATTAAAGCAACACCGAAATTTTTACCATTAGTGACACAGTAACTGCAACTTTTCAAAAAAATGTGACTCGGTAAACTCAAGTTTCCATCCATGATCTGTTTTCTCCTTTTAACTTTGTTTGTATTTTTTGGTATTTGGTTTTACTGTAACTGGGTAGTTATTTTACAGTTACTTCTCTCAGATTTTCTTACACTCGTGCATTGATCGTAGGTGTATTGTATTTGCGTTTTAATTTACCAGTGTTCAGCTAATTTGCTCTCGGCTTAGTTTTAGTTTTATTTTAGAAATCATGGCTATCGAAAAAAAGTTTCCAAGCTGTCTATAAAGCAGAAGGCTGAGATTTTAAAGAAATTGAGTAAGGGTAAGTTAAATAGCTTTGTGAAACATACGAGTGCAATAAGTCAAGCATTAGCAGAATAAAAAAGAGAAAAAATATGCTTGACAAATTCGTTATTAATTCTGAGGCCAGACCGAGAAAGCGCGTAACTCTAAAAACCAGACCTGTGAGTGTCCATTTGCACACAAATCCTTAAGTTAAAAGCATGTATGCTTCACAAAAAAAATCTAAGAAAAACCAGCAGCTTTTAATGGCAGTAATGACTGGTTTTCAAAATTTAAAAAACGGAATGGAATCCGCAGGCCTAAAATTTGCGGAGAAAAGTTGTCAAATAAGCCAAAACAGATCAAATTTACAATGCAGACGAGTCTGGTCTATTTTTTAAGCTTATGCCAAACAGAACCTTTGTGGGTCCTAAAGAAGCTACTGCTCCTGGTAGGAAAGTAAGCAAGGAGAGAAATAATTTTCTTGCTTGCACCAATGCGTCTGGTGCGGACAAAGTAAAATTGTTCGTTATAGGAAAAGCTTTAAATCCTAGAGCATTTAGGCATTTCGAAAACAAACCAGTCATTTACAAGCCATGGAGGACATAGGAATTTTTTAAAGATTGATTTCATTCAACATTCGTGAAAGAGGTAAAATTATTTTCGAATTGATTTGGTCGAATATAAATTTTTTTTCCTTGGTTTAACATAGGTAAGACAGTTTCTGGAATCGAAAAATTTGCCAAAAAAAGCTGAACTGCTATTGGACGTGTCATCCAAAAGACGGAGAGATGATAAGTGATGATGGAAAGATTGTTACAATGTGTTTGCCAGCTATTCTCTAACCAATGAACCAAAATGTCATCAACTTGACAAAACTGTTCCACCAAAAAAAGACTTGTGGCACATTTAGTCGGAAGCCGAGGTTCAGATTTGGATTTTAAGTTAAGGCATGACATATGCCTCCTGGCTACTGCATGGGACAAGGTTAAGTTTTCGGCTATACAAAAGTGCTAGAAGCCTTTGATGTCTGCTGACTGTGAGTGGAATGAGGAAGATGACCTACCGTTGAGGATCATAAGCGATAAAAGCGACTTGCTTCAATAGTTATTTTCCACTGAAACTTTTGTCAAATGTATGTCCTCCACTGCCAAAAATCAAGACAGTGTATGTTATCCAAGCATTTAGCATTTGTCTTCAATAGGCTGAAGAAAGCTCGGTTTCACTAGAAGATGCATTGACTCATCAAAAACTGTGTGTCAACATTTGGTGCGGATCTTTTATTTATTTCAAACAGGGCTTATATGGCTTATCTGCAGGTGGATGTGTAACATTGTTGGTTTTGTACAAGCACGTTTATCACATTTATTAATTTATTTATTTATTTCTACAACATTAATATAATAGGTACAATATTTATTAAAATACTTTTATGTTTTTTTTATGGATTAGTTGTGTTGGCAAATAAAAATTATAGGAAGTCAACTTGTTTCTTTGCTAGGCATTCATGTTTCTTTTTCTTATGTTTACTTTACGAATGTTGCCTAGGTTTGTTAAAGGCTAATGAGTGGATTCCGCACAGTGTAATTTAAAGTTCGGGAACTAGTGCATCCCTTCTGTTTGCCTCAACATATGAATCTATCGTTTAATTTGTATCTGAAGACATGGATCCTCAAAATACTCCGATGCGATATTCATTTCGTCAATCTGTTTCACTTTTAAAATTCGTTTGTCGCTGGTATTGTTTTTTGATATATTGTTTTTGATATATCTCTGTCCTGTGTATACCTGTAGATTCCATACCTTAGCCTTGATTCTACATATATTGTACATAAGTGCGTGGTAGACAAGTTTTTAGACGCAAGTTAACGAATTGGGTTGAATAGGTATCAGTGCAAATAAAGACCCTCTAAGCTTGTTCTTGAGACTAATTAATGAACGTGAATGTTGACTGTAATGCCTATTAATAATTATTTACATGTATCGAAAACCTCAGAACAC
Organism: Volucella zonaria; assembly: GCA_963966105.1. Classification (NCBI taxonomy): domain Eukaryota; kingdom Metazoa; phylum Arthropoda; class Insecta; order Diptera; family Syrphidae; genus Volucella; species Volucella zonaria. The sequence continues at coordinate 180,904,091 of OZ014533.1, read as the reverse complement.
TATGGGATTTTCGGTATCTTCGGCTGCGAATACTCATGGCTTTTTTTTTTAAATTATTTATTACTAGCCTATTAGCATGACACCATTTTCGTAGCTTCTTCTGGCGACTGATGAGATACAACGACGGCCGTCTCTTCCATATACGCAAACATTATACTGCTCTTGAAACACTTTAAAAGTTCATTGGTGTACATTATGAAAAGTAGGAAGCCGAGCTTAGACCTCTGAGGAATCCCATATTCATTGTTGATTTTAAAGCGGAAGTACTCAATCCAGTGCGCTAAGGTTCCTCTAATGTTCATTCTTTCAACAGTGCTAACAAACTTATTATGGGCGGACGTATTAAAGACTCTACTGAAATCCAAAAATATCACCAGAATATGGTGGTGCTCTCTTAGGCTGGTATTAATCAATAAAGCAAATTTTGGGAGAAGTTAGCTGGCACTTTTTCCCTTTTGAAGGCCAAACTGATCTCGCTGATTAATGTATGTTTTGAGATGAAACTCCATAAACGATCTGCTACGACTTGTTCCATAATCTTTTCTATGGACGGCGGTATTAAGATTGGGCGATAGCTCTCTGGCTGTTTCCTGGCCTCTTTGAGTTTTTTTGAGTTCTGCTGTTGAAAATATCAAGTTTTTTATTTGGTTGCTATTGATGGAAAGATCTCAGCGTTTGTTTTTAAGTCAGTGGCTCATATTGCATCTGCTGCCAGTGCTTTTTGGGTGTTCAGTCTAATTATACCAAATTGTCTATACCGATACACTCCAAATCTGCCAGGGATACTCTACCACTAATCACAGTGCTTTTATGGTTCGATTTTACTGTGTTGCACGTGGGTATGTATTATATAGGTACTCGTAGATGCAGCTTAAGGTACCTATAATAAGGTAATATACTTGGCGCAATTAGTTTGGTCTCGTTCTGCGCTTCTGTCAAATGCTGGCAATATGGCCGACCACAGTGACGACAAAGGCGGAAATATTTCGGTTGCGATAGATTTTTCATTTAACGTTGATTAAACAAAGTTTAAAGGTGTTAAAATGCGTTGTGCTGTGTACGGGTGTTGTGTTAATAACTAGAAAAGCAAAAATAAAACTGGAAATGAGCAGATATCGTACCACTCGTTTCCAAAACAAAGTAGAATGTGCAAGCAGTGGGTATTTTTGTGCCGCCGAAAAGACGAGTTAAATACAAAAACGAATTTGTGGCAAACAATTAAAAAAAAAAGTGATTTTGTCATTAATCCATTGTACGAGCAATATGGAATAGTTCTGAAAACAACTAGAACGAAAGAAGATGCTGTTCCTTCACTTTTGTTACCATTGCAAAAGGATGAAGAAGTGACGAGCCCACGGGATTTACGGATTCAAAATAGACTTTTGATCCCAAGGTATGTGAGGAGCAATTATTATAACCGTTATTCACACTAATTATACTCGTTTTTTTTTATTTCAGTGATGTACTAATTATGCCTGACAAGGAGAACATAGATCTGGAAGTCCTTGCGGAGAATTTATTTCTATCAAACAAATGTGATTGCTCTGCGCAAACTAATGCCTCCAAGGTAGACTGCGGTACACAAGTTAATGGTCGACTATAGTACACAAACTGATGAAATTATCCCTACATATTCTCAGTAAATAGATGACATAGTAAATTAGTGTAATGCGAATTAAGTGTAATTAGAATTTCATCCATTGTGTGTATTTTGCAGAATATTGGAGCAAATAGCAAAATTCAAAGCAGAAAACTGGAAGCAGCAACAACCGAATGTCCTCATGGAATTCATGTATCGACTTCGTTCATGCATACTTGGACGAATTGAAGGAAGTTTATCTATGAATGATTAATTTTATTCTTTAAATAACCATATTTTCTTTTAATACATCACGTTCATATTTACATCTTCTACGGACAATACTTTCGTAGATAATAGACCCGACTTAGAAGGTACGGGCTATTTAAGTAGCACTCTACTGAAGACACTTAATTCCGACTTCATAGCAACTGAAGAGCCGGTAGATGAACTGGAATCTCTACAGTAAGATGGACTGGAGCATTTGGTAGGATACATTTGCCACAAGGATCAAGAATCCAGATTTAGCTGTTCAAAATACCCAGCAAAAGACATCGTTCACGTGGACTAATCAGCTGACGATGGGATATCTTTAAAAACCTAAAGACGAAATGATGGTAAATATGGAGAAGATGGAGACAATTTTTAAAACGTTTAATAAAGATGATATGGTTTATTATCGTAACTATTTAAAACAGTTACTTAATCTCTCAAAAGACATACCGTCCGAAAGAAAAGTGAAAGACATTTTCTTCCGTTCACGTATGTACTTAAGAATTAAACACCTAAGCAATACAATAGAAGACAATTTAACAAGTAGAAAATGAAAAATGAAAAAAACAACGTTGTAAAATGCCGCTCTTCCAGAATTGACGTACTGTAAGCAGTCCTTCCGGACATCTTGTAGTGGTTTGTTTATAGTATTCTTCTGTGGAAGCCTCTATCTCAGATAAATTTGTCTCAGCAGCTTCTTCGATCTCCCAAAACTTACGGAACAGCTGCTTTGTAGAGGGAGATTCTAAAGGATGTGTATAATACATTTGTCGTAACTCCGCTGTTAAAGTCACTAACTGAGAACCAAAAACAATTCAAAACGAAATAGGTTTCATGTACAACTGGCATGCAAATTACATGCAAATTAATCTGCTCCCAATAAGAAGGCGATTGGTAAATCGCGATTGAAGTTGAAGTCAGCCAACTCTAACCACTGCAGATGTGGTAGATTGTGTAAGTTAACCTAATTCGTCATGGTGTACTGCGTAACTTTTCGGAGTACGATTGCTTCTCCTTGAATCTGGATGTCTGAACAGATAGTACGAATTTGACTCAACTATGGGACGTCGCAGCTTTCTCGACTCCGACACTTACTGTTGGAAGAGACATGCTTGCTCTTTGCAGTCTTAGATGAATTGCAACTGATGCCAGAATAAAACTATTGGGGCTTCAGATTCTTGGTCCATCTGGATTCGAATATTCATCGAAATTGGCTGTCGTTTAAATTAGTGTTCCAATAACTGTGGGTAAGATAACTTTCCGCTGTAAATAAGTTTCCTACATGAGATGTTACCGCATTATCATCAGCTGTATAAATTGCTGGGGTATCCCCATGGAGCTCAGTATGATAGTTGGCCTGACACTTTTTTGCGCCGACTCGATGTGTGCGGATTATGCAGGCAGTTGAAACAAAGGCTTCCGGAGCACACCGGAAACAAATTTGATGACGAAACGATATGATGAATGTTGACAGACTTTGTCGCTGACGCTGATCTGTTTGATCACGAAGAAATTGCATCCAAAGTGTGTATGCGATTTTGCAAGAATTGGCTAAGTCGTTGTACGTGGGCAGTGTCACAGTCGATGTTGATGAATATTTCTTGTGCCACAATCGAGTTTTTGAACAGTAATGTATGTCGATTAACCAGTCATCTTAGTAGTTGACTGACCGTCGGAGTCCTTCCGAAGCTTTCATTGCTGCAATTGTGCCATCGAAAAGCCGCTGTAATTCACCAAGAGGTTCGGTGTTCATTGCATGAATCGAAGTGAGTGAGTAGATAAGAAGTGACCATTCTGATAGCAATCGCATATGATTTTCCAAGCGCTGGTGTAATTTGCAGAATAGAAAGTAGTCCATTGTCGAAAATCTATAGTCCAAAATTGAAAATCCCCTTCAAAATGAGTTGGATTCATTTTTGGTAGGGTTTCTGGGTAAATAGTTTGTTTTTGGTGGGCCGTGATACATTCCCAGCAACTCGGAGTTTTATTAGCGGCCTAAGAAATTTTAGATAAGACGATAATTCTACCTGCAAATATGACTCATTGGTAAAATACTCTAGTTGCAAACTTTTCTCATCCGCTTGATTGAGGAGTGCTTCGTGATTCACCATAATCTTTCCCAATAGTAACTGACTATATAAATTCTTATTTGTAAGTAGGCAACAATTAAATTTTCCCGATTGATTTTGCAAGTATTAGAATAGAAATTATCGATATGTTTTATTAGTTACTGTTGGTTTCGATATCTTGGGGGCACACGTGATCGAGCTACTTGTAACTCAGAAATACGCATTTGGTATTCCCGAACATGTTATCAAGCTTTGAGTGTCTTAATTTAATATTCTCTCATCGACGATCGAGTGCAATTCACGTATACGACAGCTACCAAGCTCTCGTACGAATGGATCAATACGAAAATGTAACCACAATATATATTTTTCCAAAACCTATGCGTTTCCACAGACATTTTACAATCTTTTTAGTCAAAATATGCCGATAACCCAGCAACGATAGGACCTCTAGAATTCGTACGAGGAAGCCGGGGTTCTATTTTCAAACATTAAATGGTATGAAATAATCTTTTAATTGAATCGTCATCAAGTTATGCAATTTCTTCTTGTTTTATGTAAGCAAAAGGTCTGAATATTTAAAAAAAAAACACCCTTTGTGCATACAGATGTACCCGTACTTTGAAGCTGCAATATGTGAAAATATTGTAGTATTCCAATGATTTGCTTTATTCACCTGGGCTTCCGGAATTCAATACTTAATCATGCCCACACACTTTACCGCATGGTGTATCACCACATTGCCAGCGGGTGTTTTGAAAGCAATATCTTAGAATGATCACATGAAAACGACGACCCTTTATGAGTTTGCTCCTACGAATATAAGGATATACAATCCATACACATGTGTACATGTATAGCTATCCAATCCTCATTTCATAAATTTATAGGACAAGACAGGAGAACGCTCATCGATTATCTACTCGAATTCACCATTTTCAATTTGTATACACCATCAAAAAAGAATAAACCTTTCATTGTTGTTCTCGTAGATTTTATTGTAGTTGCCATAGCTATGCATGTAAAGGTCGTTCGGGGAGTATCCTCTGGAAGGTAAAATGTCATGAAAAGAGAGATTATGGATCGTTTAAACTTCACAATTATCTCGAAATTACAGAAATGAAAATACCATTGTGAGCATAATTTGACTTTTCTTATTCTGTCCATTATCGCTTAGTGAATTCCTTCTCTATTATCCGCACAAATATCATTCATGCACACACTGATATGCATGCATACATATGTATGGGGGGTACTCCGCTAAAACAAGTCATGTGCAAAGTCATATGTGGATTTACTTCCCTTCAATCAGCTCTCATCCTGATTTAAGGGATATACCCTACATACTCGTAATATGATATTACACACAAGTGCTCGTATAACCGGCCACAAAGACAATCATATGCAGTCCTGCAACAGCACTATCGTATGATGGAATTTTCTTTGCCTCATTGATTGACGTTTCATACAGAAATAGACCGAAAGGCAAAAGTTCATTCTGCATTCGTTTGGCAACCGGATGTGATGCCAATTATTCTGGAGATGTGCTCGATCTGATTGGCCTCAGGTGCAAGCTGCTGCTTCTGCACCAATGAATGTACATAAACACAGGAAGCCCCATTCATACACGCTCAGTTATGGACACTTTGTCTGTGAACACTTCCAATTACACGTTCCATTACGATGGCAATGGCCACTAGGGAAATCCAATATTTTCATTGCAAAATCCTTGGGTGCATATACAATAGAAGCGCAGTATTTTAAAATGCCTGCATGGGCCCAAAAACCGTTGCCAGCAGCTGCAGATTCATTGGACACCCTTAGTGTGCCAATATGACAGTGTGAGCCGGTTATAAATTCCAGTAAAAACTTTGGCTTTTCGACCATATCGCCCTAAAAGTAAAGGTGCGTTATTCCAAACTACGAGTACCTGGCAGGGCCTGCTTGTATCGTACTCGTACTTGTACCCTAAATCGTATATCCGATACGAACGCGAAATGAAACTGTGCTTAGGTTCGTTATACTTCATGGTTAGTGCACATGTGAGTAAACCCATATTGGTGTACAATGTACATACCTGTATGAACTGGTGCTAGCAGGTGGATAGAATGGGTGAATCTCAAAGGATAGCGAGACAATAAAATGAAAACATGACCCCAAACTTCCTGTAATTTCTCAAAGTGCTGTTATTGTGTAGTTGTTCCATACTCGTACCTGCAGCTGAATGACCATAGAGAATAATCGCCGAAAACGACATCGAACCGTGTGTACGGGTATATGGGAATTTAGGCAGGTGCAACAGCTATGCAATTACGCAGCCAATTCCCTGATTTAAAGAACGAAATTGAAGTTTAGAACTCGATTTTCCACGCACAGGGCATATGCCCTGAATGGACAATTTTGTTGAAATTCAAAACTTAAGTCGAAACAAGTTGTTAATTTAAAAAAAAACAAGAAACAAGTGGAAAATTACTACAATAGATGGAGTGAAAAGTGACATCCTTGACCGCCAGAATGCGCTGCTACTGCAAAAAAGGTTATGGTGCCTTGAAGTCCGTTCATATTTAGGCAGACATGCCAAATTTCAGAGCGATACTGTCTTTAGTTTTGTTTTGACAGCTGATTGTTGTTGACGTGTTTGGCATCATGTTGAGTACGGACAAAAACGAATTTCGTTCCCTCATAAAACATTATTTTTGGAGAGGCAAAACGGCGAGGGAAACAAAAGAAAAGTTGGATAAATATTATGAGGCTAATGCTCCGTCAGATTACACCGCCAAATATTGGTTTCGAGAGTTTCGCGGTGGCCGCAACTCCACTACCGATTCAGTCCGCAGCGGCAGGCCCTCCGATGCGGTTACAGAGGACAATGTCAAAAAAATACATGAAATGGTGTTGGCTGACCGGAAAGTGAAGGTGCGCCAGCTAGCAGATACCACAAAGATTAGTACTGAGTGCACACACCATATTTTGGGCAATATTCTGGATATGAAAAAGTTATCCTGCCGCTGGGTGCCGCGAGTGACCAAAAACACGAACGCGAGAGCACTTCGAAAGAGTGCTTGGACTTGCTGATGCGGAATCGGGTGGACTTTTGGCGTAGATTGGTAACTGGATTTAGATACCTCGGACTAGTATCTCTTCCCAAACCTCAAAAGATGGCTCATCAATAAAAAATTCAGTTGACGCAAGGAAATCATCGACCCAACGGAGGAGTACTTTGCAGATCTTCCGGAAAATTACTTTTCGGACGGGATCAAGAAGTTGTGTATCAAAATAAAAGAGGACTATATTGAACAATATAAAAAAACATTTAACAAAAAAAAAATTTTTTAATTCCCAAGGAGGTCACTTTTCACTCCATCTAGTATAAGCGAGACCTGATGATAATCCGTATTAGAGCTAAATTCGCTAATATAAGCGAGTCCCAACACAGGGGAAAGATGAAGCTGCTAAGAAACGCTCTTAGGAACTCCTGACATATGAATCGTACTCAGCGCCATAATATAGGGATAGGAAAGCAGTTCACATCCTCCATAACATCAGATCCGAAAATGGACGCAGTCTGATAGACTACGCCAATAGACAGCAAATCGCCATGGAACAGGGCCACGTGGCGATCTCTTGATTAAAACGCGACAATCCAAATTGATCATATTGCGATAGATATAAGACACCCATCCAATATTCAAGACAATCGCGCATTCGGGGGTGACAACTTTGACTCATGCCACTACCTAGTAGTAGGCAAGATACGGATGCCGATATTAAGAGCAATACACCACCGAACAAATGCTGTGAGAGCTTGATGATGGACGGTTAAAATCGAAAAAAAATCGAATGCTGCAAGAACACTATCATAAATGCCACCTGCAATGAGCTAAATTTCACAGGCGACCATAAACAACAAACGAAAAATCCTCGGCGGGCAGGCTCAGTCGACATAGCACCCGGACATGAGAACTGATGTTGACAAGTGTCAACAGAGGAGAAAACCAAACAGAGGAAGTTCGAAAAACTCTGGGACGAGAACATTGAAAGATGTTCCCTTAAGAACCGGACTCGAAAATTTTTCAGAAATCTAAATGACAGAACGGAGATATTTCTGGTCTTGGCGTTCCTGCAAAATTCGTACAGCAGTTCATCATATTGACGGAAAACTTCAGCGGCTTTGTCAAGGTCGGTTGAAAGATCACAGAATTTTTTGATATTAAAAAGGGTCTAAGAGAGTGCGAAGCGCTACCATGGAATTTCTTTACCATCGTCCTTGAAAGAATTGTGCCCAAAATATTTGCTGCCCTCAAAGAAACACGATCAACAAGGACGCCTTTGATAAAACCAGGACAAGTATAATTTTTCGTTCCATTAATGATATAAGCGTGGAGATCTGGCGAAAAGCGCTCTTGATAACTGCTATTTCTATGAGCTAAGAAGAAAATTGGGCAGCAATTCCCTATATCGAGCAACGAAGAATACATTGTAAATATTTGCATCACCAATGTTCCTTAAAATGGCCTGGAAGCATAAACACTCTAACGAGCCGGGTTGGTTTGAACTAAAGATTATCGGTAAGATTTTTGCTTTTGTCTGTGTTGACGGAGTTTAGAAAAGAAGAAGTATACTGGGTCCCTGTAGACATGAATCTGGACAGAAGGTCTCATCTACAGTGATTAAGACAGTAGACCTCATGGATATCAGAATTCGAGTTCGAAGGATCTTCGGTGGAATGACGCTTTCCTAAGCTGGCACAAACAGTTGAAAGAGATCTAGCTGACTGAATAGGCGTGTTCGCTGGGGCTTTTGATGGTCCCGGAGTGAAGGGATATTATCTACGGACCAGAGCAATGATCCTTTCTTGTGGGTAAATACTACTCCTTCACCAACTGAGTGGGAGCATTCTGACTCAAAGTTGTATTTTATGAGCTTGAGATTTGAATTTATTTTGAATTCGCGTATCTCTTCTCTCTTTTTGTGCCGACCGACTTTATGCGCTAGATTAACTCTTCCAATATTGGAATGATAACTTCCAATCAGTTTTGATTCCTTGAATATTATTTACCCTCCTGCAAGTGTCTCAAGATATTTGCTCTTTTTTTTTTATATTTCTGGAGAGAAGTGTCCTCAAAGTCAAAAATTAGCATCGGCAAGAAAAATGATACAGGCTCCGAAATTGGATATCTGAAGTATCTATTAAGATATCAACTTTATTTATACGCAGTTACAAAGGCTAGTATTTCTTCTAAAAATGTTAGTATTAACAGAGCGAATTCCGTTAACATGAAACAGTGTGTGTATCTAAGCTTTTTCTTAAATCTTCAATAAATAATGTCAAAATTTGAGATGAACCCTTACTGTATAAAAATTTTTTTTTTTCTTAGAATATACCCAAGAATCATTTTTCAAACTATTCTTGAAAAATTAGAGGACACCCTGTATAGAACCGCAAAGAATTTGAGAACGTTTTGTGAGTTTAAAGCATCTACTAATATTCTCAAATCTCTGAATTAAACTTTGAAGCAATTCCAATGTAATGTTCTTGTTTTTGAATCAAATCATCTGCACGCGCTTAGGATCACTTTTTCGAATATCTTGTCGATACCTCCATTACTTAGGGGAAATATAAATATCCATTATATTTCATCGGCTCTCACTGATTTCGTACCCCGCGATGGGTCCTAGAGCACTTGCAGCTCTTACTCTAAAATGGATGGGAGCATTTCTAACCATCTAACTGAAAGCAAGAAGGACCTTATCAATTAGTGAAAGACAAAAGCTCTGCATTTTGAATATCAAAATGTAAGATCATCAAATCATCAATTTTGTCGGTGCACTGTTTCATATTGTTGTAAGGGCATAACAGCTACAGCAATTGGATTCGGTAAACCATCGTTAGAATTTTCACTTCGTAGCCTTGCTTAGTATCGTCGGTGTTTGTGTTTACTGTGTTTGTTTGTAATTATGACTAGGGAATTCAGGATGAACGTAGCTAATATACGCGGGCTAAAAAGCAATGACTTTTCTGCGTACGTCCACGTCTGTAAGTACAGACCAGCTGTTTTGGCACTTAGTGAAACACAGGTAGATCCCCGCCCACACCTCTCAGATCACTCTGATATGAAGTTACCTGGCTACGAACTAGTTAAACTATTCTTTCTCCATCGCGGTCTCGCCACTTAAGTGCGTAGAGATGTAGCTTATCAAATTCCACCACAATGTAGTCCCTGTTCCAATCCAGAATTCAATATCATGTGGTTAAAATTCCATCTCTCCAGCAACTCGACTTTTCACGAGTTTGATGCGCTGTCTGACTCCATTCAATGAATTGTATCCCTGTATCCTCATACTGAAATCGTGATTACGGGCGATTTCAATATAAACAATTCTGGGTGGCTTCAACATTCTGAATAGACGTCACCCGAAGGAGATCTTTGCTGCGGAAAACAACTTAACGTAGCTTGCAAATGAGCCCACACGAATACCAGACGTTGATAGTCATACCGCCAACACATTGGATTTATTTTTAACTTCTCACCTTGACAAGTACTGCGTTGATGTCCTCTCCCCTCTTGGATCGTCGGACCATTGTGTCATATCAGCTAAATTCTCGTACACCCACCGCAAAGTTAGAGAAAAGATTCCTAAAAGAACCATATGGCAATACGAGAAAGCCAACTGCAGCGGTATTAACAGCTTCTTTAGGAATTTTAACTGGTCGTTATGTTTCCTCGATAACGACGTAGATGCCGCTGCTGATATGATCACGGCCATTATGGGCCGTGGCTCAAGTGGTAGTGGACTGGCTTCCCAATCGGAAGGTTCGGTGTTCGAATCCTAGCCTCGCCCGAAAGACATATCATCCATTTTTTCACTTAACGAAAATCAATTAAGACCAGTAGTTGACTAGAAATCAACATCAAGCCAACTTCCACTAAGAATTTAGTCTGCCCATTACTCGTAAATGTTGGATACCACCCATGGGGAGAAATAACCACTGAGTCCAAACATCTTACTTTCTCTCTCTATCCCATTTTCCAAAAAAACTTAACACATGCTGAGGCATTATAAGTGTATTCATATGAACTTGAGTGTTAAGTTCTTTTAAAGAAAAAAAGACACCATTCTCTTTGGAATGTGAAACTTTAGCAATCATCGGATGAAGAGTATCAAACCAAAAGAAAAGGCGTGGTACGACTCGGGCTGTAAAGAGGCTGTCAGGGTTAGAGAAATGTTTTTTCGGTCTTCAAGACCAACCCGACTGAGGAAAACCGAAAAAAGTTTAAACGAGCCAGATATGACTACAACGTCTTTCTCAAGTGTGTGAAATTCCAATACGACCAAAACCTGAGGCAAAAAATACTACAATGTCCCAAAGGTAGTAATAATTTTTGGTCGTTCGTCAAAAATATTAGAAATTCTGCCTCATCCTCCATCCCAACGCCCATTTACAATGACATTCCAGCTGTCAGCTCTTTGGACAAGGCCAGTTCAACATTCCCCGATTGTACTTTGTCCCCGCCGACACTTGAGTGCGTCGAATATTCAACGGGACAAATACACTCAACTCATGGAATATCTCGAAACACGAAAACTTGTTAATGACCGGCAGTGGAACCAAATCATACACCAATCTGGCGAAAGCGAGATGGTTGCGCTTGATATTTTTAAGTCATTTGAGAGAGTTTGGCATCAGGCTCTTTTGTCGAAAATTCGGACTCCCACCCCTGGAAAGTCAATATCGAAACCAAACACACCTGAGTTTCAAACCACTGCATCACAACAATGCTTTCCTATCTAGGGTATCTATAACCCCTTAGACGCGCGTAAATTATAAAAAAAAAATAAAAATACGTGCTTTTGGGATCGATGACTCTCTTCTTCAATGGATTAGAAACTACCTTTTGGAACGTTCAATTCAAGTTGCCTTAGACGGTTTCAAGTCTGTTATCCATAAAATAAATGCTGGTGTGCCCCAGGGCTCCGTTCTGTCTCCGACACTCTTTTTAATTTTCATTAATGATCTCTTGTCTGCTACTTCTAATCCAATATATTCCTTTGCTGATGACAATACTCTCTGCTTTTCATATTCGTTCCTGGACTCACGTCTCTGCTCTTCGGCTGTAGAACGGGAATGACAGCGTATGTAAAGCTCATTAACTTCCGATAGCAACAGCATAACCAAATGCGGAACTATCAACCGAGTGGAATTTAATGCTTCCAAAACTCAATGCTGCCTGCTGTCGTTAAAGTAAAATTCAAATACCCAGCCCTTATCCATGAATGGCACTTACATCGTCGAAACCGATAGGCTTTCCATTCTCGGTATGTGTGTTAGTGACAACTTACGTTAGAATGACCACATATTCGGTGTCGTCAAAAATGCTGCGAAATGTCTAAGTTTGCTCAAGCGATGTAAGAAATATTTCACTCCCTCTGATCTGACCTCAATATGTAACGCGTTTATCCGCCCGAAATTGGAGTACAATGCCCACATCTTGTCAGGTGCTCCTAAAACATCTCTGCACCTGCTAGATAGGATTCAAAAACGTGCGATAAAACTCATTGGTGATACTAATATCAGTCAATTAATTGACACCCTCGAACACCGACGTAATGTCTCCTGTCTCATTTTGTTTTATCGCTATTTCCGCTACCAGTGGTCCATTGAAATCGCCAGTACCATTCCGCCCATTCAAACTTTCAACTGTAACACCTATCTCGCTATGAATGCTCATCAATATACCCTCAAGCCCACTTTCGAACGTACTTAAAAATATCGTGATTCGTACAACTCGCTTATGGAATGCCCTGCCGATCTCTGTGTTTCCTGGTCGTTATAACTTACAAACATTTAAAAACAATGTACATCGGTACCTGTCTTTTCATTCTCCCTAAATTGCCTTCGCCCGCGCTATGTACGAACATTTTAACAGTACAAAAACCCCTCGTGTGCGCGCTCATTACATAAAAAAAAAAATCAGGATTCGGCAATTGACGTGCCGAAGAGATTAACCTTCTACTGACCTATTCCAGAAGTCCGCATCATTTTAAAACGCAATGACCTAGCTAAAATAGTGAAAAAAAAGCACATCCCTGAGATACAATCAAAAACGTAGTTAAAACACGTATACTCCAGAAGTTTCGAAACTAAAAACAACCAATTCAAAGTGTTTAACTCACTTTAAAGTGATAAGGAAATTTGTGGCTTAATTTTAATGTTTCCCAACAAAAAAGCAGATGGAAAATGCATATACGAGTACAAATATTTGCGTATAACTCTGTAAAATTGTCTTTTCTTGTAGATATTCGTTCGCCCAAACGCTTTACTCTTTCTTGTTTAACTTGCAAGTACAATGCATTCAAAATTTTGGCTGTGAGACCACATGTCGCTTCGGTTTCCGACTTCTTTTCTTTTTTATGGCAGCGTATTTTTTTTTTCTTTTTGGCTTTTTTGCTCAGTATCCTCTCAAACGAAGTGTTCCGTACTTTTAAATGTACTGCATGGTCGTCAGCCAAAAATCGCTTTGATGAAGAGGATGGCAGCTGGCATAGTGACAAAACCAAGTCGCACTTATATTTTCCGGCACATGACTTCCGTCCGGTAGCCATAAATATTACCCAGTCCGGTTCAAGTGTTGGATATTCTTCAACACGCATACTTAATACCAAAACAAAAATTGTTCCCTCACCCACATCAAATTTATCGTAAGATACTCGTACATACATCTTAAGCCTGCTACTGTTTCCCATTACCAAGATAAATGTAGAAAATCCGTGCGCTGTGTTATTGAATTTTAAAAATACGATGGGGTTCCTTTCCCCCCGTGACAGCTTTTGCAGGCTTAGGTATTGCCCATCTGTCCGGGACTGTGCATGATGATATATTGACAGATTCCTCAACACATGGAGTTTCAATTCGAAAGTAATTCAATTTGGCATATTTTCCAGAGGAACGAAGTACATATTGTATCCATCACGCATCCGTTTGGTGATGAGAGGGGCCAGCCCTTGGAAATATTATATCTGATTTTACAGACTTGCCATTTGTTTCCTACTGAAACACACATACTTGGATCTCCTCGCCTCATGCCGGTTACCTTCTTTTTTTCGACCGTCTTTCGTCGTCCATCAAGGGATATTTTGCTCGGAGAGAGGAGTTTCAATGGAGGCTATTACTTTCCACCTTCTGCCTTCTGCTGACGTTGTTGCTTCTGGTGGTGTCAGTTAGTCAATTCAAGTAGAAAATCGTTATAGAGCAACGTCAAACCAGCAACTGTAGAGTGTAGAGTGTAGAGTACAACCCCCATCACCGTCATCGTCATTTTCACCATCACCACCCACCACCACCCACCGCTAGCATCTCCTTACATAGTATGTAGAGAATGTCCTTATTGTCGTTTATGCAATGACGTCGCTGTGTATTACTCGATTTGGGAATCATCATGTCCTTCGAATTCACTTAGAATAAACAAAGCGAAGAGTGAATAGCCGCTCCCAGCCCGAACCAACACAGCCACCTCTCCGCTCTGAGCTTTGGGCTCCGTTTCGCAAGAATTTCAATAGATTGATATCCCTCTGACATTTCAATTAAATTTTCACCAATCGAATTCAATGATGTACGTACTGGTCGCATCCTTCATCCTGTACTCTTCGGTTCCATCGTTAGAGTTAATGGTTTTTGTCAAACGAGGATGAGGAGTTTTTTGTCCATCTTTCGTTGGCATTGGCGTTGGCGTTGTCGTAGTTGTTGTCGCTATCGTTGTCCCGTCGCTTCGCTCGTATCAGTCACAGTATCAATTTTTGTGTAAAACGACAACGACCACACATTTTCTCCAGCTCTTGTCCAATAATGGTCCTTTTGAGAGATTTTCAATTCTCGCACAATTTCCTTCTTGCCCCAACTCCCACTCGTCGATCTTATTCTTTTCATTTTTTTTTTTTTTATTTTTTTTATTTTTTTTTGTAGTCGCTTGCTGTTCTCATTTTGGGTTGTGCATAAGGTTCTCTGTGTTGGCAAAATCATAGTCATCTTTTGATTCGATGTCATGGCAAAGCTAGTACGACAACGAGTACACAGAAAATAAATGAAAAATGACAATATGAGCCATAGCACGCTCTTGTGCAAAAACGAATGGGTAGTACTATCATCCCCATATCCTTTTGCATCACCCCCCTTACATTCGACTACATACATTTCATTATGAAAGTATGTGACAAAAATCAAATTGAATACAAACATTTCGGAGAAAGTTCCTTAAGCATGCCCTTGGAAACACGAGAAAGTTGAATCCGCCAAAGAAAAATCTTAATGGATACATCCATCCAGCAAAAAACGCTACAGCCGGGAGCGACGCTACGTAAAGTGAGATATGCCGAAAGTGCAAAGGGAAGTTTGCGTGCAAATTGAAAAGCCAAATTTGCGGCAAGCCCAAGTAAACAGGGCTAAGGTTAAATCAATTCCGTCGCACATTCCTTTTGAGAAGAGCGGCAAAACAAATTCCTTCAGATGACTATGATTGAAAGCGCGCCGAATTCGATTTGAAAGCAACCACCCATCTTGCCGACAAGTGCCTATGAATGCAATCACCATGATGCCTTCAATTCCCTCACTCACACCCAAGCGTGAAGTCCTTAGCCTCACCATCACCAACATTCCCACCAACACCCACACCCACACCCACTCCCACACCTTTATCCTCGCAGTGGAAATCAAACAAAATAAATAATTTTCAAAGAATATTGAAATGGAAATCTAAAATGTGAGTGTACATACATACATATGGTATGCATGTATGTATTCTCGTAAATCGGTGCGTTGTGGTTTTAAACAAAGGACTCAATGGAGACTGTTGTATGTTTGGCAGGCAGGAAGCATGGCAGGCGACAACAAAAATCGGGCGGTGGTAGGTGCGAAACCGTGCAGTGGAGCAGAGGGCGCTCTAAGAAATAATAAATCAAAGGAGGTGAATCAAATTGAAAGCGCTAACAACTGAAGCAGTATTAAACAAATTTACATATTTATTTTTTTTTTTTTTTTTTCAGCAATGGTGAAGTTTATTTTTCTCTTTTTTTGTTTTTTTTTTTTTTTTTTTGGCTTGTGTTTATAGCTTAAGGCTCACTTGGGTGGGTGTATCCGTAAAGTAACCATGATACTATTGATTGATGATGATGTAAATTTGAGGTAAATTTGCGTCAACATGTCTGCAAGTGTGTGAGTTTAATGTCAAGAAAGGTGTTTTAGGCCGCGCCGCCTGCAAAAATAATCGTCCAGGATTTCGTGCGTAAAAGAGTAATTTAGAGAAACTGCTATTTCTTTGCTACATATGCATGTATGTATATATGTAGATTTTAACATATGAACGAGGGTATGTAAGTTCTTTTGATTTATCAAAGCCGATATTGCTTTTACGAATACATGTAGCACGAACGCGCTGATTTTTCTTTTGACAATTTTGCGGGGCGTAATTTAGCGCGTGCTTATTTTGTATTACATACTCGTATTTGTAGACTTTCTAGGCACGCGCCTAGTTGGCGTGGTGTGGTGAGAGTTGAATCAAAAGAATAGGAGTACTCGCATCTCTTCAAATTTTAGCTTGTCGCTAATAAAATTTTAAAATATTTCAATACGAGGATCTTCTACACGTATCTAAGTATCTACAGATCTTACATGTATCTATGGTACATACTACTTTTACAGTTTAAGAAAAAATTTAGATTCTTTACTTTTTACTCGCATCTTGTTTCTTTTGAACCATTTACCAGATTTGATTTTCCTCTCTGAGATATGGATCTATAATTTTGAGGTTTCAGATTTGTATATACCTAATTTTACATTTGATGCTACGTGCAATGAATCTTATTCATCTGGTGGTATCGCAGTATTTTATAGAAGCGACATGGCGTGTAAAATTATTAAATCTAATATGATCAGTGCTGACTTAATGCGAAATTTCTGGTGCCCGGTTTTGTTTTATTGTAATCTGTAGATTACATATGTGTTCAGTACAGGTGTTCTTGGATGAATTTTCAGAGTTTCTCGAAAAGTAAACTTGTAAAAATCTGGTTCTGTTGGGAGACTTTAACATAGACATTCTATCGAATTTAGCCAATGTCGATCTTTTTCTTTCAACTTTGTCTTCTTTTGGCCTCGAATCATTACTGTCCCAACCCACTCGAGAAGTTGTGAGCTCTAGCACTTGCTTAGATCATATCTACATAAGGTTGCATAGGAATAACTGCTTAACTTATAAATCAGCAATATACGATCTAAAACTAACTGACCACTATTTAACCAGTATTCAGCTTAACAACGCTGTCTTCAAATCTAAGCAGACTGTTGTTAAAGATATTTCTAAAATCGGTTTTATTGCTTTAAGTAGAGCTTTGACTTTTGAATTTTGGGATGAAATCTACAGAGTAGATGACCCTTCTATTGCATTTGGTTTGTTTTTGACTAAATTGCAGTTTCATATCTCGAATTCCAGCCAAAAAATAAGGAAAAAAAGCAACAAATTTATTTGTATCAAACCTTGGATGACTTTATCATTACTGAGGAAAATTAAAAAGAAAAACCATCTATATATTCGTGTTATCAGGCATCCAAACAATATTAGGCTTAAAAGATTTTATAAAAAACTATGTGACGAACTAAGAACCGAAATACCTCTCTGTAGGGATACCTACTTCAGTGGTAGGCTATCCGCAACGCTAAAAAGGAATGGGAAATCGTCGACGAGATTCTAAATAGAAAAAAACCAAACGTTGATTTAGTTTTAAACAGAAATAATACGCTTGTAACTGAGCCTTTGGAGATTGCTAATCTTTTTAATGATTATTTTGCAAACGTCACAAGTACCATTCAGGATTTATCAATGCTAGATAACTCTTCATGCCAATTTTTACCCCACAATCCAGCAGGAGGAATTTCAAATGCACAGTTTCTTCTTTCAAAGTTTTACACCACTTGAAATATTGGGTCTACAAGTAAGTTTCCAGCGTTTGTCAGAGATGGCGCCACAAGTGGATCCCGGGCAGAAATGTCAGACCCCATGTGTTTTATTTGTAGGTTTTGTATCTGTCAACAACTTTGCAGCGTTATATTTGAGCAGTTCTATTGGTGTCGTACATTTTATCGAGCAAAATCATTGCAAGTTTCCAGCCAAATAAACGTTATTTGCGGGAAGCGCTGCTTTTATTCTTTAATATGAAGAAAAGTGCGGCTGAGGCCTATCGTTTGCTTTCGGAAACTTGTGGGGCGGAATGTATTAGTGAATCGACGTACCGCGAGTGGTTCAAACGGTTCAAAAGTGGTGATTTTGGAGTTGAAGGCAAAGAAACGCTTTACTGGATGACGATCCGTGTCAGATTCAAGAAGAACTTGCTGCATCATTGGGCGTCACGCAACAAGCCGTTTCCCTGCGCCTAAAAGCACTGGGATTCATTCAAAAGGTTGGAAACTGGGTGCCGTACGAATTGAAGCCAAGAGACGTCGAACGGCGATTTTGCATTTCCAAAATGTCACTGCAGCGGTATAAAAATAAATTATTTTTGCATCGTATTGTCACCGGTGATGAGAAATTGATTTATTATGATAATCCTAAACGCAGAAAATCGTATACAAAGCCCGGCGAGCCCGCCCAATCGACGCCGAAACGAAATATTCACGTGAATAAGGTCATGCTCTGCATATGGTGGGATCAAAAGGGTGTCGTATACTACGAACTGCTTCCGAGTGGTGAAACCATCAAAGGACCATTATATCGAACCCAACTAATTCATTTGAAGCGGGCATTAAAAGAAAAATGGCCAGAATATGAGACCAGGCATGAGTCCGTAATTTTTCATCACGACAACGCTCGGCCAAATGTTGCGGTTTCGGTGAAAAACTATTTGGACAATAGTGGATGGGAAATTCTGCCTCACCCGCCTTACAGTCCAGACTTGGCACCATCTGACTACCACTTGTTTCGTTCGATGCAGAACGCTCTTACGGGAATACGCTTCAGCTCAGTAGAGGAAATCAAAAATTGGCTCGATACGTTCTTGGACTCGAAAGACGAGAAATTTTTTTGGTCCGGAATTCATAAATTGCCATAAAGATGGGGGAAAGTTGTAGCTTCCGATGGACGATACTTTGAATAAAGCATTGTAACTATGTTTTCATAATAAAACTTCAAATTTTGGAAAAAAAACGCTGGAAACTTACTTGTAGACCCAATACATAAAATTATACGGTCACTAAAATCTTCTAACTCATCTACGTACGATGGTATTTCAAGTAGTATTATTAAAAATATATCATTCCTAATTTCAGATGTTCTTTCCTATATTTTTAACCTTAGCATTGAAAAAGGTATCTTTCCTGTTTCACTCAAAACATCGGTCGTAATTCCATTTCATAAAAAAGGAGATACTACAGCTCCAAACAATTACCGACCTATTTCTCTTTTATCTACTTTTTCTAAAATTTTTGAAAAAGGTGTTAAATCTGGAATGCTATCGTTTCTTGATAAAACTAATTATTTTAGTGAGGTTCAGTTCGGTTTTAGAAGCGGAAGATCTACCAAAGATGCTTTATTAAAACTGTGTGACGAAATCTATAATAGCTTGAATGATTCTAAAACTTCTGCTGCCTTATTTATAGACATTACAAAAGCTTTTGACACTGTAAACCATAAGTTGCTACTTAATAAACCGTATAACGCAGGTTTCAGAGGATCGATACATTCTTGGTTTGCTTCTTATCTACATAACTGCATGCAAAGGGTAAAAATAAAGTGCTGTCTGAGCTCAGTAAATTTTATAAACATAGGTGTTGCACAAGGGTCCGTTTTAGGGCCAATTTTATTCCTGATTTATGTAAATTCACTTTTTGTTCAATCGTTCAAGGGCAGAATTACAGCTTTCGCCGACGATACTGCATTGTCTTACTCCAACAATAACTACGAGGGCGGATCAATAAGTCCGTGACTTTTGGATTAAAACACAGATTTTTTGATAAAAAAATAATTTTATTTTTCAACGTAGTCTCCCTTGAGCTCTATACACTTTGTCCAAAGCTTCTCCAATTTTTTTATCCCTTCCAAAAAAAATGATTTGTCGAGGTCCTCAAAATAGGCCTTTGTTTGCGAGATGACTTCATCATTGGAGTCAAATCTTTTTCCACCAAGCCATTTCTTCAGGTTTGGGAACAAGAAGTAGTCGCTCGGAGCCAAATCTGGAGAATAGGGTGGATGAGGGAGCAATTCATAGCCCAATTCATGGATTTTTGCCATGGCAACTGCACATGTGTGCACCCTTGCATTGTCTTGGTGGAAAAGAACTTTTTTCTTGGCCAAATGAGGTCGTTTTTTTTTCAAATCGTTATTGAATCGGTCCAATAAGTTGGCATAATATTCCCCATTGATTGTTCTTCCCTTTTGAAGGTAGTCAATGTGGATTATCCCGCGTGCATCCCAAAAAACAGTCGCCATAACTTTATTGGCTGACAAACCCACCTTGGCCTTCTTTGGCGCCGATTCACCCTTAGAAACCCACTGTTTTGACTGTTGTTTGTTCTCTGGTGTGTTGTGATGGATCCATGTTTCGTCCACGGTTACAAAACGGCGCAAAAACTCCTCCATATTGCGATTAAACAACGCCAAACCTTCCTGTGAAGTTGTTACACGATTGCGTTTGTGGTCGACTGTGAGCAAACGCGGCACCCATCTTGCGGAAAGCTTTCTCATGCCCAAGTGATCATTCAAAATTGAAACCACTGAGCCATGCGAGATCCCTACGGCTTCCACAATCTCTCGCACTTTCAATCTTCGGTCGGCCAACACCATATCGTGAATTTTTTCGATTGTTTCGGGTGTAGAGACCTCAACTGGGCGTCCAGGACGTTCGGCATCTTCAGTGCTTGTACGGCCACAACGAAATTCAGTAAACCACTTTTTTACCATTGAAATCGATGGTGCAGAGTCCCCATAGTATTTATCAAGCTTAGCCTTGGTCTCGGTAATGGTTTTTTTTCGCAAGAAATAATGCTTAATAAGCACACGAAATTCACTTTTTTCCATTTTCTCCTCAAATTAGTGAGTAGTCTGATAAAAATAGCTGTCAAACACAAACTAACTGACGCAGCAAGTTTAAATTTTGACAGGAGTCAACTGACAGATACCTGTTGACAGGAGCAGTGTTGCTGTTTCAGTAAAGAGGTCAGAAATTCAAAAAGTCGCGGACTTATTGATCCGCCCTCGTACCTTGACTTATTTGTAGATATGAACTCTGATCTAGAAATATTACGCAGATGGTTTAAGTCCCATAAACTAGTAATTAGTAACAAAACCAAGTTCATGTTGTTTAATATTATGGGAACAGTTCCAGAAAATATGTCTTTGCGATATCACTCACCTGGGTGTTTAAGATTTTATATTAATAATGTCTTCTCTCAAAGTCAGTTTATCCCCACCTTTGACGATAATGCTAACTGTTCTAATGACTGTTTTGCAATAGAAAGAGTTGAAAACTTTAAATACTTAGGAGTTATATTGGATTAGAGGCTAAGTTGGAAGGACCATACTATGCATCTAAAGCAATATTTTAATAGACTCGTCAGGCAACTTTATCATCTTAGCCTTTATTGCTCTTCTGCGGTTTTAACGCTAGTTTACAATGGTTTGTTCAAATCCAAACTTCAATATGGAATTTCGTGCTGGGACGGTACCCATCTTAATAAAATTGAACCTCTACTGATAAAACAGAAGTATGTGATTCGGATCATCTCCCGAGTTAATCGCAGAACTCCAAGTTTCGAGTTATTTAGAAGTCTGAGAATTCTTCCATTAAGACATCTATATTATTTTAAAGTACTTAAGCTATTCTTTCTTAGATCCGGGTATAATGCCGCCAGGCTGTATCTACAACTTACGTGTTAACACCAGAAATTTCGTTAAAGTACCCATTGTGAAATAGAAAATCTGTTTACTCCAATGATTTAACACATTGTTCTCTTTAATATAAATTTTGTTTTTGAATTATAGTTTTTTTTTTAGATATGCTGTACCCCATCTAAACATTAACTCAATTTGATATTTTTTACTAAAGGTGCATTCGCCTCTTGTCCTTCTGACATTCTATTTTATGTTAAAACGCTTGTTAATTTCATTTGTTGATTTTTATAATGCTAACATGTAACGTTTTAACGTTTTTTCATGATTATATATGAATCAATGTATGAATTTATGCCACATTACGATTACAAGGTGTCGTTTCGTTATTACGCTGCCTTTTCGTAGCGGAAAGGCTTAATGGATCCTAAAATTCTGAAACGAACATCGAGCACAAAACGAACATACCTGGCCCAGACGGACTCCCCGCCATGTTTCTTAAGAAATGCTCTTCCAACCTGTCTCTACCCCTTTCCTACCTTTTTCGTCTATCACTCACACAGGGTGAATTTCCCCAGATTTGGAAGACCTCTTTTATAATCCCAATACACAAAAAGGGATCTAAGCATGAAGTTACCAATTATCGTCCCATTGCTAAACTCTCTCATATACCCAAACTCATTGAAAGCATTTTATACGAAGCGTTAAGCTTCAAATGCAAGCCTTTTATTTCACCCCGACAACATGGTTTTCTAAAAGGTAGATCAACTACCACAAATCTAGTTGAATTCGTGTCTTTTGCACTCTCAGCCTTAGAAAATGGCAAAGAAATCGATGTTATCGCAACAGATTTCACTAAAGCATTTGATAAGATATCTCATAAATTGATCCTTTTCAAATTGTCTACTCTCGGCTTTGAGCCTCTCTTTTTAAAATGGATTTCTTCTTACCTGGTAAACCGATATTATAGTGTTCGGTTTAGATCCGCCCTTTCTGTTCCATTCCTGGCCCCATCTGGAGTTCCACAAGGCAGTCATCTTGGCCCTCTTCTCTTCATTCTTACTATCAACGATGTTGAGAGTGTCATTAAGCACTCCTCCCTCTCCCTTTACGCTGACGACACAAAATTTTTTGAATCTATTTCCTCTCCCCAGGACTCTGCCCTTCTTCAAGAAGACCTTGATCGGTTTTCAATCTGGTGCCTCAAAAACTGCCTAGAACTTAATATAGCCAAATGTCAATTTATAACCTTCTCACGTAAATACAACCCGTCTCCCCCCCGACTTTATTTTCTCCATGGTCAACCAATTCCCCTGGTTCAGTCTTTTCAAGACCTTGGCATATTATTCGACTGTGAGCTTAATTTCCGTTCACATATCGATAAGATGATCCTCAAAGCCAACTCATCACTTGGCTTTATTAAACGGTGGTCCAAGGAATTTTCCAACCCGTATGTAACCAGATCTCTCTATATTACCTTTGTTCGCCCCCTGCTTGAGTATGCCAGTCAAGCTTGGTCCCCCTTTCACCGGGTTCATATTTCCCGAATCGAGGGTATTGAACGTCGATTCCTCCGATTTGCCCTCCGTGGCCTGCCATGGAACGACCCTTTAATCTTACCTCCCTATCAAGACCGCCTCAAACTTCTAAATATGAATTCGTTAGAAGAACGTAGGAATATTGCTGACGTTCTTTTCATTCATCGTCTTCTCTCAGGTTCCATCGACTGTGCATCCATTTTGAACTCCATTTCCTTCAATACCAACCCCCGCAATCTACGTTGTCCTCGTCTCTTCTATCTACCGGTCCACCGCACCTCTTATGGCTCCAACGAACCTATTTCCCGAATGCTCCGAAAGGTCAACTCGAACCTCTCCCTTTTTCATTTCCACCTGAGCACTCCTCGTCTCAAACAAGATCTCCTCCATCACTTCCTTGGTCACTAGCTCTTAAGTCTTTCTGTTAGTTTTTAAGTTAGATTAAGCTTGTATTAAGCCAATAAATGGGGGCCTCAGCCCCCACCAAAATTAAAAAATTAAATTAAAATTAAACTAATGAAAAACCTGACGTACTTCCCTAGCCTAGTTGCTGATCCCAGCCTTACTATAATAGGTTCTCGACTCGCATGGTCTAGGTGGCTCTTCATGCCTAAAGGTTCTGATTCGACCGTTCGTGTTGTCCTTCAGCAAAGAAACATACGAGTACATAGAACAACCGTCTAAATGGAAATTAAAGAGGAGGTAGTCGCACAGTCGCCGTGTTAGTACAGGTACAACTGAAGATGGAAGTGGAGAAGGTAACAATTCCCTGCTTGAAGCTGGAGTTGCTTCCATTTCTACCGTCTCGAACAAAATAAAGAACACTAAACCCTCCCTCTTTTAATGGTTTTTCCACGCACGTTGGAATTGAATCCGTCGACTAACAAAACACATATTCGGCTCATTTAAACTAGTTGTAATGCCATAGTTTAAATGAAAATGGCATTACAACTAGAAGAAACCCTAGTTCCGATGGACGAAAATCGATTCAAGTGGTCAATGCCACCAACACATATAATACGGGTGTGGATTTTCTCAGCACCAGGTTCAAATAAAACCGGTATTGCTAGTCAAAGCACAAATTCCCTAAACTTGGGACCCCCAAATTTGGAGCTTTCAGAAAATGGAGGATGTGCTGATACGAGCCGTCGACTCGAAATTGACGATAGCAAATACAAGTACATATTAAATAGTACTCCTTATATATTGTGGTCTTTGCTATGGCATATCTTACAATAGTATTCCGAAGAAAATTTGGTGATCTCTTCACAGTTATAAAGTGATTACAGAAAC
This sequence comes from Volucella zonaria, assembly GCA_963966105.1. Classification (NCBI taxonomy): domain Eukaryota; kingdom Metazoa; phylum Arthropoda; class Insecta; order Diptera; family Syrphidae; genus Volucella; species Volucella zonaria. The sequence goes on along the minus strand of OZ014533.1, from coordinate 180,879,472 downwards.
CGCCACATCAGCAAATAGTACCTGCAGCCCACTGGGATCTTATGTGGGATATCCACAGAGAAGGTGGCTCTCTTCTATTGCCAGTCTGCCCAAATAAATTTCTCTATACTTTCTATGAAAACGATTTAAGCCGAATGAACCACACACTCATTTCCGACCCCAAACGATTCTTTCAGTTCAACAAAACTAAAAGATGGAAAACAGCACTTGTCCAGTCCGTACCTAAAAAAGGCGAATCTTTCCCTCTCTCCTCCTACAGGCCCATTGCACTTACATCACTTCTTTCCAAGGTCGAAGTTATGGTCTGCGAAAGGCCGATTTCTTGTGAGCAACGCGAAATCGACTGCCTCGGATTCTCCTGCACACTCTCACGGACAGCGGCGACGTTTTCGCCAGATCTTGCGTTCCGTCGACGTACGGGTGTTGGTTTATCGTTTACCTAACCAGTGGATTCCAATTTATCCACAACACTGCGAATAGTTCTCTCCATAAAGCCACAGGCGGCATAAGAAATTACGGCAACTATCGATCGATGAAGCAAATGTTGCTCTGCAGTGAACTAATAAAAGAGGTAATAGAGAACGCAATATTGCTCGTTTACACTCCAGCAGTGTAGGTATTTCGACATACAATGAGAGTCGTAGCTTATACGCACTGCTCATGATCTCAAAGCTGCCAGGGATTTCTACATATAAGAATGTAACCCGATATGTACAATACATAAAATGCATAATACAATGTGTCGAAACACAAGGGAAGTGCGCAGCGGCTAAACCTGAAGAATTATGGTACACCAAGATGATGTCGCATAAAATTTTCTACTGAAGAGGCACATATTTGAATGTTTATACGCTGACTACAACATTGTCATAAGTGACAGAACGTACCACCTGTCATAAGACCTTATGTTTACGAGATGCCCATACACCCATTGGGAGCAAGGATACGCCTTGCCATCGCTAATAACTCGCTTAATATATATACTTATACCCGCTTATATATTATACCAAAGCAGAATTTGTGTTGGAGGCACAAGTTCCACCCTTGGTATGAGTCGAGGCCGACCTAAAACCTCTTGCTGCTCTTAGGATCACAGTACCCGGTACTTATTTGCACTCTACAATGGGCAAAACCAAGGAATACCCGTACCCGTGATTTGGGTTTAAACCACAGCCACCATGACGCTCCCACAAGGGGGCCTACCTCTAACAAGTCAGGCCCGGACCGAAATCCGGCGGGCTCCTGACTGCCATGTTACCGTGATTTAAGTCCTGGTATGGACTATCGGTGGTCAAGCCGCCAACAAGACCTATGACCGGCAACTTGTAACTGGTCAAATCGTAGCACCCATTCATGCTGTAATCTGAGGATGTTTTCGATAAGACCAGTTATAGAATAATCTACCCCCACTTTTTATTAGACAACGTCATTAATGGGCGAAGCCTTGATAATTGGGCGGGGGCCCTGTCATAAGTGACAGCGATCAATAATTAGGTAGAGATGTTGGATGGTAAGGTTTAAGGTTTTGCTATTAACAAAGACGTTTGTGGAAAAATCTGAACCGGCGGAATTAGGACACAATTGGATCACTCAATAAACTTCGCCTCCATTAATGAGGTGACCCCAAATAGACTGGCTACAGGCCAATGATTTTAAGGTCCGCAATCAGATATAAGTCTGCAATATTTGGTATCACACTCTTACGCTTCGCGATATCGCGAAAAATGTTTCAGGCAAAAGTCACAAGGTTCTGAAGGGGACATAAGATGGTGACCACGAGTTTGGCCTTAAGACCCATTTTTAAGGTCAAACGAAGGTCACTTTTGATTTTTCAAATGATAATTCCTGATTTTCATTGCTCGTAGGCTTGTCATTTGTTTTTACATACTGCGTTTAGCATAACCCAGAAACAACGACGTGGACGTAGCAGTATTTTGTTTCCTTCGGGGTGATTAATTAGAGTGGGTCCCCTTGCATCCCACTGTTGAATCATTGAATTCTTCCCATTTCGACGTTTATTTCCCGAGACTATTTCAGCAAATGCTCGAAAATGTGACCATTCACTTCAATACACTTGTCTATTCGCGCTCTAAATGAACCAACAGAACTGAGAAGTATTTCTGGCGTAATCTTCCGGCAAGCTTCAGTTATTCGTCTTTTCATGACCTCACGTGTTGTTGGCTTTTTTCTGTAAACTTCACTTTTTAAGTAGCCCCACAAGAAGAAATCGAGTGACGTAAGATCAGGTGATCTAGCAGGCCATTGCCTCGGACCCCTTCGTCCGATCCATCGTTGATGGTAAACATTGTTTAATACGCCCCGGGCTACTTGGGAATAATGGGCTGGACAACCATCATGTTGAAACCACATTGTTTGTCGCTACATTAACATTCCAAGGGTATCGCGTATTTTTCGAGTAATTTGGATGTCTCAAGTTAAAAAACTCACCCTGTATATCTCTGAAACTGGTGTTTTCTTCTACACACTAGGTAGTTGAAACTGCCACTTAAAGCTGTCAATTTTAGCTGAAGGTATGAAGCGGGCTTATGACACTTTGATCTGATCAAAATAGACCTCTGGAGATAAAGCTGAGTGGTTCCAAAGTTATTATACGAGGGCTATTCCAAAATCAACATCTGAAGTGAAAAATATTTTTTTAAAAAAACCAAATACATTAATTTTTTTCACAAAATAATTTTATTAACATCTAAATTATTTTTCTACACAGTCTCTATACATTTTTGGTAACGTGGGACGAGCTTTTGCACACCCTCCTTAAAAAATGGCACCTCCAGTGCGTTGAGGCATTGATTCACACCGTTCACAAGTTCCTCATTACTTCCAAAATGTTGAGATACAATGGATGACTTCAATTTTGGGAAAAGGTGATAATCACTTGGTGCCCAATCAGGACTGTAGGAAGGGTGATCAAAAATATCTCAATTGAACTCCTCCACTAAAGTTTTTGTGCGTGCAGCAGTGTGTGGTCGTGCGTTGTCATGCAGAAGCACCATATCTGTGGTAAGCATTCCTCGTCTTTTGTTCTGGATTGCTCTTCCCAACTTACGTAGAGTTTCACAGTAAACCGCTGCATTTATTGTGCTTCCAGGTTCCATGAACTCGGTCAACAATATGCCTTTACTGTCCCAAAATTTTTCGATAGGAAAAAGTATGTTTGAATTTTTTTGGCTTGTTTGGGTAATGAGTGTGCATCCATTGCTTTGATTGTTCTTTGCTTTCTAAGTTTACATACTGGACCCAAGTCTCATCTCCAGTCACAATTTGCTGTAAAAATTCTTCACCTTCCATTTCTAAACGTTCGAGAAATGATTCTCCTGAATTGACACGTTGGGTCTTGTGGACATCTGTGAGATGTTTTGGGACCCAACGGGCACACAACTTGTGGTAACCCAAGTTTTTAGACACGATTCTGTATAGAGTAGTTCGAGAAATTTCGGAAAATCCTGTCGCAAGATCTAAAATCGTAAAACGCCTGTTTTCTCGAACAAATTGGTCAACTTGGTGAACCACGTCTTGATTTATGATTGATTTGCGCCCTTGGCCTCCTTCATTATGCACATCTGTGCGTCCGTTTTTAAATTGTCCACACCAACCACGTACCGAACCATCACTCATCACTGTATTTCCGTAAACAGCACATAACCGACGATGAATTTGAGCTGCGCCATTTCCTTCGGCTTGCAAAAACCGGTACCTCATAGGTACGAAGATAAAATTGTATTCTCCATGTTAAAACGGCAACTATTGGAAAAATACTGAACGAAAACGGTCGAAACTTGGCATATTATTAGAGAATATTGTACTGGTTGCGACATGTAGAAACACTCACCGAATTGCACGTATGTAATGAATTGTAACACATCGGAGGTTGATTTTGGAATAGCCCTCGTACAATAGCTTACAGTTCGCCTTGCCGGATTATTGACCACGTGTACTCGTCCACATCATATAGGGGGCACAGGACGCAACTAAACTCGCAGAGAAGCTCCTGACGTGATAACATTTCTAACGCTCGCAAGTTGGATGACATTGCTGCACCAACATCCGTTTTTAACAAATGAATGGGATCTTTCTATAGATTCATTTCATTAGTTCTATGAACTCCTGTCAATATGTAGATACATTCAATTGCTTACCAAGAACAATTTTGTTTGTACTGATTTGATGGCCTGCGAAAGCAAAAGTCTTTAAAGCATTGGAAAATGTTGGCTCTCGGATGTGAATGCATTTTTGTTGGTTTTTTTTTTTTTAAATCCGAACTTAATCAAACTTAATGCATTTATATCAACTGTTCCATTTTTGTTCAATCGTTGCCAACATACCAAAAAGCAATATTTACAAACGTAATGTACAAGTATGTCGAAATGTATGTATCCTCGTTCATACACGATAAGCCTTAACGTAATCAGCAAGATTTTCAATGTACATCGTTCAATTGAAAGCCATCAATCCTACTTTTCAAATCCGGATTTTAACTCTTAATCCTTGCGAAGCAATTTAATTTTAATTTCTACATACGACCGGTTCGGCGTTTCATTACAAAACAGACGAAAAGAAAACAAGATAAAAGAATGAAAACAAAAATAAAACAAAAGAATTAAATAAAAAAAAAAAAAACTGCATAAAATACTATACGTAGATACTTGTGCTCGTGCGAGAGTACACCTCTAGAGAAATTGTCAGCCAGTCGCAAGTCCGAACAAATTATTAACCGTCAATTAAAAAAATTGCAACAGAACGAATTGGGTAAGGAGGGCGTCACCGTACAAACACATGTACCGACCGCACTCTCCTAAATTATGTATGCATACATACCGACATGCTATATAAGTGCATACCTACACTGAATGTATTGTAGCTGGCAACATTGTTTTTAATTTATTTTTGACGTTGCACTCCGACAGCAATCTTTTTCACTTTTAATCGCTGGATACTCTGTGCAACTATTCGCACCACACCAGCATCATAGCCGCCTGCCACTGCTTCTGCCCATCATCATCGTGTCGTACATATCTTTCTGCCCTCTTAAAGCACACACCACACTCTGACACACTCGGGATCGGATATTGTGTACAAGTTTAAAAAATAAAAGTAAAAATAAAAATATAATAAAAAAATATTCAACCTCATCTCTTCGATATCTCGCACACCTATAAATTTCATTTTTATCACAATGCTCGCGGTGTGTAATATTTTTTCGTCCCTTTTTCAGAGGTTTTTTGTCCGTCCTTTTTTTTTTTTTTTTTTTTTCTTGTTAAGGGAAATTTATTTTCCAAAAGGGAATAAGTGTGGTGTGATCATAAATTTATCTGATATCCTGAATAAATGAACTGCCAATATGTGTCCCCGTTGTGGCATTCTGCTGGTTTTCTTTGCTCCTCTCATGTGAAGGCTTTCAAGGCGGGCTATGGTTATTTTGCCATGCATACTCGTACATATCGTGTGTGAGAAACGGAACTGAACTGGCATCATGGATCTATGCCGCCGTCTACGCCGCTTAAAGCTTTGGTGGTACATATTCACAACAAAACTCCCATGTGCCATGCCTCCAAGAGGAATGAAGGATGTGAGGAAACCTCTAGCGATGGTGCGATTCTATTAACATTTCTGAAATTTGTTTATTATTTTCTTGCCGACGCAGATGTGATATGCTTGGATACTGTGTGGGGCCAAAGTACCGACAGCGGTTGAGGTACATTCCTCTGCTTCAGCTTTTATCCCCGAAGAGCATTGAAATTTATTTACCTTCCGAAATTGAATACTGATTTATGGCCCCATTGGATGAGGCACTACGCGTACAAGTTGTACTCGTACAAGTCGTATAAGTACGACTACATACAAGTACAAGGGTACTCGTATTCTTTTCGTGTAATTCTCAACAAATCATTGAACGAATTTCAATTAAGATTGACTCCACACGTTCTCGTTGGGAGGCGCCGCCACCGAGCCGCGCCGCCGTCTTCAAGGTTTCAGCTTTCGTGTGTTTCGGTTGTGGATTTCAATCGTAACTATTGTATTTTGCAGGGCAAACTTCGGAATTGAATTAACTAATCAGATGATAGGTTTCGGGCATATCCTGCTGTTGAAAACGATTTCAGCAGACACTAAATCAGGGCTAACGCCTCCAAATGCAATTGCGTGGTCATGAACATGCAATACGAGTATTGCCGACAGGACTAGCTTAGATAATCAGAAGTGCAATGCTCGTACGAGTCTGTGGTATCACCGTAGTAGAGCTAAAGAGGGAAGCTCCGACACTTGTTTGCGTCGAGTGTATAATTTTGAAACACTTCCCTAAGAAATTCGAAACGCGAATCATTGAACATAGAGTTAGGTTTATTGGCGCTACTTCCCATGTCTGACCAATAGATTTCGATTTGATACCGGGTGTTTCGAAAATTATTCGCATTTGCTCTTCAAATTTGGTTGCAGTTGATTTATCATTCTAACGAAAATGAATGAATAAATTCACGAAAATAAGCATGTGGATCGACTCTACATTTTGTACTTCTTTTCAGTGGATAAAATCTCACTGCGAACAACATACGAATTTATTTTACCAGTATATGCATATGTAGGGGATTACAATTGTCGATCTTAAATGAAATTTCCACTCGATGGAATATTTCATTAGAATCTAAAAATTCATACGTTTTGGCCAGCTTTGGACCTGTTGACGCTGTTTTCTACTCGTACTTCAGTGTGCAACTTAAGATGACAGGGTTTAACATTTGCAATAGATTTAAAGATCCCCCGGCCTGCAGCGATGGTTTTTATTTCCTGCATCAATTTAGACCATTCTGACTAGGTCAACGTGGCTTAATAGTCACAGCCACTTGGACAGCAGGATGGTGTCATTGCAAGCTTTATGGAGCAACAATTCTCAGTGTCATCTGCACAGGCAGAGTGCCCAAATTATAAACGGTTCTACATAAATATATGGAGGGAATCGATTTCAAGTTCCTAGGCGAACGACTCTCAAAAATCGCTTAAATAGAAACGGCAGATCCTTTTGTATTTCGCGTAGTTTGGAGGGTCTTTCTCTTAAGGATAGGCAAAATGATGCCGAAGTTCTATTCATTGGGCATTGAGTTTACACCTGCTCGTTGAATAATACGCTGCAATCTATGAGATAGGTCTTATTAGACATAACTTTGAATGCCGCCATCCAATCTCTTCTGGGTTAAGTGGTACGATATAGCGATATATGATTGCGATTTGATGTGTAGCGCGTCTGTTATGAATAAATATCGCCCAATGTATTATTCATGTTTCGATAACCAAATGCATTCACGGCAACAGCGACAACCGCTTCATTTTTTAAAAATAATGCCCAAAAACCGCACGAAGCAGAAACACGTGTGAATAGAAAAGCTTGACAATCATTTTTGAATTCGCTAAGTCTCAAATACGGCTGTTCTTTTCAATTACGTAAAGAAATCTTCAGGATGGAAATGTGCCTAGTCGATCAAATGATTTTTTGGTTAAATTCTTGATAAAGTTTTTGCCTTTCGAACACTCAATTGGCAACATTATGTTGCTCCTGATGGACAGAAGGATAAAGTTCTTGCATCAGTTGAATCTAATAGACCTTGGGACCTGAGTCTTTATGCGAAATTCGATTGAGTGTTTCCAGAGATGGATATGGAATCGACAAACCTTGGTTTCCTCCCGCACTTCGGAATAGAGAAGCAATATTCACAGTTGCTATTAGGCGATGGGCACAATTTCAGCACTTGCCCCAATAGCTCAAATATTTGAAGCAGTCCTGCAATTGATGTGCAAGAAGGTGCTTCACGTCGACCGAGAAGACTTTTAACTTTGCGAACTATTTCATCGAAGTCATTTTTGCTGTGAATTTTAACAATTTCACTGTGCTGCTTGTAGGTGTATCGTTACATTTTCATTACTAGTCAAGCCCGTTTTTTAACACGAGACAAAATAGAGCACAATTTAGAATTTAGCTTTGATAGAAAAACCCTGTACCTGAAATAAAAAGATCAAAATCGGACCCTGCTACTCACAAGAGGACTGTCGAAAACGAATTTAGGGAATCGTGGTTTAATGAGGAGTGTAAAAAGGCCACACAGTTATACTTCGCTTGGTTGAAATTTCTCCGATTCCTCAATGTGTATTGTGGAAAATATTGGGTCTACAAGTAAGTTTGCAGAGTTTTTTTCCAAAATTTGAAGTTTTATTATGAAAACATAGTTACAATGCTTTATTCAAAGTATCGTCCATCGGAAGCTACAACTTTCCCCCATCTTTCTGGCAATTTATGAATTCCGGACCAAAAAAATTTCTCGTCTTTCGAGCCCAAGAACGTATCGAGCCAATTTTTGATTTCCTCTACTGAGCTGAAGCGTATTCCCGTAAGAGCGTTCTGCATCGAACGAAACAAGTGGTAGTCAGATGGTGCCAAGTCTGGACTGTAAGGCGGGTGAGGCAGAATTTCCTATCCACTATTTTGCAAATAGTTTTTCACCGAAACCGCAACTTGTGGCCGAGCGTTGTCGTGATGAAAAATGACGGACTCATGCCTGGTCTCATATTCTGTCCGTTTTTCTTTTAAAGCCCGCTTCAAACGAATTAGTTGGGTTCGATATAATGGTCCTATGATGGTTTCACCACTCGGAAGCAGTTCATAGTATACGACACCCTTTTGATCCCACCATATGCAGAGCATGACCTTATTCACGTGAATATTTCGTTTCGGCGTCGATTGGGCGGGCTCGCCGGGCTTTGTATACGATTTTCTGCGTTTACGATTATCATAATAAATCCATTTCTCATCAACAGTGACAATACGATGCAAAAATGATTTATTTTTATACCGCTGCAGTAACATTTCGGACATTCAAAATCGCCGTTCGACGTCTCTTGGCTTCAATTCGTAAGGCACCTAGTTTCCAAATTTTTGAATGAATCCCAGTGCTTTTAGGCGCAGGGAAACGGCTTGTTGCGTGACGCCCAATGATGCAGCAAGTTCTTCTTGAATCTGACACGGATCCTCATCCAGTAAAGCGTCCAATTCTTCGTCTTCAAAACTTTTCGGCTTTACGGGGCGATCTTTGTCTTCAACTCCAAAATCACCACTTTTGAACCGTTTGAAACACTCGCGGCACGTCGATTCACCAATACATTCCGCCCCATAAGTTTCCGAAAGCAAACGATAGGCCTCAGCCGCACTTTTCTTCATATTAAAGAGTAAAAGCAGCGCTTCCCGCAAATGACGTTTATTTGGCTGGAAACTTGCCATGATTTTGCTCGATAAAATGTACGACACCGATAGAACTGCTCAAATATAACACTGCAAAGTTGTTGACAGATACAAAAACTACAAATAAAACACATGGGGTCTGACATTTCTGCCCGGGATCCACTGGTGGCGGCATCTCTGACAAACGCTGGAAACTTACTTGTAGACCCAATATGTATCGTAGAGCTATAATAATAGACAGTATAAGGAAAAACAAACTTGAGCTAGGGGTCCGAAGATTCGTTCAATGTAGTAACTCTTTCAAATTTTTAAAATTAGCCAGGATAATAAATGATGGAAGATAAGTAAGCCACGGGGAGTTGCGTCCAAAGATCATCCATGCACATTTTTATATGGTATGCTGTGGAATCCAATCCCAAATATGCTGTACCTAACTTCCAGAAAGATACTATGGACAGAGTTGTAGCTTTTCAGGAGGTTTTTGAGGCCCTTAGTGAACTGATATAAATATGCAACCAATGAGCTTCAAAACAGACTGATCTACCTGCTCAATCACAACATGTATAATGAAATATATAGTGCCGCATGGGTTTCAAGAAGCGCTTTCCTTTCCAATCTACAAAACAGGTTTTAAGATGGACCCAGAAAAATACAGAGGTGTTTCCTTCCTGAATGCGACGTACAAAATTTGTACAGCGGTATTGCATAATCGACTTACAGCATGGACAGACGCAAATAAGCTGCTAAAAGATTACCAAGCTGGATTCATGCCGGATTATTCCACTGTTGACTATGTATTTGTCGTACGAGTAAAGAGTGTTTTAGAGTCATTTCTACTGAGAAAAAAGAAACTATGTATGCGAACTATTTGTGGATTTTAAGGCCGAGCACCGGAAAGCGTTACTCTATAAGGATAAGTGCATGGCTATGTCACAAAGTACCAGTAAGTAAATATAAGTAAATTATATGCTCGTGTTGGAAATAGGACTATCACCACTTTTTATGAAAACGTTAAAACTGGTTCTAAATATTCCAGACTACCGACAACAAAAAAAGCCGTTCTACACACAATACGACATAAAACAGAATGGCACAAGGAATGGATAGAGCTAGCTACTAGATGTGGGGTAAAGCTAAATCTCGAAAATACTATGGACTAGAAGGCCACAATATACCAGCTCATTGCAGTTGTGGATGAATAGGCCAGAGCAGGATTTGTGGAAAGTACGTTAGGGTTACGACATAGAATGATTTACATCCGACCATGCCACAATTTACACCAAAGTAACCATTTCCGTGATGAACACAGACCATTTAATCTAATCTTAGCTAATCTAAAAATCATAATACTTTGCAAAATTGTTGCATAACGCAGCTATGTCTCACATTATTTTATGTTTCCGTAGCAGATAATATCAGTAACAAGCCATGCTGGGAGAGCACTAGATTACCCACGGGATACTTTCTTCAGTTTGAATGGTCATAGCACCAACAGCCGTCATCATTTGGCTTTAATTTGGAACGGGGCTATCATTGAGTTAATACGTACTAAACCTAACATCGTGTCAAGAGTGTCTAGCTTCCTAACATATTGAAGAATGAAATCAGCTTCAGAAAAGAAGTAAAAATAATAAGCTGGCTCATGATGAAATGTCAACCGATCATCTGGTTGCAATACAACAAGACAGATAATGTATATGCATTTGTTTGAATATGTTTAAGCGAGAAAGCCCTGTTTTTTTTTTTTCTTCTATCAGACGTTGAAATACTGGGTGCCGCAAAAGTCATCACCCTACCGGAAGATGCTATAATTTTTGCAAGTGGCGGCAAATGTCAATTCTACTTTGACATTCGTGAAGTAAACACATACAAAATACACGTCAACAAGACTTCTAAAGACTTTTTTGCGGAATAATTCGTCGGTGGTTGTCCGACACCAACTGGGCAAATTCTACAATATGACATTTACCCGTTCGCCTAGAAGAGATGCTGCCAGTTGTGGCCGGCCCCGGTGCCGCTGTTCTGCTAAGAATATCGCAGCTGTAGTTGAAGATGTCTCAGAGGACCGCGGAGTACTCGTATCGACCAGACGACGTGCCACGCAATTGCGCATCAATCAGGGGTCTTTACAGAGAATTTTGGTGATAGACTGTAAGATCTTCCCTTACAAAGTGCAGATAGTACATCAGCAGTTAGCTGTTGACCGCCAAGTGCGTGTAGTCTACGCTCAAGCCATCCATAATCTCGACCACGAGGGAGATAACTTTTCATCGAAAAGTTATGAATGACGAGGCCCATTTCCATCTCTGTGGATATGTGAATACGAAAAATTATCACTTCTTGGGTACCGAAAATCCGCGATAATCCACGAAGAGCAATACACCCGCTCAAAGATACTGAATTGTGTGCCGTTTACGCTGGAGGCGTCATCGGACCTTATTTTTTTAGAAAACGCCGCGGGCCTAACGACTACTGTGGACGGCGAACGCTACAGAGCCATGCTCAACGACTTTCTCCTTCCTGAATTGGATGAGTTGGAATGGGAAAACATGTGGTTCCGACAGGATGGAGCAATGGCGCATACTGCACGAGCTACAACCGAAATAGTGAGGGCTGCATTTCCGGGTCGCCTAATTTCTCGCTTTGGCGATTTGCACTGACCGGGAAGATCGCCTGATTTAACTTTTCCAGACTTTTTCTTGTGGTGTTTTTTGAAGTCACGAGTCTATGTCAACAAGCCTCAGACTCTTGAAGCCCTCAAAGGGAATATCCGTCAAGAATGTGCGGACCTATCGCCGGAAGTTCTGATAGGGCTGATAGAAAATACCACAAATCGGGCCCGAATGTCATCAAATCTGGCGACGGCCAGTTCGCGGATATCATTTTCTCGACTTAAAGGAAAAAGATTTAAGATATCAAATAAACGTAATCCCAAAGCAGAACCGAAGATTTTAATTCATAAAAAAAATCACAGCCAAACAATTTCGGATGACAATTTTTACGCCACCTTGTATGCACCGCACAGAATTACATCGAATGATGCATATTTCTCGCATATCTGCATTGCTAATGCTCCATATATGTATGAAATTAAATTTGCAGAAGTACCATCCCAGACCACTCCATTCTGGATCATCTCACTGGTGAGACCAGGAGTTTGCTGATATGTTTGCATTTGAGTGATCCAATTATTTTTCTTTCGGGCCTCTTCTTCGAACTTCGGCTGGAACTTGAACCTCTATTGTTTTCTTTATCGGATTTGCCAATGATCTTCGCTTAAAATGGCAAAGTCTGCAATGGCATAGCTTGAAGTTTCTCCACTATCGGTTTCTTAATGGAGAGACTTCTGCGAATTATATTATACCACGTTTCGTCATACTTATTCGCTGGCATTTATAATGTCAACATTGCGAGGATATGCTAAAGCATAGTGATCGATTACCGAGTGCAGCAAATTTTTAAATATAAACGGCATGGTTCTTTCACAAAATACTGCAGAATATTTCGGACCATTTAAGGCACCCCACACAGGCTCTATGTGCTATATTGTCATCGCAAATTACTTGGTGGTTGACGACAGCGCCCAAGTATTTTAATTCTTCCAACTTTGGGACTGAGAGTTGCATCAAGAACTGTCACTCGTTGGTTATGATAGCGCCATTATCGGCGAAAAGATTAGAATTCATCCCGGGCTCGTGAATATGCACGACATTTACCAGGGACTTGAATACTGCCTTGCTGTACTCCAAATTTAACTTCAAATTCTCCAATTATTCCCGGTGTGATTTTAAAATTCATTTTGATGTTATCGTAGATATCGTGCACCATTCTTAAATAGATTTCTGGTACATACTAGCACCATTCTTAGAAGATCTCTTGTTTTTCGAATCGATTCGCCTTTTTTTAGGGACGGGCTGGACAAATGCTGTTTTCCATCTGCTCGGAAAGGGTCGAAAAGAGTACGGTTGATGAAAAAGCTTACGCAGTGGTTGTGCTAGCGTGGAAGAACATCTTTTTAGGAGATGCACCCGCAGGGTGCATCAAGCAGATTTGTCTTATCCAAAGAGCTGATAGCTTTAATGTCATTACAAATGAGTGCTGGAATAGAGGATGAGGTCTACCTCATTTCTGATATTTTTGAGGAAGGGCCAAAAGTTTTAACTTTGGGACACTGTAGTATTTCTTGCCGCAGTTTTTGCAGCTCGAGTTGTATCGTGCCTTTTCTATTCGTTTGAAACTCTCCATTTGATGAGAGATAAAGGATCTCATTCCAGAGCGAATAGTATATGTGATCATATTAGTAGCGATATCCAGCTGTTAAATCTGCTTCAGTTGGCTTCCTCGCATTGCCATACGGTTCTTTTAGGAATCTTTTCTTTAACTACGAGTATGCGGCCAGAGTACGAGAAATTAGCTGATATGACACAGTGTTCCGACGAGTACTTGTACTTATCAGGGTTAGAAGTTAGAAGCAAGTCCAGGGTGTTAGCGGTACGACTATCAACGTCTGAGTCAAGTTGTTTTCCGGGTGTTGTCTGACGAAGTCACCCAGAATTGTGTATATTGAAATCGCAATTTCAGTATGAGGATACCGAGATACAATTCTTTCTATGGAATCAGAAAGCGCATCAAACTCAATAAAGGCTGAATTGCTCTCCAGTTTAAAGTTTCTATAAAGCTGTTATGTATAATTTGCTTACGGAGATGGAATTATAACCACATGAAGTTGAATTTCGGTTTGTCACATCAGCTACATCACCACGTACGTAAAATTGAGACCGCGTGAGAGAAGAATAATGGCACTAGTTCGTAGCTAGGTTACTTCAGATATGAATAATTTTAGAGGTGTGTTTTTGGCATCCGATCTTTCATCATTTAATTCAATAAAATCGCGACCCATTTAAATCCAATAATTTCTGATTATTGTGTTAAGTAACGCGATTGAGTACAATCGCCATCTGATATAAATTTCATTTTTTTGCGATAGTAGGCGTCTTCTTCACACATGGTATTTTGGCGACTTGCCGCAATCTTGTTTGCTTGTTCATCGACTGTGCACTTCTTATTTTTCTTGTCGTTTATGTATTTAAGAGCTATGTATTAGGTTCCGGATACAATACCTTTGCTGCCATGCTTTCAACCCCGATCGTGGCAATAAAAACGTTCCGCATTCTTATGTTTCCTAAATATAATGTACCTATGAGCTACATACAATATGTCGAACTTCAGATACGCGTATATTCAAAAAGAAGAAAATAGATTCATATATAAAACGCTGACGTGAGATCGACATATATGTACATGTCTCAGGAAAAAATGACAAGTAAATGTTTCTATCTCAAAACCGTCTCAAGCTTTCAATCGAATCCATATAAAGGTGCAAAGACCGTCTGAAATTGGTGATTCCCTTGGTTTCCTTGTCGAAGGAAATGAATACTTTGCACTAGCTCCTTCTAAAACCATTTAGATTTACAAATGATTTCAAATTTGTAATTGTTTTGGCTTTTTTCAGATAACTAAGATAGCAAAGGAAGTATTGGACTACTTCTCGATTGATCCTAGTCCTAGATCAATAAGATCTATAGCAGCATTGATATTTAGCTTTGAACCTGATACTGAAAGCCGCTGTAGATACTACAGCGAATTGCAGATGCTACTTCTTTCCAAAAGAATTCTGTCACCACCTCTTTCGACCTTCTTAAAATAATCGGGAAGACATTAAGAAGACCGTCTGTATAGTGCGGCTGGAAGAAAAACACCATTAAAATGTTATGCGCCTATTTTATAAGCTTTTACTTGGTTTGATATGCCAATTGGCAATAGATTAGATACGGTTTATGTGTTTCGAGATTTCTCAAGCAGATTATTGCTACTATTTTTTTATATGCTGAGAACTTTATTCCCAGTAAACAAGGATGAATGGAACGAAAACTGTTCCCTGTCAAAGTATTATTTGCGCTTTAAAGTTCCGTCTAGGATCTGGACAGTTTTTGAGGAAAAATGAGCCTAGGACAGACCCGTTAAATAGAGATTAAGCATGCTTCGGCTGCATGATTCGCGGAGTTTATAGCATTAAATAATGTCAAAAAACAGTGCTTCCACTTCACAGTCACTCTGTGTCCTTAGTTATTCATTAATATTCGTTGGAACAACCTATTTTGCAATTCATGCAATTTACCTGTTTACCGGAAAAAGAAGAGAAGAAAAACGCAACTAACAGTTTTTCAAAGGGATAAAAGTTGAACAAGCAAAGCGAAATTCCACTCGAAAATTGGATCTGATAAAAATTCAATTTCATATAATTAACCATAAGTCTAGCTGTATCCGTATCTAGCCTCCTTGGGGATTCGCACTGCGCTGAAAGAAAGCGATAAAACCAAAAACCTAAATAGGAGCTGAAGGGTTAAAGGCCATATAAAGTTGAATTATTTATTGCACCGTTTAGTTTTTCCATGTTGCACTGCTATTATTCGTGTTAAGAGGGTGCTCTCTTCACTGGCCCTCCATTCGACATGAAGTCATATCAAGTTGCTGCTGGTGGAACTAGAACTGGCACTAGAACTGACGCTGGTACTGTTGCAGCTAGTGCTGCTGCTGACGTCGGGCTTGCCCCACAATGAATCGGGCTACGACCTACCTACCGTCTATGAAGGAAAGTGCTACATTTTCCGAGTAAACTGAAAGTTCTCAAATCATTTCCAACTAACGTCTTATCTCCTGAAAGCAGGACTCCAATCTTTCTTCCTTTTGTGAGTGTGCCACCCCAACATTGACGGGGTAGTGAATGGCACAAAAAGCAAATGCGAGCGAGCTTCTGTGTGAGTTAATTGTATGTGCGGTGAAAGCGTCTCCTTCCGTATCCCCTTAGTTTTCTTGTAGATACGAAACGGGCTATTGCTGGCCAACTAATTTGTAACCAACTTAACTTTTCTGTCAGTTTGAGTGCACACAGTGCCACACGGTGCACTACCAGTCCTTCTTGGCTTCATGAGAAATGCATAAATAATGCCTCCAAGTAGGTGAGTCGTCCGCTTGATCCGGAACCGTAGATGTACGAGCACAAGTACAAGTACGAGTACGAGTACGAGTACGAGTATGAGACTGAATACGGGTGCGGGTACGGGTACGGGTACGGGTACGGGTTCGGGTACGGGTATGGGTGAGAGAAACCTTTGCCTGCCTCAAACTAAAGGGGTTAAATTGTAATAAAGTTTTTAATTAATGGCACCTCTGCACAATATGTTGCTGGATCTGGTGTTCTAACACTGGGGCTACAGTACGGATTGCTGCTACTCACAAAATGCCTTTCTTTGATTTTTCCAAGGAAATTCTTTAATGAATTCAGATGCTTGTCTAACATGGGCTTTCATTGTGGCTATTTATTATCCGTCGTCGTCGTCGTAGTCGTCGTCATCGTCGTGGTCGTCAGGCGGCTGCAATGGGCCGCCACAAGCCAAAAGCACCATTCACTCAAGTTGGGGCCGAGAGTTAAAGTGGTGCAAACTAGCTTTTTGTGCGTCAAAACTGGTACCTATAAAGAGCGCGGCGAGGCGCGCTGCGGCGCGTACAAATGAGTACTCGTACGATACGAATGCATGCCTGTGTGGTAGGTCCTGGTCTCCAATTAGACATGGGGTGTGTTAATTTTCTTACTCATACCGAAGTGTGTGCTTGTTGCAAGGAGTTATGATTTTTATCGCTCTTGCTAAGTTGTCAGCATAAGTTAACCCATTCACAAAGTTTGTTGCGTGATGCAGCAATATGCATGAGAATAGGAAACCTCTGGCTGTTGTTGGTGTTGGTGCTTTAGAAGCCGTACACAGTACTCGTAGTCGTACGAGTGTTGTGGCGCATTGTTTGTGGTGTTGTAAAGATCATTACCAGAGGTTTTTGCCTTTGACCATTGTTGCAAGTCATGTGTGTATGCACTTCAATTTGCAATTTAAGTCCCTTTTACTTTTTGCTAAAGGTGGGTGTTGACTCGAATGTACGTTGTACAAAATTCTGTCAACTGTAAAGTGAGGGGTGATTTCGTTAAGAGTCCAAAGTTTAACCCTTGACAAGAAAAAAAAAAAGAACTAGTAGGCGACATGTCCTTAGTTTAGATTGCTTTTTGAGCATTTTTGGACAGCATCCAGAACGACATGACAACAGAGATGAGAGTACGACTACGACTATGAATACGATATACCAGTACGAGTGGGAGTAACACTTCCACCCACTATTCTATTTTAAAGAAAAGTAATTGCACTGCCATTCCACGGAGACGAGTTTCAAGAGAAATAGCCAACGAAATGAAAACTCAGGAAAATGTGTTTCCTGCCCATGAAAATCCTTTTTAAATAATGATATCCAAGGAAAAATCGCAAAACGGAGGAACGTACGTTCAAAGGAAGGAAGGAAGGAAAGAACCATTGCATTCCAGCGCCTATAGGCGTTGTCGTCTGCTACAGTGAAATATAATTATTTTTCTATTTTCAGAGAGACTGCCAAATGTCTGGAAATGGACCGTTGCATTCGTTGCGAAACTATGAACGTTCCTTATATGAATTTTACTTACTGTTATAATTAAATACAATGTTGAACGTGTGTAAAATTTATAATTGTTCGCGCGCCGGATCCCGTAAATATTCGATGCTTCCCTTCGTTCTTTCGAGGTACTCGTATGTATCTTTACGCAGTTCAACCAAAAAGTCATCGTTTATCAGGAAGACCGGTGAGTGCAGTCGGATGACACGGATCAGAGTACAGCACTACAGGATATCGTATTATTGTATTTCTGCCATACAAATGGTATTTGTTTGGTTCCTTTTGCGAATACCTGTGTGCGAGTACAGAACATCTTGTTGACAGTCATCCTGTTGCTATAAGGTTTTGTTCTATTTTTTTCATTCGTCCTTAACAGCGAATAAAAAAACAAACAGAGGTATGGCAAAATATATATGTACTCGTACGTAGGAAATACGATTTTAAAATCGAAGTGAAAATAAATGCAAATGTTGTTTGAATAATTTTTTCACTTCGGGCGACTGACTGATGATCTTGAAGGATACTTTCAGCCTTGCGAGACTTAAATTATCATATGGAAATAATTTTAGAAGAAATTTCAAGTGTTCCATATACTTATGACCCGATGTAGCTATTATTCAAACTGGGATACACGCATGTTATTGGTAGTTCTTTTTGTAAAGGAGAGATTTCGTGCAAATAAACGAATCTTTTTCTAAAGCTAGTGTTGCACTAGAACAATAGCCATGGCGAGCAAATTGATACATACGTTCTCTGGTGAATTTACCTTGTTTTGTTCCTTTAAATAGCCGGCAGTAGAAAGTAACGTTGACTGTTGTTTTGCATATCATAAAGAAGGTCAGTGAATGAGACTGACATCTTGGCAGACTGCCGCCTGTTTTTCGAAGTGGTGCTTCTGCGGGCTTCCATCGCTCCGTACATGATTTTGGTTCTCAGGTTTAAGTTGCACATCATATGACTTAAAAAAATTTCCCATCTCTGCATGATAACGTCCTCGTCCATTGTCGACACTTTACTTCAATTCAAGCCACCGTAAGTGATCAACTGAGAACTCCCATAGCATATACCGACTTTTTCAGTAATTTCTGATAGTGTGCAGCATGATTATTTGCCTTATTAAAGCTGATATCCCGTTCGATGCACATGACTTACATTTTCCATTTCTGCCGGTTATTTGAAAATGATTCTTTCGCGAATTGTGCAAAATTTTGGAAACTCCATGAATACCACTCGCGAATATGGAGTAGGGCTGTTACTTGTAAAGCTTGAGACAGCTTTGCGTCTTATGGCTTCAAGAGCAATGGTTGGAACGTATCCACTATCTAGTGCTATGTACTGCAAAACTGTGGGAATGACGGTTTATAGCATACCATCTTGATTAAAAATTTTCCAGAATTTATTCCGAAAATTAAAAATACAGATTTATTCATCTAAATCTATATTTTCCTCTTCAAAGTAATCCCCATCGACTGCAACAGACTTATGCCAGTGCTTGATCCAATCTACGAAACATTTTTTATATTCGGGTTTCGGTATGTCCATCAGTGCTTCCTGCGATTTTTCCATTACTTCCTCTCGGCTGCTGAAACGCCTTCCCCGTTGTGGTTTTTTAACTCGATTGAACAGAAAGAAGTCATAAGGAGCCAAATCAGGTGAATTCGGTGGCTGTTTAATGGTATTTGTAGCATTTTTCGTCAAAATATTACGAATAATGATGGCACTGTGCGACGGTGCGTTATCATGGTGCAAAATCCACGAGTTTTCTGCCAAAAATTCTGGTCGCTTTCGGCGAATTGCTTCACGCAAATGTCCCATAACGCCAAATACTCGTAATACTCTTTGTTTACTGTCTGGCCTTCTGGCAAAAATTCATGATGCACTACACCGTTGAAATCCATGAAAACCGTGAGCATTGCCTTCTTTTTTGACTGAAAATGACGTGTTTTTTTTGGTCTCGGCTCATTTGGTGAACGCCATTCACTTGCCTGATGTCTGGATTGCATGTCGTACTCATACTCGTAAACCCACGTCTCGTCTCCAGTAATGATCCTTTTGATGAATCTTTTGCGACGTCAACACGGTCTCTTTTTTGCATGCAATTGAGGTCTTTTGGCACCATCTTTGCTGCTATACGACGGAAACCCAAATCATTAACCAAAATGTTTTGGACGGATCCATAGGCAATGTCTGTCTGACGGTTAAATTGCGGTTATTGACCAACATTTCTTTTACTTCATCAATGTTTTCGTCGCAGTTTTCGATGTCGATGGTCTGCCACTGCTTTCATCATCTTCGATTGACTCACGACCATTTTCGAACCGCTCGTGCCACTGGTAAACGATCGTTTTCTTTAGTGAATCGATGCCGAAACACTTTTCCAACATTAAATCCGTTTTTTACGCAAAATTTAGTACTCGTACAAGTTCGTTGTTGCAAATTTAAATCCATTTCTAAAATTGTAACAAATCGCCAACACACACAGAGATAGATGTACTCTTGGCTACGTAAATTTGCAAATGTCAAGCTATGACGCTAAGATTTAGAGGAAATGTCAATGACAGATTTACCAACTTAACAAAAAAAACCAGAACTCAAATCGGAATAATGGGAGCACCACACGGTGGTGGTGCGGGAACTTTTTGATCAAGGTGATATTGAGACGTACGTATTGGACGTGGAGCTGACATCGGAAAAGAAAGGGAATAAGTGTCTTCGTTTTACTTCGATACTCAGGTATATTACCGACAAACCACGTGATCTCCAACTGTGCCAACAGATAAGGGGCCACCTTGCAACATATGCAGAAACAATCAGCATTCTCCCCCTTTTTGTGAAAAAAAAACTTTACATCGAGGTTCATGGCTAATAGCAGATACTTAGAGACGGATCGATGAACCTAATGAATTAAGGAATGGAGTAGATCGCCTCAAGCTAGAAGTCCCCTACCATATGACGAGAAAAGACTGTAGCGAGTGTAGGAAGAGATAAACGTAACTGCAGAAATTCAAAAATGCACCAGCCACCGAGGTGAAGGAAGCTGCAAATACGTGCAACAACGGGACCGTCTATAATTCTACTGAGAAATCCACTGGTGGTCTAAGTTCCAAATAGACGCAAATCTGCTGAATTCTGATGGGCAAGGTAATTAGCATAAAAGATATTTCAGCGGTACTCTTCCAATCCGTGTCCAACACTTCGGTGGAAATCCTATAGCTACTAATTGAGTATGGCTGGGACACCGCAGCCGTTCCCGAAGATTGCAATAGTAGAATGATTCTTAAGCTGTGTAAAAAAGAAAATCAGATAGAATGTGACAACCAATAGCTAGAATAGAATTCTGGATCGAGTTAACGAACATCTTGATGCAAAGCTAGACATCGAACAGGTATCATTGAAGAAAGCGTTGAATATAGATCTCCGCCACATTTGTTGTTTATCGATATGGAGAAGACTTTCGGCAGCTTAAATTGCCTTTAAATTTTTTCAATCCCAGCACCGAGGAGCAATGAAGAAGTAATCACACCTACAACAAACAACAGCCCGTCAACTGCCAGAGGGATATTGGGCAAAAAAGGTCACTTAACGAGTTTCCCCTTTTCGTTTTTCTTAGTTCCTTCCATTCTGTTTCTTGGATGGGGTAAGTTGCTGTTTAAAAGGAATCATTGCTTCTCGCAATTGTCACTAGTTAAGAAGTAAGTACAGATAAGTTTGACCATTTTCTAAAAATGTTCGCGGTTGAGTACACACTCATTAGCGTTGGAAGCGGAAAAGAACCCAACAACTGTGGCGGAAAGTGTAGATAGAAAGCGATAAATTCTGAAAAGATTAAGAGACATAATGCACACACACTAGCAAAATTTCTAGTGGTGTCCCTAATAGATCTGCAACTGAGACTTCTTTGGAGTTTGCAATGGAGGTGCAATTTATATATCTGACCCTGGCGTTCGACACGTAATTTTTGTTTTCTTTTTTTCAAATTAGCGTGAGCTCAATGTTTGAATACAGTGAAGGCGAAAACAAAGCCACACTCCTAGACACTGACTTCGTCTGTTCCTCACGCTTAGCTTTCCACTAGGTATAACTTCGAAATGTGGGTTAGTAAATTATGATAGTAAATCATGATGCTTCTACTGCTTCTGCTGTTTCCGTTCCTTCTTACCTTTTCTGTTCTTCGCGGTTTAATTTGGCGAGTTATGGCAAATCTATAGGTATATACTGCTTTCCCATTCCTTTCCGAGCGGTTGGACAGAGAAATTTTCCATGCCGTGAAGTGTGTGCAGTGAAAAAGTGCTTAGTCTGTAGCTTAATCTTCCGCTAGAGATACTTTCGGTAAGCACCGTGCCAAACAAGACTTCTCCAGTCTTGAATTGTTGGTATACACACATGTATATGCATGTCTATCTGCTTTTAGTTGTGCCTAATACTGAATATTCTTTAACTTTTATCGTCCTTATGCCGTTAGCACAAAATTCTTCTATTACTAGTCCTTAGCATCTCAGTGAGGAATATTCCGACTACAAACTATAACAAAGACCACCTCGTCTAAAATGGTTCGAAAGCCGCTGATTGTTACTAGCGTGCAGAGACTATATTTTGACGATAATCTCCTTTTGGTCATTTCAACGTCTTTCCGCTATAACACAGCCTCTGCTTTATTAATGGGTAGTTCTAGTCCAGCGGATATCAGTGGCTCTACAGTTCAAGGTGAACTTGAGCCTCAAGTAACAAGTCTCTCTAGCTAACCCGATCCTCAGCTAACTCTCTACAGTTGCGGACTCCGACCAATCAAAGCTGGTTGAGTTACCCATAATACTTGGGCGCGCCACCTAACGTGAGGTCTTCATCTACTGCATTGTCCGGTTACATTCGAAGACTCTGCATGCCGGAGCATTGGTGTCCATTTGCACTACATGTTCTAGCAATTTCAGGTGGCTAATGAGGAGTTTTCCGATTATATCGTTGAATCTTTACTTCCAAAGCCCCTGAATGGGACCGAGTATCACACGAAGATTTACTAGATGGAGTGAAAAGTAACTTCCTTGGGAATTAAAAAATTAGTTTTTTTAAATGTTTTTTTTATATTATTCAATATAGTCCTCTTTAGTTTGATACATTTATTCCAGCGATTTTCCAACTTCTTGATCCTGTTCGAAAAGTAATTTTCCGGAAGGTCTGCAAAATACTCCTCCGTGACGCCGATGATTTCCTCGCGTGAACTGAATTTTTTATTTATGAGCCATCTTTTGAGGTTTAGGAAGAAATAATAATCCGAGGGATCCAAATCCAGTTACCAATCGACGCCAAAAGTCCGCCCGATTCCGCATCAGCAAGTCCAAACAATCTTTCGAAGTGCTGTCGCGTTCGTGTTTTTGGTCATTCGCGGCACCCAGCGGCAGGATAACTTTTTCATATGCAGAATATTGCCCAAAATATGGCGTGTGTGCTCAGTACTAATCTTTGTGGTATCTGCTATCTGGTATCTGCTATTCACGCTATTTCATGTATTTCTTTGACATTGTCCTCTGTAACCGCATCGGAGGGCCTGCCGCTGCGTACTTGAGCGGTAGTGGAGTTGCGGCCACCACGAAACTCTCGAAACCAATATTTGACGGCGTAATCTGACGGAGCATTAGCCCCATAATATTTATCCAACTTTTCTTTTGTTTCCTTTGCCGTTTTGCCTCTCAAAAAATAATGTTTTATGAGTGAAGGAAAAACGTTTTTTTCCATACTCAACATGATGCCAAACACGTCAACAACAATCAGCTGTCAAAACAAAACTAAACACAGTATCACACTGAAATTTGGCATGTCTGCCTAAATATAAACGGACTTCAAGGCACCATAACCGGTGATGTTAAAGAAGTCACATGACAGCACGTCACCTTGTTTAAGTGCTTCTTTGAGATCAAAGGCTTCGGTTAAGCAGCGGAGCAGCGATCGTTCTCAGTCGTCATTCTGCAGAAACCAATGAGTTTGGCAAGGATACCAAACCTAGACGTGGCTTTACATAGATCGTCTCCATAATTGCTATCATATGCGGCCTTAAAATCCATGAAAAGATGGTGGGTACCGAATTGAACTTCTTGAGTTTTTGCAGGATCTTCCAGAGTGTGAAAATTTGGTCTTTTGTGGATTTTCCCAGCCTGAAACTACACTTGTAGGAGCCAATCAAGTTGTTAACGAAGTGTTTTAAGTGTTCACACAATATGCCAGATATGATCTTGTACGCAATATTGGGGAGACTCTATAGTTGTCGCAGTTGGGGGTCTCATTTTTTTTGTGAATCGGGCAAATAATGGTAGGATTCCATTCAGATCTTAGAAATGTGTCACATATGTGGAGACACAACGTCACTTCCAGCAGCTTTGAAAATCTCGGCCGGTAAGCCTTCAGGTCCGGCAGCTTTGTTGTATTTTAGTTTAGTTATTGCTATACTTCCTAGTGGTCAGGTGGACGGAAATGTTGGCTATCTTTGACTAAGTTGAATGGTCTATTCTGTCTGATAACAAGATGTTGATTGTCGTTGTACAGTCTGCAGAAAAAGTTTTACATATTCTCACTTATGATGTTCCAAACTAGTAACCAAAGGTCGATCCCTGTGGAATTTCCGCAGTAGCTAAGTATGTAGTATAATACTCTTTCATCGTATGGTATGATGTTGAGATGGTTTGTCAGATATTGTGGTAGGTCCATACTCGCAGGTGATCTCTTATTAAAGGCATTTTATACACGTCTACTGTTGCTACTGCACAGTGCTCCTTCGTACCGTAGCGCCGTCTTTCTCCTTTGAGAGCATCTATTGCGGTATCGACTAATGCTTTTGTGCTATCGGCAGTAGATCGCGATTTTTTGAAACCAAACGGTGGTTTGGAGAGGCTTCTAGTGCTGCTCGTAGCATGTTATTTTTTTCCAGAACCTTCCCTACGGTGTTGGAGCGCGATTTTGACGCCTTGTCGCCTGGAGTATTTTTGGGATTGGCTTCCTTTATGAGATGCAAATGACCTTTGGGGAGAAGATGTTCGACTACGGATCTCAGAACCATTGGACTTGGTATTACATCAATATTGTAGCCCTCCAGTTTCGTCATCACCACCCAATGGATTAATGATGGCTTCTTGACAGATATGTACATTTTAAGCATGTGGTTTCGCTCTCCTTGATGGCTCTAACTTTACATAGCTGCGACTCTCTGGTTTAAGTTATCCAACCGTAATTAAAAGCCTTAGTCAGAGTTAAAAGACTTTGCGCCGGGAATGCAAACATTTTGCCTAAAATATGTTTATTGTATCGTCCCACCATTAACACGGAGAAACTATCCTGCCATGTGTTAATCTAAGAATTGAATAATGCACGCTATGGTGAAAGCGAGAGTTAGATGACGACCCGTAAGCTGGGTCCAAAACCTTGTTAAGGAAAGAAGAGATCTAAAAGTAATTCGGAAGACTACCAGCAGCCAGGGTACATTATCGGAAAATCTTTTGCGAATGTTTTATTCTTTATTCTTTTTTCCTTATAGAATATTAGTTCACAATTACGAAATAACATTATAGATCATAAGAATAAGTAGTGACATTCATACTGATTTTAAATTTAATAGTAGCAATGCCACTTCATAGCGAAAATTTAGAAAGTTACAAAAAGTTATAAAATAGTTACAAAAGAGTGAGGTATAAAGTATTAATAATTTAGTTTTAAGTATTCAAAATTGAATTCGGAATTAACTTACATACGGCAGCAAATTTTTGATTTCTTCGTGATCGAAAGTTAGAAGCCAGTTTTTGATTTTTTTAAAAATTTGGTTGAACGAATTATGAAAACGGATATCTTCTGGAAGCCTGTTAAACAATTTGCAGGACACAACAGTGAATAAGTTTTTGTATAAAGTTTTTCGTAATCACGGACTCTTGAATAAAGTTGTTAGATCCGCTTCGTAAATTATGTGAATTTGAGATTGGACTTAGCAAATAACCACTTCTTTTAAAAAAAATTTTGGACACTTTATAGTAATATAAGTGTTTTAAAGGTAAAATTTTCAACGTTCTAAACAAGATCATAGACCGTACCAAACGATTAGCATTACAAATCTTTCTAATAAAATATTTTTGTAAAACAATTAGAGGAAATAACCTTGTGTGGTAGTCAGCTTCCCAAGTTTAAAGAATCACGAGTATTAGTATTAAAGTTCATGACTTTTGTTTTATTGCTTGGGACTAACTTATGCACCCCAAACCAAGTCCTTAAGATGTGGACATCATGATTAATATCAGAAGTTAAATCGAGAGGACTTTTTGAACTTTAGGCAATACCAAGATCATCCGCAAAAGCAGTGATCTTGCCCAAAAATGGTTGGCTAAAAAGCGAATTGATATAAATGAGAAATAAAATTGGGCCAAGGAGTGAGCCTTGGGGGACACCTCGACTGATAACTTTTGGATTACTTGCAAAGTTGTCTACTAAGAATTTTTGAGTTCTATTACTCAAGTAGGAGGTAAACCATTTGAGCATAAAACCGCGGAATCCTGCACAAAATAATTTCTTAAATAAAATATTATGATTCACCATATCAAAAGCCTTGGTGATATCCACAAAAAGTCCGGCGCAGCACATTTTAATATCTAAAGATTTGTAGATACTCGTAAATGAACAAAACTCTAGAAGAGCATCTTCTGTACAAAGACATTCTCTAAATCCGAATTGAGCAGGGCCAAAGAATTTTTGTTTTTTGAGAAATTTTAATAGACGCCTCTTTACGACTTTTTCAAACACTTTTGATATTGATGGTAACAAGGAAATGGGCCTGTAATTGTTTTTGTCTTTTTTATTGTCTCTTTTAAAAAGAGGTATTACATTGGCATATTTTAATTTATTGGGAAATGCACACTTAAATTAAAAATAAAGGCTAAAATATCAGCTACGTATATTGCAACTTTTTTAAGTGAAATATTTGAGATCATCACCATCATCACCACATGACCTTGAATTGCTGAGTGAGCAAAATACCTCTGAACCTGTAATTTCTTCAAAAAAGAAGCTGTTATTACAAATATTTTCTTCCACTAAACTGTGTCTAAGGCAACTTCTACAGTTATCCGTGTCTTGATCAGCTAAAAGGCCTACTGATGAAAAAAAAAGAATTAAAAATGTTAGAAATTTGCACTGGATCATCGACAATAGTTCCATTGTTATCAAGTGTTATTGATTTAGAGGAATTAGGTGGATTACGACCAATTATTTTATTAATGAAATTCCATTCTTTTTTAGGGTTGTCTAGGGCACCCTGTATCTTTGAATGATAGTATCTATCTTGATCCACTATTATTTTTTTTAACGATTTTATGGATATTCTTGGCTCTTAGTTTACGCCTTCGATTAAAGGGATGCTTGCGCGCTTTAGTCACTAACTTGTTTTTAAGTTTAATTCTGTTAAATAAATTATTATTAATCCAAGATTTTAATCTGTATTTAGATTTCTTGGGTATAAAAGTGTAAGAAAAATTCTTTACGTAGTTTTGAAAAATCTTTTAAAATAAATCATAAGCCTTCGATGCATCACTTTCAGAGTAAATTTCACACCAGTTTTCAGATTGTAGTTCAATAATAAGTAAGTAATAATTTGCCTTTGTAACACTAGCTGAACATGTATTCTTAATAGTCTTTGTGCGCATAATATCATTTAACCATATCCCAGTCATACAATGATCAGTTATGCTTAAATCGAAGTTGACACCAAAACATGGTCAATGCATGTCCTGGAAATAGGCCTAGAAATCTCGTTTATGAAGCAATATAGGCCGTTATGAGCCATTATTCTAAGGTAAGAATCAGCAAAAGAGCTTGCTTTTAAAATGTCTATGTTAAGGTCACCTAAAAAAATAAGGTTAGCTGCCTTTTCACTATTTAGGAACCTTGAAAATTTATCCAAAAACACTTGCACACCATGAAAGTGAAGCCTGTATAAACAAATAAATTTAAATTTTTTATTACAAAGGTTAAAAGAAGTATCAATTAAATCGGCGCTCACAAATTCCAGATTTTTTACTTCTTCGCGAACAAAAACTCCTACACCTCCAGCAACATACGTTTCATTGGTGTTCGCAAAAAATTCATAACCCGTAATTCGATAATTGCTTATTTCGTTATTTAAAATCCATATTTCACTAACAAATATTAGGTCAGGAAGTAACACATTGGCTGAAAAGTCCGTGCAGTTTCTGAGAGAGGGCACCACTTGAATTAAATCCATACCATTTTCAGTTAGTACCAACCTTCAAAAGATACTTCTATAAATTTGACAGTTGTCGGACGATTAGTTCCCGAGATATAGCGTTGTGAGTGAAGCAACTTTTGTTATTGTGAAAAAAAAATGGATTCAAAGCAATTTCGTTGCTTTTTGATGGGAAAAAATGCAGCCGATGCAAAGAAATGGCTTGATAAGTGTTACCCGGACTCTGCACCAGCCGAACGAACCATTCGCAAGTGGATTGAAAAATTTAAAAGTGGTCAAGCACCGAAGATGAGGCATGCAGTGGATGTCCAAAAGAGGCTGTTTCAGATGAAAACATAAAAAAGTCTACAAAATGATTACGAATGACCGCAAAGTGAAGTTGATCGAGATAGCCGGGGCTCTGAAGATATCAAAAGAGCGTGTTGGATATATGATACACGAATATTTGGACATGCGAAAGCTCTGTTCAAAGTGGATGCCGCGTTTGCTCACAGTCGACCAAAAACAACAACGTGTTGATGATTCAGAGGAGTGTTTAAAGCTGTTCAACCGCAATAAAGCCGAATTTTTGCGTCGGTATGTGACAATGGATGAAACTTGGCTCCATCACTTCACACCAGAGTCAAGTCGGCAGTCAGCTGAGTGGCGAGCAGGCGACGAACCTCGTCCTCGGCTGGCAAGGTTATGGCATCCGTATTTTGGGATGCACATGGAATAATTTTCATCGACTATCTCCAAAAGGGCAAGACTATCAACAGCGACTATTACATTGCGTTGTTGGAGCGTTTGAAGGACGAAATCGCAGAAAAACGGCCGCATTTGAAGAAAAAGAAAGTGCTGTTTCATCAAGACAATGCACCGTGTCACAAGTCGATGAAAACGATGGCAAAATTGAAAGAATTCGGCTACGAATTGTTTCCCCACCCACCGTATTCTCCAGATTTGGCCCCCAGTGACTATTTCCTCTTCGCAGACTTCAAAAGAATGCTCGCCGGAAAGAGATTTAAGACCGAATCGCCGAAACAGAAGCCTATTTTGAGGCTAAACCGAAATCGTACTACAAAACTGGTATCGAAAGATTGAAAAATCGTTTCAATCAGTGAATCGCCCTATTGATAAATAAAGTTGAATTTTGCAAAAATTTTGTGTTTTACTATAAAACGGCGCGAACTTTTCAGCCAATGTGTTATAACGAAAGATTCGAGGTTACACACTAGGAGATCAAAATTTTGCCGCAAACTCCGTATGTTTTGATGCACAATAAAAAAATAGTTTTCATTTTTGGAATTTAAAGAAGAAGAAAAAAAAAACATCATAAATGTTACATATTGCATTTGTGGTAGAGTTGTTGCTATTAGGAACATAATTATTAAAAAACTTTATAATTTGGTTAATTTATTCGTCTTCCAATAAAGAATGTCTAGGCAACTTTTTTGTCTTTGAAAACAAAGTTAACATAGAGGTTACGCGAAATTTCATTTGTTTTGTCGAAAAGGAAGCAGAAAATAGGGCAAGAGGAAAGGACATAGAGCAGGTAGCTAGCTAGGAATATCGTGCATCGAAATACACTAACACTAGGGAACAAAAATTTCGCAGATCACTCTATCGGCGAGTGTACAGTTTAGTGAAAGTTACAACTGATATTTGTTTGTTTAGCACAGAACACTCTTATTTAATTCAGAGTTTCAGTCGATTGGATACCCCAACCAAAGTAAATTTTCTTGGTACTTATATCGATTCATGCGTCAATCTGCAAGTATATCGCCCATTTGCAGGCGATTAAACGAGCAAATTAGTTAAATCAGTAATTCTAGGATTTGTTTCTTCATCAATGTTTCAATTTTAATTGCGCGCCTACATCGACACAATATAATCGCATGAGTACCTGGGTGACACAACGTAACGCGATAGAGACTCTTCCAGTGCCTAAGTGTTAGGATGTTGAAAGAGCATTAAATGCCTGCGGCATACTTCTGATACTTGAGACAAAATGTTAAGCGTTTAACCTCCAGCAACACTTTCGACAGTGTCCCTATTGTTCAGCTATCTGCTACCCGGAGTCTCGAGTTAACACCCAGTTCATGTATGATATTTCCCATTTAGGAATAAAACAAAAGCAAAGCGACGGTTACATGGATACATATATGTGCATATGTATATTCAAGCCATTGAGAAAGAATATGTATGCATCCTTTTAGGGATATTCGTATGTGTTGTGTAACTATATCGAAGTGCACACAACTACCCACATGTACAATCTCTAATCGCATGCAAAAGCGAAGTTCAGTTACAGGCTGAATAATGCGATTATAACTTACCGCACTAATAGAATCCTGTACCGATTCTAACCGCAGGATGCACACAAGTTTCTCGTCCGTTTGGGTATGTGCAATGCACACCACCTCATCCCTAAGGTTTTGGTTGAGTGGTGGAAGAGCTTATCTGCTTTCAAATACCAAATGTGTGTAATGTTTGAAATCTATTGCTTCAGTTGGCTGGGTGAATAGTGGTGCACGAGAGGCTTGGTATGGTTTGGTATGGATGTATGGTTGTACTTGACGAAAATTTAATTAATATGACTTTCATTTCTGCCGAGAAATTCTGGAGATTTTTCCTCCCTTCTTCATTTTGTGGCTGACAAAGAGCAAACACTTTCATCTATCTTTCCGTCAACTAAAGAACTGAGAAATGACGCGCATCTTTGAGTGTTCTTTGGCTTCGGCTTCAGCTTCGGTTTCGGTTTGGTTGTGTCCCCTTTTTCGTTTCACGTTTTTCATTTGTCGTTTTTCGTTTTTTCGTTCTTCTTATTTGCTTTCAACTTCATCTTTAAAGTTTTTTATTAGTTCCTCTTTTTTGGTAGACTTCGTCGCCCACAAATTTTCCAATTAACATGTCAACTTTGCCACTTCAAAAAGCCACGAGTTGCCATGAAGTAGGGCAGGAGCCTTAAAAAAATGAATTCTCTTGGCATCGGCGTTCGAAATTAAAAAAGTTTTCCCCTATGCAGAGGACGACGACTACCTACTACCGACTACCGACTACCGACTACCGACTACGGACTACCGCTTGCCGGATTGCATGGCATAGGAGCATTTAGGTTGTATCCTTGTTGTCTTTTTCATATTGCCTTGGTTGTAAGGCCGCTGCTGTGTTGTGCTCTCGTTTTTATTTTGATTTTGTGCTGGTATTCTCCTAAGGGGTCAAGACAAAAATATCCCTTAAACTCGCTGCGGTGTTATTAATTCGGTCGAGGATGTAAGGTTCTCTGTTTTTTAACTCCCTCCTATAAATATCTACAAGTAGTTATCCGCATATTTTATATATACGAGTACACACAGATGTGCTTTTAAAAGTAAGCCTGTAAGCAAAGTTTAAAACTATAGTCTTCGTAATGGAAAAATTCTGAAAACTTTACGTTAGCGGAATCTACTTAAAATTTCGAAATTTGTTTTGCTTTGATACGAGCAGATCGATAATTAAAACCAAAAAAATATGCTGTTGAGAATGACCTTGCATAGGTCCGCTCTTCCATTTTTGAAACTCCCCTATCAATAAATGCAGAACACGAAGCGCAATAAAGAATGCAAAAAGACAATATTTTATAAGAATACTTAATCCTTCGTCGAACTACTCTTTCGCATGTCATTGACGGCCGTATTTTTCAAGTCAATAACACTTCTGATGCACTTTGTCCCATGAATACAACTTGCGAAGGCTCCTTTATGAGGAAGCACACAACTATATCGAACGTGTTGCAATTAGATTCAACTTCACAAGCTTAACAGATTCCGGTATTGCTAAGCCTCCGCTGCGATGTCAGTTTTTATTATCTTAATCATTAACCCTTACATACTAACAAAAAATGCTTAAATGCTAGCTTAAAATTACTTAATAATCTTATATTAACTTATTGGCCCCACACAGGCACTCTAAGCTACTCTAAATTCTTATATCTATGTCTTTCGACTATATTTACATTTTACTTAGGAATAATTATTTTCTATACTTAAGGCTAAGAAAAAATTGTTAACAAAAACTTAGCATATGGACTTAATTTTTTATAAAACTTAATATCTAACTTAAAATAAACCTTAGTCTACCTAACCTACATACACAATACACACACACAGATATTATACACAATTATATACATATATTAGTATATACAAAGGTATATACTAATATATGTATATATTTCTTAAATGCTAACCTAAACCTACGTAAGCTGGCCATCGCTATTCACAGAGCAAATAGATTGGTCAGCTCTGCCTCATTAGTGAGGCTGGTCCGTAATTGACGGAAACGACGACGAAACATCTTCTCCATCATTCAACCACCAGAAATGCTGGTGCTGCCGAACGACATCCCTCTTATCGCGATTCCCCACCTCCCTACTGAACCTGAAACGATCCACACTGCCGTGTGCGACGTCTCTGCCGTAGTTGAGTCGCCTGTCCCCAGCTTTCCGAGCGACATGGAAGATTAACGGGACCGCTGATCTATCCTGGATCAACCCTATCTGATCTAGGTAGAGGAATGCTTCCGGTGGAATGAAGCCGTCAGAGCGCACACTCTCGTGGTAAAGGTAATTGGGGTAGTAAGCCCCAGATATCAGGTTATTCGCCGAGGCCATTGCTCTTGCAATGTGCCTTCGAGTCAGCTTAATTACGAAGTTGTCCACTCGTATTAGGTTCGCTCTGTTGTAAAGGACCTCATTACGATAAAATTTTTTGTACTCCGACTCTGGTGTTCTGTACAAGCGAAGGCAAGCCCTCTCAAACACCCGAATCTTTTCCATTAAGCTTGCTCGCACATTGAACCACACGGGACAACCAAATACCAGCATGGGCCTGATAAGGGCCATGTAGCAGATTACCTTTTCCCTCGCATTGAGTTGGCTGCTATAAAACAGTCTCTTTGTAAGGGCAAAAGCACCTTTAGCTCTGGCCAGAGCAGCATCTATATTTTTATCAAAATACAGAAACTGATCTAGCCAGATCCCAAGGTATCTGACTACATTTCGACAGGCAAGAGGCTGCCCGCGTTGTCCAATGATTGAGAACTTTCGCCAATTTTTTCTGGTATCCCTAGAGGCTCTAGACAACGGCGTCCTAAAGAGAATGGTTTCCGACTTCTGAAAGTTGGTTTTCAACTTCCAGTCATCGCAAAATCGTCTTATCTTATCGAAGTCACGCTGCAAGAGAGTATTAATGACCTCGATTTTTGGACCTGTCCTGTACGCTATCAAATCGTCTGCGTACGCAATAGTATGGGGAAGTGAACCTATCAAGTCGCTTGTATAAATGTTGAATAGGATCGGCGAATTGACCGCGCCTTGCTGAAGACCATTTTTAATTTGAAATATTCCAACAGAAGTCACATCACCATTTTGCACGATGAACTGTCTGTTGGTTAGCATATTATAAAGAATGTACAAGAGTGGTTTACTGATCCCCAGCCTAGTCAGCTTATAGAAAAGACCCTCTAACCATACGGTGTCGAAGGCCTTCTCCAAGTCAACAAGGCAGGCACCAGTGCATTCGTTTTTGCCTTTATTCCATTGGATATCGGACACCAGTTTAGACGCGGCATGTGAGATATCATGTCCCGCCTTAAAACCGAATTGATTATCCGGAACTATATGTTTGTCCTCAACCCACCTAGACAGAGCTCTATTGATTACTTTTTCAAACACCTTACTGATATTCGGAAGGAGACTTATCGACCGGAGATTCGCCGGATTGGATATATCCTTTCCCTTTTTGGGGATAGGTTGCACCACCGCCGTTTTCCAATGCGCTGGATAATGTGCATTATTCATTGCATTATTAAACAGGGTGGTGTAAATGTCCACCGCTTCTAGAGGAAGATGTCGAAGCACGATGTTCGGAATACCATCGGTCCCCACTGATTTCTTAGCCCTGATTGTGTCGAAGATCTCATGGAGCTCTTCCTTCGAAATGAACGGGGGTAGGCCACCCTCGCTGGTAATGACATTATTTGCCATATTTTCTTCGCTGAACCGGGTGAAACCAGAGCCCTCGGATCGCCAGTTCTCTACTTCATTTCGAATGAAGAAGTCGTGCATCAAGACGCGATTGTCCAGGTCATAATTAGGTCCAATGGTATCAGTGGCCTTGTATATTTCCTGGAAAGTCGCCCCTATGGCTTCAACCTTCTCCTGTGGATCCTCGATCACAAAGAAGTCGTCATCATTAGCGGCCTCATTTGGATCAATACCTGCTATTGTCAGTAACCGTTCGTTGTCTGTTGTCCGGGCTATTTTA
This sequence comes from Volucella zonaria, assembly GCA_963966105.1. Classification (NCBI taxonomy): domain Eukaryota; kingdom Metazoa; phylum Arthropoda; class Insecta; order Diptera; family Syrphidae; genus Volucella; species Volucella zonaria. The sequence goes on along the minus strand of OZ014533.1, from coordinate 180,845,187 downwards.
AGACACTGAAGATCGTTTTGATTTTTTCTCCGAAATAGTTTGTTTATTTGAGGGAACATATTCGGGTTGCTGGTGTTTACAGCCCGAACCCTGTTGTTCCAATACGAACTTACAGAAATTCTGTAATTCTCTTTTATTAACGTTTGAATATTTTTAATCGACGCCTTCAGTGTCCTAATCTCCGGGTCTTGTCTGTCAGTAAATTGTCTGTACAAGTTTTTGAGTCTTGTCAGAAGTCTACTTTTCTGTCGGTGCAGTGCGTAAATAGTAGGATTGCGGAACAGGTCTTCGTTAGTCGAACGTCGATATCGCGGTATTGTAGAATCCATAGTTTGTTTAATTGTCTCGTCCATTTGTTTTAGGTAATTGTCGATCTCCTCGTTTGACAAATTCCTATTGGACGGTGGGTGGAGCGTATGCGAGGAGAGCGCACGTGTCATGGTTGCGGAGAAGCGTGTCCACCGAATCTTACTGTAGTTGTAAGAATATCTTTGGACAAACTCCTCCAATTCCGCAATTTCGTTGGGAACTGTAATTTCGGTGCTAAAACCGCAATGGTCACTGTCATACACGAATGTGCGCAGACAGTTTAGCGTTTGCAAATTCGTACCTGTCAGTCGTATACGTTCGTCGTACAGCAGTAGATCCAAATAAGACCCGCCTCTGGGAAACGACGGGTTATCCGTCGCTTTAAGACCGAGTCTGTACATGACATCGTGCTGACCCCACCAATCGAGTAGTAGGTTCCCTCTAGTATTTGGCAAATTATTTCCAAAATCTCTGTGTTTAGCGTTGAAGTCCCCGCCGATTATATAATAATTCTCCCCCGATTCCAGCCTCAGAAGTCGAAAAAGCGTGTCAAGCTCTGTAATAAATAAAGTGGATTGTGAAGTCTCAGGTGCATAAACAGAGGCCAAGTACAGCCGCTTTCCACTGCGGAGCGGGATGTAAATGACGATTGCCTCCAACACCCGGAACCTACGCAACACTCCCTTGTACACTCTGTGAAATTTTATACCTTGTTTAATGAAGATCGCGACCCCGTCTCCACATTTGGATCGGGGCCGGTTTCTTCTTCTAACAATATAATTATTGTACTCCAGTTTGTGCTTATCGGTTAGCTTGGTTTCGCTAGCGAAAAGCACATCAGGAGTTTGGTCTTGCAGCAATTTAAACATCGCGGCTCTTCGCTCGATCCTAATCAGTGAATTAACATTTACCGCAAGGACCTTCAAAGATTGCTCCACCATGTGCGTACCCATTACGACATGTGTTGCGTTAGGCCCGGCAGCAGCGCGTAGATCTGGTCCACCCGCTTGGCCTGTTCTTGCACCTGCTTTTGCAGCTGAGCCATCTGCCCTTGGATTGCGAGCAAGATGGCCAGCATGTTGGGTGCAGCTTCCGTTGTTCTCGGCATTGGCGCTGGAGAAGCAACAGTCGCTTGCTGTACCGTAGCCCCCCTACCTGCCGCCATTTGGGCGTAGGAAATTTGGGGCGTGACGGCTGGTGTTTGAAACCTAACAGGTGAACGTTTGACCTCCACCTTCTGCTGCCGAGCCAGTTTTGCTTTTTTAATGTTAGCGAACTTAGGACAATCCCGATAGTTTGCGGTGTGTCCCACGTTCCCACATAACACGCACGAGAGCTGCGTCCTATCGGATGCTCCGTCCCTACCCAGAGCACATTCCTCAGAACTGTGGTTCTTTGCGCACTTCACGCATCGAGGCTGCATTTGGCAGTTCGACGCGGCGTGCCCGAACCTCTGGCAGCGAACGCATAGTATAACGCCTTCGCTCCTTTTTAATTTTTCCCAGTGAACCACCTGGTAATCTAGGACATTGATACTCCTTAGACTATCCAGACGGCTTTCGGGACTGAGCTGCACCAGGAAGAACGGCAGACTCCGTTTCTCCCGCCTGGCTCTAGCTGTGGTAAATGGCTTTACCCCCACACCTCTTCAACTACTTCATAAATGGGTGTCAAGTCAATATTTCGATTTGGCCTATACACAACACCTAAGCAAATACTTCTTTCGTCGCGTATAATTTGTGCAAAAAAATACTGAACAAGTGACCCATTTGGCGAGCGACATTTCTGTTTACAAAACACACCATTTTTAACAGAAATCGCCACTCCGCCACCAATACGATCAGATGTATCAGCTCGAAAAAGTTTGTATCCGCTCAAAGCATACACATCATCTTTCACGCCTTCAACAAACCAAGTTTCCGTCATGCAGATGGCATCAACGTTTGAAACTACAAAAATATCTCTAAACTCGTCTAATTTAGGAATTAAGCTTTGTGCATTTAAATGACAAACCTTAAAACCTTCTCTATGATTACAAAATACTATTATCATAGGTCGCAGTACTCCATAACTACCACCATCCATGGAACCCACTCCACTCTCATTCAAACCCATTTTTAAGTAGTGAAATAGTATGAGAACCTAACGACGCATTCTGAAAACAAGAAACCTCTTCCTTAGAGCAACAACATTTCATTAAAAGGGGTATATGAAATAACATCAGGCAGATTTCAAGAGAAAAAATAAATAAATAAAAAGAGAAGAAAAGGAAAAAGTGAACAAAAAAAGTGACAAAAAGTAGCAAAAATAAAAATTTAAAAAAAAGAAAACTAGCAAAACAAAAATAAAAAATCTACTGATACTTGTTGCTAGATGACGACTTCGATTAGCTGTTGTTCTTTGCGTCTTCTTCTTAAGTCTTCCTCGTTTGACATCTCGTGGCAATAGCATCCATTACTCTCTCATTCTCTACCAGTATCGCTTCAGCTTCTGCATTCTCTTTCACATACGAGTATACGGAACCAAAATGTGTGTAAACAGAAAACAGCTGTTTACAGCGCTTGAGACGCACAGCTTGTTGATAAAGCTAGCGGTTCTTCCTAGTTAGGCTACCGTACATGTAGATGTTGCTGTTGTTTTCTGTTTTGATATCCACATCTTGGAGACATACGAGTAACTGCCTATGATTTTTGCAGTAAAGAGCAACTGCATGCAGGACGGTGCTTCTTTCGGCTGGAGAGCTGAATTTGACTACAATGGGAGAGTCCTTTTTCATTGTATTTGAATACGTTCGTCGCTTTTGCTGAGAGCGAAAAATGCCTTTCAAACGTGGAGGCATACAGTCAATGTTGTGACATATGTGATGGAAAATTGTCTTCAAGTTTTCATTTGGTAGCTGTGGGACACCAAAAATAATGGCATCGCTGCAATTTCCCGTCGTTCGAAAGCTTCACATCTTTTTTGGAGATCAGTCACTTCCTCTTCAAGGGTCTGCGATTCAGCTAATCGCGTTTTCATCTCGTCTTCCTGCGTTTGAAGAGTATGAATGGACCTTTCAAATTCATCAATACGAATCTCAACTTTCGCTTGTCGTTCTTTTAGGTTACTAAGAGAAAGCTCAACCTCTTTAACGTGCGAAGACAGCCTTTCATCAATGGAAGAAATACGCAGTATAATATCATTTCGCAAATGATTCCTTTCCACGGAGATGCGGTTTACGATTTCATCGGTTAGCTTTGCGAGCCGTTCCTCCAAGTTAAACATAGTTACGGGCGATGCAGGTTTGTTGGCAGTTGGCGTAGATTTGTTAACAGCGTCTTTTCTCTCAGCTGGGATGGTGTTAAGCTTCGGTGTTTGTGCAGACTCTTTAGATGGTGTTGGCGTCGACTTTACCCGCCATTATGTTCGTAAGAGTACGATAAGTGAAACGAAAGAGCTCCCTTGCTAGCTGCAATTAAAACTATAAAATAAAACTAAACTTATTAATTCACTTTTATTTGTGATGTGGACACAATTTAAAACTATTTAAAGACTTGCAACAGGACGCTCTTTACTTTTAATGTAGAGAAGTGAAAGATATTGAAAAAGTTTTGCCGGACGAGACTGTCGATACGTCTACTCACTTTCACCGAACATTACCAATTGTTGGTGTGTTGGAAATCATAAAAGTTCGGCAATCTTCCAGTACGATGTTAATGCAGAAGTTGGTAGGATTATGTTTAATTTACATGGTATCCAGCGGCATCAGATTCCACTAGCAGCGGAGGCTTACCGTCACGTCCCAAATTTCCTACGCCCAAATGGCGGCAGGTAGGGGGACTACGGTACAGCAAGCGACTGTTGCTTCTCCGGCGCCAATGCCGAGAACAACAGAAGCTGGTCCTAACATGCTGGCCATCTTGCTCTCAATCCAAGGGCAGATGGCTCAGCTGCAAAAGCAGGTGCAAGAACAGGCCAAGCGGGTGGACCAGATCTACGCGCTGCTGCCGGGCCTAACGCAACACATGTCGTAATGGGTACGCACATGGTGGAGCAATCTTTGAAGGTCCTTGCGGTGAATGTTAATTCACTGATTAGGATCGAACGAAGAGCCGCGATGTTTAAATTGCTGCAAGACCAAACTCCTGATGTGCTTTTCGCTAGCGAAACCAAGCTAACCGATAAGCATAAACTGGAGTACAATAATTATATTATTAGAAGAAGAAACCGGCCTCGTTCCAAATGTGGAGGCGGTGTCGCGATTTTCATTAAACAAGGTATAAAATTTCACAGAGTGTACAAGGGAGTGTTGCGCAGGTTCCGGGTGTTGGAGGCAGTCGTCATTTACATCCCGCTCCGCAGTGGAAAGCGGCTGTACTTGGCCTCTGTTTATGCACCTGAGACTTCACAATCCACTTTATTTATTACAGAGCTTGACACGCTTTTTCGACTTCTGAGGCTGGAATCGGGGGAGAATTATTATATAATCGGCGGGGACTTCAACGCTAAACACAGAGATTGGGGAAATAATTTGCCAAATACTAGAGGGAACCTACTACTCGATTGGTGGGGTCAGCACGATGTCATGTACAGACTCGGTCTTAAAGCGACGGATAACCCGTCGTTTCCCAGAGGCGGGTCTTATTTGGATCTACTGCTGTACGACGAACGTATACGACTGACAGGTACGAATTTGCAAACGCTAAACTGTCTGCGCACATTCGTGTATGACAGTGACCATTGCGGTTTTAGCACCGAAATTACAGTTCCCAACGAAATTGCGGAATTGGAGGAGTTTGTCCAAAGATATTCTTACAACTACAGTAAGATTCGGTGGACACGCTTCTCCGCAACCATGACACGTGCGCTCTCCTCGCATACGCTCCACCCACCGTCCAATAGGAATTTGTCAAACGAGGAGATCGACAATTACCTAAAACAAATGGACGAGACAATTAAACAAACTATGGATTCTACAATACCGCGATATCGACGTTCGACTAACGAAGACCTGTTCCGCAATCCTACTATTTACGCACTGCACCGACAGAAAAGTAGACTTCTGACAAGACTCAAAAACTTGTACAGACAATTTACTGACAGACAAGACCCGGAGATTAGGACACTGAAGGCGTCGATTAAAAATATTCAAACGTTAATAAAAGAGAATTACAGAATTTCTGTAAGTTCGTATTGGAACAACAGGGTTCGGGCTGTAAACACCAGCAACCCGAATATGTTCCCTCAAATAAACAAACTATTTCGGAGAAAAAATCAAAACGATCTTCAGTGTCTTAAAATAGCCCGGACAACAGACAACGAACGGTTACTGACAATAGCAGGTATTGATCCAAATGAGGCCGCTAATGATGACGACTTCTTTGTGATCGAGGATCCACAGGAGAAGGTTGAAGCCATAGGGGCGACTTTCCAGGAAATATACAAGGCCACTGATACCATTGGACCTAATTATGACCTGGACAATCGCGTCTTGATGCACGACTTCTTCATTCGAAATGAAGTAGAGAACTGGCGATCCGAGGGCTCTGGTTTCACCCGGTTCAGCGAAGAAAATATGGCAAATAATGTCATTACCAGCGAGGGTGGCCTACCCCCGTTCATTTCGAAGGAAGAGCTCCATGAGATCTTCGACACAATCAGGGCTAAGAAATCAGTGGGGACCGATGGTATTCCGAACATCGTGCTTCGACATCTTCCTCTAGAAGCGGTGGACATTTACACCACCCTGTTTAATAATGCAATGAATAATGCACATTATCCAGCGCATTGGAAAACGGCGGTGGTGCAACCTATCCCCAAAAAGGGAAAGGATATATCCAATCCGGCGAATCTCCGGTCGATAAGTCTCCTTCCGAATATCAGTAAGGTGTTTGAAAAAGTAATCAATAGAGCTCTGTCTAGGTGGGTTGAGGACAAACATATAGTTCCGGATAATCAATTCGGTTTTAAGGCGGGACATGATATCTCACATGCCGCGTCTAAACTGGTGTCCGATATCCAATGGAATAAAGGCAAAAACGAATGCACTGGTGCCTGCCTTGTTGACTTGGAGAAGGCCTTCGACACCGTATGGTTAGAGGGTCTTTTCTATAAGCTGACTAGGCTGGGGATCAGTAAACCACTCTTGTACATTCTTTATAATATGCTAACCAACAGACAGTTCATCGTGCAAAATGGTGATGTGACTTCTGTTGGAATATTTCAAATTAAAAATGGTCTTCAGCAAGGCGCGGTCAATTCGCCGATCCTATTCAACATTTATACAAGCGACTTGATAGGTTCACTTCCCCATACTATTGCGTACGCAGACGATTTGATAGCGTACAGGACAGGTCCAAAAATCGAGGTCATTAATACTCTCTTGCAGCGTGACTTCGATAAGATAAGACGATTTTGCGATGACTGGAAGTTGAAAATCAACTTTCAGAAGTCGGAAACCATTCTCTTTAGGACGCCGTTGTCTAGAGCCTCTAGGGATACCAGAAAAAATTGGCGAAAGTTCTCAATCATTGGACAACGCGGGCAGCCTCTTGCCTGTCGAAATGTAGTCAGATACCTTGGGATCTGGCTAGATCAGTTTCTGTATTTTGATAAAAATATAGATGCTGCTCTGGCCAGAGCTAAAGGTGCTTTTGCCCTTACAAAGAGACTGTTTTATAGCAGCCAACTCAATGCGAGGGAAAAGGTAATCTGCTACATGGCCCTTATCAGGCCCATGCTGGTATTCGGGTGTCCCGTGTGGTTCAATGTGCGAGCAAGCTTAATGGAAAAGATTCGGGTGTTTGAGAGGGCTTGCCTTAGGGCTTGCCTTCGCTTGTACAGAACACCAGAGTCGGAGTACAAAAAATTTTATCGTAATGAGGTCCTTTACAACAGGGCGAACCTAATGCGAGTGGACAACTTCGTAATTAAGCTGACTCAAAGGCACATTGCAAGAGCAATGAACTCGACGAATAACCTGATATCTGGGGCTTACTACCCCAGTTACCTTTACCACGAGAGTGTGCGCTCTGATGGCTTGGTTCCACCGGAAGCATTCCTCTACCTAGATCAGATAGGGTTGATCCAGGATAGATCAGCGGTCCCGTTAATCTTCCATGTCGCTCGGAAAGCTGGGGACAGGCGACTCAACTACGACAGAGACGTCGCACACGGCAGTGTGGATCGTCTCAGGTTCAGTAGGGCGGTGGGGAATCGCGATAAGAGGGATGTCGTTCGGCAGCACCAGCATTTCTGGTGGTTGAATGATGGAGAAGATGTTTCGTCGTCGTCGTTTCCGTCAATTACTGACCAGCCTCACTAATGGGGCAGAGCTGACAGATCTATTTGCTCTGTGAATAGCGATGGCCAGCTTACATAGGTTTAGGTTAGCATTTAAGAAATATATACATATATTAGTATATACAAAGGTATATACTAATATATGTATATAATTGTGTATTATATATATGTGTGTATATTTTGTATGTAGGTTAGGTAGACTAAGGTATATTTTAAGTTAGATATTAAGTTTTATAGAAAATTAAGTCCATATGCTAAGTTTTTGTTAACAATTTTTTTCTTAGCCTTAAGTACACAAGATATATATTTCAATAAAATGTAAATAAAGTCGAAAGACATAAATACAAGAATTTAGAGTAGCTTAGAGTGCCTGTGTGGGGCCAGTAAGTTAGTATAAGATTGTTAAGTAATTTTAAGCTAGCATTTAAGCATTTTTTGTTAGTATGTAAGGGTTAATGATTAAGATAATAAAATGCATTTAAAACTAAACTAAAACTAGTTGAAGAGGTGTCGACATGCTCAACCAATATAATTATTTGCGGTGATTTTGATAGTAACTTGTTGTGTGAAAGTCTCTTAATTGAAAACATACAATCATTTGATCTACAACCGGTAAATAATGATGTTCCTACTCATTTCACCAGCTTCCCCAGCACCCTATTAGAGAATACCGACAAGGTATTACTTTACGATCAAGTTGCTGCACCAGCCTTTTCTAAACACGACTTATTGTTTCTTACATACGATTTTGATATTGGTGATTGCGTAGACACATCAAATTATACGAGTATGTATAGGGATTTTAAAAATTTTGATAGGCCTTCTCTTGAACAGCATGTTAATTCTATTCCATGGAACCTCATTTATTGTATGCCCTCACCAGATGAACAAATCGATTTCATCAATAAAAACATCACCCTTCTTTTTGATACATACGAGGGGTTGTATATATAAATTGACTTATTTATCAAGTAATACTATTATTTTAGTGCATTCATGTAAAATTTCATATAAATGTGATTATTAATTCGCGTTTTATCTCTAGTTAAACAGAATCATAATGGCAACTGAGACGATGATATTGAAAATTGAGCATTGCGCTGTAATTAAATTTCTCACTAAGCAAGGAAAAAGTCAAAAAACTATTCATGAAGAGATGGTGGCTGTTTACCAGGGTTCCGCACCTTCATTATCAACTGTGCAAAAGTGGTCAAGTGAGTTCAAGAGAGGCAGAGAGAGCATTGAAGACGACCCCCGCTCCGGCGCCCCGGCTACTGCTTGTACGGGAGAAAGCATTAAAGAAGTCGAAAAACTTGTTCTTGAGGATGCCCGAATAAAGGTGAAAATGATGGCAGAGATCACCAAGCTTTCAATTGGTACCATTCACACCATTCTTCATGACCATCTTAACCACGAATGCTCACAGCGCCTCAGAAAAAAGTGAGAATCGCATGCTGTAGAGAGTTTTGGAGATGTGTAGTGAGAACGCGGACGGTGTTATGGATCGAATTGTTACTGGGGACGAAACATGGGTCCACCACTATGACCCTGAAAGCAAACAAGAGTCCATGCAATGGCATAAAAAAGGAACAGACCCCCCGAAGAAGTTCAAAGTCACTCCGTCTGCCGGGAAGCTCATGGCCACAGTTTTTTGGGACTCAAAGGGAATCTTGCTCATTGAGTACAAAAAAAAAAAGGTGAAACCATCAACACCACATCCTACGCTTCCACTTTGCATAATTTGCGGGAGAAAATTAAAAAGAAAAGACGGGGTAAACTCGCAGCAGGTGTGGTGCTTCTTCATGACAACGCTCCTGTTCACACGGCGCGAGTTTCCAAGGCTGCTGCACGAGATTGTGATTTCGAAGAAATCCAACACCCACCCTATAGTCCAGACCTTGCCCCTAGTGATTATTTCCTGTTTCCGGATTTGAAAAAATGTCTTCGTGTAAAAAGATTTTCGGATGATGAAGAACTCAAATCGGCAATAAATGGGTATTTTGCAGAGAAAGAGGAAATTTATTTTTTTGAGGGTTTAAAAAAGCTTATCTCAAGATGTAACAAATGCATTGATGTTAGGGGAGATTATATTGAAAAATAAAAGCAATTTAAATTGAATTCGCGTTTTCCTTCATATCGATACCGAGAATATATTGAACGCATTCTCGTACATTCCAATCAGAAGATGGATTGTAAGAGACAGAACAAAAGCGTGGTTCACGAATGAAATTCGAGAGTTGATGTTGCAACTGCTAAGATGCAATTTTATTGTAACCGCTTCAGTTCTACATCCGACGGTCGTAAAATATGGAACAATATTCGTGAACTAGGAGTCGGTAAACAAAAGTTAAGTTGTCCTACTAATATCGATCGTAATGACCTAAATCGCAAGTTCTTATCAAATCCAAATTCAAGTGCCTCTGTTGATAATTGTGTGTTTGATGGTACTGTTCTACCAACTGCAAGGTCTTTTGCTTTTTCAAAAGGGTGGATGATACGGACATAGTAGAAAGTTTCCTGTCTGTTAAACCAAATGCTATAGGAGTTGATGAGATTCACCCGATTTTTGTTAAAGCAATTTTACCATCATTGCTACCATTTATTACGCACATCATTAATACAGTTTTTATGACTGGCATTTTTCCTTACCAATGGAAATTAGGAAAAATAATTCCTATTCCTAAAAACACTATAGGTGATGAATTCAGGCCGATATCAATCCTGCCTTTTCTCTCAAAAATATTTGAACGGATTATGCATAAACAACTTAATAAGTTTCTTATGATCAATAATTTGCTGCTTCCGATTCAGTCAGGTTTCCGTTCAAAGCATAGTTGTACTACAGCTTTGGTAAATGTAGTTGAAGACATAAGATATAGACTGGATAATGACAATGTTACGTTCTTATTACTACTGGATTTTTCTAAGGCTTTTGACAAGGTAGATCACTCTATTCCGATCAATAAATTAAGGCACTACTCTTCCATCTCTCCTTCTTCAATTAAATTAATCTCATCATATCTTAGTGAAAGAAAACAGGCTGTGTCAATAGATGGTGTCCTATCTGATTCTCTTCCCTTAACTAAAAGTGTTCCCCAAGGATCGATCTTAGGGCTTCTCTTATTTTCTGTCTATATTAATTATATAACTTCTGTAATATTGAATTCATCGAAACACATTTACGCTGATGACGTTCAAATTTATCAAAGCTGTCCCTTAGGCCTCATTGAGAATTGCGCTAGTGATTTAAATGAAGAGCTTTAACGAATTTCAAATTGTTCAAGTAGTTTAGTACTAAATCCAGGAAAATGTAAATGTTTAGTTATTTCTAAAACTATTCTTGATCTTTTTTATTTCCCATATTTAATGCTAAACGGCTCAAAAATTGAATTCGTTGACTCTTCGAAAAATCTAGGCGTCGTCTTCAATAGAACACTAACGTGGAACAACCATATAAATTCTATAGTGGGAAAAACATATGGCGTTCTTCGAAGGTGCGCAAAGGTGTACACCAACTAAAACCAGACTGCTACTTGCGAAAGCCTTAGTTATTCCTCTGCTGGTTTATGGATGCTAAATTTTTCATTAATGTGACGCCGAGAGCAAAAGAAAACTACAAGTAGCATTTAACACCACCATTCGATATGTACATTGTCTCACCTAGCCAAAAACTTGGTAAAGATGTCATTTCAAAATTATATAAAATTTCGTGCGCTTTTATTTCTCTTCAGCATTATTAAAAGTAGGCAGCCGACATATCTATACGAAAAAATCAAGTTTCCGGTGTCTAGCAGATCTGCCTATTTACTACTTCCGCGATTTTCATGTTTAACATCTGAGAGACAGTTTTATATTGCTACTATACGTCTTTGGAACACACTCCCACGTACTATACGAGAGCTAGACGACGTGCGACGATTTAAACACGAACTTCAACATTTCCTTGAAAATCAGAGCAACTAGGTTCACCCAACCCTTTCCCCTTCTCAGGCAATTTCAATCAAAATTTTACTTTCTGAATTAAAGGATAAAATATTAAATTGATAAAGTTTCATTAATATTAAATTTAACTTACTTCTACTTCTAATAAATAGTTTCACTAGAGTTAAAATGTAAATTCTAAATCAAAGCTTAAGCGCAATAATATTTATCTTTCACAGATTTATAAGTGAATTCTTACTGTGTTAGCAAGTTTAAATAAAGAAATAAATAAGTAAAAAAGAACACCTATATTCTATTGTGTATTTCCTCAAATAGCAGACGTCTATCTGAAGAAAGTCTGATGAACATATACCAATCGGCCCTCAAGTCAAAGCGGGCATGATCAGCGTTATTGCTTTTGGGGTGGACTAAATTAGACGAAAAAAAGTTAGCCCTACAGATTCTCGAGTTTTGAAAGGGGTTCATTCGAACTAATGTAAGCAATTGCCTAAATTCTCCAGACTTGGTAACAACAAAGTCTGTAGCAGCAATAGGACGAATATCTGCTTTCCTTCCCACGATAGATGGGATACTACTGTGATGCATATTTTCCATGTCCTTTTTATATAATTAGCGGGAGCTGAAGGTGTTATAAACTTTCTTAAAATGCGTGTAGAAGGAAATTTAGAGAGGAGAGAAAGTAAGATACAGAGCTTGGCAGGGCATTCTATAAAGGTACACTGATGAGCATACATTCAGAGGCGGGTGTCACGGTCGAAAGTTTGAAGGGGTTAAATGCTACTGCCAATTTGGTTGGAGCTTTAAAAATGACAATAGTGAGAGAACAAGGTCAGGCAGGAGACATTATTTTGGTGTGCCTGGCAGTTAACCGAGCAATATTGACAGCTTCTATGCGCTTTAGTACACAATTGTGAATCCTATCTGTCAAGTTGGCAGTGGTCGTTGCAGCACTTGACCAGATGTGAGCATTGCATTCCAGCTTTGGTTTGGAAACACTCGGCTGTTGTTTCCCGAGTAGGTTATGGTGTAAATATCAGAATTTAATGAGTTTAATATACGCTGCTCTTCACACCTAGGAGCTGGGAGGGTGAATCCGCGAACGAATTAGAAAGCAGATTATGCAAGATTAGGAATGGAAGAAAACTGATCATAAATTAAAATTAAAAAGAGTGTTAGAGGCAGAGTAGACCACAGCGGGATTTATTTTGTACGTATTAGACTGAAAACCATCTAATCTCAACGAGCCTGATGACAAACTCTATGAAATGCTTTCGAAACATCAAGTTCAACTATCTTGCATTCGCCAGTTTGGCGTAGACTTTGGTACAACTTTTTGGTGAGACATGCCTTCTTTTCAGTAAGGATACAGAATGGTTTTCGTACCAATAGGCCTACGCCATTCTGTATCCTTACTACTGCACTAGCGCGAACCTGGATTCGTTCCATAGAATATTTGACGCGTTGACGTGGTAGCAAAGCGTATATAAACAGATTTGTATCGCCCAAAGAGCTTACAGCAGAACTGGCTTTATAAATGAGCGTTGGAATGGCGGATGTGAATGAAATACAAATATATTTGCTTATTTCGATGCGTCAGAGATGGGCAAATGCGTTAAACAAAAACTTATCCAGTTTGTGCGGTCTTTGTCAACTTTTACCAGTTTTTAACGGTCCCATTTCACATCACTATAGCCAGGTCTTTCTTTTATGCGTTGTCCGTCTCGGTGGGAACCACCGAAAACTCATCAGGCTAGGGCCTGAATATAGTATACATTTTTTTTTGGCGACCTCAGGTTACGACTAGAGACATCAAATTAATTTTCTTTGAAACTATACGTCATCAATTGGACACTTTTAATTTCCGCAATCGCAGCATCCGGCCGAATATAGACATACTCGCTCCTTCGTCATACAATCCGACAAGTATTCTCAACCCGTAGTTATTAAGAAAATAAAATGAATTATCAAAAAGTGTTAGTCACGTTTTGAATGAATCTTTTTCTATCCCGTATAGCAGTGCCATACGCCTCACACTGTTCTTTTGATATATGTACGAGGGTTGTCTGAAAAAATGATATAAGACATTTTTTCTCAAATTTTTTTTTTATTTTTCTACATAGTCTCCTTGTAACTCTACACACTTTTCCCAGCGATGCTCCATACTCTTTAACCCGTCCAAATAGTACTTGGCGGTTTTCTCTGCAAAATAATTGTTTACGAAGGTGATTGCCTCCTCATTTGACGAAAATCTCTGTCCTCCGAGCGCAGTTTTTAGATGAGGGAACAAAAAGAAGTCGCTTGGGGCTAGATCTGGTGAATAAGGCGGATGGTCAAGCAGCTCAAAATGTAATTCATAGATTTTCGCCATGGTAACCGCTGAGGTGTGAGACGGCGCGTTGTCTTGGTGAAACAGGATTTTCTTTTTCTGCAAATGTGGCTCCGCAATTTCTGCCTTCAGCTTGGCAAGTAATGATGCGTAGTATACTCCTAAAATGGTTTTTCCTTTTTGAAGATAATCGATTAAGATAACTCCTTTACTTACTATCCCAAAAAACAGTCGCCATCACTTTCCCAGCCGAAAAAACATTTTTTGCTTTTTTTGAAGCCGGCTCGCCTTTTGCAGTCCACGGTTTTGACTGAATTTTTGTATCGGGCGTATAATGGTGTATCCAAGTTTCATTTACAGTAATTAATCGGCGCCAAAACTAAGATTTATTGCGCACAAACTGCGCCAAAACAGCGTTGGAAATGTTCATTCGAACACGTTTTTGGTCTAACGTAAGCAAACGCGGCACCCAACGCGCGGACAGCTTTCTCATGCCTAAATTTTCATTTAATATGTAACAAACACGTTCTTTGGACATTTTCATAACCTCTACTATCTCTCTCACTTTAATTCGGCGGTCGTCTAACACCATTTGGTAAACTTTAGCAATGTTATCGTCAGCGGTTGCAGTTTTTTGACGTCCCGAACGTTCATCATCACCCAAGCTCTTACGGCCACATTTAAATTCAGCTGCCCAAAATTTCACTGTGGTAAATGATGGTGCAGAGTCCCCATACAGAGTCCAACTCATTTTTGATTTGCGTAGGCGTATTGCCTTTCAAAAACAAGCATTTAATAACAGCTCGATACTCAATTTTTTTCCATTTTCACAAAAAACACTCACATTGACCCTTTCAAACGACTTACAACTAAAAACTTCGTGTTCAAAATGACTGAAACTTCGGTAAGTAACTGTCAACAGATGCACAACATTCACTAGCTTTTATCGACTATCACCGCTATTTTTACGTTGCGGTCGGAAACTTTTCAGTATATACGTATTACGTATCTTAGACACACTAGGCGACTGATACATACATTTTTGACCAGGTCGATGTCGCTGTATGCTGAACTCAATTTAGTTCTTAGCCCCATAAACAGCGATAGGCAAATGTACTTCTATCTTCGATTTCTAATGCTGGGAAATAGTAACCAGCTGTTCCTGACGACATTGACTGTGACCAATTAAACGCCAATTTTGTCACATCATCTAATCTTGTTGTATTGTTAACTAGTCCTACATTAGTTTGCCATAATCCTTCAACTGCATGTGAATCACCTAGCAACAACAATGGCTTCAGTTTTACAAGAGTATACGACGAGGACGTAGTGAACGCCTTATTGGAAATATACATAGTCTAATGCTATTATTAGATGGTATAGACCCAAAACTCATAGAGCTTATCTTGCCCTATATACTTCCTTTCTTAACTCATCTCTTTAATAGTATATTAACCAGCAGCGAGTGTCCCAAGATATGGAAAAATAAAAAGTCGTTCCCATACCTAAGAAAAGAATCTATACCCTTTCGGATTATAGGCCAATAGGAATACATCCATTCTTGTCAAAGGTCAAAAGCCTGTTGTACGACAAATGCAAGCTTATTTAAAATGTAAGGGCGCGCTTAACAGCAACCAGTCAGGTTTTCGCTCCAATCGAAGCTGCAAGTCAGCACTCCTACTAGTGTCTGAAAATATGTCACCTTCGCACTACTTTTGGATTTTTCGAAAACTGTCGACATTGTTAACTATAGGTAACTGTGTTCAAAGTTAAGTCGTTAATAAACGAATACGACTTTACCTCAACCTCAGTAGAGATTTACAATTTATATCTTACGAACGTAGCCGACGAACGATTTTCCAACTTCCCTCCGTATCCTATAAGCAGTTCCACAAGGCTCAATATTGGGACCGCTGTTGTTTTCAATATATGCCAACGAACCTGCTGCCATCAAACGCTCAAAAATTGCACATGTTTACTGATGACGCACAGCTGCATCTCAGCTGCTGTCTTGACTCAATTGCTGAGAGTATTGAGGGATAATTCCGAAAGAGGGCGGTAACATGATGGCAATCGGATTGGAACTGCAATGATTTCTATGCCCAATTTCACAGATGTGGCTACCAAATGAGTGATGATAAATTTGTATGTTCCACTTCCCACACAACGTATCAGAGGTATCTATCCGAGATCTTGACCATGCATATGCTCTGAAAACTATCAGGTTCCATTAAAATGAATGTCTGTCTAATGAAATGTGTTATTTTTTTTCTATGTCCATATCTGTTAACTTCGTAAAACTTAATGTTGTTGTCCAAAACTTCAAATGGCCGTCGTAAGGTGATCGCAGAGGGCACTTGACCATATCGCATCGAATGAGAACATGACTGCAACTCTGCAATTCCGAATGGACAAATGGCTTAACTTCGACATCAATCTTTGAAGTTGTTTCACAATTTCAGATTCTGTAGAAATAATTGAACTTGAGTGCAAAAACTCACCAGGAAACTTAACTTTCGTTCCAAAAATCATCTCGACTGGAGTGATGTTTGTTTCACAGTTGAGCGTATGCCTAATAATATCACTGAAAGGAAGCGCACCAGTTCTCGTTGGAGTAACATTTGATGGCTGTTTTAAGCATCCTGTGCCAGCGCATGATAAGAGGTCGTCTTGAAGTACATGACACACAAGCACCTTGTAAGCTCCTTAAAGACGTTAAAAAGAAATTCTCGTCCCAAGTCGCGGGAGATCCTGTTTGCAATTGATTCTCTAGCTACGGTGTCTGGAATGGCTTCAGCCCATCGAGAAACGATCCACCGTGGTCAGAAAATATCTGTTAGCACCCCTTGAAGGCGGAAGAGGTCCGATGAGATCGATGTTAATATGTTCGAAGGGTTGTGCTGGATCATCATATAGATGTGACCGTGAACAGGTATGCAGTGTGAAATTGTTTCGACATGTCGAGCCACACAAATCTCTCCTTGATAAGTTGCACCGTTGCTTTCAAATCCGGATGAAAAACGTCATGCATTTGCCGAATAATTTTAGTTCGAAACGACTCTGGTATGAAAGGACGGATGGTGTTTTGAGACGTGTCGCAGTACATAAGAGCTGTTGCACTATTGAGAGGAAAATACTGGATATTAAAAGTTGACTCAATATTTTTACCTTTATCTAATAGTGCTTTGCGATCTGTATCGTTCATTTGTTTTCGTACCATTTCCTCGAAGTCTACCTTTGCTGACTACAGCTAGTCTGCAACGTTGTTATCCTCACCACTAATGTGGCGGATATCAATGCAAAACTGTCGGATGTAGTCTAATTAGCGTAATTGTCTTGGCGATACATTGTCAAGATTTTATTGGAAGGCAAAAGTGATGGGTTTGTGATCCGTTAAAATCACGAAACGTCGTCCTTCCAGAAGATACATACGTGCTACAGTATAATTTCAATTGCGGTTGGATTTGGTTGTTTTGTTTACCACCTAATGTAACGCACACCCTACAGCAAAATCAGCAGCATCAGTAAAAAGAACTAAACCGGCGTTTAGTACAGCATAGTGTAGAAGCGTTGCATCAATTAACTCCTGTTTGTAACATTCAAAAGCGTTCGTTGTTACATCGTCCCAGTTGAGTGGAGTGGTATCATTTTTTTGTTTCCGACAATGAGCATCTGTAGTATTATTTGGTTCGTAACTGTGTTAGGTATGGAAGTTTAATAAAAGTTTATCGTACCAAAAAAGTTTTTTAAATCTTCTGGCAACTTCTGGCTTTTTAAAATTTTGTACAACTTCAACCTTTTTTCTCGTTGTCCTGATGTCCTTTTTATTCACTTAGTATCCCAAGAAGCTTACTTCCTTCTGACTGAAAACACATTTGGCAACGATAATGGTTAAATTGTTATTGTGCAATTTTTTTAAAAACTCTGCGTATGTCTCGTTTATGTTGTTCAATATCACTTGAAACTAAACAAATATCAACAGTCCAGTTCGCCATGAAGTAACATGTTAATGTGCCTTTGAAATGTTTGCGGCGCATTTCTAGAATCGAATGGCGTAGTGATTGCGGACTTCAGGATGTCAAATTCCTCTATCGAGATGTTTTTGTTATGGAACACTTAGCAAAAATCACAAAGGGTAATGATCAGGTAGAGTGCGTGCATTTAATGTACTGGAATCACCGCAGCACCGCCATTCTCTATTTGACCATATGAAACCGGGTCGTTTCATTAGTTTTCCTCTGCGCACGTCGATGAAGAGATCGAATGCGTCAATAAATCAACACCTATGATGAGGCTATGTACTTGAACGACAACGAAATTCAACGTAAATTTACTATGTAATCCTAGGTCGATCGTTAGCTGTTGGGTGCCAAAATTCTTGATCTCGCTTCTGTTCGTTGCATGGAATTTCGTCATGTGTGGGGATTTATAAAAGCTAAAGTGTTGTGGACGTATCAATGACACATCAGCGCCAGAGTCAATCAAAAGCTTGTTATTTCGTTGATTTTCGGTTTTTCGACGATACGAAGGAACTAGGAAAGCGACACTTGCGAACTTCGTTTCCAAACTTATTATGATACCAGAAAAAATGTGTGCGTTTGCTCGAAGGTGTTCGGTGTTGGGATATTTGCTGATAGATCGGGGAAGAGAGCGATCACGGCTGTTGCAATTGGCGGCCAATTTGATCAATGCGACGCTCCATTGCTGGAGGAAGAGGAGTAGTACCTATAGCCGTAAACATGGCTTTGATCATCGTCTCTGACTACCATAATTTTGTCCGCCAGAGCCGCTTTTCCCTTCAAGTCCGCAGGTGAAGCCTGTAGGATCGCACCAACATGGGTTGGGAGAAGATTTAGCCTGAAATCGTCTGTTAAGTGTCCTCCTCTAAGGTGAATCTTCTCCTGTAAAAGTAACGACGGTTGTTATCGCTTAGTTGGATGATGAATATTGATGCACATAACATATGTACTACATATATATACTACATCAACCTCCGAACTACGTTCTAGCAGCAAGTTCTTAAATTAAGCATACTTTCCATCTATTGGCGGACTAAGAATAGCGTCTGGGACTTGTGCAAGAATTCTGGTTTTAATCGCTGGAACCATTGTATTGAAACTAGATGCATCCGAATTGACTCCCGGATTGGCAAATTGTGCCTCCACTTGCGCGAACCAAATTTTAGGGTTTTCTTCCCAAAATGATGGGACTTTTACAGATAGGTACTTAGCTAACACTCGCTGATGACATTTCATGATTCACATTATTAGTAGATTTTTGTTCTTTAATTGTTTCAGTAGAATCATTGTCTACGATTGGAGTTCTTTTTTTGTTTTAAATTTTGCAAAGACTGAAATGGATAACTCGCCTGATCTGCCAGGAGTTCGTAGAAGTTGGCTTTAATGGTCCTCCTAGAGTGAAATACGAGCATACTACCTTGATCAATGAATTCAGAAAATTGGAAATACAAATTTATTCATTTAAATCTATATTGTCGCCTTTAAAGTACTCCCCATCGACTGCAACACACTTATGCCAGCGCTTGATCTAATCCTCGAAACATTTTTTATATTCGGTTTTCGGTATGTCCATCAGTGCTTCCTGCGATTTTTCCATTACTTCCTCTCGGCTGCTGAAACGCCTTCCCCTTAGTGGTTTTTTAACTCGATTGAACAGAAAGAAGTCACATGGAGCCAAATCAGGTGAATTCGGTGGCTATTGGATGGTATTTGTTGCATTTTTCATCAAAAACTTACGAATAATGATGGTACCGTGCGAGGGTGTGTTATCATGGTGCAAAATCCACGAGTTTTCCGCCCACAATTCTGGTCTCTTTCGGCGAATTGCTTCACGCAAACGTCTCATAACGCCCAAATATTCGTAATACTCCTTGCTTACTGCCTGGCTTTCTGGCAAAAATTCATGATGCACTACACCGTTGTAATTCATGAAAACCGTGAGCATTGCCTTCTTTTTTGACTGAAAACGACGTGGTTTTTTTGATCTCGCCTCATTTGATGAACGCCATTCCTTTGCCTGATGTATGGATTGCGTGTCGTACTCATAAATCCGCGTCTCGTCTACAGTAATAATCCTTTTGATGAATGTGGGATCGGATTCAGCCTCGCAAATCATTTCTTTTGCGACGTCAACACGGTGTCTTTTTTGCATGAAATTAAGGTCTGTTGGCAACAACTTTGCTGATACACAACGCCCGACGGAAACCCAAATCATTAACCAAAATGTCTTGGACGGATCCATAGGCAATGTTCAAGTCTCTGCTATCTCTCTGATGGTTAATTTGCGGTTATTGACCAACACTTCTTTTATGAGTACTTCATCAATGTTTTCGTCGGTTTTCGATGTCGATGGTCTGCCATTGCGTTCATCATCTTCGATTGACTCACGACCACTTTTGAGCCGCTCGTGCCACTGGTAAACGACCGTTTTCTTTAGAGAATTCGAACATTCGTGCACCATTAAATCCATTTTTTACGCAAAATTTACGAGTAACACAAGTTCGTTGTTCCAAATTTAAATCTATTTCTAAAATTGTAAAAAATCGCCACCACACACAGAGATAGATGTACTCTTGGCTACGTAACTTTTGCAAATGTCAAGCTATGACGCTAAGATTTAGGGAAAATGTCAACAACAGATTTACCAACTTAACAAAAAAAAACAGAACTCAAATCGGAACAATGGGAGCGCCACACGGTGGTGTGGTGCGGGAACTTTTTGATCAAGGTGGTATTAGGCTAAGCCTCGTTCCAATGACAAATCTGTATCCATATAAGCACTCCATTTGTTATTCAGAGGTTGATGTAGTACATAACATATGTACGAGTATATGTTTGTCGTTTGCCCGATTTTTGTCCGGTAATATGTAGGACTTCCACTTCGCTTGCATGCGTTGTTTACTAAGGAACCTAAGGTTCCACGTGCGTGTATCCATCAGTATCCCGGCCCTAGATTTGGTTTGAAACAAGGCCGTTTTCTACGTGTTCGGGCAGCTATACCCATGCACAATTTCCAACCTAGAGAGCCAATCATTTCTGAGATTCTATGATGAAAGGTCCACTGCAGTGGGTTGCATTGAAGTCTCCTGAATATTTGAAACTAATTTTTGACATTTACTCTTAAGTTTTTGGGAAAATATTGGCATCTTTGATATGAACCTGCGAATCCAGTTCAGCCTTATCCGATATATCAATGAATGAGTATTTTATTTTTCAGAATTTATTCACTGTAATATACAATTCCTAGATAATGATTTCTAAGTTGCTTTCAACCGGAATGCATAAAAAGATTTATTACATATCTTTATTCTTGGGGCGTTATCTTGTATTCATTGAATAGTAGTTGCTTTTATTTTGTCTTAAAAGTCTTTACTACCCTTATGACTACCGAATAATGCACTCTAATCCAATTTGGCCTATAAGCCGCGACATTTTTATGTTAGTCAAAGAAACACTCAGGAAATAGGTTTTTTTTTATCACAACAAACATAAACAGAAATGGAGCACTAAGGTCTTAACGGCTATCCTACAACCAAATCACTATAACAATCACATTTTATATGCAATGTAACACTTTTTTCGCCCTTCTTGATTGTATTTTTCGCATAAAATGTGAGTCAACCGGACAGGACAGGACAGGACAGGAAGACAGTGCTAAACCCAAAAACGTCTCGCTTGCAGAGTGCTCATTTAAAACACTTTATATTCGGGACAGTCAAAGTAAAGCGGAAGTCACTAAATTCGGCCCTCACATACCAAGTCCTACATATCGTTATCCACACAAGCTCTGCTCCGGAGTTATTTGGGTCTTGAATAAAATATATAAAGTTCTTATTGGGGTAAAAGTACTGTAAGCCATCTAAACATGGTATGTGACACAGTTTTCTACATAAATGATCCTAGCGCTGGCATGTAGAGTACTCGTATAGTAAAGATTTTACTTTGATATATAGAAAATGAATCTGTAACCGTAAGTGTTTGATTTTGTGTAAACTCTTAACGTCTTTTGAGATGTCCTTTCCATGCTGTCATCTATTGGGCAATTCACCTGTGCGGCAGCACAGTAGTGGTGTAGTGGTCAGGATGGTATACACAAATGTGTGGTGCAGTGCATGTCCTGTGTTTGCTGGAAAATATCAGAGAGAAACCAAAATTTGGTTAAGTGCAAATATGAGTTCAACGAAGGAAGAGCTTTGTTTTGTTATGGCTCAGCAAGGAGTCGCTCAAATACACAACCCGGATGTCTATAAATGCCAAAGGTGTGTACATTTTGTGCATCTCAATTGCACATAATGAGTTTGTCATCCAGTGTA
This sequence comes from Volucella zonaria, assembly GCA_963966105.1. Taxonomy (NCBI): domain Eukaryota; kingdom Metazoa; phylum Arthropoda; class Insecta; order Diptera; family Syrphidae; genus Volucella; species Volucella zonaria. The sequence goes on along the minus strand of OZ014533.1, from coordinate 180,822,997 downwards.
AATAGCAAATGAATTGAATCGGAAGGACAAAATTGTAATATGAAATATTTCTGGGAAATATTGGGATTATCAAAAGCGAATGAAATCAAATAAAACGTTGAATATCGTGGAATTACCAATTGATATGAAACTGTCGTTATTAACTTTGAATTGTCATGTAATAGCTCGTATTTCTAAGATATCTGTTCGTTTGTTCATTGATTCCACCATGTATGTTATTCATAGAGTTTTCTACAGAAAAGAACAGTAAGAAATATTAGCAGAACGAAAGGATAAATGAATTTTATTTTTTTTTAATATACTCGTACACTGATAAACCCCCAAACTCATGCATTAACAAGAACCTTTTTGGGTTCCACACATTTTGAAAGAATTTTTTCTATTGAGTCTCAGGTGTTAGTGTCTCTTTACGTGGCAGAAAACTTTTACCTCAAGAACACATTTAACACAAATGGAATCAAAACAAAGGAAAAAAGGATAGACATTTCAAGTTGTGGTAATGAGGGTTACTTTCCAAGATGCCAACATTGACTCGCACTAATTCCTTGTAGTGGAAAAAAAACTACAATTGCGAATATCAAAAGCAAAGGCTGTCGCTAGTGTATGTGGGGACAGCGACTCCGTCAACCTCTTTCATTATACAGCATTACCAGCATCAAGTGCAAAGGACCAGTAGCAAGGGTGAAGAGCCCACCAAAAAACACCCATCCATCAAAAGTCACCCCTGATGTGCTAGATTTTACAAAGCGACTACTTTCATCCGAACAGAAGTCATACTCGTATCATACAACACTGCACGGTAGGTCGAGGAATGGGTTGAAATCTGCTGTTGACACGTGCTGGCAAGCAGTTCGACGAATGAGATGTCAGTGCGATTAAAAAATGCTACTGACGGAGAAAAGTTCAGAAATTGACAGACATGTCAGGGAAGAAACGGAATACGAATCCACGCAACCATCGTACCTGACACGCTGACGGTGCCAAAAATCCCGAAGAAACACTTCCATAAACTGCTAAAAGGTGAAAGCGATGAAAATGCTGCTGTCAGGATTCAACCCGGACGAAGACCGTGACGATTGCGATATGCCACATCAAATGCAAAAAATCCGCAGCATCCGCCGGGCTAGCTCGAAGGAGCATCCACCAGCTCATCCGTCAATTTGTCCAAAGCATGCCCTTTGAATAGAATTTTAAGGTAGTCTGTCCGGTCTTGAAGAAAGATACCCGCTGAACTGCACCACCTAAACGAGCTTGATCCAACTATATATCGCAGACAGAGTCTTCGCTGCCGTGATATGCGAATGTTTAAATCCGATCATCAATAACGTGATAGGTGTATTAGCCCACTCACGAACAATTATTCACTTAATCGATATTCACCACCCCATTATCGAAAGGTGGCTTATGATAACGTTTGTAGAGATGAGTTTAACATATCTGATCTTGGCATCTCTGGAAAATTCCCTCTGCTCTTTCAAAATCGGAAAAAAACATCACAGAAACGTTTGATGATCTCAGAAAGGCCGACGCTATTTTATGCGAATGTTCTTGAAGGGATTGTACGCATCTCTCAAGCCAACACCAGAGGCACAATATTTCGAAAATCTGTCCAAATGTTCTCACATACACATAACATTGACATAATTAGGAGAAACTAGCGAAATTTAAAATAGGCATTTGTGAGCATTTGTGAGGCTAAAGCAGCAAAAATTGATCTAGCGGTCAATGAGAACGAAACAAAATATACGAGCATTGTATACTGTCATCCAAAAAGGACAATCAGGAGAGAAGCCTTAAGCAGAACGTGGCAAATTAATTCCTAGTATCCTAAACTCGATCCCAGGATCGTACAGCTGTACATATTCGAAACCGGGTTAGTTTTACTCCGGCCTTTTTCTCTGAAAAAGTAATATCTTTATTACGCATAGAAACACGCATTCACATAGTGCGTGGTATATGATTTCATCGTCTTTCAGTTTCCTGACTAAGTCTGGAAGTTAGGTGATAATTTGGATTTATTTTGGAAATGCTTCATAGCCTGTCGAAGACCCGATAAATTGTCCCAAAGTATAGACACACTCCTAGATTTGATCGTTGAAATTATTGCTAACTACAGGATGCCGCAGAAAGGCTCTGGCCATTGAATAAATTGGCTGAAGCTTTTCTAGCCAGTTCATCGGGTTTTCTATTTACTGCAATACCTCTGTACCCTGGTACCGTTGTTTGTTTCTAGATAAAACTATTGAAGCAGTGCAAATTTGGAGTCAAAAAAGTTTTAGCCTAATGCTTTCGGTGCTGCTTGACTGATCGTGTGTATATGGACCGTGGCACCATTCCATGCCTATTCCAATGATGATATTACCTTGGTTTTGAGCCATGGCTACCTGCACCTACTCCAGTATCCAGGTTTGATGTTGGGTTTGGGAAGTCCCATACTTGTCGATTTAGGACCACTATGTTGAACCTCCTATTGAAGTATAAAGTTTTTGGCATGAGGCCAACTACCTCTCAAATTATGTTGACTTCAGGAATCTCTGAGATAAAGCTTGCGAATTCAGATTTTACTGCGAGTTTCGTGTCTCGTGTTTAGAATCCCCTGACAGTGATGCGAATTGTCAGTTTTTTTTGAAATACAAGGTGCGTTCCAAAATAAACAGGACTTCTTAAAAATAAAAACAACAAACATGTTTTTTTGGCCTGTTTTATTCAAAATTGTCTCCTTCACAATCAATACAACAATTTGGATGTTCTAAGAGCATGTAGGGATGTCCTCTAGGATGGAGGTGCAAACCTTTTGGATGAACTCTACGTCCACAAAATGCTTTCCTTTCATCGGAAAATATAAAAGTTGCACAGTGCCAAACCAGGATGAGTAGTTGGCAGATAAAACACGATTTTAAGCCAAAAAAACCGTCATAAGTGTCAATCGACGAGCTGGAGAATTATCGCATAATAAACGCCAGCTTTCTTCTGCGCTATATTCTGGCCGAGTACGATGAATACGATGAGCCACAAGATAGAATTGCGTATTAACTGTGCTCAGTGGAACGAGCTCTTTTTAGACAATGGCCTTGGAATCGTCAAAGCAAATCAACATTATCCCCACATTTCTCCAAACAAGATTTTTTGGGTTTTGGCTCGTCAGGGGCCTTTCACTCGCCACTTTGGCTCTTGTTTTCTGAATCATATTGAAAACACCACGTTTCATCATCAGTCTTAATGTTGTAAAGGAAGTTTCTGTTCTTTTTAGTCACGTTGATGATGTCCTTCGAATGTTGAATTCTGAGCAATTTTTGGTCGTCACTCATTTTTGTACCGATGACACAAACATACTATCACTTCAGACGTAATAACTCCGCGTCCAAATGTTTTCCACATCAGTGAAGGATCTACCTTTCTACAGCATATAATTGCCAATAGATGGCCCCACTAGAAATATTTCTTTTAAAAAGTCCTGTTTACTCTGGAGCGAATTTTGTACAGGGTCTGTCAGTAGGGACGCTCAAAATTTGTTACGTTATAACTGCCTTGTTGCTAAAGTAACATCTGTCAAATTTGTCGTGAATTGTTTAGTAGTGTATGACAAATCACCAAAGTAGGGTATAACGTGGGTAAACATCTGAAAATCAGTGCTCCGTTTGATAAAAAAAAATCATTTTTAGGGACGAGGTCCATTTTTGGGTGAATGGATGTGTGAACAAGCAAAATTGTCAGACTTGAGACGATACCAATACACGCGATACACCAGCACAAAATGCATTCCAAGAAAATCTCTATTTGGTGCTGATTTCGGTCTGGCAGAAACATCGGTCCGTACTTCTTCCAAACCGAAACATTGTAAGTGTATTTGAGAATATGGTTATCTCACGCGGCGACAACGTGAAGTGGCCACCGTGAGCGTGCGATTTAACGCATTTATTCTTCTTCCATTTGGGACTATTTGAAATCGCGAATGCGAATCCACATAAAGAACGTCATCCAGAAAATTCAGCCAGATTTATGACTTTGTCGCATATCGAAAAGTTGACCTCCCAAAGACGTGTCACGTTATATTCCATACCTACCGTCATAATATGTTCTTTCAAATAAAAAAAAATAAAATTAGTGGATATCCCACTCACAACTTGTTTTATTTACATCTAAAAATCGAGTGTCCTTTTTGAAATAGAATGATGCCAATTTAAAGCAGGCTTGCAAAATGCCGGAGATATCTTCGCATGCGAATTTCTGAATAACTTATCTTCGAGAGAGAGAATTTCGAAGCCAACACCGAGTTACTGTCAAATACAACTCATCGGTTTTATGGCCGTGGCACGATTGTGAGCTCGTTCAATGAATAAGAAAGATTCCAAATAAGTCACAGTAGCGATCATCAGTCACTGTCCTAGAATTGCTTCCTGCGTTCTCAAACAAATGTGACCCACCGGCCCAATTGGCGCAGCACTACAGTCACTATGCGAGGGCTTTAGAGTCGCTGCCCAATAAATTGCAAACTGTCATTGCTTCAATACCAGCTATTCTGTATATTTACATAGCCAAGTCGGAATGTGTCTTGCTGCTCAAGATGATTTCTTACCAAGAATTGCCGAGCACTTGATTCGGCGCCGTTTATAGTCGTTTTACTTTATCTGTTTCGTCATTTGAATTCTGTAAGGATGAAACGACATTTTTTTTGAGGATCTTTAACAACATGACAGCTGAGATATTTTCAATTCCTCTGCTCACTGCATCAATATTTTGTGGCATATGTTGTCGTATAATCTATTTCTTATCTACTTGCATGGTAGTTTTCAATGCCATTCATTACATCTTGAATAGTAGCTTTTTCTAATTGCAAGTACAGTCAAGTTCGACAATAAACATCTTGGTTACTCGTATAATAATCCAAGTGCTGAGTCCTTTGATTTCACATCATATTTTCTTCACAAATTTATTTTGATACAGCGATTTCAAATGTTGACAGCATCTGGTGAAGCAACACGCAGCTCATACGCTAATTGGAGTTAATGAATTAAATTATAAGAGGGATATGCAAATTTTGAGATCTATAATAAGGGCGAAACCGGTTTCTTTTTTAAACGAATACCTGACAGAACATTCAAATACACTGGCGGTCACTAGGATGAGGCCGTACATTTTGCAATAGATTTCCACTCTTTATACCTATTTGAAATTTTGTACCCGCAAACTTTTACTACCTCTGAACAGGTACATACGAGGGTTGTTCGAACACTGATACAAGACATTTTTTTTTTATTTTTCCACATAGTCTCCTTATAAGTCTACACACTTCTCCCAGCGGTGCTCCCATCTCTCTAACTCGTCCAAATAGTTCGTTTTTCTCTGCAAAATAATTGTTCACGAAGGTGATTGCCTCCTCATTTGACGAAAATCTCCGTACTCCGAGCGCAGTTTTTAGATGAGGGAACAAAAAAAGTCGCTTGGGGCTAGATCTGGTGAATAAGGCGGATGGTCAAGCAGTTCAAACCGTAATTCATGGATTTTCGTCATGGTAACCGCTGAGGTGTGAGACAGCGCGTTGTCTTGGTGAAACAGAATTTTTTTTTCTGCAAATGTGGCGGTTTTTCCGCAGTTTCTGCCTTCAGCTTGGCAAGTAATGATGCGTAGTACGCTCCTGTAATGGTTTTTGATAATACTTTTTGAAGATAATCGATTAAGACAACTCCTTTACTATCACAAAAAACAGTCACTATCACTTTCCCAGCCGAAAAATAGTTTTTTGCCCTTTGTAGTCCACTGTTTTGACTGAATTTTTGTTTCCGGCGTATAATGGTGTATCCAAGTTTCATCTACAGTAATTAATCGGCGCCAAAACTCGGATTTATTGCGCCAAAACTGCGCCAACAGGGCGTTGGAAATGTCCGTTCGAAAACGTTTTTGGTCTAACGTAAGCAAACGCGGCACCCCACGCGCGGACAGCTTTCTCATGCCTAAATCTTGATTGAATATGTAACAGACACATTCTTTGGACATTTTCATAACCTCTACTATCTCCCTCACTTTAATTCGGCGGTCGTCTAACACCATTTGGTGAACTTTAGCAATGTTATCGTCAGTGGTTGCAGTTTTTGGACGTCCCGAACGTTCATCATCTCCCAAGCTCTTACGGTCACGTTTAAATTCAGCTGTCTAAAATTTCACTGTGGTAAATGATGGTGCAGAGTCCCGATACAGAGTCCAACTCATTTTTGATTTGCGTAGGCGTATTGCCTTTCAAAAACAAGAATTTACTCGTAATAACAGCTCGATACTAAATTTTTTCCATTTTCACAAAAACACTCACATCGACTCACTCAAACGACTGTCAACTAAAAACTGCGCCTAAAGTGACTGAAACTTCGGTAAGTAACTGTCAAAAGATGCACAACTAGCATTCACTGGCTTTTATTGACGAGTGCCGCTATCTTTACGTTGCGTTACTTTTCAGACAACCCTCGTATTTTCTCAAAAGGAAGTGATAAAATTAAAGGATAAATAAGAAACGACCGTTGAAATTTCCCAAGATCAAGCAATGAACTACTCGAAAAGCGTATAAAAAGATGCGCCACTAGGATAAGGTCACATGCAAAATCTTCGAAAGAAAGGAGAAAATGAATAAAATGCTTACATTTTATGGTTTTAAAACATTTATTTATTTTGTTTTTCTACATTAATAATAAGTACGCCTGCCATTTTTGATATAACCTCTATAAAACTGTTTGGAATAGAATCATACGGTTTTTAAAATAATCAAGAGAAATTTGGGCCCAGGTATCACGAATGGCTTCGATTAAAGTGTCCTTGTCTTCAAATTGTCTGCCGCCTTCATACACTTCACGAGATAACCATGCCCAAACATATTTGGTTATGTTTAAGTTCGGTGAATAGGGCGGTCATGGCAAAAGTTCCACCTCTTCTGATTGAATCCAGCTTCTAACCAACCTGGAAGAGTGGATGGGGGCACTGTCTTGTTGGAATATCCAAGGCAGGGGTCCGAAAATGTTTTTCACTTTTGGAAATGACCGTTCCAGTAAACATTTGTAGTTGTTTCCGGTCAGTTTTGTGGACAAAAACTCCAATTCGATTGTGCCATAGTAGGTAATAGCTCCCCACACCATTACACTTGATGTACGGCTGTGGTGTTTTGCCAAAATAAGATCTCCTTTCTTAGATCATGGAAATGAAAGTTGTAACCATCGGGGTCGTCAAGGATAAACTTTTTTTCATCCGAAAAGATAGCGCGTTTCCATTCACTGCTCTAAACGACATGTTCTCCTGCAAAATTCATTCGATGCTCCTTCTTTTCTTGCCTCAAAAAAGGTTTCTTTTTAAGTTTTTTTCTCTGTTTAGTACCACTTTTTCGTATTATCCTTCGGACCGTTGCTATGCTGGCTGATACTCCGCTGTTGGCCATTATTTTAGTCACTGGTAGAGTAGAATTTGAGGCACGCCGTAGAATTAACCGCTTTTCTCGTAATGCTGTTGCTTCTGCTGTGCGTCCTTTTTGATTTACCCCATAGTTTTGTGGATCTGCAAAATAAGTGCTTACAACAGTCTTACTTATTTTAAGCCTTCTTGCAGTTTCTCGGCTTGAGAGTCCTAACTCATTGAAATCATCTATTTTTCCTCTTTCTGTCGCTGTCAAAGTCTTTCCGGAACCCATTTTTTTTAAAACTAAATAAAAGTAGTTCTTTTCAACACTTTTTTCAAATATGTTATTCTTAACAAACTTTGAAAAAAATCGCTGATGTAAACTGCTGCAACGAAATTTTCGCAATGGCCGCTTCCTAGTGGCATCTTTTTATACGCATTTCAAAAAGTTCAGTGTTTGAACTTGGGAAATTCGAACGGGCTTTTCTTATTTACCGTTTAATTTTATGACTTCCTGTTGACAAAATATGTACCTGTTCATAGGTAGTAAAGTTTGCTGGTACAAAATTTCAAATAGGTATAAAGAGTGAAAATCGATTGCAAAATGTATGGCCTTATCCTAGTGATCGCCAGTGTGGTATATTGGTATATTGCTACTATTTTGAGTGGAGTCGAGTCTAAATAAAACGTGTCCCGCCTTTAGCGCGGGCTCGAGTTGTTATATCATATCTTCTTCTGGAAATTTCGTACATGTAGCATCGAAAATCAATCGAATTTTTTTCTCAAAGGAACCATGAATATGCATCTGCACCAAAGAGTAGGGGTCGGATCGGATAGTGCTTCCTTCATTGTTCGTGAGGGAGACTTATTTTTCAGGTGCAGTATTAATTCAAGGAAAGAGCCAGGAGTAATTCTTCCTTGATCAGCATGGTAGTGTCATTGTGTGAATATAGACAAAGCCTTTTACTACCTCAAAGTTGTAATTTGCGTTAGTGTTGGGTGTCTTTTCCTGTCGACAACAAACAAGGTATAGTTTTGCCCTAATTTATTGTTAAAGTCATATTAGCCGCATTTGCTTTAATGACCACAAACGCTCCAGTGACAGATCGATGTATTGTTAATGCTGACAGCGTAGGTATGCTAGCTATATATTTTCCCACTCGTATAAGTTGTCGATCATCAACCATTAATGACTCTCTGCTGCTGCTACAGCAAGCCTTCCGCGCTTGATGCTTGATGATTTAGGGCACTTTCCTAAAATGCCTGTTTATCAATTCCGACTAATCCGTGCCAAATTACGAAATCACTCTACATCAGTTTTAAAAGTAATTAATTCAAAACGTATGTATGTATGTTAACTTAATACATAGCACGATTTATGATGATGCTTATCTACCCTATTACTCTACAAACATTTTCTGTATATGCATCTATGAGTCTAGGCATCTATTCTGTACAAAATCGTCTGGCTTTGAATAAAATAAATTCTCGGGAAAGCGGAAACTTGAATTTCAATGCTGCCTATTATATGGTACTAGTACATATATCCGTATACGAATATTGCGAATTCACAGAGGCCGCTGTTGCATTTTTACTGATTTAGCATCTGGCAGTGGTGCCGAGTACAGATGTAAATCATCTTCATCGATGTTGGAACATTTCAAAGTCAGGCATTGAAGCCAACCTAGAGCCAATTGTGCATATATACATTTGCACGAATATAACCCTTTTGTATTGTATTGCATGTATTGGGGGAAATGCTCTTTTCTTCTTGCGGTCTGGCCACATAAATAATAAAGACAGTTAGGGTAGCCCAGTCATCGTTCTTCGCGCCACCAGTCCTACCACACCGCAAGCACTTGTACTTTCCACTGTGTTTGGGAAATATTTTTATCGATGGAATGTTTTATTCATCGCATAAAATATTAAATTTACGTGCGAACGATAAAAGCTCCTCGCAGACACCGAACGGCGCTTTCGTCCCTTTCTTCGAGACTGCTCCCATCCCACCCACGGCTGTTAGTATGGCATCAACCCAACCAGCCCATTTCATAGCTATTCGCTTGCTCATTCATAGTTTGCCGTGTTGCCCTGTTCTGACCCTCGATGCTCGTAGTACGAGTACTCGTATATGCAAAAATTTTATGAGCCTTGCATTCTACCCAAGTTCGGGATGTATTTTCTTATGTCTCCGATTGGCGCAAGGACACAGCAGAAGACCCCAATGTCTGCCACATCCATTGTTCATGTCCCACTAATATTATAAAGTCAGTGTGACAGTCACAGCACAGCCACACTTTGGTCTTCTGGTGTCTTCTTTTTCGTCCTTGCAATTGCTCTGTACACGTATGTGTACTCGTTCGTATCTGTATCGTTATACGAGTATCGTAATCGAAAGACCTTCGACAAGGCGTACACTCAATGGCATGAAAATGTGAAAAAGGATTACAACTTTAAATAAATGTCGGCGTTATGAGTCCAATATTATTCCGGAAGTGTACAAGTATGTGTGCTGAGTTCCGACAACGAGACAATTGGCATGAATATTGGAAAACCTTATAAATTTACTCTGCGTAGGTGTATGGAGACACGTTCTCTCCATGTGCCCTCTATGGCAGAAATAAGTTGGTTTATCTTATACAGGGCGAAAAAGTTTGCTATTTATTAACGGGAATTGAAATGTTCCAGACTTTGAAAATGACAACGACTATGTGTAATAATTGAACTCATTCTATCCCCCCTCCCCCCTCCCCCCATTCAGAAGATCCAGGTCACAAGCCATTTTGCAGGATATGTTATGTATTCGTATGTACGAGTAGGTATCTAATACAATATAATGCGGGTGGTTGCCAAATGTAATGATTCTCCTTAATGTTCGAAGAAAAATGAACATCGTCGTATGGCCAAATCCTTGGGCTTAACATCTCTTACTAATGATACACCAATCAAACTCATTTCGCATGGCATCCGCACAATAAAACTCCCGATGATTGATGGTCCTGTAACACGTTGCAATTAAAAAAACAAAAAAAGCAAAAAACAAAAAACAAAAAAAAAATAAAAAAAAAATGTAGGTATTCGATATCCAATTTCTCGAGTTACCTCGCCTCGCATACACGTCCTTGGCTCCTTGAATTATGGAAGTTTAGGTGCAAACTTTAACTCTGGTCAGTTTGTCGCAAATGTTTTTCTCTACTCGTAGAATCAAAGGCTTCCTGTTGGCGTGTACCTACCAACTTCACAAATCCCTGAGTAATAAATGGCAATTTACTGGTCACAATCCGTTGCACGTGAATGTTGTGAATCTTTGTAGATATGGTGGACACACAGTGTTCTCTCCATTTTCCATTCCTTTATGGAGCAAAATCTGATTTAAGTCTCAGGCTGATTGCGTAGGTTGATAAATACTCGTGACGTACCAGGGTGAATACCATATCTGAATATCTGTATATGGTATTATAGAATTGTGTATTTGTTTTTGCTCATGTTCACATTATACCTTTTCACTTATTTGAAAAATCCGTACATGTCTCATCTGCCTATCTACTCGTATGTACCTCGTGTTCTTACTTATATTCCCGTACACATTCGTATGAATATTAAAATTCTCGTAGAAGAAAATTTCACATACGAGTACTCGTAACTCGTAAGGCCAGCGTAAGGATATAAAAAGTCATCGTCAGCCATGTAGGAATAGTCGAGTATTGTCGATTTTGTTGCTGTTTCTGGTGCTTTTAACTTGCTCACTCTTGCCCCCAAAAGGGGAATCAAAAGAAGACGAGCACAGAAAAGAATAAGGGAAAAAGAATGAAATGAAGTTCCGGAAGAAAGCAAGATATTAGATACGAGCGTTCTTACAGAATAGAAATATAAGTCCTCTTAGATCCCTCCACAATACACACACACAGACAGACACAAACATATACTCAGCAGGAAACGCAAAGTGGGCTGTGAGGCGAGTCATTCAAGTACATATGACTACACTCGTAAGCAACAACAGCGGCAGACAGCATCAGCATCAGCATCAGCATCAGCATCAACAGCAGCAGCAAATGATATGAGTATACAAGAATACAAATGAGGGAGAGATGTATTCAAAAGATTACAATGGGAACCTAATGATCCTTGAAGATGAAGCTCGTTTCTCGTATTGGGAAATTCGGAAAATTTACGAAGAAAAAACCGATGGGGAAAAACGACTGCAAGCCGAACAGTTGGTAGGTTGATAGGTTGGTATTGCTATTGGGAGCATGATATGGAAGCTCCCTTCGTGCTTTTGCATTTTTTTCGGATTCCAAAAAAAGATTTCCATTCGATTTGATTCCGCTGTGTGTTTTTTTTTTTCGTTTTTTTTTTCGTTTTTTTTTTTTCTACTATCGCACAGTCGTACGAGTATATTGAGTTTTGTTATCGACATTCGGCTGAATTTGAAATCAAAAATGCCGGATAAATTTCTACTTGAATTGTCAATGCAACTCATGTAGACTCATAGACTCACACGATGTTTAGGGGGATTCTTGGAGTCACAATTGCGTCAATTAGCTTTCGTTCAAAGACTCATCGCCCGCCCCTTTACCTCAGCCGCCGCTTACCATCAGTACAAAGGACGTGACAAGCAGTCATGCTTAAAACATAAATTACCATCAGAGGAGCGGTAGAGAAGCGGCACTTATAAATTTTGAAACTTATTTTTTTTTTTTCTCCACTCGTAAAATCCGTGTTTTTAGTGCAATTTCGCTGCTGTTCAACGAAAGTTTTTTAATAAAAATTTTTCAAATCAGAGAATACGCTGCTATCCGGATGCAGACCAATTGCAGAGGTAAGCAAGAGAGTTGTTCGCTCCCTAAATTCCAATTTTTTTTTTTTATTTCTTTTCCTATTTTTAGTCCGCGTACGTTTAAGTTTGCCCAATGGCACAAGCTATGATTAATTTGGGGCGTTTCTACATTGCAACTACCGATGTAAATTTGATTTTGTCTCTTAACGATCCGCACATGTAGGAAAAGTGGTGAAAAATTTATCAAGCTTTCCGGCAGTAGAGTCCCTTCTGCCCGTATATTCGTATACTCGTAGTTGAGATGAAGTAATGAAGAGATAGTAAATGGAAAAGTTTATAGGTGGAAGGATATGTACGAGGACTCGTATATGGATTGCAGAACAATGTGCTTTTTCCACTTCGGTGAATTAAATTTTTCATCCATTGTCCCATTGCAACAAATTACAATAGTTCTAGAATTTATTGTAGGCACCGAAACCCCCCCTCTGCAAATGCGAGAGTTTTTCTGGACATTTTTCGTATTGAGGGTTGTGAAAGTAAACATGGTAGTGTAGTCCTTAACTAGGCCATTCTTGTATGATACGAGCATACGAGTATATGTATAACATACTCGTAGTCCTTGAAAATACATTTACGTTACCCTGTGGCAAATACAATCGCTTCTGCGATGATTGCACCAACAAAGAATAGTTTCAAATATGAATGTGCATACTATAAATACATATATGGTACGAGTATATATGTATTTGTAGCTTTGTGAATCTGTATATGACTGGTGGATTGGCGGCTGCCTTCTTTGAATATAGGCAACACTGGCGCAAAATTATTATTATTATTATTTATTGGGTCTATAACTATTCGTGCGGTTTGCTAAGAGATGGCGTAACTTGTATTATTCCATTCTTATTATTCCATTGGAACATGCGTTGGAAAGCTACTGTCATTGTACGTCTCAAATATGTCGAACTTTGTGCCTGAAAAAGTGTTTTTGCGGGGAATTCTTCTTCATGAAGAAAACTGCTGCCGAAAGTCATCGTATTTTGGTGGAAGTTTATGGTGAACATGCGCTAGCGGAGCGAACGTGCCAAAAGTGGTTTGCACGATTTAAAAGTGGTGATTTTGGCTTGGAAGACGATGAACGTCCTGGGCAGCCAAAAAAGTTTGAAGATGAAGAACTGGAAGCATTACTCTATGAAGATTGTTGCCAAACACAAGAAGAGCTCGCAGAATCTTTGGGTGTCACTCAAGCAGCCATTTCAAAACGATTGAAAGCAGCTGGATATATTAAAAAGCAAAGAAATTGGGTTCCACATGAAATCAAGCCGAGAGACGTCGAAAGGCGGTTTTGCATGTCCGAAATGCTGCTGGAATGCCACAAAAGCAAGTCAGTTTTGCATCGGATTGTTACTGGTGATGAAAAATGGATCCATTATGACAACCCCAAGCGCAAAAAATCATATGTGAAACCCGGCCAACCAGCCAAATCAACGGCAAAGCCGAATATCCATGGCGCGATGGTAATGCTCTGTATTTGGTGGGATCAGATGGGTGTGCTGTATTAATCCGTTTGAAGAGAGCAGTGGCCGAAAAACGCCCGGAATATGCGGCCAGACACGAGGCAATAATTTTCCATCATGACAACGCTCGGCCCCACGTTGCTATTCCGGTTAAGAACTATTTGGAAAACAGTGGATGGGAAGTCTTACCCCACCCGCCTTATAGCCCAGACCTTCTGACTACCATTTATTCCGGTCGATGCAGAACGCCCTCACTGAAATACGGTTCACATCAGAGCAGAATATCAAAAATTGGCTTGATTCATTCTTGGTTGCCAAGCCGGCGCAGTTCTTTTGGGATGGGGTCCACAAATTTCCAGAAAGATGGGAAAAATTCATAGCTTCAGATGGGCAATACTTTGAATAATACTATTGTACATGTTTTTCTTAAATAAACGTTCAAATTTTGAAAAAAAACGCATGAATTAAGTTATATACACAATACGTAAAAAAGTCAATGCTAGTGTTTTGATAATTATAACCGAGATAAAACCCACTTTATCGTTATAACCTCGCGCTAAACTTAATAGCACATGAAGTCCATTTTATCTTTTATTATGGACTTTGAAATGTCATTTCAGTGAAATGCCTCAAGAAAATTTGCTTGCAAATTTCGATATTTTCGAAGATTTTGAGCTTTTAGAAAGCCTAAAATATATAAAAACCGGTCAAATCCTTTCGATGAGCTTGATGGTGACGAGTCTTTTTCTCGGTATAGATTCGATAAGCTAACTCTCAAGTTTTTAGTCGAAAATCTGAATATTCAAGAGCCGGTAACAAAACGTGGCCTTCCTATTCCTGCTTCCTTACAAGTGCTTGTAACGCTTCATTTTGTTGGTAAAACCATCCATCAAAGTGATATTGGTACGTAAAAGCCAATTGAATTTGAAAGACCATTATTAATTATATACAACTTTAGGAGCCTTGCATGGGATGTCACAGGCAACAGTAGGATAAATAATTAAGAGCATTTAAAAAAAATCGCTTCTCTATTGCCCCATTTCATTACGATTCCTTTGGCAGTGGCAGAATACCATATAATGAGGCAAAGCAAAAATTTTTCAGGATCGCAAGGTTCTCTAGGGTTATAGGAGTCGTCGATTGCATTCATTGCAGAATCAAGCGACTAGCCAAAAGTGTAGGGCAGGTATTGACCGGACACCATATCAATAGAAAAGGTAACTGAGTAACTAACTTTTAAAGACGAATATATCACACACTATTTTGATATTTATAAGTTATTATACGCTTAATAGTGGACATAGTTGCAAGGTTTCGAGGCTCGCTTCATGATTCCAATATTTGGAACAACTGTCGCCTAAAAAGTATGGGAAGCGACCGTAAATGTTCACCAGGGTATCTTGCTTGGCGACGCTGGATATCCATGCTCAAAAATATTATTGACACCGATCAGAAACCCATCCAGCCAAAGGGAACACAGATACAATAACAGCCAAACATCTACAAGAAGTCGAATCGAATGCCTTAACGGTCAGTTAAAGTCCAAATTTAGATCGCAAAAAATATAAAAGTTGCCATGGCCGTGCTTCACAAATATAGTAGCTAAGGAAAGGAATATTGCGTTCTTTGAAGAAAGTACACCACCGATTCCATCGACACAAGTAGAGCCCCACAAAAATTCTGAAGAACCTGCGGAAACAAATGGAAGGGCATTCAGAAACGCATTTATCATTCAACACTTTTAATTGTTTAAAACTTAAACATACAAAATAACAGGAGTTCATAAATATAACAAAAACTCTATCACTCATTGTCAAACTTCAAATTGGCGTCGCTCTTTAAAATTATTTCGATCTTTAATTTATGAGTTTCACGGGCCTTTGCGGTCTCTTCTTTAACTTGCAAAAGTCGTTGTTTCGCAAGCGTAACTTGCAACTTATTCAGTTCTACCGCATGTGAAATTTCTTTCTTTATTTGTGTGAGAAGCGCACTCATCACTCCGCTTATTGTCGTTGGCTTCCTTGGCCGTTTTCGGAGGGTACCAAGCAAACTCCTCGATGAAGATGGAGCAATGGGGGTGGTTATGGATGGTTCGGGAGCTTCGGCAGTTTTGTCTGATTCAGAAAAGAAAGGGACTGCATATGTGGCAGGAACCCAGTTGGCGGTGGGGCTGCATTACTCGGCCACAAACATAGTCTTGCTATCAATGTATATGGTATCTTCAAGCAACTGGTCAGATATCATACCCTGAACTAAAAGATCAGAGGAATCTGTTTCTGGAACATTGACATTGTTCCCCGTTTCTCTAACCGCTTTTTTAGCAACAGTATTGGCTTTCTTTGTCCACTGTTTCCATATTTTGTCGATGATCCTGTGCAATTTAATACTAGTTGTAGGTAGGTTAAAAAGTATTGATAATTAAATACAAAGTTAAGAGCTGATTTTAAAGTTAACGTGATGTTAGTTAGTTCATACTAAACCTACCTAATACAACGACATAACAGAGTATAAAATTCAAATGAATGAAATGAATATAATTATTAATAATAACAGCCGTCTAAAGGGCTTTGAGAGTGAACAGTGAATGGAGTAATTTCTTGTCCTTTGATGCACACAAATTCAACAAACTTTTCCCAACTCAACGTTCAGTAACTTGCTACAGAAGAATCAAAGCTTATATTTATGAATGAAGGAAACCAATCCCTTTCTTGATATTATGAGCATTCTGGAGAAACTTACAGTTCCCTATTACATTGCAAATTCTATAGTTATATTTGTAGTGGAATGTTATACAAGTACTTTCACGTCATCAATAAATGAGAGAGTCCCATAAGACATATTCAGTAAAATTTTGAAAAATGAACTAGAAGCTGACGAAATTCCAACCTTCAGACTGAAGAGTTGTGTCACAGCAATTACTGGCATCCTCTGTCAAATCAAGCTACGCAAATACTCGTACCATATAGTATACGTATGATACTTCTGCCCTCACTGAACAAGAGGAAATTCAGATGGAAGATATGTGAGTTACCCCATTGGTCTGTAGTTCACTTTATGACTCCTAGCATTATTTGGCAAGTAAACTCCCAAAGCAGTCTTTGCAGCGAAAAACAAAATGTTAAAGAATACGAATATACTGTGGTGGACATATAATTAGGACAGTTCCTCGCTCATTTTTTGAACTGGATACACACTTCATCTCTTATCTTAATAACAAGGTTTTTAATATAATTACGAGGTTTATAGAGAAAAGTTCTGAATTATCACTGTTTAAGCTTGGCCATATACGAGTAATTAGCACAGCGGAAGCTAAGTTGACTTATTTACAATAAATATTTTGTTACATTTGAACTTTGAATTCGTAAGGTAAGCTTGTATTGATTAACAAAATATAATTTTTTATCAAAGTAATATCGTGGACGTGGGAAAAGGGCCGCATTGTACAAAAGATAAGAGAACTTCGATTATTGAAATGAAATCTCAAAAACGGTTTCAGAAATAGCAGAACTAATAGGCTGTTCTAGGAAGCTGGTTTACAATGCAATTTGTCATTTTGAAACGTTTGGAAAGGTTGGAAAACGTTGCGAGAGCTCCCCGTACAAGAAAAACCACAGTAAGAGAAGACCATTTAATAAACAGATCCTCAACTGTAGACCCTTTTAAGACTTCTAACCAGATTAAATATGATGTTCCATCACAATACGGCATCTCCGTGTCTTCCAGAACAATAAGGCGAAGATTAAATGAAAACCATTTAAGAGGCTGCATAGTACAAAAGAAACCATTTGTCTCGGAACAAAATTTGAAATGCAGAATAGAGTTTTCTAAGGAACACCTACGAAAACCTACGATTTTTTTGGAAAAATATGCTCTGGAGTGATGAGTCGAAGTTCTGTAGATTTGAGTCGGATGGAAAAAAATATGTGTGGCGTCCTCCAAATCAGGAACACATCCCCAAATATACCATCAAAAAAATTAAACACGGAGGCGGAAACGTAATGGTTTGGGGAGCCTTTTCTTGGCACAGTGTGGTGTCAATTGTTAAAATAAGTACAAAAATGTGTCCACCATGTGTACAAAGGCATCATAGAAGACCACATGATTCCTTACGTTAATGACAATTTGCTTCTGACGACAATGATCCCAAGAATACTTCACGCTTGGTAAAATCGTGCATAGCAAGTAATTATGTGAACGTTATGAAATGGCCAGCTCAGTCTCCCGATCTTAACTCGATTAGGAATTTGGGGAACGACATTGAACGCGCAATTTAAGGAAAGAATCCAAAGAACTTGGACGAATTATGGGAAAACAATTAAAAGTGTTTTGTATGCAACAACAACTGAACGCTGTAGAAAATTGTTGGAAAGCTTACCAAAACGATGTCAAGCTGTAATATTAAATAAAGGTTTTCCGACAAAATATTAACTATATTTTCAATAATTAGCGGTAATATACAGTGACTCACATAATTGATCACATGTTTTTAAAAATAACGAAGTAAAGGAGTTTTCTTATAAAATAAAAATGTATTTCTTACAAAATAAAAATGAATAAACTCGTTGGGCTTCAATGTTAAAAAAAAATAGAAATTGATTGCTGAATGCATGTTTCTGAAAAAATAAAAAATAAAAACAATTCATTAAAACAAGCATGTGATCGATTTTGTGAGTTGGGCTTACTGTAAGATTTCATACTGTTTTAATATTTTGTGTGGCCTCCTTTAGCGGATACAACACTTTTAACTCTTCTTGGTATGGAGTTTACTGAATGTGTGCATACCTCCGGTGGAATATTATCCCACTCAATCTGAACTCTGAACTATAATTCGTCCAGTGTCTTAGCCGCAGCACCATACTTAGACAGTTGCCTTTTAATGTAGCCCCAAAGGTGTTCTATTTGGTTTAAGTCTGGAGATTGAGGGTGGTCATTCCAAAATTTCAAACCCATGACATTCTAGCCAATCATTTGTGATTTTCGCTGTGTGTTTGGGATCGTTATCGTGTTGAAATGTAACGTCCAAAACCGATTTATCCCATTTTTGTAGACTTGGTTCTAGGCAATATGTCAAATTGCTTGTGTACATCTAAGCGGTCATCCGTCTCTAAATTCTCTTGCATATACCTACACCATGAGACGTCATGCTCCCCCAAAGCAAAAGGCTACCTCCACCAAATTTGATCGTTTCTTTAAACAGCCTCTTTGAAAGTTGTTGTCCCTTCTTCTTTCTTACACATTCGCGGCCGTCTGAACCAAATCTGTTTATTTTGGTCTCATCTGACCAAATAATCTTAGCCCAGTCCTTTTCTGTGTATAATTTATATTTGTTAGAAAATGCTTTTCGGAGAGCCATGTGCCGTTTTGTTAGTAGAGGCTTTTTAACTTTAGCTCTACCCTTCAGGCCAGCTTTTCGAAGCACACTTCTTACAGTTTCAGCACTAACAGCAACATTATCATTGGATAATAACACTGGTTTCTTATAGTACTCGACCTGTAGATAACGGGAAAAATAATATCAGGTCACGTACAGCAACCTAACGACGCACACTTTTACATCTTTATCGAACGAGGTCAGTTCTAATAGAATCGCACATCGTTTAAACCGGTTTTTCTGTTAGTTATTTAAAAAAATAAACTAATTTGCGTAAGAAGAATATTAGAAGTGCATTAAAGTGATAAAATGCCACGATCTTGTGTTAATTGTCCAGATTTATTCTGCTATATTTGTGGAGAATTAACACCAAGTTTCCGAAAAAAGAAAATGACACCATTTATTGAAAAGTGTTACTTTTCTTACTTTAAATTTAAAATAAACCATCAGGATAAACTCTGGGCACCACACATTTTCTGCCCTAGGTGTCACCGACAGCTAACTGGTTGGTTAAACGGGTCATTTTCTGTAATGCCTTTTGGAATGCCTATGATATGGAGAGATCCCCAGAGTCACATAGATTGTTACGTTTGTTGCACCAATGTGAAGGGATTTTCTCGAAGATCAAAGCATTCCATAAAATATGCAGATGTCTCTTCTGTAACAAGACCAGCACCTCATACAGAAATTCTGACATTTCCAAAGCCGCCTTCCGGACGCCTTTCGGATACAGAAATAAGTTCGTCATATTGTTCAGAAAGAATCATGGATGATCCCGAATTTGAGCTCCCTACATCTTCTGATGCACCACATCTCATCAGTCAGATTGAGCTTAATGACCTCGTCAGAGACTTGTATTTGTCAAAACAAAAGTGTGAAATACAGAGCTCAAGGTTAAAGCAAATCTGCTCAAGCCTGAGGTAAAAATTACAGAGTACCATACGCGACAAAGTGAATTTGTCGAAAGCCGATAACTTAGTGTATTATAATGATATTAATGGCTTAATGCTGTCACTGGGTTATGAGCACAAAACCGAAGAATGGCGGCTATTCATCGACGCATCAAAGTCTAGTTTGAAAGTTGTATTGCTTCATAATGGTAATAAGTTTCCTTCAATACCTCTAGCGCATGGTGTAAATTTAAAAGAAACCTACGATGTTATGAAAATATTGGAAAAAATTTAATACAAAAAAATAAAACTGGTCGATATGTTCGGATTTAAAAGTTGTTGCTCTACTTCTTGGACTACAACTAGGTTACACCAAATTTTGTTGTTTTTTATGTGAGTGGGATAGTAGAGCACTTTGTGAGAGTAGATTGGCCTATAAGAACAAACTTTATTTGTGGAGAAAAAAATATAAGGAATCCTTCATTGATCGAACCACATTGTGTTATTCTACCACCATTACATATCAAATTGGGTCTAATAAAAAACTTTGTAAAGGCCATGAAGAAAGACCACCCTGGTTTCAATTTTTTGAAACAAAAGTTCCCATCACTAAGCGAAGCAAAAATTAAAGAAGGTATTTTTGTGGGTCCAGACATTAGAAAGCTTATAAAAGGTCCAGCTTTCATTGCTACTCTGGATTCATTAGAAAAACAAGCCTGGTGTTCATTTGTGAAAGTAGCAGAAAACTTTCTAGGTAACAATAAGACTCCAGGTTATGCAGATGATGTAAAGAAAATGCTGGATGCTTATCATAAAATGGGATGCAACATGCCGATAAAACTTTATTTTTTGCATTCTCATCTCAATTTCTTTCCTGAAAATAAGGATGATGTAAGCGATGAGCACGGCGAGAGATTCCACCAAGGCATTGCTGCAATAGAGCAACGGTACCAAGGAAAATGGGAGCAACCAATGTTGGCAGATTACTGCTGGTCGCTTATAAAAGAGACTCCGAGGTGTTCTTATAAACGGAATGGAGATGCTTCCAAAAAAACAACAAAATTTTACAAGAAATAACATTTTTCGTTAAACTCTTAAATTCAAAAAAGCGTTTTCTCACAAAATCCCGATGTGACCTGGCTATTTTATATAGTTTTCCTGATTTTATAAACTCCAACGATTACGAATCACATAATTTTACGTCCGAGTAAAAAATAAATATTTTTTTTTGTTGACCAGTGTAATGAATGTTGAACTTTAACAGCATTACTACACTCTTCAGAAAGTACTTGTCGTACAAGTTTTCTTTGACAAGACAAGGAATAGGATTTGTTTTCTTCCACTTGGGTTTGTTTTAATCTCCAAGCTTAGTGTTGTTCTTAGTTTGCTGATGAAACCTACAGAACATTTAATTTTTTTTTGGAGATTTCTTGATGACTTAAGCCTTTTTTAAGTTGTTTTCAAACCCTTTCTTCACGTCGGTTTGTATAGCTCTCATTCTGTAAGTCCGTCTCTTTTAAAACTTGATAATTTGATCGAAAAGTAGAAAAACCGTAATTTATTTACTTAGTTACACTTAGAACTTAATTTTTATAATATAATAAGCTCTTTACCTTTTAATTGCAAGAATAACAAAACTCACAAAATTGATCACATCGAAAGTCTAATTAGATCGGCTGTAGATCTTCTTTGCAGCACAGTACTTTTCCGATAACTGCAAAAAAATTGCTAGTTGCATAAATAGTAGACATTAACATATATACAATCGATTACAACCAACAGTACTTAAAAATTTTAGTATTTAAGCTTATAATGTTTTTCTAACTTAAGTGTCCACCACTGTATATGTATAATCCCTTATACTGGTATTCTATTTTAGGTATATGCTTTTCCATAGTTTGATCCCTACGCAACATATAGCACTTATGTATGTGTTAAGTTTAAGAGATGAAATAAATTAGAAGAAGTTCAATTCTAGTCTGAATAAAATGTCTTTTAATTAGCTATCTATTGCATAATTGGTAGCCCCGAGCCTCATGAAAATAAAAGACTCGGAAGTCATTTAAAAAGTAATTTTATTTTCGCGAACCTTGATCGCACGCACGACTATACATGATTTTTGTTTGCATTTAAGACTTGATAAAATATTGATTAAAGTTAGCTCGTGCAACATGTACCTAAAGAAGTTTAATATAGTCGCACATATATTTAGAGATTCGAGTATATGTTAGTACATATACCGACTATTACGGAAAAAATTAAATCGCGTGACCACTATTTCATTTTTACATTATTGTGCATATGATAGAAATGGCCAGGGTTACGGCGGTGGCTTCTGTTTCATAAATTCATAGCGTTCATCAAGTTATTAATTAATATTCTAGCTGCCAATTGACCTTGGCTACGTTTTGATTTTCATCCGAAATACATTAATTTTTCATGAAAACAACATATATAAGCGAATGACGATAAGGGTGATGATAATAAGCAAAAACTTATGAGAATTTCAATTACACCATCACCATTCTGCCTGAAATATTGTTAGCTCAAGTCGCATTACGTGCAAAATAACAACGGACTTGTACAAATTTAATATGGTTTACGAGGCAAAAATACTTGCCCAGGTTCAGGATGCGGTTTTCAATATAGTACACCACCTATGGACAAGTATCCTAACCTCAAATGTTTAATCATCTAATGCTATTCCGACTCGAAACAAAAGAAATTGATGTCGGTGACGAAAAACCTTCTCAGCTTTATAGTGAACCCAAAACTATGTCAGGAACTTCTGTTGGTGAAGAATTTCTTAAAACTTCAAGCACTTTTTGCTCCTCTTTTTTTTTTTATATATAAATTAGCGCGCGCTCAAGGGGTTAAGGTACCCTTAAAATATTTGCACACAGCGAGGGCGACGGAAATTTAGGGAGGAAAGAAGGATAGGTACCGATGTACGTTGGTTTTATATCTCTGAATGTTATAATGACTAGGAAATAGAGAGCTCGGCAGGGTATTCCACAAGTGAGTTGTTCGGCTTAAGAGCGAATCACGATATTCCAGAGTACGTCCGAAAGTGGGCTTGGGGTATACTGATGAGCATTCATAGCAAGACGTGTGTTACGGTTAAAGGTTTGAAGATACGGAATGCAACTGGCCATTTCTATGAAGCACTGGTGGTTTAAATAGCGATAAAACAGAGTGAGACACGAGACATTACGTCGGTGTTCGAGGGTTTCCATTGTTTGAGTGATATTACTATCACCTATGAGTTTTATCGCACGGTTTTGGATCCTATATAGCAGGTGCAGAGATGTTTTGGGCGCACCCGACCAGATGTGGGCATTGGGCAATTTCGAGCGGATAAACGCCTTATATATTAAGGCCAGATCAGAGGGGGTAAAATATTTCTTACATCGCTTGAGGAAACCTAGACATTTCGCAGCATTTTTGGCGACAGCGAATATGTGGTCATTCCAACGAAAGTTGTCACTGACACACATACCGAGAATGGAAAGTTTATCGGTTTGGACGATGCAAGTGCCATTCATGGATAATGGCTGAGTATTTGAATTTTGCTTTAATGACAGCAGACAGCATTGAGTTTTGGAAGCATTAAATTCCACTCGGTTGATAGTTCCCCAATTGGTTATGCTGTTGACATCGGAATTTAATGAGCTTAACATACGCTGTCGTTCCCGTTCTACAGCCGAAGACCTGGGACTTGAGTCCGGGAACGAATATGAAAAGCAGAGAGTACTGTCGTCAGCAAAGGAGTATATTCGATTAGATATAGGAGACCAGAGATCATTGATAAAAATTAAAAAGAGTGTCGGAGACAGAACGGATCCCTGGGGCATACCAGCATTTATTTTGTGAATATCAGACTTCAAACCATCCAAGGCAACTTGAATTGATCGTTCCAAAAGATAATTTTTAATCCATTGAAGAAGAGAGCCATCGATCCCAAAAGCACGCATTTTCGAAAAAAGAGCCTGATGCCAAACTCTGTCAAATGCCTTAGAAATATCAAGTGCAGCCATCTTGCTTTCACCAGATTTATGTACGATGGATTCCACTTTTCGGTGAAATATGCCACCAAATCACCAGAGGACCTGTTGCTACGAAAACCATATCGCCGGTCATTGAGAAGTTTTCGTGTTTCGAGATATTTCATGAGCTGACGGTTTATCAGTGTTTCCATGACTTTTTTAAGGGACGGGCTGGGTAAATGCTGTTTTCCGTCTGTTTGGAGTAGAGTAGGAGTAGGATTGATGAAAAAGCTTACGCAGTGGTTTTGCCCGGGAGGAAGAACACTTCTTCAGAAGAAGGGGAGATATACCATCTGAACCAGCGAATTTGTGAATGTTGAGATCTTTAAGTACACTTGTTACTACACGAGTGCGAAAGTACCATTGAAAATTTGATGCACTCAGGTATAGGCGGAGACAGAGCACAATCCGGGGGTGTTGAGCTAGCCGCAAAGTGAGCAGCAAGCAGATTGGCCTTGCCCAAAGAGCTGACAACTGGAATGTCATTGTAAATGAGCGTTGGGATGCAGGAAGAGGCAGAATTTGTAATATTTTTGACGAACGACCAAAAAATTTACTACCTTTGGGACATTGTAGTATATTTTGCCTTAACTTTTGGTCGTATTCAAATTTCACACGCTTGAGAAAGGCGTTGCCGTTATTCCTAGCTCATTTAACCTTTTTTCGGTTTTCCTCTGTCGGATTGGTCTTATAAGACCAAAAAAACATTTCTCTAACCCTGACAGCCTCTTTACAGCTCGAGTCGTACCATGCCTTTTCTTTTGGTTTGATACTCCTCATCCGATGAGGGATAAAGCATCTCATTCCAAAGAGAATAATTTCTGTGATCATGTCAGCAGCGGCATCCACGTCGTTATCAAGGGAACATAACGACCAGTTAAAATTTCTAAAGAAGCTGTTAAGACCGCTCCAGTTGGCTTTCTTGTATTGCCATGCGGTTCTTTTAGGAATCTTTTCTCTACCTGTGTGGTCGGTGTACGAGAATTTAGCTGATATAACACAATGGTCCGACGAGCCTAGAGGGGAGAGCACATCAACGCAGTACTTGTGAGAAGTTAAAAACAAGTCCAGGGTGTTGGCGGTATGACTATCAACATCTGGTATTCGTGTGGGCTCATTTACAAGCTGGGTTAAGTTATTTTCCGCAGCGATGATCTCAACACACCGTCCTTCGGGTGTTGTCCAGTTTGGGGCTTCTTGTAAATATAGCAGTAGTGGATAATTTGTTTACGTAGATGGAATTTTAACCATATGAAATTGGATTCCGGGTTGGAACAGGGACTACATTGTGGTGGAATTTGGTAAGCTACATCACTACGCACGTAAATGGCGAGACCGCGATGAGAAAAGAATAGTGGGACTAGTTCGTTGCCAGGTAGCTTCAGATCAGAGTGATCTGAGAGGTGTTGGCGGGAATCTACCTGTGTTTCACTAAGTGCCAAAACAACTGGCCTGAATTTATAGACGTGAACCTAAGCAGAAAAGTGATTACTTTTTAGCCCGCGTATGTTCGCAATGTCCACCCTAAGTCCCGAGTCATTATAGCAAAATAAAAACAAACACAAAAAACACAAACACCGACGATGCTAAGCAAGGTTACGAGGTAGCGTGAGGATGGAGTTAATGCAGGTATTTCAAATAAATGTGGTGGTTGTTTTTTATAGATCAAATTGCCGGGATAAATGCAGCATCTGTACTTGAGAAAGCTGTCAAGAGAGTCAAAATTTGACGATAATGGGAAGATACGTGGTCGAACCTGCGAGGGTTAAAGACAAACCGAACAATCAAATTCAAAGCCACATTGAGCTTTCGGGATGAGATCGGGTTCCATTCAGGAAAATAGGGGGAATATGGGGTATTTGTTTAAATATGAGAATTGCCTTGGTTTTGGTGAAGCGCAATTGGCGATTGCTGATAAGTCTTTGTTAATTTTTGGAAATGGCATCCTCGACAAGTCCTAAAGGAAAGCTATAATACAACTGAACGTTATCGGCACATATATGAAGATTACAATGGGACAATACAGACGGCAAGTCGTTAATGAACATGAAAAAAAAAACAGGACCAAGAATTGATCCCTGTGGGACTCCAATGTTCACAGGATGGAAAGACGATAATTGACGATTAAAAGAGACGGCTTGTTTACGATTGGTGAGATAGCACAGAATAAATTTATTGCTCGAGTTTGAAAAATTGAAAGAAGTTGCAAGTTTACTACATAAAAATGACGGGATAACTGAATCAGAAGCTTTGGAGAAATCCAAAAGCGTTACTATTGATAATTTGTCCTCATCGATAGCTTATAGAATATCATCAGATACCTTTAACAATGCAGTAATACAATTGTGTCCGGATCAAAAGCCCGACTGAAACGGGCATATAAGCTTGTTTATTTCAATATACCCTTGGATTTGATTACTCATTAATAACTCAAAGCTTTGGATAAAAATGGCAGGACTGCAATAGGCCGGTATTCATTCGCCTTTTCCTTTTTTTGAATAGGGATGATTTTAGCAGTTGGATAGTTGGATGTCATAATAATATAATTAAAAAAATGGGTTATGTGGGAGAGAGTAAAAAGTAGAATTATTTTTATAAAGTCAGAGTGGGTATCATCTCAGCCAATGCATTTTAACTTTATAGCAAAAATAGCTTTGCCAAAGGCTATAGGATCTACGACAGATAAAGTAAAAGATCTTTCCAATGAATTCAAGGTTAGACTGTGTGGGGTGGGGTATTTATTTGATTGGAATCAGCACTAGGAAGTTCTTGGTTTAATCCCTCTACGTTCACATCGCCGTTGACTACACAAGACTTTTTACTCAAACCAATCTGACGTATTTTATTCCACAAAAGCGTCTCCAGCCAGCTCGATTTTTAGCCAGCTACCTCCAGTTTCGTACGCTAAGTTGATCGCTGTCTTCCTCTACATCGTTTAGATTGAAAGGTTTATTCTGCCTGACAACGGTATTTGGTTCGTCTTCGCCGTTATACAGTCTAAGGAAATGTTCTTTTCAAATCCCAGCATTGACTGCGACTCTACTACAATGTTCCCTTGTTCATCCACACAGGCTTCGGTTCGGGGTTTGTATCCATGACATTTTTTTTTTTGTACCTTTTGGTAAAACTTCCGAATCTCATTTCTGGAGTAGCATCTCTCAATCTCCTTGACTGCACATTTCGTCTCTCTTCTTCTGCTCGTAAAACTCGTTAACTACTCTAGCCAATCCATGCAAGCACTCGTTGTGCTGGCCGAGTGAAACCCAGCGCACCAGAGGCGGTATCTCTGATGGCTTTTTAGCAGTATTGCAATTGGCCTCCGATATTTAATCTTGGCGGCGTAGGACGCATTAAGAGATGAAGGGAAACTCGATTTGGGAAAGAATTTAGCGATCTCTTGCGATTTTGCGATTGTAGCCGTCCGACGTCGAACTTCACAGTATTAGCTTCCCTTTGGGATGTTTGGGATATCCGTAACCGTATCTTGGCTACAACAAGGTAATTGTCCGAGTCGATGTTGGCTCACTCATAACGTTCGGACATCCATAATACTGGAGAAATGCCTTGCGTCAATCGCAATGCGGTCAATCTGGCAAACGCAAACCCCAAAAACACTGCTAAAAGAGTCGTTACAGCATGCTGTGGGGAGTGTTGTAGTATGCATAGGTCGTATATGTCTTTCGGATTCTACAACAAATTAACAATTTCCCATCGACACATGCGCTAATATCTGGGTTATCCCTCCATCGAATGAAAAGCAGAAACTTTCTAATGATTTTAGCCTATTTGCGGGAAACGACACACCGATTAAGACATTCCCGCTTAAATATCGACCTCGGCTTGGGGAGATAGTTCTCATGAATCTTCGTTATCGCCGACGTTGACAAGCCCATCATTTATATGGACTTTCTAATGCTTTACAACTTGCCTGTAGACGTCACACGAAAAGAAGGGAAGTCGTTCCTGACTCCAGAATGTGCTGCATTAATAAAAAATAGCACGAAATTTAAAATCGAACTTCAAACACTACACCGATGTCTTCGAATTGTACCTTTACTACTATTCACGTCGAGCTGAAATCAACAACATCATTGAAAATCGCGAAATTTCATCAAAAGGTCGTCGAATTATCCTCAACGTTTTATAAACAGTTCATTTAGTAGTTTAGTGGCAAAACAGGATGAAAGACGTTGCTCATCGTCGTAGGCTCACATGCAAAGTGGCTTGAAGTATTTGTGTTCAAGTTGACACCTTTCAAATCTCTTATCAAG
The DNA here is from genome assembly GCA_963966105.1 of Volucella zonaria. Lineage (NCBI taxonomy): Eukaryota > Metazoa > Arthropoda > Insecta > Diptera > Syrphidae > Volucella > Volucella zonaria. Next base: position 180,794,754 of record OZ014533.1, on the reverse strand, counting down.
TCACATGCAATTTACATTCGATAGATTAAGGACATCTTTGAAGACAGACACCTTATTATTCAAATTCGCAGTGATCTACTTTATTCGTAACGAAGTGAACAGGGTAAGGATAGCCAAAACCTTTCGAAAAGTCGAAAATATTCGTTTTATATTCAATCATCACATAATCCCAGAGAGCTCAACTGGTCCCACATGAATTAATAGCAAAAGTAAAATCACCGAGCCATTCATTAATCAAATTTTAAGTTGTTACGTGTAAGCTGGCGTATACCTTGAAATCGTATATAATCAGGTATATGTATGTAAATAGCAACCACCTGACTTTAAAGGTGATAATTATGAGTTGATTACAGTCAGTCGATTATCTGCCGGATCACCGTAAGTCAGTCAGTCAGCCGGATACCAATGAATCATAACCTCGACGTGAATTAAAAAGCCACACCGATTTCTATTCAACGACTTGAGATTAAGGTATGCTATAGTTGTATTTGCGATTCCGCATAGACTGCGGTTCACATGGATAAAGGCAGTGACGAAATAAATAGCATTCATAAAGATTAGAGAAGTGCGGTGTAGGAGTAGATATGCAATTCGGAGTAAAATAGACAAGATTGTTGCAGTTGATACCTGTTACTACTTTTAAAAAAGCACAAATACACGTTTACCACTCGGAAGGACATTCAAGCTGCAAGAAAATTGTCTGTCGTAACGCGAACTCTGATAATAATTACTTAAAGGATCCAGACTCTGACGTCTGTCAACTGTTCAAATACAGTAAATACGCAGTTCGATGTATTATTTTAGTGCTGTGAATCTAAATCAGTTAAAGTTTGGGATAATCCTTCACTGAATACTGCGCGGAAGCAGCAGATACAAAAAATTAAACTTTGGCGGACCGGATGTATAAAACTTTTACTTTCATGATTTACGTTATCACTGACAAGAGGGTGGAATTAAGAGGTGCGATCACCTATTTTGAAGCACTCGAGTTAAATTTCCAGAGCACAAGAATGATATGAATTACCACCAAAGGGATATTGAAATTGGATTTTCCTAAGCTTACCGGGTCTTTCGGAACCTTGACTTGGACCTTGCAATAGGACAACACACCAATCTATACTAGGTGTATAGTAAAGTCGTTTGTTGCAATCCAAAATGTGAAAATACTGACTTGGCCACAATTTTCACCAAGCCTGTATAATGTAGAAAATATTTGAGGCTAATGGCTGTAGAAAGGGGCGTTACACGCATTCCTAACTTATTTATTTAGTAGCAAATTTATTTATTAGTCGCCACAGCGCTGGCTTTGTTTGGGGATGGACGAAGTGTGCGGTATGCAGCTGTTATGACCAGGAAACCGGAGACGACGCTAAGAAGAGCCATTAAAAGGTACAGAGAAACCAACTCCCACACCTGTATTTGGTGACTCAAAGCTTTCGCAGACTTAATTTCGTTATAGGGACGGATATGAGTCCTCAAACGGTTAGGCGGCGATTAGTGGAGAGTGGCCTAAGAGCAATAAGACCTGCTCAAGTACCGCGACTCACGGTACAGTACAAGCGGCGTCAGATGGAATTTGCTCGCCTTCACGAAGATTGACCGATGCTGACTGGAGTAGAGTTCTTTTCACTGGTTTTGTCTGCGCTCACCGGGTGGACGTAGCAGAGTGTGGAAACGTTCAGGTGAGAGATACTCTTCGGCGAAAGTTGCCCAGAGGGAAAATTTCTGGGGAGGTCCCGTCATGGTGTGGGCAGGAATTTCCATACACGGAAAAACCGAGCTGTGCATCGTAGAAGGGTCGGTAAACTCCTGGTATTATATCACCAATATTCTGGAGGAATATGTGATTCCAATCGCACCATTTATTGGAGAAAACTTCCTACTGATGCATGACACGTTGCCAGGTGCGTTACCGTTGTAAATAATAAGAAGTAGAAATCGATGTGATGGCTTGGCCTATGATGAGTCCGGATATGAATCCCATCGAACACGTTTGAGACCTGCTGGGAAGAATAATTACGAAGCGACCTGCCCTTTCAGACACACTAAGTGGGATGAATTCTGCTCTGCTCGAAGAATGAGAGAATTTGAACAACAACATCGTAAGGAACCTTATCCAAGGTATGTCCAGGTGGATTAAAACTTTATTAGATGTTCAGGGAGCAAATACCCACCTATTTTTTTTCAGTGGTTTTATGTGCGGTTTTTTTTCCTTAACTCTAAAAACTAACTTCTAACTGTGTTGCTGTTATTTAAGTGAACTGCAGTACCATATACGAGTATGTTGCACGCACGTTCTCTAACTGCATTGGTGACAGTTGAAACTCAATGCTTACCTTATTTTGTTTTTTTGAAATTAACTCTCTTTCATTTATTTATATTTTATTACTTAAACTGGTGAATTTAAGCGATTTGTCGTATTATTTTAGAGTTTTTCGCATGATTGTAAGAATTTGTAACTGATTTCAGAGTGAGCTTTTTACAACAACAAACAATTATAAAATTTCTGTCGCTGTTTACAATATTATTTTCCAATGTTCAACAAGCTATTCGATCCCATTTTTGAAAAATGAGCTCGATTTCTTCTGGAGAAAGCTCGTCAGTTGAATTTCGACAGCTTCCTGATTTTTCTTACTTGAACTATTCTGCAAAGATCGGAATAAATGGTAATTTCAGGCGCAATATCAAGTGAATATGGTGGATGCCGGGGAACTTTCCACTCCAGCGTATTTTTCGAAGTGTCTGTCTAGGAACATGCGGTCTAGCATTATCGTAGTGGGATATTAGGTCTTTCCGACGGGCCAGGATGAAACATTTTTCGAGAATTGCCTGATGCAAACTAGTACTGTAAGCACCTTGTCTCCTGTAATAGTTTCGCCATGTAGGAGAAGCTCAAAATGAATAATTCCTCTGCAATCCCACTAAAAACACAGCAACACCTTCGGCGGAGGCAAACCGGCCTTCGCACTTTCGCCTGTTTCCTTACATAAGTCCTCTTTCACTGTACGTTATAATATCCTCTTCTCATGTCCTGCCACCATTCGATCCAAAAAGCAAAAGGGCTCGTTGTTGTTCAGTGTGAAAGGAGAAATTGCCATATTCATGCGGACGAGCTTATTGTTTTCTATTAAAGAATGTGGCACTTACGTATCGGGCTTGGAAACGTATCTCAACTTCTTTTAAAACTCGAAAGAGAGTGGAATTATTTATTTCCAGCCTGTCAAAACTCTCTTATAGACATAAGACGTACACTATCGCCATCAATAGCAGAAAGCCATCCAGAGCAAGACGGATCCTTCCATGTAGAATTAATATTACTTTGCATTTCAATCAGGCTGTTATGATGGAATATGTGCTTTAAGCTGAATCGGCCGCAAACATTTGAACGACATCAAGGTGAGTGGGAAGCCACTTCTATTTGTGAGGTGGCTTATTGTATATATAACGGTTCCGAAATTTCCACCCAAATCTCAAAAACCTCTTATCTTTTTGATTTTATAATGAAACTTTTCATCCATCTTTGGACGTCGTTGAAGCTTAAGAGTTAAAAAGTTGTGTGAAAAATGATCTTGACAACATAGGTTGTACTTGTTTAGCTGCAGTACTCATAGGCACTTTGTCAACTTAAATTTCATCCTGGGATCTCCAGAATCTCAGTAGTGTTCCAAATAATATGTATCTTTATATAGGGTCATCCAATTCGTTGTTCGTATTCGACATCCCTGTTTCAAATATATACGTCGAACCGTGAAAACTTACTTCAAAAATAGTGATTCTGTCGTAGGTACGTTTCACGCATAACGAGCACGTTATAGTCGGCATTATCGCCCATCTGGGCGTACTACAGGAGAAACAGTAAAAAAAATTCTAAGAGACTGACTCTGTTACAGATGTCTTAAGGCCTATCCTTCATCGAAATATAGTACACGCTACATTGAAAATATGGCTGCCGTTAGTGAAAGTGTTGAAGAAAAATTTCACGGCGAGCACAGGATTTGGGCTTGTCCTAGGGAACATTATGGCATTGCATCTGTATTCTTATAAAGTTTAATTTACTCAAGAATTGAAGCTAGCTGACCAAGGAATGCGTAGAACATACGCCGATTGGCTGCTTGAACGTCAGCGTTTGGATGACCAATTTTCTCACAACATTTTCTTCAGCGATAAGTCTCCTTTTTCACTCGGCGGATACGTTAAAGTAAAAATCCACATGTAACTGTCGAAAGGCCATTGGATCCACAAAAAGTCAATGGTGTGCAACTTGGTCTGTGGTGTTATAGACCATACTTCTTCGAAAATGAGGAATTCTCTTCGCTATAGCCAAATGTTAATGGAAGTTGCCGCTAAATCGAAGATATGGATGTGGAAGACATGTGGTTTCAACAAGACGGTGCCACATCTCGCATAACACGACCGGTTTTGCCTTTATTGTTAGAAAAATTTCCTGGACGAGTTATTTCACGTTTTGGAGATGTGAACTGGCAACAAAGATCGTGTGATTTATCGCCGTTAGATTTCTTTTTGTGCGGCTATGCAAAAGATCATGTTTATGCGCATAATCCGCAAACTCTTAACGCTTTGAAAACAAATATTCGTCAAGATATAGACGAGTTATTGCCCGATATGTGTCGAAAAGTCATTGAACATTACTTTGTCAGACATAAGTCCTGCAAGAACATCCGTGGAGGACTTTGAATGATGTCATATTCCATTCATAATGCCAAGAACCAAACAATATATTGAAATGAAAATTTAATCGAAACATAAATCATAAATCTCTTTTATTTAAATTTACTTTCGGAACCACAAAATGGATGACCCTGTAGTTATGAACTTGGCTGTATCCCCATTCTTACATAACTATTAGTCGATGTCGCCCTCTCCGCGGCGTCTTCAAAATCGATGTCATCGCCAAATACTAATTTATGCTCTTTATGAAGACCAGATAAAATATATGTTATCAACCAAAAAACGTTTTCCCATTAGGCATGCACCTACGTAGATTCATACCACTCAGATCACGTACCCGTCACATGTTCCAAGTCAACTCAATCCCGAGTTCATTCACCTGAATACATCCGATGAGGATCTCACTAGCTCCTCACAAAGTTCCACGAATTCAACAGCAAAATATTTTTCTCACGAGACAATTGTCTAAATTCTGGATTGGATCTGGGCCTCAACCAGTTAACGCGATCTCTGGCTAACTACTTCCAATTCCAGACTCCAAGTTGAGATCCCCATCAACTTGCGCGAATTAAATAAACTTAAAACACAACACAACAGTTTGGTGAAAAAATGAAAAGTGTCCTTTACCATTTCTCTTGTTTTATAATGAAAACTCTTCAGGCTGAAGATTTGGTTTTCGTTCGTTACACATCCTAGCCATCTAAGCCCACTAATGTGAACTAACCAGGTCAATGTCACTGTACAGCTCATAGAATTCGTCGTTAATTCGCCGTCGTCGCAAGTAAGACCAAAAATCACCCGAAGAAAGTTGACAGTTGGCACCCATCTTGCGGAAAGCTTTCTCATGCCCAAGTGATCATTCAAAATTGAAACCACTGAGCCATGCGAGATCCCTACGGCTTCCACAATCTCTCGCACTTTCAATCTTCGGTCGGCCAACACCATATCGTGAATTTTTTCGATTGTTTCGGGTGTAGAGACCTCAACTGGGCGTCCAGGACGTTCGGAATCTTCAGTGCTTGTACGGCAACAACGAAATTCAGTAAACCACTTTTTTACCATTGAAATCGATGGTGGTCCCCATAGTATTTATCAAGCTTAGCCATGCTCTCGGTAATTGTTTTTTTTCGCAAGAAATAATGCTTAATAAGCACACGAAATTCACTTTTTTCCATTTTCTCCTCAAATTAGTGAGTAGTCTGATAAAAATAACTGTCAAACACAAACTAACTGACGCAGCAAGTTTAAATTTTGACAGGAGTCAACTGACAGATGCCTGTTGACAGGAGCAGTGTTGCTGTTTCAGTCAGAAATTCAAAAAAGGACTTATTGACCCGCCCTCGTACTTAGTTTTGCTCTCATTCACCTCTTAAACCCAATTTTGCCGCTCCTGTTCCAATATTTGCGAACGCAGCTGTGACTTCTCGCCGAGTTATCGTGCTACCGCGGGCTCCACACATATTGTAATCTGGTCGCGGATAGATTTCTTTTTTCCTTTACTTAATAAAAAAGTAATAAGTGCAAATGCCTTGTGTTTGCAATCTGAAGGTTGAACGCAATCAGCCAAAAATTAAATGTGTGGGTTGCAAGGAATACATACTTTCATTACAGATGCGTGAATATTGAGGAGTTAGGCCACTTTAGAGGCCGTAAAATTTGGCTTTTTTGTGATTGTTTTTTCAGGAAAAATATGAGATGTATCGAGTTTACAAAGATAGAAGTTTATTGTACAGATGATTTAATTTATTTAAAAATGGCGGCTGTACAGCGTTTCTCAGATGACCTCCCTTATTTGAAATTGTCAACGGCTCTTGTAAATTTTGAATTATGATGAGTCACAACATTTTTTTTATTGTACATAACAACAGCTAGAGAAGTACGTACGATTTTTTTGATATATTGATTTTTGGCCGAGTGGCGTATTTCCAAAGTCAAACTTGCGGAATTCGCATAAAAATCGCTTGAAAATTATTAATAACAAATGAACTATGCCATATGAAAAAAATCCTACGTACTTATTTAGGTAATATACTTTTAAAGATCTAGTTAAAATATGAAGTGAATTGGTTGAAAATTGATCAAGTTATGGGTGCGGCCAACTTGAAAGATGCAGTTTTGAGATAAACGCCTTTAAAATTTTAATTAAGTTCGCTCGATTTTTTGAAAATTCTAGAGTGGGCTAACCCATAAAACCGGCAGATTTTGGTGTACAAATTTGTACAAAAAACCAGTCCCGGCGAGAAAAATATTGTAAAAGAGAACGCTTTTGACAGAACGTTTTTCTCTGGGCAGAAATTGTAAAAATCGTCAAATCAATTATTTGAAAAGTACTGTCAAACTCCTAAAAATTGAAATTTGTTTGAATTGCGACAATTTTATGAAAATTAACTCAGAAGAAGATTTGGACATGAACAAAAAGCGGAAAAAAGAGCTTAAAATTGAAGTGAATTGTTCGTCATATACAATAAAACTCATTAAACGCATGTTGAATCATTAAAGTTGTACTTGTAATAATAAACAATCTAAAAATGTTCCTATTTTGTTTTAATTTTAATTGTTACTTTTGACGTTTCAAACTCATTTTACAAAAAAAGTTCCCACGAGATTTTGGGTTTAAGAGTGAATTCATCTCTACTACTCAAGCTTGAGCAAACAATTCTCTTTTACAAATTGTTACAAAAATTTCGCGGGAACAAACCTATTGCTCCGCTGCGTGTGTGGACTTCCTTCGCTCTGTCCCTCCGACGAATCAAACGAAACAACAACGAGAACTTCCTCCGTAACCTAAAATTGAACCAGAAAACTCTTCATCTGCGCAGCAGTTATATAGAATCGTCGCTCGCTATGCTAACCAACGCGGAACGGAGATCATCAACAGCAAGAAAACCAGTCTGCTCCAGACTCAGTTTTAATTCAACAACAAAACCAACTTCAACAGAGCAACAGAGTGTTCAATGAAATTATAGCCCGAAGACTTGAAAATTAGAGAGAATAACTCCTTGATAATATCTCTACAACGCGAGAAAAATAAACTCTTGCAAACGGTGAATGACCTGTATCTAAAGAGAAATGAATTTTTTGCACCATGGAAAAAGAGAAAAATGTGTTGAAATAGTGATTGTACCAAATGTAAATAATAACAATTCTCTTAGCAGTGCTCTACAATTTCCTTCAAAGAGTGCACGCATCTCAAGCTGATATTGACAATCGTTACGTTAAAAATGTAGAGATTCAGAAATCAGATAAGATTCAAATAGGTTAGTAGTCAAATTTGTTTCCAAATTAAAGAAAAATGTTATTATTGTGGCAACACTGTTTTTGTTTTTGCGTTTTAGTTAAAGTGAAGAATAAATTTAGGAATAGATACAAATAACTTAATTTCTAAGATTTTTGGCTTTAAAAAAAATTTTAAAATTTCTATAAATGAATCATTAAACGGCGCGACTAGATATTTTCTGAAAGCTGCAGAGAAAGTTAAAGAAAAAATTATGCAAGCATGTTTGGGTTAAAAACAGGGAAGAACGCAAGAATAATACCGATAAGTACAGTAGAATCAGCTTAAGACGCTTTTCAAGGGACCGGCAGGAAAAAGTGTCTTAGACGGAAAAGCGTATTATGCGGGAAAACCTGAAAAGTAGGAATAAGTTCAGAAAAAAGAAAAGCATATATTTTTTGAATCATATTTTATTTAAAGAAACATAAATATGTATTTATATTTACTTCTGATTATTTTGAAGAATAACAAAATTATCTAGATTTGATTGTTTAAATTTTTTCGATGATTCATTAGATAAAAAATGTTCGACTTTGTTTAGGTAATATATTGGAATGCTTGAAATCAACGTTCTCAGAAGTTTGACAGATTGTAGACCATTGGCCAATGAAAGTATCGGTGTCGGTTCTTCTTCATCGCTTTCATCTTTTGATTCAACCGATGAAAAGCTGTCACTAATGAATTCTTCTAAACTACGAGGGCTGATCGTAATGAGGTCATCATCAAAAGAAGCATAATCAGGAAACTCCTGTAATTCTTCAATATTCTCTGTTACGATTTCAGAAACATCTGGGCCAAGAACGTTTGGATTACCGGAACCGGCTTTATGACAACAGTTTTTGATCACTTCTGGCCTAATTTCATTGCACGATGATGATATGTAATGAATGGAGTTCAAAACATTTATCTTGGGCAATGATATTCCACTTTACATTTCTTTTAGGTACTGTTGAACTAACTTTTTATGATATTTTTGCTTGACAACCTTGATGATCCCCTGATCGAGTGACTGTAGCTTACTCGTAGCATTCGGTGGCAAAAATACGAGTTTAATGCTCTCAAGGGGTATACCCTTAGGGTGAGCAGGGCAATTGCCAACAAACAAAATCACTTTTTTATTTTTCTTTCCGAAAAATTGATCCAACTGCTTGACCCAGCTAATGAATAAGTCACAAGTCATCCATGCACGTTTCTGAGAGCTGTAATCGCATGGAAAAGTTCGGATATTTTTGAAACAACATGGTGATTTGCTCTTCCCAATCACTAAAAGCTTAAGTTTGTGCATGCCGGGTGGATTTGCGCAGGCTAAACCAGTCAGACGTTCTTTACTCAACGTGTCACCATGGTATTTTTCTGTTTTATAGACTAACTACTTATCTGGCATTAATTTATAAAAGAGCCCGAATTCATCTTTTTTTTTCTTTATAATCAGCGCGTTCTAAAGGGGTTTTTGTACCCTTAAAATGTTCATACACAGCGCATCTGCATTGTGAATACCATCGGAAGAGTAGTCTTTCAAAAAATTGGGAGGCATGCATTCTGTCCAGGTAGCAGTATCTGCATCATTTACAGCTTCAGCTTCCCCGATGTCTTGAATCGATCCAACCAGCCACTGGATCCCGTAAATCTATCCAGGTAGAGATGTACAGCAATCTCGAGAGCCTTTTCTGTGACGATTTTTGAAACCACTTCAATAATATCTTTTCCAGCTCGTCATACTTCCCAGCTTTGATTTTCTGCCGCTTGCATCCACCCGCAATTGCATTTTGTTCAATTTTTTCCCGGTCTTTTACAATTGCTCTCAGCGTGGAAACAGGAACACCAACTTCAACTGCACTGTCCTGCTCTTTTCTTACACCTTTTTTTCGTCATAGATTTTTAAAATGTCAAATTTGTCTCTAATGGAAAGAGCTTTTCTTGCTGATATTGCTGATACTCCTACTAGCGATCGTAATTCACGCAACTGATTCCTACTACACTACCCACGTAAAGCACAACGAGTCAAAAGAAAACATCGGAAAGTAACAACCAAAAACCGTTAATTTACTAGATGGAGTGAAAAGTGACCTCCTTGACCGCCAGAATGCGCTGCTACTGCAAAAAAGGTTATGGTGCCTTGAAGTCCGTTCATATTTAGGTAGACATGCCAAATTTCAGAGCGATACTGTCTTTAGTTTTGTTTTGACAGCTGATTGTTGTTGACGTGTTTGGCATCATGTCGAGTACGGACAAAAACGAATTTCGTTCCCTCATAAAACATTATTTTTGGAGAGGCAAAACGGCGAAGGAAACAAAAGAAAAGTTGGATAAATATTATGAGGCTAATGCTCCGTCAGATTACACCGTCAAATATTGGTTTCGAGAGTTTCGCGGTGGCCGCAACTCCACTACCGATTCAGTCCGCAGCGGCAGGCCCTCCGATGCAGTTACAGAGGACAATGTCAAAAAAATATATGAAATGGTGTTGGCTGACCGGAAAGTGAAGGTGCGCCAGCTAGCAGATACCACAAAGATTAGTACTGAGCTCACACGCCATATTTTGGGCAATATTCTGCATATGAAAAAGTTATCCTGCTGCTAGGTGCAGCTCACTTTTGACCAAAAACACGAACGCGAGAGCACTTCGAAAGAGTGTTTGGACTTGCTGATGCGGAATCGGGTGGACTTTTGGCGTAGATTGGTAACTGGATTTGGACACCTCGGACTAGTATCTCTTCCCAAACCTCAAAAGATGGCTCATCAACAAAAAATTCAGCTCATGCGAGGAAATAATCGACGCCACGGAGGAGTATTTTGCAGACCTTCCGGAAAATTACTTTTCGGTCGGGATCAAGAAGTTGGAAAATCGCTGGAATAAGTCTATCAAACTAAAAGGAGACTATATTGAATAAAATAGGAAAAAACATTTAAAAAAAAATTGTTTAATCGAAGCAAGCGCTGTGTTCTGTTTATCGTGTCCATGTGTGAGTGTATTTTTCATAAGAATTCTGGTCAAAATGAAGGACTGCAAAAGCGCTGTGTTCCGTGTTGCTGTGAGACTTGTGAGCGTTTTAAGCGAAAAATAAAACGTTTTATCCGGATTTTTTTCGATAAGAATTGTAGACCGAACAAAGTGACTGGAGAAAAAAAGTCGTTAAAAACGGAAAAGCGGAAAAGCGTCTTAAGCGGATTCTACTGTACATTGTTATTAACTCGGAAAAAGACCATCAAGCACTTAATTAATATGCCAGATCCATTAGAGAATTTTTTAAGTCCATCACCTGCACAGAAGTTGGCTTTCATGATCTCGTTTTTAGCCAGAAATACTTGTATAACTCAGTAATTACGAGTATACACCAAAACGTTATAAGTGTGCGTACAAATTTTGATAACTTTATTGTTCATTCATATTCTTTTGTGAATAAGCCTGAGTTTATTTCTTTGTTAGAAACCTGTGTTTATGAAGAAGAAAAATCACTTTTTAATATTGGCGGTGTTGCCGCGTTTAATAAAAATGTTGCTAATGTGGAAGATTGTAGTTATAATTTGCCGAGTAGTGATGTTTTAAAAGTCAAGGTAATTGAAAAAAAAAACTAACATTATTCTGTATTTATAGATTTAAAGATTTTTCTAATAACGTGAGGAATTAGAAAAATTGTTACCAAATGAGTCATCTAACGATATAGTAATATTGAATGACTTCAACAAAGACATTTAACAAAATTCTATTCAAGTGATCAATTATTTATTTTTACTGTCATCTTATGGCTTAGAGTATAAACAGGCACGAGTTGGCCTCTACTAGACTTATATTGACCACATCATGGCACGACTTATTAGCACCAAAAATTTCCTGCTTAGCAGATTTGTCTTAGATTTATATTTAACCGAACATTGCATGACGTGCTTAATAAAATAGGTTTATAAAGATGTCTTGTTTTGTAAAAACAATTTTTAATTAAACAAGTTTCGAAAGTTTAAAGGTAATTCGAAAAAAAAAATGGAAACTGGTTAAGAAAAAAATCAAGTCAAATTGAAAAAATTCCAACCTTAAATGTTGATGATGCTATCATATATCCCAAGGAATTAGCTGATAGATTTAATGTTTATTTTGGCTCTGTCGGTACGAAAGTGGTGTCAGATAGTTGAGGTGAGTTCACTAAATGCGAATGCTTAGCTAATGATATGTTATCCTCTCAAATAATTTCGTTAAGAAAATAGCTCTGAATATTTGTGACATTTTATGTCACATTTATAACATGAGAATTTTCAAGGGTGTTTTCCCAGTCGACTTCAAACAAGTCGAAGTGATACCGTTATTTAAAAATGGGTACAGAACATCATTAAATAATTACAGCCTTAAATACAGGCTCACTTTATTGACAGCACAAAAGCTTTTGACACCGTCAATCATTAAATACTTTTAGACAAATTGTACAAATGTTGTTTTAGGGATGTTCTGCATAGCTGGTTTTGTTCATACTTATCTGGTAGAGGGCAAAGGGTAAAAATCAATATTCCAATGCCAGTTGCAATAGGATTATCGCCTCACTTTCATTAATTTACATTAAGAAAATATTTTAGCATTTGCTGGCGATATTGGAAGTGCATTTCACAGTGACTCTGTTCAAAATCTTTCTGCTAATTAAACCATAATCTAGAAGTTTTAAGTCATTGGCTCCAAATGCATAAAATGGTAATTGGTGTTAAAACTAAAATTGTGTTTTTTAATGTGTGTGGTAACAAAGTTGATTATGGAACATTCCTTTTTATAGTGCTAACTGCAACAATTATTAACATATTGTAGTGAGGATATATGTAAGGAGTCACTTATGTTCTCTGATAAATGTTTTACCATTGAGAGTGTCAATTCATTTACGAGTAAGTATCTTAAGTATCTTTGCTTGGCTGGAAGATGAGTTCGTGTGCTCATATCGATGCACTTAAGAAGTATCTTATTGCAGACACAAGAAAAATACGACAGTGCACATGTATTACACAGAATAACAAAATGTATCCGCTTCTGATTGCTCAAAAACAAGTTATTTGTCTAATTTGTAATAAAAGACGCGGAAATAATAGTCTTATAATTTTCATATTATATATATATGTCTATATTTATATTATTTTATATATATGTACATATTATATTAATATAAAGTCCTAAAGAATTTTTTTTTTGGCAGATCTAGCTATTTACTGAATAGGTGCTCTTCTTCCCTATAATCTCAGAGTTAACAATCAGATTTTTGCTTTAGTACTTCATCAGAATCTGCAATTATTTTTTCGTCAACTGTTCCGAGACCTTTTAATAGCTCACATTTTATATTAGAAGTATTAGAATTAAATCCATTTTCGTCAAAAAGGTAAAACAATGGCTTTTAAACCTACATTATAAATATAGGGTCCGCCAAAAATGTTTTTTTTTTAAAAAATGCTATAAAAAAAAACTACTGAATATTTTCTCAAATTTCTTTTTTTATTTGAAAGTACAATCCTTCCGGTTAATAATGGAAAATAATTTCATTCAAATGGCTGCCTCGGCTGGCCATGCAGTAGCCTACACGATCGGTCCAATTTTTAAGCACATTATCGATTCTGTGCAGCTGTATTTCACCAATGGCTTCACGAATATTGTCCTTTAAAGCGTCAATTGTCTCTGGCTTGTCGGCGTAACACTTATCTTTTACGGCACCCCACAAATAATAGTCCAACGGTGTCAAATCGCAGCTCCGGGGTGGCCAAACGACATCAGCTCTGTGGCTGATAATGCGATCTTCAAAAACAGGGCGCAAAACATCGAGTGTAGCTTCGGCTGTGTGGCACGTAGCGCCGTCCTGTTGAAACCAAATGTTGCCAATATCCTCCTCTTCAATTTTTGTGAACAAAAATTCATTCAACATGGCCCGATAACGATCGCCATTGACTGTAACGGCCATTCCTTGCTCATTTTCGAAGAAAAATGGCCCAATTATGCCTCTGGATCAAAATCCGCACCAAACAGTGACTCGTTTTGGGTGTATCGGCTTTTCAATGTATGCATGCGGGTTTTCTGTGCCCCAAATGCGACAATTTTGCTTGTTTACATACCCGCCAAGATCAAAATGAGCTTCATCTGAAAAGATGATTTTTTTGGCAAAATCGGCATCTTCTCTAAGTCGATCGCAGTCCCACTTAGCGAAGCGTTGTTCAAGCATATACACAACCATATTCGTTCAGCGGAAGGATAAAACCAATTACCTGTCAAATCAGACATGAGCTAAGTGTTACCATTCACGAAATAAGCACTAGTTGAAAAAAAAAACGTTAGATGGCGGACCATATATATTTGAGTTTACGCTTGTAACAATTTAACTATTTTCATCAAATTTTTATTTTCTTTTCTTGTATCTTAATTAATGTAGTACATTGGATTGGTATTTGAAATATTGAAAGGAGGAAGCACATACATATGTACTCGTATATATATAAATTGTGTAGAGACCCTATATCATAATATTATAAAATTTTAAGATATATTCCTATATAGCGTTTCTTACTGTCTTTGCGTCTAGTTTCTTATGAACTATAGTTTGCGGCTACTCTATTACTTTATATTAGTTATAAAGATAGATCAGAATTTTCACTTCGCCGCCTTGCTTAAGGCCAAGGCCCATAGAATTATTTGGTTTTTATTTGAAATTTTTAGCAGAACAGCTTGAAGAGAAAACACTCTCAGCAATAACAAAACGTCAGCTGCTGTATTCTGCCAACGTATGCCACGGATTCTATGGGACTATCATTTCCGCCAGTCGTTCATAGACCTCCGTGAGGAATTGACGTGTTTCGTGTTTCGGCTTTCTAAGTGAAATAAGTTTTCATTAAAAGTTTCTACAAAAACATTTCAATCGAGTGCTTCGGTGGCCCAGTGGTAGTGGTGTCCGACCGACAGAACTGGGGTCGTGGGTTCGATTCCCGGAAAAGTTGCATCGACTTTTTATTTTTAAAAGTAAACAAAAAAAAACAAAAAAAAAAAAAAAACAATAAAGTGGTAAAGTGTTGTTTATCACGTGATGGATTGTGAAGAGCGGTCCGCTATGCCTATAGCGGGACTTGCTGAAGTTTCAGGTGAGGCTTCGAGTGGTTCGAGCCAAACCCCGAAAACAAAGAGAAGGAGGAAGCTTCCAACTTCCAACTTAGTAAAACGGCCCACCCAATCAACGGCAAACAACTTCGCTTCATTGGCAGCAAGCGAATCTGATGATGAAGAGGAAGAAATGCAGGCCATAAGTAGCAGCATCAAAATGCTACAGCAAAGAGTGCTGGCCATAAAGGAAAAGCAAATGCTAAGAAGGAAGAGGGAAGAGCAGGAGAAATCCCAACAACAGCAGCTTGCTCAAGAGCAGAAACAACAACAACACCAAACAAATAAAATAGCACAAGTGCTACACCAACAAAAGCCTAAGAAAGACCAGCAACAAACACAAGAGCAGTCACAAAACCGGCAACAGCTAAAACAGCAGCAGACACAAAAACGGCAACAGCAAAAACAGCAGCAGCAGCAGAAGCAACAACAACAGCAGCAGCAGCAACAACAACAACAACAACAACCGCAGCAGCAGCAGCAGAAGAAGAAGGAGAAGGTGCCTCCTATCAACACCTATAAATTGGAGGTAAGTGCTACCAAGGACCTGTGTAGGCTGGTCATTGGCAATAATTTTAACATTAAGAGATTGGGGAATGATCGCCATGCCATCCACTGTAATACAGTGGAGGGCTACGCGAAAGTGAAAGAGCTCCTAAAGGAAACGACGACGGAGCACTACTCATTCACACCGAAGTGTGAAAAGCGGCAATCGATGCTGCTGAAGGGGTTGGAACCGTCTTCTGATCCTGAGGAGATCCTGGCACTGCTTAAAGAGAAGGAGTGCGAAGGACTCAAGTTTGTGGGGGTAAAGCCATTTACCACAGCTAGAGCCAGGCGGGAGAAACGGAGTCTGCCGTTCTTCCTGGTGCAGCTTAGTCCCGAAAGCCGTCTGGATAGTCTAAGGAGTATCAATGTCCTAGACTACCATGTGGTTCACTGGGAAAAATTAAAAAGGAGCGAAGGCGTTATACAATGCGTTCGCTGCCAGAGGTTCGGGCACGCCGCGTCGAACTGCCAAATGCAGCCTCGATGCGTGAAGTGTGCAAAGAACCACAGTTCTGAGGAGTGTCCTCTGGGTGGGGACGGAGCATCCGATAGGACGCAGCTCTCTTGCGTGTTATGTGGGAACGTGGGACACACCGCAAACTATCGGGGTTGTCCTAAGTTCGCTGACATTAAGAAATCAAAACTGGCTCAGCAGCAGAAGGTGGAGGTCAAACGTTCACCTGTTAGGTTTCAAACACCTGCCGTCACGCCCCAAATTTCCTACGCCCAAATGGCGGCAGGTAGGGGGGCTACGGTACAGCAAGCCACTGTTGCTTCTCCGGCGCCAATGCCGAGAACAACGGAAGCTGCACCTAACATGCTAGCCATCTTGCTCGCAATCCAAGGGCAGATGGCTCAGCTGCAAAAGCAGGTGCAAGAACAGGCCAAGCGGGTGGACCAGATCTACGCGCTGCTGCCGGGCCTAACGCAACACATGTCGTAATGGGTACGCGCATGGTGGAGCAAACTTTGAAGGTCCTTGCGGTGAATGTTAATTCACTGATTAGGATCGAACGAAGAGCCGCGATGTTTAAATTGCTACAAGACCAAATTCCTGATGTGCTTTTCGCTAGCGAAACCAAGCTAACCGATAAGCACAAACTGGAGTACAACAATTATATTGTTAGAAGAAGAAACCGGCCCGGATCCAAATGTGGAGGCGGGGTTGCAATCTTCATTAAACAAGGTATAAAATTTCACAGAGTGTACAAGGGAGTGTTGCGTAGGTTCCGGGTGTTGGAGGCAGTCGTCATTTACATCCCGCTCCGCAGTGGAAAGCGGCTGTACTTGGCCTCTGTTTATGCACCTGAGACTTCACAATCCACTTTATTTATTACAGAGCTTGACACGCTTTTTCGACTTCTGAGGCTGGAATCGGGGGAGAATTATTTTGTAATCGGCGGGGATTTCAACGCTAAACACAGAAATTGGGGAAATAATTTGCCAAATACTAGAGGAAACCTACTACTCGATTGGTGGGGTCAGCACGATGTCATGTACAGACTCGGTCTTAAAGCGACGGACAACCCGTCGTTTCCCAGAGGCGGGTCTTATTTGGATCTACTGCTGTACGACGAACGTATACGACTGACAGGTACGAATTTACAAACGCTAAACTGTCTGCGCACATTCGTGTATGACAGTGACCATTGCGGTTTTAGCACCGAAATTACAGTTCCCAACGAAATTGCGGAATTGGAGGAGTTTGTCCCAAGATATTCTTACAACTACAGTAAGACTCGATGGACGGTTACTGACAATAGCAGGTATTGATCCAAATGAGGCCGCTGATGATGACGACTTTTTTGTGATCGAGGATCCACAGGAGAAGGTTGAGACCATAGGAGCGACTTTCCAGGAAATATACAAGGCCAATGACACCATTGGCCCTAATTATGACCTGGACAATCGCGTCTTGGTGCACGCTCTCTACATTCGAAATGAAGTAGGGAACTGGCGATCCGAGGGCTCTGGTTTCACCCGGTTCAGCGACGAAAATATGGCAAATAATGTCATTACCAGAGAGGGTGACCTACCCCCGTTCATTTCGAAGGAAGAGCTCCATGAGACCCTCGACACAATCAGGGCTAAGAAATCAGTGGGGACCGATGGTATTCCGAACATCGTGCTGCGACATCTTCCTCTAGAAGCGGTGGACATTTACACCACCCTGTTTAATAATGCAATGAATAATGCACATTATCCAGCGCATTGGAAAACGGCGGTGGTTCAACCTATCCCCAAGAAGGGAAAGGATATATCCAATCCGGCGAATCTCCGGTCGATAAGTCTCCTTCCGAATATCAGTAAGGTGTTTGAAAAAGTAATCAATAGAGCTCTGTCTAGGTGGGTTGATGACAAACATATAGTTCCGGATAATCAATTCGGTTTTAAGGCGGGACATGATATCTCACATGCCGCGTCTAAACTGGTGTCCGATATCCAATGGAATAAGGGCAAAAAGCAATGTACTGGTGCCTGCCTTGTTGACTTGGAGAAGGCCTTCGGCACCGTATGGTTAGAGGGTCTTTTCTATAAGCTGACTAGGCTGGGGATCAGTAAACCACTCTTGTACATTCTTTATAATATGCTAACCAACAGACAGTTCATCGTGAAAAATGGCGATGTGACTTCTGTTGGAATATTTCAAATTAAAAATGGTCTTCAGCAAGGCGCGGTCAATTCGCCGATCCTATTCAACATTTATACAAGCGACTTGATAGGTTCACTTCCCCATACTATTGCGTACGCAGACGATTTGATAGCGTACAGAACAGGTCCAAAAATCGAGGTCATTAATACTCTCTTGCAGCGTGACTTCGATAAGATAAGACGATTTTGCGATGACTGGAAGTTGAAAATCAACTTTCAGAAGTCGGAAACCATTCTCTTTAGGACGCCGTTGTCTGGAGCCTCTAGGGATACCAGGAAAAATTGGCGAATGTTCTCGATCATTGGACAATACGGACAGCCTCTTGCCTGTCGAAATGTAGTCAGATACCTTGGGATCTGGCTAGATCAGTTTCTGTATTTTGACAAAAATGTAGATGCTGCTCTGGCCAGAGCTAAAGGTGCTTTTGCCCTTACAAAGAGACTGTTTTATAGCAGCCAACTCGATGCGGGGGTAAAGGTAATCTGCTACATGGCCCTTATCAGGCCCATGCTGGTATTTGGTTGTCCCGTGTGGTTCAATGTGCGAGCAAGCTTAATGGAAAAGATTCGGGTGTTTGAGAGGGCTTGCCTTCGCTTGTACAGAACACCAGAGTCGGAGTACAAAAAATTTTATCGTAATGAGGTCCTTTACAACAGGGCGAACCTAATACGAGTGGACAACTTCGTAATTAAGCTGACTCGAAGACACATTGGAAGAGCAATGACCTCGACGAATAACCTGATATCTGGGGCTTATTACCCCAATTACCTTTACCACGAGAGTGTGCGCTATGATGGCTTCGTTCCACCGGAAGCATTCCTCTACCTAGATCAGATAGGGTTGATCCAGGATAGATCGGCGGTCCCGTTAATCTTCCATGTCGCTCGGAAAGCTGGGGACAGGCGACTCAACTACAACAGAGACGTCGCACACGGCAGTGTGGATCGTCTCAGGTTCAGTAGGGCGGTGGGGAATCGCGATAAGAGGGATGTCGTTCAGCAGCACCAGCATTTCTGGTGGTTGAATGATGGAGAAGATGTTTCGTCGTCGTTTCCGTCAATTACGGACCAGCCTCACTAATGAGGCAGAGCTGACCAGTCTATTTGCTCTGTAAATAGCGATGGCCAGCTTGCATAGGTTTAGGTTAGCACTTAAGAAATATATATATATATTAGTATATATAAAGGTATATACTGGTATATGTATGTATTGTGTATAATGTCTATATGTGTGTATGTGTGTATTTTGTATATAGGTTAGGTAGACTAAGGTTTATTTTAAGTTAGATATTAAGTTTTTATAAAAAATAAAAAATTATGTCCATATGCTAAGTTTTTTGTTAAATTCTTTTCTTAGCCTTAAGCATAGAAAATAAGTATTAATAAATAAAATGTAAATAAAGTCGAAAGACATAGATATAAAAATTTAGAGTAGCTTAGAGTGCCTGTGTGGGGCCAGTAAGTTAGTGTAAGATTGTTAAGTAATTTTAAGCTAGCATTTAAGCATTTTTTGTTAGTATGTAAGAATTAATTATTTAGAAAATAAAATGCATTTAAAACTAACTAACTAAACTAACTATCATTTCCGTTAAATACCTAAACGTCAACCTATCCGGCATCGTAACAGACGCAACGGATTCTATGGGCCGGAGCCTTTAGTGTCGTCGGTGTTTGAGTTTACTGTGTTTGTTTGTAATTATGACTAGGGAATTCAGGGTGGACGCGGGCTAAAAAGTAATCACTTTTCTGCGTACGTCCACGTCTGTAAATACAGACCAACTGTTCCGACATTTAGTGAAGAACAGGTCGATCCCCGCCCACCAGCCAGATCACTCTGATCTGAAGCTACCTGGCAACGAACTCATGCCACCATTCCTTTCCCATCGCCATTTACGTGCATAATGATGTAGCTTACCAAATTACACCACAACTTAGTCCCTGTTCCAATCGGAAATTCAATTTCATGTGGTTAAAATTCCATCTCCGTGAGCAAATTATCCACTGCTGCTTTATTTACAGAAGCCCCAAACTGGACAGCAACTCGACCTTCCACGAGTTTGATGCGCTGTCTGGCTCCATTCAACGAATTGTATCCCTGTATCCTCATACTGAAATCGTTATTACTGGCGATTTCAATATATGTTACACAATTCTGGATGGCTTCGACATTCTGGACAGACAACACCCGAAGGACGGTGTGTTGAGATCTTCGCTGCGGAAAATAACTTAACCCAGCTTGTAAATGAGCCTACACGAATACCAGACGTTGATAGTCATACCGCCAACACCCTGGACTTGTTTTTAACTTCTCACCCTGACAAGTACTGCGTTGATGTGCTCTCCCCTCTAGGCTCGTCGGTCCATTGTGTCATATCAGCTAAATTCTCGTACACCCACCACACAGTTAGAGAAAACATTCCTAAAAGAACCGTATGGCAATACGAGAAAGCCAATTGGAGCGGACTTAACAACTTCTTTAGAAATTTTAACTGGTCGTTATGTCTCCTCGATAACGACGTGGATGCCGCTGCTGACGTGTTCACAGAAACTATTCTCTTTGGAATGAGAAACTTTATCACTCAACGGATGAAGAGTATCAAACCAAAAGAAAAGGCATGGTACGGCTCGAGCTGTGAAGAGGCTGTCAGAGTTAAAGAATTGTTTTTTCGGTCCTACAAGACCAACCTGACAGAGGAAAACCGAAAAAAGTTCAAACGAGCCCGAAATGACTGCAACGTCTTTCTCAAGCGTGTGAAATTATACGACCAAACGTTGATTGAAAAAATACTACAATGTCCCAAAGGTAGTAAAAGCTTTTGGCCATTTGTCAAAAACATTAGAAATTCGGCCTCATCCACCATCCCAACGCTCATTTACAATAACATTCTAGCTGTCAGCTCTTTGGACAAGGCCAACTTGCTTGCTGCACATTTTGCGGCTAGCTCAACACCCCCGGATTGTGCTCTGTCTACGCCTATACTTGAGTGCGTCAAATCTTCAATGGGATTTTCGCATTCGTGTACTAGCAAGAGTACTTAAAGATCTCAACACACATAAATCCGCTGGTCCAGATGGTATGTCTCCCCTTCTTCTGAAGAGGTGTTCTTTCACGCTGGCAAAACCACTGCGTAAGCTTTTTCATCAATCCTACTTTTTAGGACTCTTTTCGAGCAGATGGAAAACAGCATTTGTCCAGCCCGTCCCTAAAAAAGGCAAATTTTAAACTCTCTCTTCCTACAGACCTATTACACTTACGTCCCTTTTCACCAAAGTCGTGGAAACGCTGATAAACCGTCAGCTCCTGAAATATCTCGAAACACGATAACTTCTCAATAACCGGTAATATGGTTTTCGTAGCAACAGGTCGACTGGTGATTTGATGGTTTGATGGCATGTCTCAGCGAAAAGTGGAACCAAAGCGTACATCATTCTGGCGAAATCAAGATAATTGCACTTGATATTTCTAAGGCATTTGACAACGTTTGGCATCAGGCTCTTATGTCAAAAATGCGTGCTTTTGGGATCGATTACTCTCTTCTTCAATGGATTAGAAATTACCTTTCGTAACGTTCAATTAAAGTTGTCTTGGACGGTTTCAAGTCTGATATTCACAAAATAAATGCTGGTATGCCTCAGGGCTCCGTTCTGTCTCCGACACTCTTTTTAATTTTCATCAACGATCTCTTGTCTGCTACTTCTAATCCAATATATTCCTTTGCTGGTGACAGTACTCTCTGCTTTTCATATTCGTTCCCGGACTCACGCCCCTGCTCTTCGGCTATAGAACGGGAACGGCGGCGTATGTTAAGCCCATTAAATTCCGATATTAACAGCATAACCAATTGGGGAACCATCAACCGAGTGGAATTTAATGCTTCAAAAACTCAAACATCTCTGCACCTGCTAGATAGGATTCGAGACCGTGCGATAAAACTCATTGGTGATACTAATATCAGTCAATCGATTGACACCCTTGAACACCCACGTAATGTCTCCTGTCTCACTTTGTTTTATCGCTATTTCAATCACCAGTAGCATTCCACCCACTCAAACTTTCAACCGTAACACCCGTCTCGCTATGAATGCTCATCAGTATACCCTCAAGCCCATTTTCGACGTACTCTAAAATATCGTGATTCTTTCCTAAGCCGTCAACTCGCTTATGGAATGGCCTGCCGATCTCTGTGTTTCCTGGTCGTTATAACTTACAAACATTTAAAAACAATGTACATTGGTACCTGTCTTTTCTTCTTCCCTAAATTTCCTTCGCCCGCGCTGTGTACGGACATTTTAAAGGTATGAAAACCACTTGAGCGCGCGCTGATTATAAAAAAAAGGTATAATATCATAAATTAATAGAGAAATAAATTGAATTGAATTGAAAAATTGTAGTTCGCTGTATGCAAGTATTGTAGTTTTACAGACTTTTGGAAAATTGTGCCTTAGTCAGCACTCGCGAGTTTCGCACACTTTTCTCAAGCATGATATTGAACAACTTACGTGACAGCGAATCACCTTCTTAAGCCCTTTTTTGACATCAAAGGACGCGGAGAGATTAATTTCGTCCTTATCGGTGCGACTAGCGTCCTCCATCGAGTTTGGCAGAGATACCGAAGCTAGACAGGGCCCTGTACTTACTTTTTGTACACACCTCGTACATGTACTGCGGACTTAAAATCGATAAAGAGGTGATGCGTATCGATTTCGACTTCTTGAGTTTTTTGTTTAGGGTCTGCCGTAGTTTAAATATATGATCCATTGTGGACATACCGGGCCTAAAACCACACTGAAAGGGGCCAATCATTTCATTATTAAATGCTTTCAGGCGCTCGATGCCCCAATAATTGGTGTACTTAAAAGGGTCTCCTCTCTTGTGGATCATCCAAACGGTGATAACGGATGGATGTTTTGGCTTTCACAGTCAGTACATTCTGCCTGACAACGAAGTTTGGGTTGTCCTCGGCGATTAGCAGTATGCAGAAGTTGTTTTTCCATAATCTTAGTACTCTAATACTATTATGTGTTTCCTTGCTCGTGGCTACAGGCCCATGTTCGAGTCTTGTTGCCTTGATACGTTCTTTTTACTTTTTGATGAAACTTTCGAATATTGTCACAACTAAACGGTATAATAAAATAGTAAATTAACATTATTAAGTGCGGGTTTCACAAAAGAAGGCTTCAAACATAGTCCGCTGAAATTCAAAATTGTGTTTTTTTTATTTCCACGTTTGCGAAAAACCATAATTTCCGTCCTCAACATTTCCTGTTGATTTTGAAAGGCTCTCGCTTGGCACATGTGTACGTCAAGCTCCTCTATTGTTTCTCTCATCACACCATCCATAGAGATTTTCATGCAATAACACCTATTCGCTAGCCACCCATTTTTGAATTTTTGAAGCTATGTATGCATTTTTCGATTTTATGGGTACCAAACAACTACGGCTTCCTTTTTTCAATAGATTGTAGCCAGCAGGAATTCCTGAAATCAAAATTTTTTAAATACCATTCAAAAATAACTATTTTATCTTCACTTTTATTCAGTCAAGGGTTTTAAAACTGTTGCGCTGATTTGTTTTAATAACAATTTCAAAATTCATGTTACATTCCTTGGTAAAGGAAATTTCGATTAAACGCAACAATTTAAACACTTCAGAAGAATTCAATGCAATTTCGATCAACAGACAACACCATCGTCTTGACTCTCATTCGTCCCCCGCTGTCATTCTACAATGGCTTGTTAATATTCTATCGTTGTGAAAATTGAAAATTTTCCACATCAGCAAGCTGCCGCTCTGATGTTTTGAAGGAAAATAGCCTGTTTAAACCAGGATGCTCTTGTTATTTTAGTCCATCCCTCTGGATGAGCGTACCACAATGGCATGCTTAAAACTTTAACTGTGATTCACTGGCTGCAGGACAAATGAGATAGCCTGCCACACCACTTGTGCCAGGATTCCGCACAGGCAATGGGGTACATGCATGTATACTCTTTATATGTACTCGTACGTACATACTCACTCGTATGACGACGGTAGTGGCCAAGCACAAATCGTTTGTACAAAATTACAAATCACAGTGATGCCATCAGCCTGGACATTGGTGGTGGTGGTGGTCAATTCTCCTCTAAAAATCGATGCGTCCGCTGATGTGCAAGGATCAACATCAACCGGTTTGGAAAGTGCGCTACCACAGCAAACAAGTGCCCTTTCATGTATGCGCCTTTGAGAGCATTTGAATCTAAATCTCCGAATTTAAATTTCCCATTAAAATTTCCCATTGTTTTTTGGTTAAGGATTTAAATAGACTTTATATTTGCAGGATGTGTTCCTCAGAGTACAGGCAACGGCCATCACAGTTGTAGCAAAGCCTTGTGGCAGCTGTGAAGAGCGACAGGCGAGATAACCACTAAACCGCTAGTAATGCAAGCCTCCGCCCGGAGGGAGATGGCAAAATCGTAGTTTTTGCTACTCTGACTCCTGGTTCCTGGTTGGTATTCTTATAATTTCGGGCAATAACTGTGATAACGGCTTAATTTATACGCCAATGGGTTAAATTCGGTCTGAGTCATGCTGTAAAAAGCGCAACTTAGGAACAAGCCGCCCACCACATTTTGCAGAAAGGAAACAATATATCAAAAAGGTGACCATGGTCGGGGCTCTATTCTATTTTTGAAATAAAGCCTTCGTCATTTCGCAACCTGAGGAGACTTGAACGAATAATGAAATTCAATGTAAGTTTTCAGAAAATGTTGACTGAGCAGCTCCGTTCAGGTCATTATCCCCCTTAGAACGAATTGAAAGGGGCTCAAGAGAAAGGATAATCTTGGTCATCTCGCATAAGAAGCGTGGAGACACTATGAGTATTTTTGCGCTGAGAAAATGAAGACGGCGGCAGTGAAGTAAATCCTTGAAACATCAAAATTTTGGAATTATTTCTCAACCCAAGCGAACTACACAAGGTGATCAGCGACTTTGTTTTGAAATTTAAAGGTCTGAAGTGCTGTGATTTTCATTTGCGTTAGGAAAGATATGCAGTGCCCAGTGGATTTGATTCTTCAGCAGACCATTAATACGACTACTGCAGATTCATTGACCAGAGTTGGTCGCTTAACTATTTCGATTTTTACTAGGCAGCATTGAGAACAAGTGTAATAAGCTTCCATGCACGAGTTACAGGAAAGTAGACTTAAAGACAGAAATACAAATTTCATTTATGTTTCCTCCACGTTGATGTTGCGTCCATGCCTCAAATATTTGAAAAGGTTTCATATTTTAGATATTTTTAAATAAATTTTGTAATGTAACCACATCGGATACCCTTATCATTTTTGATAGGTACTTTACTTGCTCCTTCAGAAATAACGAAGGAAAAGCGATGTGTCGAACGCTACCCCCGGACCAATACCGACTGCCTTCTTTAAAAGTTGAAGAAATCGACAAATGTAGTTAAAACTCAATACCAAAATGAAGCATTCTGAGGACTGGAATTATTTTTTGAACTTTGACAGCAAACTATCAAAAACAGTCGTTTTCAATGATAAAATTGACTCAAATTTGTCATGCGCTATGGCGAAGATTATCCTGCTTTTGAATCCTCTTTGATGCGCTCTGCAAAGAAGACGAATCACTGAGTTTTCGAGACCAACATTTTCAACTTTATATTCTTTAGATTCCTGCGCTAATACTTTACCAACTCGAGCAAATATTTAGGGAATGTTGACATTCAATGCCATGGAAGACGGCCAATGTGTACTCTTTGTCGTAAAGACTTTTTTCAATGCTGCCGAGAACTTCAGGTAAGGCTGTTTCCATCCCTTTCCTTTTCTGTTTTGAGGCTTAATCTTCTGGGTGTAGATTACTTCGAATATGAGAGCCAAGCCGTTTTTTAAAAGATTTTAAAATGAATAATGTTAGGCTTATGGGGATAAGGTCTTTTGGATGGGTATGACTGGGTTTACATACCTTGGGAATGCATACTACCTTTACTTCTATCTAGCATTTTTCCATATACTCGTATTTACACTTGATGGTACTGCTGAATAATCTCTTTAGGAACGGTATCACAGCCTGCTTTATTTTTTGAAACATGGTTGGTATGATTCCGTCCAGTCTAGGGGATTTTAAAGCGGAGAATGAGTTTATCCTCTTTCCTTCTAGTATCCCCTCTGGGATTTTATATTGGTTAGAAGAACACCTACTGGTGTCGGAGTAGGATTGCATCCAGGAAAGTGAGCCTCTAACAGAAGTCCCAAGGCTTCATTGTTGGATTTCGTGTAACATCATTATTTTAGTATTAGATCACCAACTACTGTAGGTTCATTGGATATGACTTTCCTTAGCTTCGCACGCTCTGTTGTGCTTTCAATGTTGGAGCAAAACTTTCTCCATGATTTTCTTTTAGTGCTGCAGATTGTTCTCTTGTATATTGTCCCAGTTGGAGCATAAGTTTTGCTGCATTGTTCTTTAGTTCACCAATTTAGGAATTTCTTGGATTCCTTGATCTTCCTGGGCATGCTTGGTTAAAAGCTTGAGTGATGATCATCCTCAGTTTTTTTACTGCATGGTCTATTTCGGAGGAGGTTTCCATTTTGGGTCCGTTTTGGATCTATCTCTGCTGTAAAGTTTTCCCAGTTGGTGTTTTTGGTATTTTTGTATAGTAGAGGGGGTAAAGGTAGATCTTTGACCATGAACTTAATCATGCTATGATCAGAGAGCGATATGTCCGAAGATACTTTCCAATTACTTACGACAATAGTGTTAAAGTTACTCAGTAGAGTGATATCTACCACCTGCCGTTTATTTTTCATTTTCAATGTCGGTTTAGTAAGTGCTGGCCGCATTACTATGCTGAAGACTTATTTGTACTATCTTCAGCCTGATATTGCATTGGATTATCCCTAGTTGACTTTGCGTAGTAATGGCATAGATTTGTAGATTATTTTAACCACAACTTGCATGCCTTCTTTGGTGTGATGTCCCATTTCAAAAACCTCCCACTCTTTGCTCCTAAGGTCTGGATTGAGGTGTCGCAGGTTGCATTCTATCCTGTCCTTCAGTATGTAGGGACCAGGAATATTCACCC
The DNA here is from genome assembly GCA_963966105.1 of Volucella zonaria. Taxonomy (NCBI): domain Eukaryota; kingdom Metazoa; phylum Arthropoda; class Insecta; order Diptera; family Syrphidae; genus Volucella; species Volucella zonaria. The sequence goes on along the minus strand of OZ014533.1, from coordinate 180,767,407 downwards.
GTCCTTCAGGTCTCGTGAAATCCATGAGTTCTTTCTTTCCAAAATACGAAGTTCGGCTTCTAACCATGGAGCCTTCGTGTTGCCGACGAACTCTCTCAGCCATTCCAGCGTAGTTATGCTCTCACACTATATCACCTTGAATCCTTTTAAGGTGCACAACTGTCCGAAGAGCGGGATATTCCCAACCCTTTTCTAGCAGAAAGCATTCGTTCTGTATTATCAAAGACGACAATCGCAACCCGGAAGCTTCCGCTGGCCTCGGCTGAGTCGTTTTACTGCCTTTCGGCATCCCTGCCTATCATGGGGGAGGTTATGTCATTTTTATCTCCTCTTTTCGAACTACCAGAAACCGGAAACAATCGCCGACGTGGTAGAAGATTTTTGGCCCTCCCAATCCTCAGCGCTTGTACCCCTGCTGGCTTCCCTTTTCCTCTCTCTTTGTTCTTGCCATGCCGCGGCAGTTTCTTTGACTATTACACGAGCTCTACCTAGAATTCGCTTCCCTTTCAGTTAAGGAGCTAGGGTCGCGATTCCTAAAACGCCTGAGCAGTCTCCTCGCGTTGGCACGCTGCTGGAGGGGATTTGAGTCGGATTTCTTGTCTACCCAGTTCCCGTCGACAGGATCTCTCTTACAGGTGTTAGCGTTGGCAACAATCGTACAGACACTGTCTAACGTCGAGTTTGCCTCTCCTATCCTATCATTGAGTTGTTGTCCTCTATACCTACCTTAGTGGAGCTTGCGAAGGTCGAGAAGACTTTCTCTTCTTGTTGAGACGCGTCGATTTCTCTACGTTTTTACACTTTTGTGTGGCTCACCCTTGGGGCTGGCGTTTTGAAGGGGTCGGAGCTATCCACTTCACTATGTTTTGTGTCTTGGATTCTGCTGTTTTGGGCGTTTTCTTAGAGGTAAGAGCCAGAATTTTCGGAGTTAGCTTCTGTCAGCAGGTCCGGTGAGGGCACATGTTGCTGTGATTCCATCGGCTTTCTTGCACCCGCAACTTCTGAACTGGGTCTTCTGAGATGTAAGCAATAAGCCCCCTTATCCTTGTGGAAGTGGTAGGAAAGGTTCAGATGTTCACGCTCGAATTCTCCGAGTTCCTTTTTCTTGCTGAGCCGCTTTATAGCCAGCTTGCCATTCGCTATCTTATTCCGAATGGATGCGGTCGATGGTGTAGGGAATTTGGATGACCTGGAGATGAAGCAGGTTTCTTCATTTCGGAGAAGTATCATATCCATATACGTATCGATATTTACGATATTTCCCTCATTCGAAACTACGATATACTCTTTGTTGGCGGATTCCAGACTAATGGGCTATTAGCCTCGGCCGCTCGGTCTTGGTTTGAGTTGCTTAGAGTAACGTCAGTCGTGGCCGACTTTGTTGTTCTTTTTATTGTTAGGTTTAAGTTCTCCAAGTTTTGGTTCCGTGAAGGAATATCGTCCGATATTCACCCCCTATCAATGCAACTGATATGGTCAGTTTCATCCGATCACTCCCACGAAACTTCTGGTTCGCCTATGAAGCGGCGCTGCATAGATGGACGAAACCGCTTCGTGCAATCTATTAAAAAATAAACAAGAAACATAGGAAGCGAGTGATCAATGAAATGAAGAAGTGTTAACTCAGGAATGAGGTCATATTAACAAAAAAAAAGAGCTTGTCAAACCACAAATCTGTGAAGATGAATAAGGACATCTGCCTCTGCAGACTGTAAAACGGCGAACAGTTGCTTGCTTTGACTTTTTTGCTTGCAAAAATCATAACTCTTAAACGAATAAAAATATTGCCGTAGTTTTTTTTTCTGCTTAAAGGAAATTCCCAGTACTAAGAAATTAGTAAATTTTGAAAAAAATACTCCACAGGGTGTTTCAAAATCTTCTGCTGAAACAGGATTTTCTCACCACAGGGGATAAACATAATATTTTACTTTAAAAATATAATGATGATTAAAGTAATAACAGGATATCTAAACGCTAATCCGAGAAAAACAGTCGTGCATTAAAGTAAACGAACAATTTTTTAAATGTTTTTTTTTTAGTGTATCAAAAGAGCGTTGTTTTTATTTTGTGGCACATCAGGGTACATATTTCGGTGAATAATTTTAAATCGAACAATGAAGAAAAAACTAAACGAACCAAAAATTTAAATTAAAAAAAATTTAATTTTTTGGAAACTTTCGTCAACATTCAGGGCAATGTAATTTCTGGAGAGTATTGTGCTTTGAGATCTTTTTGGTTCTGGCATGCCTCAGCGAGGAAATACGAGGTTCGCATCGTAAAGATAGCGGCACTCCTCAATAAAAACTAGTGAATACTAGTTGTGCATCTTTTGATAGTTACTTATCGAAGTTTCAGTCATTTTGGACGCGCAGTTTTTAGTTGACAGTCGTTTGAGTGAGTCGATGTGAGGGTTTTTTGTGAAAATTGAGGATCGAGCTGTTGTTAAATTCTTGTCTTTGAAAGGCAATACGCCTACGCAAATCAAAAATGAGCTGGACTCTGTGCCATCATTTACCACAGTGAAATTTTGGGTAGCTGAATTTAAACGTGGCCGTAAGAGCTTGGGAGATGATGAACGTTCGTGACGTCCAAAAACTGCAACAACTGACGATAACATTGCTAAAGTTCATCAAATGGTGTTAGACGGCCACCGAATTAAAGTGAGAGAGATAGTAGAGGTTATGAAAATGTCCAAAAGACGTGTTTGTTTATATTAAATCAAGATTTACTCATGAGAAAGCTGACCGCGCGTTGGGTGACGCGTTTTCTCACCGAAAACATGTTCGAATGAACATTTCCAAAGCTCTGTTGGCGCAGTTTAGGCGCAATAAATTCGAGTTTTGGCGCCGACTAATTACTGTAGATGACACTTGGATACACCATTATACGCCCGAAACAAAAATTCTGTCAAAACAGTGGACTACAAAGGGCGAGCCGGCTCCAAAAAAAAGCAAAAACTCTTTTTTTTCGGCTGGGAAAGTGATGGCGACTGTTTTTTGGGATAGTAAAGGAGTTATCATAATCGATTATCTTCAAAAAGGAAAAATCATTACAGGAGTATACTACGCATCATTACTTGCCAAGCTGAAGGCAGAAGTTGCGGAAAAACGGCCACATTTGCAGAAAAAGAAAACCCTGTTTCACCAAGACAACGCGCTGTCTCACACCTCAGCGGTTGCCATGGCGAAAATCCATGAATTACGGTTTGAACTGCTTGACCACCTTATTCACCAGATCTATCCCCAAGCGACTTCTTTTTGTTCCCTCATCTAAAAACTGCGCTCGGAGGACAGAGATTTTCGTCAAATGAGGAGGCAATCACCTTCGCGAACAATTATTTTGCAGAGAAAAACGCCAAGTACTAATTGGTCGGGTTAGAGAGATGGGAGCATCGCTGGAACAATTGTGTAGAGTTACAAGGAGACTACCATATGTTGGGCGCGGTAAGTACGTAGGTGGGTGACCACATGAGAACTCAGTACTCCGCGTGCTCTTGACAAAACGCGCCACATGGGCATAGTACCGCGGCGTTAAATCCCGAACCCTACAAATTAATTTGTATCGTTCCATTGATAATAATAATAATAATATTAATAATAATAATTTGAGAAAAAATGTCCTATATCATTGTTCGAATACTTTTCAGACAACCCTCGTAAGTGGGTCCGGTAGGGCTGCAAACATGATGAAAAGGTCTTCATTCTGCCGCACCCGTGAAACCTTGCACGTATTTTGATATCTATATTTCTTGTACCTAGTTTTTATAGTTGAATTCCTGAGCTTATTCTGACAATTCTCCAAGTGGTAGCGATTGATACTCGATTTTATTTTGACTATGAACCAAAATTTTATGGAGTGTAGGTGTGAGTTTTTTTCACGATATGCTTGCTTTAATAACTCTGCTGTTTTCTTGGCATACTTCCCAAACTTGACAGTATTGGCCTTTTCCCTGCAATTCAAAACATTAAGTATTACTTCAGGCCTCGTTATTACCTATTGACCACACAGTTATGCAAGCTAATGCCTCTGTTTCTAGAAAAAATCTCCTAGAAATAATTCCATCATTGATATTTCCGAATCCTTGTTTTGATCTATCGACAGCGAGCCCAATCTCACTGGGAAAATGCTTTTGGATCTCTTGTTTTCTTATTTTTTCTGCTTCCTTGATTTCAATAGATTCATCAATATCCTCTCCCTCTTGTCAAAGTGTATGCAAGTTTCAAAGTAAATTCCATGCACCAGATTCTTGCATGTAATGTAGAGATTCCATACTCATAGCTACATATGTTCCTGTTCTTTTGCATATGGGACATATGACCGCCTTGACTTTGTATCTTCTATTTCATTCAGAACTTTTCCATCAAATGGAGTTAAAAAGAACTCGTGGTTTAGTTGTCAACCATTTCGTCACTAACTTCATATCCAGTAGGTTGAAAATTAGCAATTTGCCTTTTGGTATCGTTGACTGTACTTTTTATGAGCTCTCCAGTTTCCAGGCTGTGAAAAATTATAAACCCAAACCCAGATTTTCATTTTTCTTCTTAAGAGTAATAAACATTTATGATTGGTTTTGTCCCAAAATATTACCAAACGATACCAGTTAACCCTTTAATGGTGTAATTCTTTTTTTTCCGGCGAATCGTAATCTCTAACTTGGTATCGTATGACAATATTTTCCAACGAAACCAATCATAAATGTTTATTACTCTTAAAAAGAAAAATGAAAATCTGGGTTTGGGCTTATAATTTTACACACCACTGTATTTCGCCAATGAGACAGAGAGAGAAAGATACAAATTATATTTGGCTGACCTCTTCAAATCAAATTTCTCTAGCACAAATGGATGCAAGTTGACGTATCAGAAGTGTATGTTAACAAATACAATACATGTACAGGAATCAATGTTCTATTGAGTTTAGGTCGGACCCTTTCGGACCTTTTTTTTTAAACGCAACCTAAAATCTAGAAAGTATGCGGGAAATGGTGTATCGTATAACATTAACTTAAATATAACTGCGTTTGACAAATCAACCCCTATATCTCCCAGGGTCTTTTAATATTGGCTTATCTTATGCACAATCAACGAAGGTTTCACTTCCAAGAAACCTCAGCAGAAGCAATAGTTTATCCGGAAAACTCTTCAGTCCGGCTAAGGTTAAGCGGGCTACCAACTCATTTAAACCATACAAGGCACCGGGTATAGATGGAATTTCTCCAGCTCTGCGACAAAAATTGCTGGACATTCTTGTACCTACCTTAGTAGACTTATTTAGGTTCAGCTTCAACTTGGGCAACATACCACGCACTTGGAGGGAGGTCAACGTGGTGTTTATCCCCAAACAAGGCAACAAGCCTACCTAAATCATATCGTCCTATAAGCTTTACATCGTTTTATCTGAGGACAATGGAAAGGATTATTGACGTCTATATCAGAGAAAGCTTAGCTTACTTTTGCACCCATGTTAGTACGCATATCAGAAAGGCAATCGATGGAAGGATCCCAGCTGAAGCTAACAGTTGAAATGAAAATTCCGATGTAAAGAAGGTGCTATGAACAACACTAATTATGACTTATGAATTATGAATTATGACACTAATTATGACATAGAAACATCGATCAACCTACCATCAACTGGGTCAAAGCGATGCTTAAAAGCGGGATGATTACTACTTCGTCAGGGGTGGCTTCGGTATCAGTATCAGCCGTAAGAGGTTATCCGTAGGGGGAGGCGTATTATCGCCCCTCCTGTAGTCTTTGATCACAGATGCATCTGCTTAACAAATTTAGCTACTTACAATTGGCAAAGCCGATGACCTAGTCATCATCATTAGGGACAGAGAGACTAACGAAGTCACTGTACGTATGCAAAACGCCCTTAAGACAGTCCTAGACTGGTGCACCAGAGGGAATCTCTTCAAATAAGGCTGTCATAGTTCCTTTCACTAAAAGAAGAAACACAAACTTAGGTATACTTAGTTTCACGTAACGATACAATCGTTGAGTACTCCGACGAGGTCACATATCTAGGAGTAATCCTATACAAAAGACTCAACTGGAACTCTCACTTAAACAACAAAATAACTAAAGCAACCAACGGTTTGTGGGCCTGCGTCGCATGATTGGCAGCACATGGGGGATATCCCCAAAGATCACTCACTGTATCTATTCAATGATGGTTTGACCCATTATAAATATAGAAATACATAGTATGGTGGACTAAAGTCACAGAAAACACTGCCATTTTGAAGTTTAATTGAGTACAGCGTCTTGCATGGCTGGGTATTTCTGGAGCCCATGGGCATTTGCAGAAGAAATAAAGGAGAATTTCCTTCTCATTTTCATTCCCGCAACTGCTGCAGTGGGGGTTGTAAGGGATACCTAGTTTGGCCTCATGGTCACGAACCGAAGCCAGTTCACTACCACTTATTTTAGGTTGGCCTTCTACTTCCTGTAGAAGTGGATTTGACCTTTAACCGCTTCGGGCAGGATGTGGACCCTTATTGACAGGAGGGCAATCTTCCTCCGGCACTCCTGCAGCAGTTTGGTGGATGTGGTAGCCGAGTTAATAGCTTTGAAAACGCTGGGAAAATCCGGCAATCGGTATGATAGTGACATTTTCAGTGATTCAGATTCACCGGCCGCCACACTACAGTTCAACTTTGATCTGTGCGTCAGATTCTTCGAGTCTGACTGCGCTGCATAGTGCGGTATTTTTTGTGTATAGGTCGAGAGGCGGAAAATGCAGGAGGACAGAAAGAGCATCCGTTGAGGCCGAGTTCAATGCGCTCGTGCTGCTTATACTGACTGATCTTTGGAGCCTTTTTAATTTCGTTAGTGTGCAACCTTTGCTCTCCGCGGGCCAGCATACTAGTGACCCGTTGGTGAGAATACACACTACGGGTGTATTTTAGTTGTGAATAGCATCAATTCGGTTTTGCTCGGATTGACATCAAGGCCACAACTTGTGTTATCTAGAGCAGCCTCTATGATTCCACTTATCGCGTAAGCAAACTTCTATGACACTAGTATCACCACGTCATCCGCATACATGACCACTTTGACCTCTTCTCTGTCTGGTCTTGCTAGAAGAGGAGAAATAACACCACCCTGTGGCGTTCCTCTATGGGCGGATTTGGTAAAGTGACTACTACCTAATGTTGCCTGAATTGTTCTTGTTCTGAGCATAAGACTATCCATTGGATAATAAATTCGGCTCCCGGAAATTACACAGGAAGAAATTACGCCAGATTTTTTTTTGGAAAAAATGCCAGAAAATGTTTTTGTTTTCAAATTTGGAAAAAACAGCAAAATTTTGTTTGCAAAATGTGCCAGAAATTACGGAAATTAGGTCAGAAAGATGTTATCAGGAAAGAAAAATATGTCAGAAATGGTGACGGGAAATAAGGCCCAACGAAATAAGACCAAATGTTTTTTTTTTCTTTACATGAATTTGCTTTGATATCAGCAAACTGTAATACAATTAACAGCTATTACATAGGCTCCTGCCTGACAGTTGTTAGGGTACCCTTAGCGGAGCGACGAACCACCACAGAAAATGCAGTTTAAACAAATGAATCGCGCCAAGTGCTGCAACTACTCCCTCTTGGCTTGCGTTATTTCGTTTTCTAAAGCGAAATAAAGTTAAATCGAAAATTTGGTATTATTTAGAGATTTAAAACGATATAAGGTCAAATTTTCCATTTTTGGCTTTATTTCGTTGGGCCTTATTTCACGTCACTGTTAAAAATATCGATTCCGGTATTTTTCCCAAACATGTTCTCTCTGGCGTTTTTTTGGAAAAAAGACCTGAAATTTCGGAAAGATAGCCAGAAAATTCTATCTTTTCTTTCTAGGATAAAGGCCAGGCTTGTATAGAAAATTTTCTGACGTTTTTTCCATAAAAAAAAATCTGGCTATACCATAGTTCCTCTGGCGTGATTACTGGGAGCCAATAAATTCCTCTGTTCCTAGCTCGATCAGAGATTTGTGAATAGCTTCGGTGTGTACGTTATTAAAGGCTCCATCTATGTCCTATGAAGGAGTCTGGGGTATATTCTTTGTAGTATACGGATTTTTCGATTGTTCGCACTACCTCGTGGAGAGTCAATTCTTTTTTTAAATGATTTAATTGATATTGGTGTGGGATGCAGGTTGGCCTTGCCGAGAGCTCTCGGGTTCCGTACTGATATCACTGCATCCGGGAACGGAGTTTCAGGGTCTCCGTAGAGGATTCTGTTCATCCTACATATGACCTTCTTAGAAAGGAAGGGTTGAAATGTTCCTTGTACAGAATTTTGCTGCTGGTGAAGTTCTTGAGGATTTCTATTGAATGGTGTGCTTCTGGCCCATAGCAGCGATGGAAACAATAATATGTATAAACAAAGTGGCGTTACGCAGCACAGCAAATCTGGTACAAATAAAGGTTTACGTCTTAGCGAACATCCGAACCTAAGAACCCTGTTCTCCGAACTTGATATGATCTGCACGGTAATAGACCGCCTTCAAAAAACATTATGCTTCAATAAAGACTTCTCCACGGAGATTCCTAGCACAGAAGCATGGGTTAGCAATTGCCCACTAAACAGCCATGATGGCATAAAGTGGTATACGGATTGTTCTAAAATGGAATCGGGAGTAGGAGCCGGAATACACGGACCTAACCTAAATATAACCATAGCTATGGGTAAAAGTCCCAGCGTATTTCATGCAGAACTCCACGCCATTGAAGCATATGCCAACCATATTTACAACGTTGGTATCAAAGGCGCAAGCATTTATATGTTCACGGACAGTCAAGCTGCTATAAATGCCCATAGCTCGCACACCATTGACTCCAAATCAATCATGTACTGCTTCAAAACCATCCAAAAACTAAGCTCTACGAACAAAACCAAACTGTGGTGCGTTCTTATTCATGAGGATATTGATGGGAATGAAAAAGCCGACGAACTGGCCAGAAAGTGTTCACTCCTAGATCCGCAGCTAATTTAGCAATTAATAGCTGGGAGCATTCGAGATGCATCTTATATTGGGAGAACAGTTCAGGTCTAAGGCAGACCAAACGAGCCATCCTTCAACAAAAATGACAATAGATATGGAAATCTAACTCGGCATGATATTAAAAATTTAGTAGGTTGCCACACAGGACATCACGGCTTAAGGTATCAACAGAATGAATCCGGAGCGTCAACTTTGTCTTGAAGAAGAAGAAACAGCTGAATCCATCTTATGTGAATGCCTAGCCCTTAACGGACTTAGGCGAACAATTTTCTTCAGGGAACAATTCGGCTACAACGAATTAATAAATTCGTCTGCTAGTAGTGTTATCAACTTCATTCGGAAGGTTAAAAACTTACGCCTAACTATAGTTCTGACTAAATGATACAAAAGATCTTTTAGGTCAAATTGACGAGTCAAAAAATTAAAAAAAAAAATATCTCACAAAACGAAAAAGAAATGAATTTTTTGAAACGCTTTGCCCAGTTTTTACACTCAAACCTAAAAAAATATTTTTCAAAAATCGGGTTTTAGGTGACCTTAAAAATTACTCAACGCTGACTGGCTCTACAAGCAAAACCATTGATCCAAATGAAATATTTTTTTCAATTACCCGAGCCCCAAATATTTGTTAATTGAGCAAACTTTAAAATTTTGTATATAGACCCACGCGAAAATTAAATACTTTGCGGTGGGAACGAGCTAAACTCCACAGGCGGAACAACTTGGTCGATCAAAGTCAAGATTTCCATCTTCACGACCAAAATGAAGTAAAAATAGCGATATTCTAATTAAAATATAACAAGGCTGTCAGATCTGACGCTCGTCTCTATTTGTTTCCAAGATTTGGGACAGAATATATAATTTAAAGGCAAACTCTATCAGTTCTACAGTGACATCGACTTGTTTTTTTTTATAATTTGCGCACGCGCGAGGATTGAAAGAAAGGTACTGGTGTACGTTGGTGTGAAATGTTTGAAGGTTATAAAGACTAGGAAATAAAGGGCTAGGCAGGGCATTCCATAAGCGAGTTGTACGGCTTAGGAACGAATCACAATGTTTTAGAGTACGTCCGAAAGTGGGCTTGAGGGTATACTGATGAGCATTCATAGCGAGACGTGTGTTACGGTTAAAAGTTTGGGGCGGAATCCTACTGGCGATTTCTATGGAGCACTGATGGTGGAAATAGCGATAAAACAGAGTGAGACACGAGACATTACGTCGGTGTTCGAGGGTGTCCATTGTTTGAGTGATATTAGTATCATCTATAAGTTTTATCGCACGGTTTTGGATCCTATCTAGCAGGTACAGAGATGTTTTGAGCGCACCCGACCAGATATGGGCATTGTACTTAATTTCGAGAGGATAAATGCCTTATATATAGAGGCCTGATCAGAGGAAGTAAAGTATTTCTTACGTCGCTTGACGGAACCTAGACACTTAATTTGCCATTGACACACATACCAAGAATGGAAAGTTTATCGGTTTCGACGATACAAGTGCCAATGGCTGGGTGTTTAAATTTCGCTATAATGACAGAAGGCAGCATTGTGTTTTAGAGGCATTAATTTCGCTCTATTAGTGTTCCCCACTATAATTCTGATATTAACAGCATAAATAATATGAGCTTAACATACGTTGCCGTTTCCGCCGTTACAGCCGAAGAGCAGGAACGTGAGTCCGGGAACGAATATGAAAAGCAGAGAGTACTGTCGTCAGCAAAGGAGTATATTGGATTAGAGGTAGCAGACAAGAGATCGTTGATGAAAATTAAAAAGAGTGTCGGAGACAGAACGGAGCCCTGGGGCACACCAGCACTTATTCTGTGAATATCAGACTTGAAACCGTCCAAGATAACTTGAATTGAACGTTTCGAAAGGTAATTTCTCGTCCATTGAAGAAGAGAGTCATAGATCCCAAAAACACGCGTTTTCGACAAAAGAGCCTGATGCCAAACTCTGTCAAATGCCAAATACCTCCACTTTTCGGTGAGACATGCCATCAAATCACCAGTGGACCTGTTGCTACGAAAACCATACTCCCGATCATTGAGAAGTTTTCGTGTTTCGAGATATTTCATGAGCTGACGGTTTATCAGCGTTTCCATGACCTTGGAAAGAAGGAACGTAAGTTAAATGGGTCTGTAGGACAAGAGAGAAGAAGACTCGCTTTTTTTAGGGACTGACAAATGCTGTTTTCCATCCTCTCGGAGCTTACGCAGTGGTCTTGCAGCGTGGAAGAATACCTCTTCAGAAGAAGGGAAGATGTAGCATCTGGACCAGCGAATTTATGTATGTTGAGATCTTTAAGAACTCTTGCTATTAGCGAAAGTGGATTTGTTCCATTGAAGATTCGACGCACTCAAGTGTAGGCGGAGACAAAGCGCAATCTTGGAGTGTTGAGCTGGCCGCAAAGCGTGCAACAAGCAGATTGGCCTTGTCCAAAGAGCTGACATCTGGAATGTCATTGTAAATGAGCGTTGGGATGGAGGATGAGGCAGAATTTCTAATATATTTGATGAAATTTTTACTACCTTTCGGACATTGTATATTTTTGGCCTCAGTTTTTGGTCGTATTGGAACTTTACACATTTAAGAAACACGTTGCAGTCATTCCTGGCTCGTTTAAACTTTTTTCGGTTCTCCTCTGTTGGACTGGTCTTGTAGGACCGAAAAAACAATTCTCTAACCCTGACAGCCTCTTTACAGTTCGAGTCGTACCATGCCTTTTTTTTTGGTTTGATACTCTTCATCCAAAGAGAATAATTTCTGTGATCATGTCAGCAGCGGAATCCACGTCGTTATCGAGGAAACATAGCGACCAGTTAAAATTCCTAAAAAAGTTGTTAAGCCCGCTCCAATTGGCTTTCTCGTATTGCCATGCGGTACGGTGTGGTCGGTGTACGAGAAATTAGCTGATATGACACAATGGTCCGACGAGCCTAGAGGGGAGAGCACATAAACGCAGTATTTGTCATGGTGAGAAGTTAAAAACAAGTCCAGGGTGTTGGCGGTATGACTATCAACGTCTGGTATTCGTGTGGGCTCATTTACAAGCTGGATTAAATTATTTTCCGCAGCGTAGATCTCAACACACCGTCCTTCGGGTGTTGTCTGTCCAGAATGTCGAAGCCATCCAGACTTATGTATATTGAAATCGCCCGTAATTACGATTTCAGTATGAGAATACAGGGATACAATTCTTTGAATGGAGTCAGAGAGCGCATCAAACTCGTGGAAGGTTGAGTTGCTGTAAATAAAGCAGCAGTGGATAACTTGCTTACGGAGATGGAATTGTAACCACATGAAATTGAATTCCGGGTTGGAACAGGGACTACATTGTGGTGGAATTTGGTAAGCTACATCACTACTTACGTGGCACTAGCTCGTAGCCAGGTAGCTTCAGATCAGAGTGATATGAGAGGTTTGGGCCGGTATCTACTTGTGTTTCACTAAGTGCCAAAACAGCTGGTCTGTATTTGCAGGCGTGGACGTACGCAGAAAAGTGATTATTTTTTAGTCCGCGTATATTGGCAATATCCACTATGACACGGGAACATTATAAAGAAAGACAAATACAAAAAACACAAACACCGACGTTACTAAGCGCAGATGTGAAGTACAAATTCGGAGTTGGTTTACCGAATCAAATCGTTGTAGGTGTTATGCCCTTACAACAATACGAAGCAGCACAAGAACAAAATTCTTACCCACAGCCTGCTATCCATCGATTGTTATATACACTCAGAAAAGCGTCGCCTCGACATGTATTATAATTAGGTCGAAGGAATATTGACGGCAATGCAGTAGAGGAAATCTCAGCTTCGACGGCGTGCACGATTGATAGGAGACCTTAACCATGTTGGAGTAAACCAACTGCGGAGGCTTATTAGTTAAGTTCCACCTTTCCAACTTTTTCAAATCCTTGCACACCAATCCATCGAAGCAGCTTAGTGCAAATTTACTTCTTCTCCTACAGAGCTCGATACAGATATGTTAGGTCACCCTTAGCTCAGTTTTGGTGACTCTAGCAGGGGTTCTTAAAATGTTTCTTGAAACGAATCAACTGCATAACACTTTTCAAAAAGGAGCGTGTCAACATCATCGTCCTAATGCACTAATTGGATTCATAAATTGAATCCTTATAAATTTTGTCAGGTCATGGTGAATAGTTTTGGGCGATGGATTAAGCAAACGCCTTCATTGATTTTAGGCGGCCTTCATATCCTTGGAATTTCATTCGTCGTCATCAAACAATTACAGTAAGTAGATGTTATACAAAAATTTGAATGGATTGTCCAGATGCTACGCCGATTGAGTTCTACTCGATTTCGTGTTAAGGACAAACGCATAAAAAATGAAATACTCGTACGTACTATTCTCTAGTGCTCAAGTCCTTCAGTCTAAAAGTGCACATCCAACAGGAAAACATTCGAAAATCTCACTTATAAAGATTGCATGCAACTGCAAATAACACTCTAAAACCTTTTATCACACATGTGAATAAAAATAAGAATCAGAATAAGAATAAGAATAAGCAAACCAAGGAGACGAGTACATTTTTTCAAGGATAATTTAACGATAATAAAGAAAAAGGTATGTGTATCACTCGTATGTAGGTGGTGACAGTATGTAAGAAAACATTGTGTATTTCCTGCAATCATATGTACGTATGTCCTCTCAATATATGTAGTACATATGAATTTGATGGCAACTTTAGCGACACGACGACACAGAGATGACAATTTGGAGCTCCCAACCAGCAAATCATTTCAATTACATGACTCAGAAATCGTAAAATTTCGTACGAACGAGATGAACTACTGCTACGCTAAGGTCGTGGTTGGCTTATGTTGCCGTTGACATTACTGTAGATGTAGTTTTAGTTGTAGTTGTAGTTGTAGATGTATGCAGTAGTAGTTGTTTGTTGTCATCGTACATACATGAATTTGAAGGTACCTACATTTCAATCTACTTAAGTGAATTGTGTTGCGAATTGTGTTTGCGTATAGTACCCCACAGAAGAGGGAAAAGCGAAAACGAAGAATTGGATGCTTCACGAATAAATCCCCATTCAGATGATAGAGATGATGACGTTCCAGCTCAGGAATCAGTCATTTTACAAATAGACTTCTGCCTCTTCGCACAAAAATACATACAACAAAGGCAATGGTAACGAGAACGACACAGCCCTTTCTTGTTTTTTTTTTTTTTTCGTTTTGTTCCCTTGAGAAATGAAAGCACCATCTTAAGGGTACCTGATGACAAAAAACTGAAAAACTTATTTAAGATTAGAGGGCCTGCCACACCGGTGGAGTGCCGGAATGTCAGAATGTCAGAATGTCAGAATGCTAGAATGCTTGAATGTCTAAGGGCCAAAACGCCAGAATACCCGTACACGCGAATACCAAAGATGTCTTGGTTGCTGTTGCTGTTGCTGTCCTTGTTGCTGTTGCCGCTGTCGTAGTCGTAGTCGTTGTCAGAGCCGTAGTCGTTGTCGTTGTCGTTGTCGTTGTCGTTGGCGTTGTCATTGCCATTGCTCTTGCTTAAGTTGGTTTTGCCAGCGGGAAGATAAAAAATAATCCGCACCGAATACAAAAGCTTCAGGAATACATCAGTACAGAGATGAGCATCAGAAATGCATTACCCCCTTGCATGGATCCCATTTTTCCTGTTGTTATGCATTGTTAGCATCCAGGGATTTTTGCATTCTTCCGGAATGCATTGTTGTCTGTTGGTAGTGCTGGAAGTGCTGGATATGCCGGGAATACACCTCTTTGCCAGAAGTCATTAGGAATGCAAACAACTCCGCACGTATGACGGATTACACTTTGTTCACATATGTCTCCTTCAAGGGCGATTTAATTTTGTCGCTGTTGTTGGTTCCACTGCTCTGACTGATTCGACTCCTGCAGCAAGGAAGTACCGAACATTCGGCTAAACAAATTATTTTCCAAATATTAGCACGAAAAAGCTCCATTACATGGTTTTCCACATCGGCAACGATTAAGCCACTCGAAATAGAGATCCACGAGAATCACGGGAATCATGAGAATCACGAGATTCATAGGACTAAGCGAAACATTTTTGGCAGTGAATTTAAATGTTGCATGCCACCACCCGTGGGCTTACAGGCGCAGACGAACGACAGACAAACAGGTGGTGGCGTGAGGAGCAACACAACGACATTTTATATTCACCTTCAAACATTCAGTTAACATGCACATGTGGCTGCATATTGGCGGCAGCGGCAATGGCGGCACCAACTAGCAGCGGTAACAGATAGGCGGCTCGGTTGGTTGCTTGGTTGATTAAGAGGGTTCAGCATTCAGCTTCGTTGGGTGAGCTCAACCGCATCAACCACCACGCAAATGAATAAAACAGTTAGAAAATCTGCTTCTGGTTATGCTGCTGTGTTCAAGAGTGGTACATGTAAACATTGCCCTCAGGAAAGTAGCCGCACCAGACTTGCAACTTTTCGATTGTATAGTAGTTTCTGCATCCACCACTAACATCACTAGGAGTAGCTGTACTCATACACCATCGATTTATAATTTTTAGTCAGTCAGAATACGAAAAGTAACATTGAAATAGGTACAATCAAATGCAAATGCAAATGCAAAACTGCAACAGAAGTCGGCTTTGATTCTAAACAATGTACTGGCCCGAAGGCTTTCGAACGCCAATCAAAGCAAACAAAAATACAGAATTCTCGTATGTAGGCCCAGCGCCAATGCCAATGCCAATGCCAGCTTTCAGCTTCAGCTTCAGCGTCAGCGTCAGCGCCAGGATCTACTCGTAATTTGTGCAATCTCACTCTCATTAGTAGTAATTTCGTTCCATTAGTTTACGTTTATAAATTAATCGTAATTAACTAATGGGCAACAGTGTCTCCACTTCGACCGTCATTGACATTCATTCGAATAATCTAATTAATTTGTTATTGTGTTATAACAATTCAATTTTCGTTAAATGTGGCCGGCCAGACGACCTGCCAGCCTGCCGGCCTGACGGCCTGACGGCCTACCGCCCGGCTGGTTTCTTCCTTCTCAGCCTTCGGATTAGATGATTCTAGCTGTGGGACAATACGACGCACAGACTTTACCTTTTACCGTAGCGAAACCTAGTTTTTCGGATACGAGTATGTTACGAGTAGGTATATGCAAAAAGGGACTGAGGAGTTTGGTCTGGCAGTGGTAATGGTTGCGGCGGAGGCGATGGTGTCGGCAGTGCCAGAGGAAGCGGCAGCAGCGGTAATATTCCCGTGAATAGCAGATGTGTTCGAAAACACATAAATTTCGATAATTTATCCCATATTCCTCCACTTAAGTCGTTCAGATTTCCATAATAAATTAATATGGCCGCCTTCCCGGAGAACCAATTTATTCCTTTAATTTAGCAATTTTATTTACAAATTGCTCTATAGCTCTATAGCCCTGTAGTTGTGTGTATATGTTATTCGAATTGAAATTTATTGCCTTTTCGGGTCGGTGTACTGGGAACTGCTGCCGCCCGTCGTCGCCTTCTCTACCAACACCGCTATTGCTGCCGTCGATGTTACCGCTGCCGCTGCCGCCGCCGCCGCCGCCGCCGCCGGTGCCGGTGGTCTGGTTGGGGTTTTGGTGTGGAAACTTTGTGCTTGTCGTTGGGTTATTGTTTTAGATACTTTTGTCGATATAAAATATTCGTGAGGCGAAAAGTTGGATTTCTTTGTGTGATCATTATAGCGAAATAATATTTTTGTTCCTTTTTTATTTCTTTTTTTTTTTTTTTTTTTGTTCTGTGTGTTTGTTTTGAAGGAAAGTTTTCAAGTTGGGGGAAAGAGTAAGAATAGGTAGGTAGGTAGGTAGGTAGGTGGTTTTACTTACAGCGTTCACACAAAGGAGAGAAGTCCTATTGTAACGATGTTAACTATCAAGTTTGGTGCAAAGATATCGCGTACTTTTCTGAAGTTCATGTTTAGATAGATAATGAAGTACTTTTTGTTTGAAACACACGTTGCTCGGCTGAGTTGGAACACTTTTGTGGATGCTTGAAGTTTATAAGTCCCTCAATATGTAGGTATTATACGAGTATATGTATTTGTATACTATATATTTATATCCTTTTTGAGACATTAATTCCGAAGTAGACTCAGTGGAAAGGAATAAGGGGGAGTCTGAAGTTGTGATACAAACCACCTCAAGGCCAGTAATTGGTAGATGGCATAAAGTTTTTTGGTAACAAATGTAACGTACGTGTTTCAAAAGCTTTTTCTAAAATATTCAGCAGAAATCCCTCAAATGACCTTAATGCCCTAACTAGATCGAAAATATTTCGCTTAAGATGGTATGCCCGTATTGTATTTATTTTTATTCGACTACGTAGTTTGCAGACCCTTAACAGTGAGAGTTAGTAATATCATCGCCGCAAAGATTTGTCTGTTTGTTTATTTGTTTGCTAATCCAAAGGGCGGTGGCATCGGGATTTAAACTGACATCGCCCTCACTTGCAATGCACTCCACGAGGGCTACTTTTGTACCAGAACACTAGAAGTCCTGAGGATTTTCACAAATAACAATCATTTTTGTACCACAATGCAATTAGTAAACTTAGTACTTTCTTTCTTTCTTGGTTATGGCTTGTTTCCTCCAGTGGATTTTATGGGCTCTAATCAATTCTATGGCATTCCAAACACCGTTGATCAACTGTGGGAGCTAATTAAAGCAGAGAATGTTTGCATTCAAGCAGAGGGCAGCGATATAAAAGCTGAGTTTTTATATTATAGTGCTCCATGCATTAGTCTCTGGTTTTTAACGTAAACCACCTGTCATGTAGACTTATGAATCGGCAAAATAGGGATTGTTATCCTCTTGCTCTGAGCTCAGACCAAGCTTCATCCTGGTCCATTAACCCATATCGTCCCAATGATTTTTGTTTTTCGAGTATCTCGATGAAATTCGCATAGTAGGTAAAATTGGGCCTACTCGAACTCGAATTTTTGGTCAAAAAAATTCAGCGAATTTTAGTTTTCGATATTTGACCATTTGACCAACAGGTACCATTGGCAGGATCTGTTCAAAGTTTTTGGCAATTGTAACTTCGCTATTATCCTACCAAAGACAAATCAAAACCTTATTACTGCTATCAAATTGGAAATCATGGTGACCTCTTTCCAGTTGCTTTTCGGTTTTAAGTTGTGCACCTCCAGTCCGGTTTGCTCGTACAGTCCCTGTTGCACATAATATTTTTTCAGATAAAAGGCACATTAGGTAGTAGGACGTAAAAAAATTGTCAAAAAAAAACCACGTTGTGAATGATAGTCAACATTGTCCAGCAAGCGTAAAACTACATCAGCTCCTAAACCAAGCTGCTTATCATACTTATCCGCTGACCCAGCATATGGTATACAGTTATAAAGGTAACCAGCTGACGTGCAAAGACAGCACAATTTGTATCCAAAGCGGATGGGTTTGCCACGCATGAACATTTTGCAGGAATGACGGCCAAAATATGAAACCATTTGTTCATCGATCGATAGTTTTTCCTCCCAAATATCAAATTGCATGAATTTTTTGTTTATAGTTTCAAACAATGGAGAAACCTTTTATAATCATCTCGAAAACCTCATTATCAAAAAAGAGTGCAAATAACTCAAATGGCTTCATATCTTTAAGGTTTTCGGCTAAGTTTTTCTTATCATCCTCGAGTGGTTCAATTAATGGGACAATGTCATATTCAAATAGTCCCTCAGGATTTCTTCTCTGTACCCACTTAGGTTTATTAAAAGCAGACAAAGGCTTATAAAATTTGTTTGGTTTCGGTTTTGTCTCGTTTCGCTGCCTTTTGGAAGAACATCTTACCGCAGATGATGTTGAAGATAACGAAGATTCAATATTCGCTACTGTGCCTCCTTTAACGTGGTCACTACGATCTATATAAACTCCAGTAGCTTTTTCAACCGCATCAACCTCAAACGTTCCCGCATACTCCACCATATTTTCAGACTTTTAAAAGTATCATCCGAGATAAAGTTAAGATGGTAAAAACTCTTTGTTTTATGATTATAATTATGAATATACTCACTTCATGCATAGGTATAACTTTATCATCAAAATCTTCTTCATCGGTGTTTTCGTCAACTCTGTCTGGTGGTAAAATTGTAACAGCGAAGACCTCCGTCTCTTCGTCACTCCAGTCTTCAATAATAGTCATCAATTTAGATTTCGTGAGATCTCGACGTCGAAGTTTTGCAGTACATTTTTTTTCCATTTTCAAATCACTTTACACTGCTTCACTTTCACTCGCAAATTGTTCTGACTAATAAGGTTGACTTAATTGCAAATCATGGCATACTAAACTCGGACAGTTACATTCAGTTGAAAGAAATATCGTTAGGTTGCCAAAAAAATGGTAAAGCGATATTTCAAACTTTTATTCAATTAAGAAAAAAACTGAATTGAATTGCGCCCAGCGTTCGATTAATCGAACACCTGATTTTAAATACTCGTATATGGGCCGCCCATTGTATTGACTCAAATAAAACAGTGACATTTCAAACTTAACAAAAAGAAAATGAAGTTCAAGGGTTCGACTTATCGAACATTGGGCCGATATGGGTTAAATCTTCACAACTATCTTAGAAGCATGGGTTCATTTTCGCTTTGTTTCCAAATGAATGCAGGCATGAGGCGACTAGCACAGTACTTATCTATTATGTTTACTTAGAGTTTAGACTAACCTTCAACATCCCAAGTCAGCTCCCGCATCCCTCTATACGAAGCTTTCCGTGTTGAATGCAAAACCTCACATAAAAGCCGTGGGTGTTACCGGCTAGAAAGTACTATCGGATGGCTCCATATCAGACCTTAGGTACATCAAATTAGAGTCAGATGCCAAATCCGCCGAAAACCAACTGCACACGATTTGAGGAGGAGCTTGGAAATTCCAACAAAGCTCCCTATTAACTCAAGATAAAAGCTAGAGAAAGCTGTTCAGAACCTGAACAATAACATCACCAAATGTTTTGAACAGACATGTCCAGCTAGAAAATAATCCTGCAGATCGCCCGTTCGTAAAGAAACCAGAAAATTTCTAAACAGTCACTTCCGACTGGCCTTTATAGATCAAAGCCAAAATAATCTACCACTTATCAAGACTGTCGGTGAGACCAGCAGACTTTGAATAGTCTTCAAAAAGGGAAAATCAACAAAGCTAGAATCACTTAGAAAATCTGATGGGTCCTCACTTCCCAGGTAACCTAATCGGAATCAGCTCGCGACCAGCTCCTATTAATCAAGATGCTACTAAGCTGAATAACACAAAAAGCTGTAGCTGGTATCCCTCATCTGTTATGGTGATAGTTGAGCCCGTCAAATATGCTGTTGCTCCCTTTATTGGCTTCAAGTTGGCTGGCACCAATGGTATTTACCAAACTATGCTACCAAAACGTACAGACCAACTGCTGGTAATTCTGAAGAAACCCTGCTTATCAATGAGAAAATTGGAAAAGAGTGCTACACACTCGCCAAGCGCTTCATGCCTATAAGTCTGTCTTCCTTCATCTTGGTAGGCATGGAGAGAATGGTCGACTTCCATGTACGCAAAACTGCTTTGCGAATGCATCCTCTGTCTGATATGCAACTTGCTTCTTCTAAAACATGGGCTTTCAGTCAGCTGACCAGTCTGACTCATCAATTGCTTAAAGGCATCTACATCCAATTCTCCATAGAAGCTTAGTGTTTGGGTGTCATCCTGGATAACAAACTTCTATGGACTAAACATGTTACGCCGAAAGCCTCTGAGAAGCTGTTGGTCTTATGGCAGTGCAAAGGAGCTGTCAGCATGACATTTGGCTTATCACGGGGAAGGGTGGATCTAGTGGAGCAAGCTTTCATAAAAATACGTCACTGCATCTTTTACCAGACTCCGAAAAATGATCTGTCTACAAGGAAAGATACCAGGAGCACAATAGACTACTTCTCTATCAGAATGCTATGTTTCGAAAAGAAAACAAAAAATATCCAGTTCTGTTTTGATACACGAATACTGTGCTTTCAAAATATTTAAGGATCTCTACCCTCTCCAATGGTTGTCCAGTAATTTCTAACTACAGCCTTGTCTTACCCCATCCTAGATCCCAAATTCCACAGACAGCCTTTCGCTCCGCAGTATGTGACACTTAAGCGAGCTCAATAACTTTTGGCTAAATGGCTTTATTAATAAGAAAAATTGCCGCCTTTAGTCGAGCGAATAGCCGAGAATAGGTATTTCAACAGTTGACTGTTTCTTCTTTTTAGATAATACCTACTTCTTCGGAGATGATGCCAGCGAGGCGGTTACAGTCAATGGAGACCGCTCAAAGTCAACCTTTTCCTTGGATAAATTGGAACTAAAAGTTTTAGAGAATATGCGGTCTTAGAGTAAGGTTCGCCAGGTGATGAAAATCCCGTCTTTCTTAGGAGCTTGGCTGCATGGGTTCATCTTCCAGAGAGTTTTCCTGGGATACCAAGAAAGGGGCACTTAGTCGATTCCGGTTTGATTTGTTCATTATGAGTTGCTCCTCATATTATTTTTGGATTTAGCTGTATTATTGTTGTTAGCAGATTACATTCCGTTGCATAACCATCTCACTTTCATATTCATCTTCGAACTACGATGGCTGTAGCATCACCGATTATACTATAAAATCCCCAATGTGCTTTGTTTTGTACAAAACGATTCAAAAATGTTTGGACCATAAATAAAGAAATTGATGGAGCAACAAGTTGTCACAATACGATATGCGCCGCCTCGAACTAGATTCGACATCTACAGACAAGAGCACATTATCTTTTGAGTTAGATGAGAGAGGCTTGTGAATTTAGTACGATTCGTGACGGTCAAGCGTACTATTTTTTCGTAATCCTCTTAAAGGATTTTCTTAACTAACATCACGCTCTCCACTCTCCCCTCACGGTTTTGTGTGTTTTGTCGAATTTCAGAAGATTGTCATTGGTGAACTCTAAAATTTTGTTTTATGTTTTTCGGTGTGTAAACTATACGAGTACGTGAACTGGATTCAGCTCCTCTAGTGAAGTAGTCATCGCACTTAAGTAGTGCTCCATGCCACCTCCACTTTCCAGGTGTTGCACCTGACAATCGACAATCGATTAGAAAACCATTGCAAAGTTATAAGACTCATAGCATCTCTTCTCCACATCTTTGGCAAGATATCAACGTTTCATTAGATTGACTATATCTTTCCCAGTCCTTTCTCCTATCGAGAAAATAATCCCACGATATCTATTGGAAAATGTATCTGCACTAGTTGCTATTCAATTTATGAGGTCAAGAAACGCTAGTATTGAAATGGAAGCTGCTAAAATTAGGAGAAGACCAAACGTTGTCGACAAGAAGGAAGACACAACATCGACGAATTGGATAGAGCGTCACACTCGATAGCTATAATTTATTTCGAGGTAATAAGGGACTATGTCTACCTTGGCTCTGCTAACAATTCTAAACCTCAGTAGAAAAAAGACGAAAAATCACTCTTGCCAATCGCTGTTCCTTTGCGCTAAGAAGGCAATTGAGTAGTAAGGTCCTATCCCGAAAACTTAAGAATACTCTTTATAAGGCGTTGAAGCATGGACTCTATCGAAAGCGGATGAAGATATCCTCAGTCGATTCGAGGGAAAAATTCTTCGTACAACATTCGGACCCATTTGCGTTGACGGTATATGGAAGGGAAAATTCAACGACGAACTATACGAGCTTTATAGCGATATAAACCTAGTTAGAAAACTGCGCATCAGTCGTCTGAGATGATTAAGACATTTAGAGCGAATTGACACTAATTCTCCGGCCCCCAGAGTTTTCGAATCTATTTCGGGCAAGCCAGTAGATGAAGAGCTCACCTTATATGGCATGCACAAATTGAGGCCACTCAACCGACTTGGAATGCGTAACTGGAGAAAGTTAGTTATGGATCGGGCTTGTTAGTTAAGGCCCAATTTCACCCCGAACTGTAGCTCCACCTAAGGACTCGTCTGTAAGGAAGCAGTTCTTTCCAGGCGAAGGTCATTTGCCCTAAAAAAATTATTTTTCTCCGGTATTTCTATCTCCGCGTCAATTGCCATATAATATATAGATTCATTGTATTGTAGCATGTGATACAGGAGCAAGTACAGCTTATAACGAATGAGAATACAAGAGGACACATCCTTACCTCACAGCATTTTTGACTTCGAATATCCCCGACTAGTGTTCTCAGAGTTGAATGCGACATTTAATTTTTTTTCCTTATTTTCTTGCATAAGGTTAGCCAGAAAAATATCCTGAATTGGTACTACGAAAGTCAATGAAGAATGGGTGAAGAGGCGATTGGTATTCGCACTACTCAATAAGTAGAAACTTGCTCTGCATGAATATTGTCTTCAAAGTGGTAAATGCAGTCAGCAAGTAAATTCGGCCTAAATTTCTAAGCCCTCGTTTTTTAATGTTTCGGTTTCGGTTTTCTGAATCATATGACTTCCGCAGCCGAATCAAAATCTGTGCAACTCAAATTATTTGAACTTTTTGTATTTACAACAAATACAACCCTCTCAAACAAGAAGCCTAATCAATAGTAAACACACGTTTCTTCCTTCACGTTTGCATGGTTCAGTATATATTCAGCATTCTTCAATTGAAATCCAAAATCCAAAATAACTTATTGTATATTTGCCTATACATTAATCCGGGGCAAACTTTCCCTAAAAATGATTTTAACAATATCATCAGTCAAAGTGTTTCCCCCGAAATCCTCAGAGATGACGTCTGTGCGCGGAATATGCTATGAGGGTTACCGGTTTCAAGCAAAATCGTTAAATTTTTCGGAGAATTCTGAATTAGCGGAGATCTCAATAACACATTCACCCATATTGGCGTTACTCGTCGTTCATCTGATCATTTGACAGTACACTAACTGGGAAACGTTGACTGATCTTTACAATAGTGACCATTTCCCAAACACTTGTCGGATCCCAAAATTCAAAACAAATTCAACACAATATTTAACAAACAAATAGCTAATTTCAGGCACCAACAACAAATCAGCTTTTTTTAATTAAAGTCATCAGAACCACTGCTAACAGTTCCATCCCTCAAACGTCCCCAACAAATGAACCACCGCATTACCGCGTTACTCCTTAGTGGAATTGAGAACCATTCGCATCCCGTAAAGTGAAAATGAGAGTGTAGTGTAAAAGAATTCCTAAAGGCCCCTTCACAATCAAATTTGAGTTTCTATAAAAAGTCGAATGCAAGGTTAGACCAGAGCTCAAAAATAGCAAAACAAAAAGTTTCGCTGAATTTACGTCAACCATAAACCCTAATTCTTCCACTACCAAAATTTTTTAAAAATTTGTCCAACATCCCTACTATGTTAAGTATCAAATCGCCGCGCGAGAATATTACAGATCCAACGCTAACATGAAACTTTTTGCCTCAAAATTGGCCTGAGTGCTCACATGACAGAAATTTTCAAACCACCTTTAGAACGAAAAAAACCGAGCTTCTTACCAATTCCACTCATCAACCAAGGGACAACCCTTCTCGGCGGATGGTGCAACCCATTTATTTGATTAAAGCTTGTTTAAATAAACTCAAAAAGACAGAATCTGTTACCAAATACTTTAAAGTCTACACTTAGACCTAAAAGCAAGACTTACGAGTATACGACGTTTCGATAGTAAGGTCATTCCACATAGTTGAAAAATCGCAACGTTACTATCCATTCCTAAGCCAAAGAAAGATAAAAATGTAATCGAAGGTTACCGCCCTATATCAGAAGATTGTTGCCAGAACGTCTGCCCTGAATCGGTATGCATATAGACCTAACCTAACTCCTATGTAAATTTATAATACGGGGAGTTGATAAAAAAAACTTTCAATTATGAACCTAAATCATTTCTGACTAATAGACAATTATTCGTAAAAACCAAAAATGGATTTTCGAGTCCTTATCCTTAGCACACCGGGATGCTTCAAGGATCACCACTGTCCGTTGTATTATTTACAATCACCCTTGATGATATTTCCACTATATTAAGGAATTATACATGCATTTTTATGCGGACGATATCAATAACTTAAACAGAGTAAATGACTTAAATCTATGTACATAAGATCATCCTAAGCTATACCATGAACGATATCTTAAAACGGTCGGTTTAATCGGCAGCTAAACTATGTAAACAAATTTGCTGAAGCTGGCACTGTTCAGAACTCATGTGGGAATAACCAACATTTCAAGTATCCTAGAATTGGTCATTAACAATAAGTACTCCTGGAAAGACTATTGTTTATATCTTAATAAATCAGTATTATTAAATATCTAGCAAGTAAGAAAAGTCATGTACACATTAAACACTCTGACATACGTCTGTTACTAAAATTCCAGTTGCAAGTAAAATTGACAATGCAATCTATATTTATGGTAATTGTCCGAAATTAATTCGTAAAATACGACTAATACAATAAAACCAACTTATCACCAAGCCACAACAAAAAGCATAAACACCTACAACACTAGTTATAAATAATCTCGCAGAAGCAGGACTTCCGACAGTGGAACAACAAATCGAAGAAATAGTATCAAAACTCGTTGCGAAATTGGTTTTTTCCAGAAATTCGGTCAATCATTGGCCATAAATGGATCCCGTCCGCAATAAGAACCATTTTGAACAGGGCAAATCAAATGGAATCCAATTAAAAAGACGCATAACACTGCTATAGTATATCGTATCTTCCTTGGCTTATACAATCAGACTCATTGATAATGACCCAATACAGAAAAACAAACACCGATACGGCTCATTATTCTCCGATATTTCATCAGAATTGAAAGGATGGGGATGCCAATTTATTTTGAAAGAAGGATAAAAATGACAAAATAATAAATTTTTCGCAGGCACACATGAATTAACATCGATTTTCACGGCAGAGCCATTTACCATTCTGCAAGCAGCCAAAACTAGGATAAATTGTACTAGAAAATTTGTCGTATACTCAGAGAGTTTAACGATTCTGAAAGCAGTTAGCAAGCTAAACCATAACTCTGAACTGATATTCGAAATACGAAAGAAAATAATTATAATGCCAAACAAAATAAAATTGATGTGGATCTCTGGCCATGCTAATATTAGACGAAATGAGAAAGCCGACATTGCAGTCTGCAAATTGGATACATTTAGTAAACACGATCTAAAAATAAATATATGTACTCGGTGGAGCCACCACAAAAATCGGAACGTCAATAAATCTGCAAAACTGCTTAAAATAAAGATTTCCGACTTCGTTTAAGACTTGGTCTTACTTCAGTTACTCACCAAGCAAAAATAACTCTACAATCTGCACCTTCTGCAACGTATCCCAAATTTTGTAAAACTGTACAATATTAAAACCTGTTACAAAATCAATTTTCAAAAACACATGGATCAATCTATGATGTACTTAAGAATCCAAAAACCACGTATCCTAATTCTTTTGATAGAGTAGACCATCAACGCTCTATTGAGAAACTGAAACGATATTCCGGTTTGGTAACAATGCTGCGGGTTTCATTCTCAGTTATTTAAACGGCAGGTTTCAACTAGTGCAAACTAGCCTTGGAAGCTCAACTTTCGAAGATGTGCATTCAGTAGTACCACAAGGATCGATTTTAATGCCGCTGTTATTCTCATTATTCTCTACTTTTCCAGACCGATTGGCTTAATGGATAATTGTATGGCTAGGCTGGATTAGGACTAGGATCGAATTAACAACTGATCCATTCTCAGTAAACTCTCTTTAAACCCTTCTACATCCAAAGGAATTGTTATCTGCAACAACAGGATTGATTCCACTTCTTTGCCACAAATAAGGGCTATTCCAAAATCAACCTCCGAAGTGAAAAATATGTATTTTTTTAAAAAAACCAAAAACATTAATATTTTGCACAAAATAGTTTGTATTAACATCTAAATTATTTTTCTGTATACCCTCCTTAAAAAATGGCACCGCCAATGCGTTGAGGCGTTGATTCACACCGTTCATAAGTTCCTCATTAGTTCCAAAATGTTGAGATGCAATGGATGATTTCAATTTTGGGAAAAGGTGATAATCACTTGGTGCCAAATCAGGACTGTAGGGAGGGTTTTCAAAAATAACCCAATTGAACTCCTCCACTAAAATTTTTGTGCGTGCAGCAGAGTGTGGTCGTGCGTTGTCGCATTCCTCGTCTTTTGTTCTGGATTGCTCTTCCCAACTTACGTAGAGTTTCACAGTAAACCGCTGCATTTATTGTGCTTCCAGGTTCCATAAACTCGGTCAACAATATGCCTTTACTGTCCCAAAAAACTCTGGTCATCATTTTTCGATAAGAAAATATTTGTTTGACTTTTTTTGGCTTGTTTGGGGAATGAGTGTGCATCCATTGCTTTGACTGTTCTTTGCTTTCTAAGTTTACATAGTGGGCCCAAGTCTCATCTCCAGTCACAATTTGCTGTAAAAATTCTGCACCTTTCATTTCTAAACGTTCGAGAAATGTTTTTCCTGAATTTACACGTTGGGTTTTGTGGACATCTGTGAGCTGTTTTGGGACCCAACGGGCACAGAACTTGTGGTAACCCACGTTTTCAGACACGTTTCTGTATAGAGTAGTTTGGGAAATTTCGGAAAATCTTGTCGCCAGATATGAAATCATAAAACGTCTGTTTTCTCGAACAAATTGGTCAACTTAGGATGTCACCCGAAAGCCATATCAGTTGCGTAATTCAAAGAATACATATATGGTGATTCACGTCAACATTATACATCGTCTGCATATGGTATGTTCCGACCTTAGCAAAGTTTAAGCTCATAATAGCTCTGCTTACGCCCGTAACAAACTACAGCTCAGTTGTTTATAGTGGTGTTGATGTACTGTCGTTTAGAAAATTTGTTACATATACTCGTGTGGTCTCCGAAAATATGACCACATTTCCAGATTCTCTCAACAAGACAGCGGATGTATCTTTAGACAACACATAAATATTGTAAGCTGCACCATTATATTGTATATAAATTATTAGAAACTAGACAACCAACACATCTCTGAACAAACTGCGTATACTCAATGCTGTAAAACTAGATCGTGTTCCCCGGCTTGCTTCATTTGTTCGTTCAGTTGCTTGGTAAGATTGCTGTATTTGTAGAAGTCCCGCTTTGTCTATATATTTTGCAAAAGGCATGGACATTTTGTGATTGTTTTTGACGTTTCTGCATTTATTTCCACTGGTTTTAATATTGTAGTATTCGCAATTTATTTTAAAGCAATCCCTAGGGAGCCTCTCATTAAATACAACGTTTTCCTCGGTCAAATTGTTTTTAGAAAACAACCGGAACTTCAATATCAGTACCAGGTAACATAGCGGGAGATGGTACATTACAATTTTCATTTTCAAGCAAGGAATGAAGGTTTGATGCCTCAAATACTCCTCCATTACTCTGCTTGCCAAATGCTCCAACTTCGATCCAAACAAATCTACAATTTGCGCCGGCAACTCCTTGCAGAATAATGGAAAAATACTGCTTGTAATTATAGCAAATGCTGCCAGATTCTGGGGACATTTAATTCGAATGTGTTTTCCGTCAATTGCACCTACGCATTTATCGAAGAAACACTTCGCAGTTTTTCTCATTTCCTCTACAGAAGGTGGTGACATATGCTCTGATGCTAAATTGTCCCCAATTGCCTCGCAAACTTCCTTAACAATCAAAGAAATTGCAGAGTGTGACATTTTAAAATTCAGTGCTAAGCTTCTATGCGACGATCCCGATGCTAATTCCAATTAATATTCACTCAGGATTGGTTTTATTTTTTTTTGTACAGAAAATGAGGTTAGAAAGAAATGGAAAAGCCTACGAGATAACTTGAGGATCGAGCTAAAAAAAAACAACGCTCGCATAAAAAATCGGGCAGTGACTCGTCATATATAACACATGTCATTTTTAAAACATATTTTAGCACCAGCATTTATGACTGGAAGTGTTCCTTCTCCACCATGCTCCAGTAATGATGCTCAAGATGATAGTATCAACGAAACAAATTTCCATCCTTCGCAGGAAGACAACAATAGACAACCCATTGAAAATGATTTGATTGAGAAAGGAGATACGGAGACAGCAGTTAATAATAACTGCGCTGATTTATTTACAGCTCACCCTACTTCTTGTAGGAGATCGAGGCAAAGAAAGTCAATGATACAGGATGACTTACTCGCCATCGAAAAGGAAAAAAATTGCAATTTTCAAGAACAATGTTGGCATGAGGTCGGATAGAGATTACAATTCTCTCATGAGTTTTCTTCATGTAATGAAGACTATGAATGAAATTCAGAAGTTAGGATTTCGTTCAAAATGAACCAACTAAAAATTCATCAGTTGTCTGAGTTAGCATTACTGATGAAGAAACCGCTTCTATTCCAGTAAACCCTTCACAAGCAGAACTTAAAAACATTTTGCAATCAACGTCGACTGATGGACAGTTTCTACCACTCATTATTAGTGAATAAAATTATTTATAAGTATTTTTTTATAGAATTAAATTTATGTTTATTATCTTTCCTTTTATAAAAAACAACAGATGAATTGTATATGTATGCATTAACAAAACCATCACATTTGTTTTAATTACCTACCTTAACGTAACAGAAAGTCTGTCCTCGACTGAAATTGTTTCCACAAAATTGGTTTTTCCCTTTTTGTTTATCAAGAATATACTCGAATGTTGAAGGGGTCGTTCTATAATATTGAAAAACCGTTTTTCATCGTCCTTAAGCATTTTGTGCAAGTGGTGATATTCACCTAATTCAGACCGTAATTTATTTATAGGATGTACCTACACATACAAACTGTCACAACCATAAACTTTCTGTTAACAACATTTCTTCTTCTAAAAATAGTGACCTGTTGTACACTTCACTAAAATCAAACAGAAACTGAAGCGTTAACTAGCTCAATTTCAATTGAACACTATATAAGCTCAAGCTAGCGCGAGCTCGCGATTGTATTACTTGCTTGCTCTATAATCGCCGCCTTAAACAGTCATCGGTTATTTTTGGTCCATACCATTAGACTTTGGATTTTATAGATGGCTCCAGCTGTAAGTGCTGCTTGATTTTGACGTATCCAAAAATCATGAAGCAAGCTTAGACATATGGTAAACAAACCGTTGAAACATTAGTGATTTTGATTTGGCGTCATATACGTCTTTACTGAAACAGCAACACTGCTCCTGTCAACAGGCATCTGTCAGTTGACTCCTGTCAAAATTTAAGCTTGCTGCGTCAGTTAGTTTGTGTTTGACAGCTATTTTTATCAGACTACTCACTAATTTGAGGAGAAAATGGAAAAAAGTGAATTTCGTGTGCTTATTAAGCATTATTTCTTGCGAAAAAAAACCATTACCGACACCAAGGCTAAGCTTGATAAATACTATGGGGACTCTGCACCATCGATTTCAATGGTAAAAAAGTGGTTTACTGAATTTCGTTGTGGCCGTACAAGCACTGAAGATGCCGAACCTCCTGGACGCCCAATTGAGGTCTTTACACCCGAAACAATCGAAAAAATTCACGATATGGTGTTGGCCGACCGAAGATTGAAAGTGCGAGAGATTGTGGAAGCCGTAGGGATCTCGCATGGCTCAGTGGTTTCAATATTGAATGATCACTTGGGCATGAGAAAGCTTTCCGCAAGATGGGTGCCGCGTTTGCTCACAGTCGACCACAAACGCAATCGTGTAACAACTTCACAGGAAGGTTTGGCGTTGTTTAATCGCAATATGGAGGAGTTTTTGCGCCGTTTTGTAACCGTGGACGAAACTTGGATCCATCACAACACACCAGAGAACAAACAACAGTCAAAACAGTGGGTTTCTAAGGGTGAATCGGCGCCAAAGAAGACCAAGGTGGGTTTGTCAGCCAATAAAGTTATGGCGACTGTTTTTTGGGATGCACGCGGGATAATCCACATTGACTACCTTCAAAAGGGAAGAACAATCAATGGGGAATATTATGCCAACTTATTGGACCGATTCAATGACGATTTGAAAAAAAAACGACCTCATTTGGCCAAGAAAAAAGTTCTTTTCCACCAAGACAATGCAAGGGTGCACACATGTGCAGTTGCCATGGCAAAAATCCATGAATTGGGCTATGAATTGCTCCCTCATCCACCCTATTCTCCAGATTTGGCTCCGAGCGACTACTTCTTGTTCCCAAACCTGAAGAAATGGCTTGGTGGAAAAAGATTTGACTCCAATGATGAAGTCATCTCGCAAACAAAGGCCGCAAAGGACCTCGACAAATCATTTTTTTTGGAAGGGATAAAAAAATTGGAGAAGCGTTGGACAAAGTGTATAGAGCTCAAGGGAGACTACGTTGAAAAACAAAATTATTTTTTTATCAAAAAAT
The DNA here is from genome assembly GCA_963966105.1 of Volucella zonaria. Lineage (NCBI taxonomy): Eukaryota > Metazoa > Arthropoda > Insecta > Diptera > Syrphidae > Volucella > Volucella zonaria. Next base: position 180,735,973 of record OZ014533.1, on the reverse strand, counting down.
CTGTGTTTTAATCCAAAAGTCACATACTTTTTGACCCTCCCTCGTACTTTTGGTTGTGTGAAAATGTTCGATTTTGTGCCAAATAATCATTTGCGGGAAGTGCGGATTTTCTTCTTTCATTCAAAGAAAACGGTGGCTGAAGCGCATTGAGATACGGAGATGTTGCTCTAAGTGAAAAAACGTGCCGTGATTGGTTCCGTCGCTTCAAAGACGACGATTTTGATGTTGACGACCGTCCACGTAAATTGAAAGCATTGCTCGATGAGGATGCCAACGTGCCAAACGCAAGAAGAGCTTGCCTCAGCAACCGCCACAATACAAGTAGAGGTACGAACAAGCGGTTCTGCAGCATGACAACGCTTGGCTTCACCCGTTAAAGCCTACCTAGAAACGCTCAAATGGGAAATCCTACCCCATCCCCAGATATTGCGCCGTCCGATTATTACAATACTTTTTCCGTTCCATGGCACATGGTCTGGCTGATCAGCAGTTCCACTCATATGAAGACATCACAAAATGGCTTGATTCGTGGATAGCCTCAAAAGACCAACACTTTTACCGTAACGGTATTCAAGCTCTGCCAGAAAGATGGGCAGCGATGGGTAATACTTTGAATAATTCATTTGTAACCATTTTTCCACAATAAAGTTGCATTTTCAAAAAAATATAACTTAGTTGCGCACCTAAAATATATGTCAATCTAGTTCAGTTTAAATGTTAAAAACGTTTGTCTATTTCTTATTTTAAACTTAAAACAAATATTTTTTTACTTTTATTTTTATTATATGCCTAGATGCCTTGTAATTAAATTTGTATATACATGTAAGTACAATTAAAATAACGTTATAAAATAAAATAAATAAATATATGAAATAAATTCATCAGATTTCGAAAATATCAATAAACTTATATTATCTTATGCAAACCTAACTCTGTATTTTTTAACTCTGTAGAGGCAATAGCCTCCGCAGCTGGGTTCTTTAAATTTATATCACCTTATAATTGTAATTACTTGGTAATAAATAATAATAATAAAAAACTGAGCAGTATATACATAACATTAAAAAAACTACTTTCGGTTTCGGTCGCGATTTATACGGCTCATACAACGGACCGAAGTTATCGTGACTAACTTAAGGAAACTTTTCTTCCAGTTCTGGCATTAGCCTCAGTTTGCTTTCGCCTATAATAGTTAGGCTTCAAACTGACAAGAAATTTTGTCGTTCTCGTCCTTAGACCACAGATTTATTGACGCATTGACTTTCGTTTGGTTTTTTCGTCCAGTCTGATATCTGATAGGAAGGTACGGTTTATATAACGCCATCTATGACGATACTGAAAAGAATCAGAGATAAGTTGCTGCCTTAGCGCACTTCTGATATAACTTATCAATTGACTATTGCACCACTTACTCGTAGCTGCACAAGGAAGAATCATCGGCTAAAGTGTTTAACAAAAGCGCTCAGAAAAGTCCGATTAAAGATAGATGATAAATTGGTTTTAAACGGGAGTATTTAGGCATAGTTATGATTGGTAGACAAATAGTTTGGTATAGGCTATTCCACAAGTGTGTACTTCAACTTAGGAAAGAATATCTGAACTTATTATCAATTTCTTTTATACCGAAATAAGTATCACGGTAGAAGGTTTGATGCGACGGAATGGCACTGGTAACATTGAGTACGTCTGTGTCAAAGTGTTCGTATTGACTGTCCTATTTGTATATGACTCACATTTACGTTTGCCCTGCAACCTTTATGTTCTCTCAAGTAGGTGCTAAAAAATGTTCGGGATACTCGATTAAATGTTGACCATTATCGAAATAAGGTTTGTATTTTTTATGTCGGTGACGATAATTTTAACTCTTCATACCATTTTTGGCGTCGTCTAACGTAAGAATATCGTATGCAGTTATCGAGGAATGTAACGAGAATTTGAAATTACAGAAAAGACGGCAGCGTAATTATTTTTTTTTATTTTTATTTATTTATTTCATTTATTTCTGGACTATAGATTAAGAATTACATTCTCATTATTTGTATTTATTCATATAAATTTAACATTAAGGTATCTAGGTTACATAGTTTCAATAAAAAAAAAGAGAAAATATATTTTTAACTTAATATGAGTCGAAACAAATTACTATTAATCAAGAATGTGGTTGTTACAATTACTCCTTACAAAAGAAACAAGCAAATTTTTAAAAATAAAAGCGAACTAGATTGACGTTTGTATATTGGCATGGAATTCCAATTTTTTTGCATGGGCAAAAAATAAACGTTGACTATTTAAAAAGTTAAAATAAGGAACATTGATACTTTGGGTACGATTTGAATGAGCCAAACTTAGTTTCTGGAAATGATATGTCGGTTGTTTAGTTTTGAGCAATTTATACAGAAATGTACAGTTCAGTATATTTATATGTTGTCTAAGGGTACACCCGGTAAGCTTAATGGAAAATCTCGAAATGTGGTCATATTTAGGGAGACCATAAGTATAGCGAATCGCCGAATTAAGGTGGGGAGAAAGACGGATGAGATATAAAGTTGGCGTAGACCACCATATATTCCTTTGATAACATAATTGATATGGCTTTCACAGAAAAGTTTGCAGTTGATATATATTCCTAAGTTCTTCACCTCATTTTCATATGGAATCAATTGTCTCATTAAATGTATTTGTGGCAAGCAACTTGAATGAATCTTCTCATTACAGATAACAATTGGTTTAGATTTAGCAGGGTTTAAGGACAGTTTATTGAGTTTATTTCGAAGTCCTCATTAAGTCTAGCTATACAATCATCCATTAAGCCAATCGGTCTAGACAGATATACCTGAGCATCGTCTGCATATAAATGCAGCGATGCATCAAGACAGACCTTAGGCATGTCGTTTATAAACAATGAGAAGAAGAGTGGTCCTAAAATAAATCCTTGTGGCACACCTGAATGCATCGCTAGAAAGTTAGAACTTCCCTGGCTGGTATGTACTTGTTGAAATCTGCCATTTAAATAATTAAATATAAGAGATGCAGCGCTATTACCAAAACTGAATTAACTTTTCAGCTTCTCAATCAAGCGTTGATACACAGCTTTAGAAAAGTCCAATAATCACAGAATAGTTACATTATTCTTATCATACGCTCTTCTTAAATCATCTAGATTTCTATTACAGCCGTGGTACAATTGTGATTTTCTCTAAAGCCTGATTGAAACGGAGATAACATTTTATTTGAACTTATGTGCTCATTGATTTGGTTTTTTAATAAAATCTCAAAAATGTTTGATAGGCACGGTAAAATACTAATAGGCCTAAAATCTTCTGGCTGGTTACTCGTAGTATTTTTAGCCACTGGCACAACTTTAGCATACTTCCAAGTTGAACGAAACTCAGATCTCATGATACATGAATTAATAATGTGCGTTTGGTAGGAGTAGATTGTATATCTATTAAGTTTATAAAACTAATTATGCCTTGGATATATAGTATTATCTTCTTACGCACATTCTTAACTCCTCCTACCAAACGCGGTAGGAGTAGATTGTATATCTATTGCTGGATAAGGCTTTAGCCACATCACTCTGTAACACATAGTGAAACTCAAGATAATTAAAATTACCATGATTGGTTACAGTAAGGTCAGTGCTGCTGTTATAAGCTGTAACTGAGCTATCCAATATTCTAAGAAAAAATCTGTTTAAGTGGTTCGGATCTAGATCGCATCCCACAGACGTCTTTTCAACAATTCTTGAGGATCGGAGGCTCTTCCAGAGAGTAGAGCTAGGCTGGGTAGTATTAAGCTTTGAGGAGTAAAATGCAGCTTTGGCTTTTCTTACTTCGACCGTAGCTCTATTTCTTTGAAATTTAAAGATATTCTAATTTTTTCTACTACGATTTTGCCGCCAACGAGAATACGATCTATCTCTATTTAAAATAAGTTTTTTAATGTTTTCAGAGAACCAGGGGACGCCGTTGTTGATAACTTTCTTAACTTTAATTGGGACATGTTTCCCGAAAAGTGACTGGACAAGTAATTGAAAAATATTTACTTTATCATCGACTGAACAAGTTTCCCAACAAAGATGCCAAGGACAATTAAGAATATCGCGAGACAAATCAAGCTCGTTAATTTTACTAAAATCACGGAAGGTAAATTGCACGGGACATGGCACTACACTAATCTGTATATCTAAGTTAACAAAGGTTAGGTTATGGTATGATGGAATACCTGGAAAATTTACTTGTTTGTATTCTGTGACTAGCTCTAAGTTTGACGTTAACACTATATCAAGAAGACTTTCTTTGCAATGGGGGCGAAAATGAGTAGCTCTGGAAATATTGACAATATCTAGATCAACCATAGAACATACATTTTTGAAGTTTTGTGATAGATTGTTGTCTAGTAAGAGATCAATATTAAGGTCACCGCACACAACTAAGGATGAATATTTAGGACTGTGTATTCTGACACTTTCAAAAAACTGACTAACGATTAAACTTTTGTGTGGATTACACACACAACCAATTAGCACACTTGTAACACTATTCATTATTTCAATAAGCATAAACTCAACCTCGGAATCTTCTGACGACTCAATTACTTCCTATTAAATTCGGGTATACAGTATATGGCAAGCCCACCACCACGTTTCGAGTTTCTGTCGTTACGTAAGATATAATACCCTGGTATATCAATAGCATACTGATATTTTCATTTAACCAACTTTCGGTAATGCAAATAAAATCAATTGATCCCTCAAAGAAACAATCGCGTAACTCGTCAATGTGTGCGGGTACCTATACTAGATGGAGTGAAATGTGACCTCCTTGACCGCCAGAATGCGCTGCAGCTGCAAAAAAGGTTATGGTGCCTTGAAGTCTGTTTATATTTAGGCAGACATGCCAAATTTCAGTGTGATACTGTCTTTAGTTTTGTTTTGACAGCTGATTGTTGTTGACGTGTTTGGCATCATAATGAATATGGGAAAAAACGATTTTCGTTCTCTCATAAAACTTTATTTTTTGAGAGGCAAAACGGCGAAGGAAGCAAAAGAAAAGTTGGATAAATATTATGGGGCTAATGCTCCGTCAGATTACGCCGTCAAATATTGGTTTCGAGAGTTTCGTGGTGGCCCCAACTCCACTACCGATTCAGTCCGCAGCGGCAGGCCCTCCGATGCAGTTACAGAGGATAATGTCAAAAAAATACATGAAATGGTGTTGGCTGACCGGAAAGTGAAGGTGCGCCAGCTAGCAGATACCACAAAAATTAGTACTGAGCGCACACGCCATATTTTGGGCAATATTCTGCATATGAAAAAGTTATCCTGCTGCTGGGTGCCGCGAATGACCAAAAACACGAACGCGAGAGCACTTCGAAAGAGTGTTTGAACTTGCTGACGCGGAATCGGGGGGACTTTTGGCGTCGGTTGGTAACTGGATTTGGATCCCTCGGACTAGTATCTCTTCCCAAACCTCAAAAGATGGCTCATCAACAAAAAATTCAGCTCATGCGAGGAAATAATCGACGCCACGGAGGAGTATTTTGCAGACCTTCCGGAAAATTACTTTTCGGACGGGATCAAGAAGTTGGAAAATCGCTGGAATAAGTGTATCGAACTAAAAGGGGACTATATTGAATAATATAAAAAAACATTTAAAAAAAAAATTTAATTCCCAAGCAGGTCACTTTTCACTCCATCTAGTACTTCTGCTATTGTATACTACCTTGATCAAAAAGTTCCCGGAATGCATTCAGAAAATTGGAAATACAAGTTTATTCATCTAAATCTATATTGTCGCCTTTAAAGTAATCCCCATCGACTGCAACACACTTATGCCAGCGCTTGATCCAATCCTCGAAACATTTTTTATATTCGGTTTTCGGTATGTCCACAGTGCTTCTTGCGATTTTTCCATTACTTCCTCTAGGCTGCTGAAACGCGTTCCCCGTAGTGGTTTCTTAACTCGATTGAACAGAAGGAAGTCACAGGGAACTAAATCAGGTGAATTCGATGGCTATTGGATGGTATTTGTTGCATTTTTCGACAAAAAATTACGAATAATGATGGCACTGTGCGAGGGTGCGTTATCATGGTGCAAAATCGACGAGTTTTCTGCCCACAATTCTGGGCTCTTTCGGCGAATTGCTTCGCGCAAACGTCTTATAACGCTCTAATAATACTCTTTGTTTACTGTCTGGCCTTCTGGCAAAAATTCATGATGCACTACACCATTGTAATACATGAAAACCGTGAGCATTGCCTTTTTTTTTGACTGAAAACGACGTGGTTTTTTTGGTCTCGGCTCATTTGGTGAACGCCATATGTCTGGATTGCGTGTAGCACTCATAAACCCACGTCTCGTCTCCAGTAATGATCCTTTTGATGAATGTGGGATCGGATTCAGCCTCGCAAATCATCTGTTTTGCGACGTCAACACGTTGTCTTTTTTGCATGAAATTGAGGTCTTTTGGCAACAACTTTGCTGATACACAACGCCCGACGGAAAGCCAAATCATTAACCAAAATGTCTTGGACGGATCCATAGGCAATGTTCAAGTCTCTGCTATCTCTCTGATGGTTAATTTGCGGTTATTGACCAACACTTCTCTTATGACTACTTCATCAATGTTTTCGTCGGTTTTCGATGTCGATGGACTTTTGAACCGCTCGCGCTCGTGCCACTGGCAAACAACCGTTTTCTTTAGAGAATTGTTGCCGAAACACTTTTCCAATAATTCGAACGTTCGTGCACCATTAAATCCGTTTTTTACGCAAAATTTAGTACTCGTACAAGTTCGTTGTTGCAAATTTAAATCCATTTCTAAAATTGTAAAATATCGCCAACACACACAGAGATAGATGTACTCTTGGCTACGTAACTTTTGCAAATATCAAGCTATGATGCTAAAATTTAGACGGAACGTCAGCAACAGATTTACCAACGTAACAAAAAAAACGGAACTCAAATCGAAAGAATGGGAGCGCTACTCAGTGGTGTCCCCCGGGAACATTTTGATCAAGGTGGTATATGTAAAGGATGCAAGTCAGGAAGCGGGGGCAATTTTTTGCAGACGCCAGCACTTTTTTTTTTTAATAGTAACGATAAATATAAATATGAGTTTGACTCATCCTATAAGCTGACAGCGGGAATTACATGTGAAATGGGTATTAGAACATAGGATGGGGAAGAGTACATGAAGTGTTTTCAGAAAAGACTTGAAGCTTTGAGACGTTATACCATGGCACTTGCACAAACTTATTCAAACTTAAAATGTTTTAAATGGAAATTGGTTGATTGACAGACTATATTTTTCATTATAATTCGTTTATTTCCGGTTTCTTCTGTTAAGTGCGAAAGACAATTTTTTTCCCTTACCCTCAAAACCACTTTGTGTGAACTTTCTGTTGACTTTCTTTCTTACTTTTCATTCGATTTCAATCTGTCTAGAACTCTATAACTTATTCCAATCTCCAAAACTAAGAAATATGTATTTTTTTTTGCGGAATCCAATTTTAATGATTGATACTTCTAGACGCGTTTTAAACTATAAGCACGATGTATGTGGTGTCAAGATTAAATATATTATCTGTAAGATACATATGTACGAGAATTTTATTGAAGTTATATGTACGAGTATTACCACGCAAGACCTAATCCTCTTTCGAAAATTTGTTTCCTCTTCAATTTTTTAAACATGGCATTCCTAATAATAAAGCGAAGGAAAATTACCATCGCACTTTATGTCATGTCAAGCTCTAGGACATCGATCATGCTCGTATCTGTGTGCTTTCACCCATCTCCCACCCACCCATCAGCTGACATTTCAATCAATTAGCTTCAAATCTTATGTACATATGTAATGCTGCTTTGATAAATTTTCCATAATCTTTGTTGCTTGTTTGAAAAGATGGCAAAACTCCGTGGTTGTTGTTTTGCTAGACTGTAGATTGTTAGACAATAGGCAGAGGGATTGGGAGGGGGGGGGGAGGGCTGGTTAGGAGAAAGCAGCCAGCTACAAACTTCTTAATTAAAATCATTCTAAAATGCCTTGCCATCATGAAGAACATATGTTCCTTGAATTCCTCGAAGAACATGACTTGCACATGTCGAAGGTCGTTTCATGCTGTCGGTCGATGGAAGTAGAAGAAAAAAAAAAAATCAATTCAACTCCCAAAACAGTCATAATTGCCTTCACTTTCTCCCCCACATTCTCACAGAAACGACACAACACATCCTAGTATACAAATTGAAGTGTATGGGTCTGGTTCCTCGCATATCCCGAGACCCGAATCCTGTTCAAAAATTTTCGTTTATTTATGCTTGTCAGATGGAGTCAAATATCAAAGGAATAAACTGACTCATTCGCACAAACGTGCTTCCACATAAACTAATAGGCAGACAGACTGCTCGCAAGGATTAGAACAGATTTCGACAATATTGACGAGCAGGGGTTATAGTGGCGAAGCAGACAGGGTACGCAACCAATGGAGCTGGCAGTGATGAAAAAGCGTCGCCAGCGTTGTTCTTTGGATTCTTCACGAGTATTTACCCGCTCAAATATAAAGCCCATACAGTGAATACATAATCAGTTTTGTGTGTTGTAATTTAATAAATAAAATTACTTGGCATCAAATTCCAGCCGCGTTTTTTGCCGTCATCCTTCATGTAGGGCTCGTATCATATACTCGTACGAGCATATGTATATGTACATACGTAGTACGGGTATGCGTGTGATTGTCTGTCTTTTGTTATCTTAAGTCTTTTGGAGTGTGGAAATCTCCTTACCCCTCGCTATTGCTATAATTTAGTGTGTAACATATGTGAGTGAGTTTCATATCGAAGAAAGAAATGTGATGAAATTGAAGAGGATAGGTATTGTTTTCATAGCCTTACAGTTAGAATCCGCCCGCCCAAGGGGTTTCCTCCCAGTAGTAAAGCTCTAATAAAACGCACATTCCGTAAGCAGGCAAATAATTGTGGAATATGTTACATATACTCGTACGTTTATGTATGTACAAATGAAAATTAGCAGCGTTAATTTGCCCTCTAGGGTTTAGTATTTATTACTGTTAGTAATTTACGCGTATGCCTCCTGTTTGTTCAACTTTGACTGACATCACTATTAGTAAGTAGGCTTGCTATGGTATAGCCGTTGTAGCTGTAGATAGGCACTTACCTACAGACTCATAATGGATGCATTGGACATCTCAGCAGAACTAATTAGTGACAACCAGCTCCATTGTCGTTTGGATCTTCCACTTTTCATTAGCCCTCTATTATCCCTTTTAATCCATAAATCCAGAAAATCACCGTACCATGTCCATGGGCTGTCGTACAAGGACTGAACACAAGATTTAATGAGAGATTATTTCCCAGGACATTTAATTTTTCACAACCCTTCAGCCGTGGCCATTTGATAGTCTAATGTCCTTGTGAAATGAAGGCCATATTGCGCGGAGGCTTTTCTTTTTCTTTTTCGTTTTTTTTTTTTTTTTTTCTTTTTGTCATATTGCAGCCCTTCTGTTGTCGGTTGTGCATACCTCACCAGTTGGTAGTGGGTCGGTCGGTTGGCCGTCGGTCGTTGGTCGTCGTCGTTGGCAAATTTTAATCAAAAGAGGTGATTTTTTATTCTCACAACTTTAATGCTACCTACCTATCTACCATCCCATTCAGAGAAGATGAAAATTTATGCCTGCTATAAGAGCATGATTAACGGGATCATGTTTTAGATATTCAAACGCTCCGACAACCACTATGAGCAACAGATGTAACCAGGTTTATGGCATCTGGACGTCGTACATGACTGAGGGGCTACCCGGACTGGCTGTATTAAAGCCTGTCATCATATTGGTACTCGGAGTTAAGCTTTTAAAGAAGCGTTTGGAGTAAGAAATTCTGCAGCTCCTATTATTATTGTAGAATAAACAATATGATATATTTATTTGTGTGTTTATGTATGGTTATATTTGAATACAATCATCAAGAGGTTGCATTAAGGGCTTGCTTTCAGTAATAGAAGATGGTATAATTAAACAAAGTTGATTGGATTTTAGTTCATCATCAAATGGCATAATGAGACATTCGTTAGCACCTCCAATTTCACAGACAGGCGAATGCAAAACTAGCACATGAAAAGCTGTAACTGCACTCTGACATCGTTCATAAAATATGCACGAGCTATACCTACTTTAATTCCCTCAGAAGCTATCAAATTATTTCATCACTGCTTAATCAAGTTACACACTAGAGAAGACACACTGCTGCCGGTGACGGGAGGGAATGCAATGTGTCCGTTCAACATTGGGTTTTATGTGTATTAATATGATGATGAGTGCGTGTTATAAAACAGTGATGTAACGAGTAATAGGAACACACAAGCACGCCCAAACTGGCTAACTGGAGCAACAAGGACACAATGCCACGATGTAAACAGGGATTTGGAGAAAAGGCTATTTATCAAAACCGAAATAGAGTTTTCACTACTCTTGCAATGGTGATAAATTTATTTCAAACGAAAACTTAATCACTACCTGGCTCGTCGAGTCATGTACTATGATAGAGATTTTACTTATTGTCAACTAAAAAACGCTTGAAGTAAAATGAACGACCTGATTATTCGAGGCAGATCGAGACCGCTCCAAATAGATTTAGATCTGCTGTGACCAAATTTAAACATTGCTGTTACGATGGATTTAACGGTAGCTTGTTGGTTCTGCCGGGTAACATCCTTAATACCGCGACTGAACCGAAGACGCTCCGCACTGCGGTCTGCGACGTCTCTGCAGTAGTCCAGCAGCTTTTCGAGTGGCGTGCCGCTAATTTATCCTAGTTCAGAGCTTTGCTGTCAAAATAGAGGCACGCTTCTTGCGGAATGAAGCCTTTTAAGCGCATACTCTCGTGATATAGACTACATAGATTGCCATGGCAATGTACCTTCGAATCAGCTTAATGACGATGTTATTCACTCTTGTTAGGTTCACCCTGTGGTACTCCGACTTTGACGTTCTGTGAAAGCGAAGCCAAGCCCTTTCAAGCATCCGAATCTTTTCCAATATACTAGCTCTTATGTGGTTGACCGGGACATCCAAATATAAGCACATCTCGGATAAATGCCATGTAGCAGATTGCTTTCACCCTCGCATTAGTTTGGCTGCTAGAAAACAGTCTATTTATAAGGACAAATGCGCCTTAAGCTCTGACCAGAGCAATATCTTCATGTTTGTTAAAATACAGATATTAATCTAAACATATCCCGCCGTCGTCCCCTTTATTTTTCAAATAACTGGTCGTCGTAAGTGGAACACAACAATGAACACTCAGTGCACTTGATGGAATACCTCTCTTTAATTCGCGCTTGATGATGCTGATAGTTCCACTTACCAATTTGAATTCAATTGAAGCACTGAGTAGAAGCACTGATGTCATGTCATCTTAACTGTTCACAGCACGTCGTCGCGCAATGTAATCCCGACTGTTTCCACTAAATCGTCACGTACTAAAATCTCGATGCGAATGGCAGAACAATGTGGGTGCTGGATGATCGAGTGACTGTGAGCATGTTTCCAAAGCGCCCCAACAGCGATTCTATGAACTAACGTATGGTATACCATCTTTTAACAGATGTCATAAGTGTGCCACAAATTGCCTACCATTCAATCGTATGAAGGTATATGGTATGTTTCAACAACATTTAAAAATCTTCCAAATTTGTTATCGAAACTCGTGGCCAGTTACGACTACGTTACGTGCGTTAACTCTACATCTCAGCTGTTATAATCATCCCAATAAGCGAACAATTGTGTGTGTGTACTGAAAATATTCTAGTCGACTTATTCAGTGTTCTAGTGCCAGTGAGACAGCGAAAGGCCAGAAGTGAAGAGATAATTGCGTCTATATGCTAGTTGATAAGTAAAGACCACAACTTCTAGAGCTGGACGTCTCTCGAACGTTCCTGTATCGTGTTTTGCGAAGACACCTGCGTATACGTTCATAGAAGATCGTGTCGATCCAAGAACTAAACCGATGTGACCATGCACGTCGAACCTTCGCTGATTGGCCCCGACTTTCACCGAAAAATCACCCTCAGTACGAAGTCACTTTTTTGGTTAAATTTGCTTACTTTCCTGCTTAGGTGGCACTACAAACCGGGAAACACCTGGACCTTAACCAATAAGCCTGTCCAGCCAGCACGATCTGTCGCCAGCTGTCGCCAGCTGCCTCCAATGCCCCACTCCAAGTTAGGTTAGGCCCCCTTTCAGATAGGGTCGTCCTCTGCTGTTGCGCCATCCCTCATGGTTAGAATCGAAGACTTTTGTGCTGGAGCTATCATGGCTATTTGGTCAGTATGGTCTAGCCATCTTGACAGTGTTATAAGTAGACGCCTGATTAGACCGATGTTACTACACATCCCGTATAGTTTATAGTTGAATCTCCCGCTCCATTCTCCGTCAATACAAAAGGAACCAGAAATTGCACGCAGTATTCACAAATGTGAAAGATCTTGCGAAAACGCGCTTCAAAATCTAGTAGGAGGAATATGCCTTGGGCGTTTTCATCGCCGTTGAGGGTGCTTTCGCCAACGCAACTTTTGACGGCATGTGTAACTTGGCCAGACAACACGGCGTAGACGTAGGATAAATGCAATGCTAGTGATAAACATTGATCGCCCGCAAGGCGCCTTTCTGTTTCCAGTGCTATGGTGCATGTTGGTCGACAGCCTGCTCAACTCTCTCAATAGTTCTGATATTCATACACAAGTACATGCGGATGATGTAGCTGCACTGTCTATTGGATGGTGTCCTGCTTGTGTCTGCTCTAAAGCTCAGGCAGCTCAAGACGTGATGGTGAACTAGAAATGGGTTTTCAGTCAATCGTCCCGAAAGTGGCGTATCTAGTGCTTATAGCCATCACAAGCAAATTCTCCAAAGAAGCTAAATATTTGGGTGTCATCCTGGATAAAAAAAACTTCTGTGGACTAAACATGTTACGTCCAAAGTCTCTAGGGCTTTGGCAGAATATGCTCTCATGAAAAGTCTTCCATTGACAAGGAGTACAATGGACTAATTCTTTGTCTGAGCGCTTTGTTCCGACAGAAAAAAAAAATTGCATTACCCGGAATTATCCAAAACCATCCTGCATACCCTGACGAGTTTGATAGAAATCTCAAAAATAGGCATCGTGTTGTATAGCTCGTCCCTCTGTATGCTATCATGTGCGATTGTATAGCTGAAAAATGCCGGGTCTTTTTAGGACCTGCTGTAGTGTGAATGTTTGATCGGAGTTTAGGAGACTTATTCTCTGCAGAGATTTCATGTTTCATGCTTTTCTGATGTCTTACAAATGAGCTTGTTCATGTTTCCAACCAGGTCATCCCAACTTTCTATAAACAGTTAAGGTCCGTCTGCGCCAGCAGATTTATTAGACTTTGGCTTTGATATTGCTACCTTGACTTCGTCTAGGTCATTCACTCAACAGTATTTTGACAATTACCGCCGTATATACAGTCTGCGCAAAAGTAGTCTTTCCATGTTCTGAGAAATAACTGGGATCCCACTATTAGTTGTCTATGTTCATCTTTGCAGGCTACCATTCTGGATTTGAGGGTCTGGCATGTTCCTTTTATTCCCTGACAAAATTTTCGAACGTCATTCTTGTAATAACATCTGCATGTATCTCGTGCAGCGCAGAATTAGTTCCTTCTTTTTCAACCTGCTTTCATTGTCAAAGCAGAGATTTCTGTGTAGCGGCGCTTTGATATTAAAAGCAGCGTCTCTAATGGTTCGTTAACAACATGGGTGCTAGATTTTCGAGCGGTCTAATTCGATGGCAGTCGAACGTTTGTAGTCTTACTTGACTCTCTGGCTGCAACACGGTAATGATCCGAGTTGATTTTGACTCCTCTGAAAGTTCGAACATCCAGAATGCTGGAGGAGAGTCTGATGTCGATTGTAATATGGTAAAATGGTTGAACTTTGATTGATCAGCTTACAGGATGTTAAAATATGAGAACCACGTGCTGGTCATCAAAAGATTAATAATAATTCTAAAAATCCGAATCCGTCGTCGAAAGTGGTGTTACGCAGAGTCCCCTAGAACAATTTTGATGTCATATCTAGGCCATGGTGCATACATATCTAGATTCGCTCTCGGAGATCATTGAATTCATCTTTGATACTGTCATCCTTATTCTCTACAGAGTCATTAACTTATATTACCGAATTTGGCCTTTATTCAGATGAATAGCAAATCCTTCATCCTTCTTCGTAGCAGTCACCGTAGTATATGTCGTGGTATTTCATCCGCTTTTTGCGCAGCCCGTGCCATTACACTTCTTAGGTTGCGGTAATATCTGTTTTATAGCAGTCTAGGAACACCGGGAGTTAACGGATAGGACGCGGTCGTTATCCCCAAACCATTTGCTAGGATTGTCATTATTATATCCACCCATTTCTGAACTGTTTTAAACGCCTGCAACGCCCAACCTGGAAGGCAAAGTCCTCACTAAAACTACTGGACAATACAGCACTGCACCATTACTCTCGCGGAGGTTATAAAAGCCACCGTTGGCCTATTAAGGTTTCTTACATACGAGTATCTCTGATTCAGGGTGTCGACATCACTGTGCAGCTTCCTTTAAACCTGGACTCCGAATACGTAGAAATGGGACGAATCCAATTTCGCACTCGTGTAGCAGCAAGAGTAGCCAATATACGCGGGCTAAAAAGTAATCACTTTTCTGCGTACGTCCAGGTCTGTAAGTACAGACCAGCTGTGTTTGCACTTAGTGAAACACAGGTAGATCCCCGCCCACACCTCTCAGATCACACAGATCTGAAGCTACCTGGCTACGAGCTAGTGCCACTATTCTTTGCTCATCGCGGTCTCGCCATCTATGTGCATAGTGATGTAGCTTACCAAATTCCACCACAATGTAGTCAGTGTTCCAATCCGGAATTCAATTTCCATCTCCGTGAGCAAATTATCCACTGCTGCTTTATTTACAGGAGCCCCAAAGTGGACAGCAACTCAACCTTCCACCGTCTGACTCCATTCAAATAATAGAATCCCTGTATCCCCATACTGAAATCGTGATTACGGGCGATTTCAATATACATACACAATTCTGGTTGGCTTCGACATTCTGGACAGACAACACCCGAAGGACTGTGTGTTGAGATCTTCGCTGCGGAAAACAACTTAACGCAGCTTATAAATGAGCCCACGCGAATACCATACGTTGATAGTCATACCGCCAACACCCTGGATTTATTTTTAACTTTTCACCCTGATAAGTACACCGTTGATGTGCTCTCCCCTCTAGGCTCGTCGGACGATTGTGTCATGTCAGCCAATTCCTCGTACACCTACCACACAGTTGGAGAATGATCACAGACACCATTCTCTTTGAAATGAGAAACTTTGTCCCTCATCGGATGAAGAGTATCAAACCAAAAGAAAAGGCATGGTACGACTCGAGCTGTAAAGAAACTGTCAGAGTTAAAAAATTGTTTTTCCGGTCCTACAAGACCACCCCAACAGTGGAAAACCGAAAAAAGTTCAAACGAGCTAGGACTGACTGCATCGCCTTTCTTAAACGTGTGAAATTCCAATACGACCAAAAACTGAGGCAAAAAATACTGCAATGTCCCAAAGGCAGTAAAAATGTTGGGTCATTCGTTAAAAACATTACAAATTCTGCCTCATCCTCCATCCCAACAGCCATTTACAATGACATTCCAGCTGCCAGCTCCTCGGACAAGGCCAATCTAATTGCTGCACACTTTGCGGCTAGCTCAACACTCCCAGACTGTGCTTTGTCCCCGCCTACACCTAAGTGCGTCGAATCTTCAATGGGACAAATCCACTTTCCCACTCGTATAATAGCAAGAGTTCTTAAAGATCTCAACATACAATACATAAATTCGCTGGTCCAGATGGTATATCTTCAATTCTTCTGAAGAGGTATTCTTCCACGCTGCAAAACCACTGCGTAAGCTCCGAGAAGATGGAAATCAGCATTTGTCCGTCCCTAAAAAAAGCGAGTCTTCTTCTCTCTTGTCCTACAGACCCATTTAACTTACGTCCCTTCTTTCCAATGGAAACGCTGATAAACCGTCAGCTCATGAAATATCTCGAAACACGAAAACTTCTCAATGATCGGGAGTATGGTTTTCGTAGCAACAGGTCCACTGGTGATTTGATGGTTTGATGGCATGTCTCAGCGAAAAGTGGAACCAAAGCGTACATCATTCTGGCGAAATCAAGATAGTTGCAATTGATATTTCTAAGGTATTTGACAGAGTTTGGCATCATTCTCTTTTGTCGAAAATACTTGCTTTTAGGTTGGATGACCCCCTTCAATGGATTAGAAATTACCTTTCGGAACGTTCAATTCAAGTTGTCTTGGATGGTTTCAAGTCTGATATTCACAAAATAAATGCTGGTGTGCCCCAGGACTACGTTCCGTCTCTGACACTCTTTTTAATTTTCATCAACGATCTCTTGTCTGCTACCTCTAATCCAATATACTCCTTTGCTGACGACAGTACTCTCTGCTTTTCATATTCGTTCCCGGACTCACGTCCCTGCTCTTCGGCTGTAGAACGGGAACGCCAGTTTACGTTAAGCTCATTAAATTCTGATATTAACAGCATAACATAACCACTAACAGAGTAGAATTTAATGCTTCCAAAACACAATGCTGTCTGCTGTCATTAAAGCGAAATTTAAACACCCAGCCATTATCCATGGATGGCACTTGCATCGTCTCAACCGATGAACTTTCCATTCTCGGTATGTGTGTCAATGAAAACTTACCTTGGTATGATCACATATTCGGTGTTCATTGAAATCGCCAGTAGCATTCCGCCCATTCAAACTTCCAACCGAAACACCCGCCTCGCTATGAATGCCCATCAGTATACCCTCAAGCCCATTTTCGGACGTACTCTAAAATATCGTGATTCTTTCCTAAGCCGTACAACTCGCTTATGGAACGCCCTGCCGACCTCTGTGTTTCCTGGTCGTTATAACTTACAAACATTTAAAAACAATGTACATCGTTACTTGTCTTTTCTTCCTCCTTTGAAGGGTACAAAAACCCCTTGAGCGCGCGCTGATTATAAAAAAAAAACTTTAAACGGAATTGCGCACCAAATAACTCCAACCCGTATATGGAAGAAGTGCGAACACCCCCTCCCATCCACTTGATAGCAACCGCTAATGACGTCTCGTTAGCTTCTGTTAGATGTACTACGTTACCAGGCTTTACCACGTTGAGGTGAGAGTAGGAGTTGAATGGCTGAGGCTTCTTCATAAAACGCTTTGTTAAAAAGCAAAATTACCGCATTTACTTTTTGGAGCGATTTTCATAGTGAAGGTACTCGTATCATTGTGCCATATTTTTCCCGAGTTGTTGGATACTTCTTTTTCTGTACATAGCGCGTGGCATGACTGAATTACTGAGGGCGAAGCTCAGTAAACGTCTTATAGTCAGAAATGGGCATCAATATGCCGTCCCTTGCATTATATTGCTGGTCCACGCCAACAACACGCCAGAAACTGCAGACGACTTGGAGTCAACCATTCGACAAGAAATATATGCTGGATTTCGTCGTAATGGAAAATTTGGTTTAGCGCATCCCCTCATGCAAGAGGGTCCATGGAGGACATTTGAATGATGTCATCAATTTTATTTCTTGATGGTTTCAATTATACTTCAATCTAAGATAAACACTTGATTGATTGACATCGCGAATACATGTCTCTTTTGAAAAAATAAAAAAAAAGGAAAATCGGACGCGTCTAATTAAAACCCTGTACTTCCACCTAAATGTTCATACATTTTGAGTTAGCAGCTCATATTTATCTATGCCGTACATTTATACCCCGTATCTGTGGCTAAATTTGTACACTAACATTTTTTTACGGGCGAAATCTCGCAAGTTACTGTGAGAAAAATGCGCTTCAATTATCACTTTCCATATACTCGTACTCGTATGTATGTTCTATCATTTGCTTTGAAAATCCGACTTTTAAAGCATGACGAATAGCGCGTCCTGAGCTCTGACCGACTGTACTCATACATTATATTTCTGCGGGATTCATTCCGCAATTCAGCATTTTTGCCTTACAAAGATCCCATATATCAAGATAATCCCTTGAAATTCCGCGGTTAAAGGCCTTCATTACCTTGCTTCGTTGAAATAAATCGGATTAATATGTGTCTTCTTTCGGTCGCATGTTTTACACTGGATAATTGTTTGTAATTAAAATGTATTCAGTGAAAGACAAAAAAAAAAACAAAAAAACACAATTATCACTCTCTGTAATATATTGAAGTCTTTTTCCACTTCCATAAATCTCTATGCATCTCTACATGAATTTAAGGAATCACCGTGTTACCCCGTAGCAATTAATTCTAGCAAAAAATCAACATACACATCTGGCCGTCAAATCTAAGTTGATTCTGCATCCGACATATTTATTCAATTTTCTATGTGCCACCAATTAAATATGTCGCACAGTGAAAACTCACAAAATGACATCCTGTATGGAATAATTAAATGTTTGCTTACAACGATCAATCTGCACCGACCGTATGTCACAATCCTCTCAGTGGCACATACAACCCAATGTATCGCTTGATTTTGCTAAATTGTTTAGTGCGAGTATTTTTGTTTGTGGTAAAATCCTGCTTCCCCTAAAATCGGGAAATAATTTGACAGATTACGTGCCGGTTGCAGTGCATACCGAAAACGCTGCAAAATATTTCGCAACAAGATAACAGATTTACAAACACTTTAAATAAAATAATCAGCTTAGGCTTAGGATACCGCTCACCCTGGTTTTTCGCAAAGGACATTGAACAATTTAATCAGCTCTCATGCACTCATTAATTAAATAAAATCGACAAATATATGTTATACTCGTAAATAATGTAGGCCCTACGAATACATACGAGTACTCGTATATGCCGAGTTATCAAAATTTATTGCGCTTAAAATGTGTGGCCCAATTTACTCGAAAGCATCCGTGGACGTTGCTAGGCAATATCACAATGTTTGTCGAGTTTGAAATCACACGCACTTAAATGGCAATTAGCGCCATTTTTAGACCACCGGTTAAATGATAGAAGCTTCACAAGTTTTGATATCAAAATTGAAAATTTTAATCAGCTGGTCGACTTCAATGGTAATTCTCGTATTAAGCAAAACCGTGGTACATTATCACTTCCTACATGCACGTGTGTCCTAGTATACTTATACTCGTAGCATAACATATATGTACATTGTACACCCCATACGTATCTATAACCGAGGAGATATTACACCCTTGACCCATCGTGGTCGAAACACAATTCCATAAAGCAAATTAATGAAGCCAATACCTATTCAGTGAAATGAAATATCCATTTGCGCTTATAGTTAGTTTGTAATTATGTTGATTATTTGTGTTCAGACACAGAAATCAATACTCGTCTATCCGCTTGTCGGATAATTGGAATGAAACTCTTCAAATTTGCCCATCAGGAATAACAGCAGCAGCAGCAGCAGCAGCAGCAGCAGTGGTAGTAGCACAGACAGAAGCAACAGCAGTGGTAGCATCAGCAATCCAGTTTGATTCATCCCCATCTGGCTATGACTACAAGTATGTTATGTCCATAGCTATCGTTATAGCAATGACTCTGCCAATTGGCTTCCTACCAACAGAGAGATATCACCCCAATGCCTTCCCTTCGTTTGATGGATAACTGACGCCGCGCACTTATGCCCTGCACCGGGACTCTTCAATCGAGTCGACAATGAAGGGTCGTTTGGTTTTTTCGGTCATTCATTTGTTCGCTTTTTCGTCGGTTTGATCAACATCGACTGCCGCCGTCAATAAATTGCATATCAAATATTTAATCAATATCCACAGAAAAATTCAATTATCGATGGCTTTCCCACACGTGACTAGTTAACATAGGTGTGGGATGACACAAGTGCTCTTCATACCACATCCCACATCCCACATCCACGTCCCGACCGTAGGGCCAGTGGTCCCAATCCATTTTGTAGTCAAGGCAAAACCGCATTCCATGGCTTGCGATGGACCCAAGGTTGGTTGTCCACCACCACCGCCCATCGCCACCCATCCTCAACAGCATCATCACTAGCATGACCAACAGTGGCATCACCAACATCACCAGCATCGCCAGCGTCACCATCACCGGCTGCAAAATCCCGATAAACTTAATGCAATTCATATTTTGTGTGTTTGCGTTTTTATTCCTCGTTTTTGCAATTCGCCTGTTATGCTCTGGCCTGATCTGGCTCTTCTTCCGACTCTGACTCCGGCCCTAGATACGAATATATGTGTTACCATGCCGTACCATACAACACCGTGCCACCGTGCCACCGTGCCACCGTGCCACCGTGCCATCGTCCCTGTGAACTACCATGACAAAGTCGTATTTTTCAATTTCATTTCAATTTTTTCCGGCGTTTCACAGTTTCGACTACATAAATTTCAATTTGTATTAAATTCAATGAATAAAAAGAAATTAAACGCCCTCAATCGTCAGTGGACAACAAACGCAGGCAGCCTGAACGACGAGTGCTGCCCAGACCCACCACACCAACCGGCCAACCAACGAACAGAAGATGTTAAGCTGCAACAGGACCCGTCCAACGGAGCGGTCGGGATAAAGTTTAATTTATAAATTAATACTAATGAAAATTTGTAATTTAATTTGTTTTAATAAAGAGAAGGGGAAAAAAGGCAATTAAGATACGTGGATACATGATTCCGTCAACAATGGCGCTATAATTACAATAGTCCTGAGATTTAATGAGTTACTCCTGTACGCGGCATTCTCTGCATCCGCATCTATTGATAAAATTGATGAATTAAAAATAGCAGCCAACCATTCGTTATTCAATGCTGAATACTCAAATCCTCGGATACATCTACTCGTACCATCATGCGAACGAGGTTTCGTCTTCATGATTGCTTTCCACAAGATCATATCGTAGTCATTCGCGGCGAAACATTGAGAATATTTCTTTTTTTTTGTATTGTCAATTTATTCTACGTGTATGACTAATAATCCATAGATACGAGTAGATATGTACCGTTTCCGTTCTGATTATTTTTTGGGAGAATACGCCGATATACTGTTTCATTTTCTCCAAGAAACAGTGACTTAATCGCGTTCTATAGTTTGGATACTCCCTGCATAATCTTGAAAGTGGCGTTCCTAATATTTACCGATACGACTTGAAAAAAGTTCCTCTGGAGCAGATTTTTAAGCACAACCGGCTATCTTTGCGGATTTAAGATCACGAGTGTGGAGTTTCTCGAACCAATATATCAGTTGCCTCGACGACCGTAATTCTCGAGATTTCCGAGCTGGACGTCGCCGAAGCAGGGCAATTGGAAGCTTTGGTTGACGGTATATATAAGTCGATATCCGAGGTGTTTAAACAGCGTTAAATATGGCTTATGATGCAGAAACATTGATGAAGTGCTAAAGGAGTTGGGAGTTATCGAGAAATCGAACAGTCCGTGGGCATCTCTAGTAGTTCTCATCGACAAAAAAGATGGGTCATTTGAGATTTTCGCCGACTACAGAAAACTCAATAAGGGCTACACAATGAGCATGTTACGTGGCTGAGACTTATAGACAGCATCTTAGGTGCTGATCTAGAGTCACACGTATTTGTGTACCTGGACGATATTGCCTTCGTTACAAATATGTACATTCAACCAACACTTTAAAATATTGGAAGAGGTCCTTAACCGATTGTTTGAGGCAGGGTTAAAAGTGGGAAAAATGTAACTTTTGTAGGTGGTCTTTTATAAATTTAGGTAGCACTCGTAGATAGGAATGGGCTACACGTAGATCTAGAGAAAGTAGGTAGCATGATTAGGATTCCGGCACCAAAGAGTGTGAAGGAAATAGGAGTTTTATTGGGAAACTTTCTTGGTACAGACGTTTCGTGCCAAACTTCGCCTCTTTAGTTAAGCCTTTAACAGATTTGTTAAAGAAAAATAGTAAATGTATATGGACGTACGAGTATGAGGAAAATTTTAGGAAGGCGAAACAATATTTAGGTACGACACCCATCTTGATATATCCGTACGTCGTTAGGCCGTTCATAGTTCAGACGGAATTGGCTGTCTGATGCTTGGCTGTCCTTTGAGCGATTGAGGAGTTACGACTAAATATCGAAGAGCTTCAGTTTACGGTCGTATCTGATCATTATTCGGTAGTAACCTGAAGGAATTTCAAGGGAGACTAGGTCGATGGGCAATGAATTTGCAGCAATTCGAGTTTCAGAGAATCCACAGAAAGGGAAAGGAGGAGTCTTGGAGATGTCTGGGATATCAGAAGGAGATCAAGACCCTTGGATCAGATAAATAATTGCGGAAGTAGAAGCTAACCTCTTCAGGTTTGTTAAGGCCAGGCATATAGTAGTGTTTGGTGATAATAATAACGAGTGGAAGTTATTAGTAGGAAAGCTACGTAAACTAGGCAGTTTACAAGCGTACCATTTAAGATAGCGAGTTACATGATCGTTCGCAAAACGTTTGCGAGAATAGGAGCCGAAGATGCCGGCAGAAGTAACAAAATATGTTAGGAATTGCAAGATTTTCCAACAGGCGAAACCGGTGAATGAACGACCTGCTCGTCTGATGGCCGAGAGTGTAGCTGTGTCAAGATATTGTGATATGGCGTATGTAGATCTGGTAAGCCCACTTCCCAAGTCCACTCGGGGTTACATGTGCATTCTTACGGCTGTCGACTATTTTTCTAAATTCACTTTGCTATTTGCCCACGTTCGGCAACTGCGAAAACAGTCTGTTGGAACTAGAAGAAAATGTCTTGAGGTGAATGAAAAGACGTCCTGACAGATGCTGCACGTTGCGAGTCTCCCATCTACACAATGGTGTTCTTGCTGGACCTCCTGTCGCACCTTGGGTTTCTGGTTCATCGTGAGTCTGCCTATCGTCCTTAGGGCTTCACCGACTGAACCTCCTTATTCTCTTCTGAGGATAAAACCTCCCATAAAACCTATATGGTTTATTTTCCGAGGTTTGGAGTTGGTGGACCCCTAGCCAATGGGACTAGAATTGCCCTCTACTTCCACCAAAGCTCGGTATTCCCACTATAATAGAAGATGTACCGAAAGGACTTTGTATAGGAAAGAGGGCAAATTTACCGCAACACTTTTAGCAATTTGGTGCTTCTTTCTGTAGATGGAATTGGGTGGAGATCGTATGATCACCAACAACTCCTCACAACGCCTTTTATCTAAAAAATTAACAAACTACGAGCATATCTTGGTCCACTATGTGCTCTACACAGCGATGAATCTCCATTAACTTGATTTTCATATCATGGGTTCCACTCCTAAAGCCATTTTCTGTAGAGAAATGATCTTGATGATCTAAGGTCCCGCGGTTTTTCAACTCTGGTCTTATGGACATATAGTCTAACGGAATGAAACTTAATTGGTCAGTCAGAATCTGGGCCAGCAAAGGAATGTAGTCCTACTGTCACAAACGGCAACAAAATAGATATGGGATGGAACGCACGTGTTTCTTTGAAGGACGATAACAATAAATTGGACTCCTCCATGGCAATGAATTATTTTGTAAGAACTCGGTGAAGAGGATAAAAACTCTCCATCTGAAGCGATGGCCAAGCTGCGTTTTAGTCTTTGCCTCCCCTTTTTAACACTACAGAGCTACTTTGATAACGTAAGGCTTTTTTTAAAGAAAGCGAAACTTTGAATTCACTGAGTTTTGCTTAGGTCCGGGGTCACGGTGTTATCGTATGAAATGAAATTACCAGAGAACTTACGAGGCAATGCTTTGGACCCAAACCTGCGTTATCGGTTAGGCCTTGGGTTTATTATAAGCATAATAGCAGATGGCATGACTGTTCAGAAGTCGCTAGTCAAACGAGCGTTTAGCGACGTCTCTAAAAGGTCAACGACTTCACCAGTTTGCATCAGTAGGACGTTCAATTCAAGTTGTCTTGGATGATTTCAAGTCCGGTATTTACAAAATAGGTGCTGTTGTACCCCAGGGCTCCATTCTGTCCCCGACATTCATTTTAATTTTCATCAATTATCTCTTGTCTGCTACTTCTAATCTATTGAAAGATTTTAGACCGCTTATTGTCGTAATAGTAAAGAGGCATAGCGCTCTTAGTAGGCACCGATGACATCGCTGACGCTGCATGTACTTGGCGCTAATATAGTGAAGACTAAGAAATTCCAGTAAAGGAGTACAATGGACTAGTTCCGTGTACGCGGAGTTAATGTTCTGAGAAAAAGAATTTTTTTTTTTTATAATTTGCGCGCACTCAATGTGTTTGAATACCCTTAAAGTGTTTGCACACAGCGCGGGCGAAAGAAAAGAGAGGTACCGATGAACGTTGGTTTTAAATGTTTGAAGGTTATAATGACTAGGAACAAAAAAGCTCGCCAGTGCATTCCATAAGCGAATTGTACGGCTTAGGAATGGTATTTTAGAGAACGTCCGAAAGTGGGCTTCAAGTTGTACTGATGAGCATTCATAGCATGACGGGCGTTACGGCTAAAATTTTGAAGGGGCAGAATGCTACTGGCGACTTCTATGAAGATGAAAATGCATATCTGGTTCGCTTAAACGCCTCAGAGTAGTTATCACTTTTATTAATTCAATTTAAGTTCGACGGCAGAGTACATATTCTGCTTTTGTAATAAAAGCGAAAGAACTCTATAGGGGAAAATACCTTTGTTTTACATATGATATATTTCTGTATTCGATCGCTGTACATAGTATACAAAATATAGTCCTGCTTAGTTTTTCACGCATGCGGGCGGTAGGTCGAAATATCTGTCTTATCTCAGAAAAGGGCCAAATTTTATGCAACAACCAGTAGCCTCAAATATGAATGATGTATGAGCCATGTTAAATTTTTTTAAGGTCGATAAGGGTTTTATGTTAACCAAGCGTTCCAGCTCAACGAAAGAAGACCTCGTCTTAAGTGGAACTCGAAATGGATCTAATCCAACTGGCCGGAGACAGTTAGCAGCGAATCGTGTTTGCTGGGGCACTTGCCATCACGAATTATAGCATCATTAAAAAAATAAAAGTATGTAAAAAACCTGAAGCAAGTCAATTATGCATTCATTCAAAATACGAGATATTGGCATAATTGAGTATAACAGATTGTATCACTCAAATATACCCAACACCATTACATTGTATATTATACTGACAAGCTGTGTGAGCATGGGACACGCTATGAGGGTTTAGAATGCCCCGTAGACACTTTCGTTAGAGAAGATGCGCGATATTGTCATTATTTGAAGAAGGCCACATGATACTGGGCACTGCCATTTAAATATAAGAAAGTCACCCATAGAAAATATTAAGCAGATCAATTAGCTATAGATCCCACTATCCAGTAGACTTTGCGCGGAGAAATCTCTATCGGCAAATAGGCCAAGATAAATTCTACTACCGTCATCGTTATCGACAAATCCAGCCACAATTTGGAGGTGCACCTTCTAAAGGCTTTACTTTATCGATTGTACCGCCCCACAACATAAAAGTATTATCCTTTTGCCAAGACTCTACAGATATCGTTATTTCGAAAAAAATTCATCTTTAAAATATAGGAATACTTTGTCCTGCTTACACTAGAGGTTTGTAGGATATATATATACAATCAATTTCTAAATATGTATCTTAAGGTAAATTCGGAAGATGTATGCGTAGTCTTTGCATATTAAGCCAGAATGATATATCTATTAAAGGCTTCGCTAAATTACAGACTTTTGCGAATGCACGTACACGTAATTGTCCAACACTGCGATGGATAGGAATGTTAAAGCTAGACGAATAACTGCCATGTCCAACAAATCCTTAAGTTTAAGCGCAATTCAGCCACATCACGCTAATTCTAAGTGCAACATCGTCACAGAAATTTTCTGGGCAGTTAACGACAAAGTCAGAGAATTTAAATTTTTTCGTACTTCACTACATTGACTCTGTCTAAACAGAGGTAGTGATAGTGTTGCCATAGGCGAAAAGAAGAGAAGTCTTTCTGGACTCGTCAATGTGCTTCAATAGAGAACCCTTGTATGCATTAAACTTCCTTTTAAACGCCATCGTTTATAACTTTATATCGGGTACCATATCGGGTACCATCTGGCTTTGGCCAGATCTTTAGTCGCTGAACGTGTTGGTCCCGTCCACCTAAAGTTTGTGCTTTTATTGGCATCCAGCTTTAATATTAATTTGCACGTAGCGATTGGTACACCAATGCTATCCTTTTCCGGTAGAATAGGTAGAGTGGTTCCAATTTTAGTGAGTTCAGCGGTCCTATAGTTCTCTGGAATGTGTCTGTGACCCATCACCCAGCAAAGGCGAAGGTTGAACTGCGCTGCCACCTCCATAAGAGATGATCGGCATTCAAGAGCGGTTCGCACACCATAAGTTCGAACGCTTTTTCCAGACAGATAAAAATGATTTGCAGATCTTTCGAAGCGTCGCAATCAGTATTCGTAAACTTTGAATACCGTCATATGCCGATTCCCAAAAAGTAGCCCCATTTAATGCCTTGTAGTAGAATAATATTATGGTGTCTCGACAGACCCTTAAACCTTCACAGATGATCATTTCGAGCAGTCTTGATAGATGTTTATGCACTTCAGGGTGTAGATTTTTTTTTTTTTTGAAAGAACTTTACATTCAAGAGGGTGTGAATACGTTTTTCGGAAAATTGAATAGAGAGAGAGAGAGAGAAAGATGTTTGAGCTCAGTGGTTATTTCGTATGTGTTAGAAGACATGACCCGGCAAGATACGACAATGCGAGCATGTATTCCAGCAAAGGAGAGATTGGCATAAATGCTGAGATTTTTGGCAACGCGGGAGAATTTAAAGAAACTTAATGAAAATACTAAATTGTCGCCTTCATTTCTAAGGCATAATATCTTAGAAGTTTGCGAAGCAATTTACATAAACCTAAAAGACGAATATTTGCAGTTATGATTTTGTAAAATTGAAACCGATGAAGGAGAATAATAAATTCCAAATTGTTTATTTCAGTTCTCCGATTCTAAAGAAAAATGGCTAGATATAGCAGAAGGCTTTGAAAGTCTTTGGCAGTTCCCACATTGTATCGGTGCTCTAAATAGCAAGCATATCGCCTTTACTCCGA
Organism: Volucella zonaria; assembly: GCA_963966105.1. Lineage (NCBI taxonomy): Eukaryota > Metazoa > Arthropoda > Insecta > Diptera > Syrphidae > Volucella > Volucella zonaria. The sequence continues at coordinate 180,708,765 of OZ014533.1, read as the reverse complement.
CAAAGGAAAAAGAACCTTTGTTTCATAACTACAAAGGCTTTAGTAGCATTGTATTGTTGACCATGTGTGATGCAAATTGATTCACTTTTGTAACTTTAGATATAGGAAAAGCACCTTGTGTCACCCTTGCAGACAACGCGTTTCCCAATGTGGCTAATTTAATAACACCTTATTCAAGGAACACTACGCAAAAAGATGTTATAAATTTTAATGCTCGCTTAAGCAGTTTTTTTCTAAAGAATTACATTCAATATTTGTTGAGCGAATAACTTTATTGCTCAAAATGATCGAAGCATCATTGAATGAACCGATTGGACTTGGTGCTTTAAAAGTTTTATCAAAATAATTAAAGGATTCCGGAAAACTTGACTGGCTGCTTAAATTAGGAGTGGACGTTTCCGAGAGTGAATAGTCCCGCCACATGACATTACCATGCTGGAGTTTTCTTTCTTTGGCTTTGGCTTTTTGGAGTGACACTATCATTGGCATTTGCACTTCTTCAAAGCTCTCTTCCAATTTTAAGGCTTTAAGTTCAGTGCTCAAATACTGACAAAATTCATCTCCTTTTGATTTACTTTCTTTTTTCTTAGATATAAGTTCCATTAGTTCCAGCGACCTACCAGCAGTCTGTTGAAATCTGTCAATATCGCTTTTTTTTTTGCTGAAAAGAAAATATATACTCGTATATATATAAATGCTTATCCAAGTACGAATATGGTTATAAAAAACTTACTTTTTGCAAATTCTCTCGTTGGTTTTTTTTAACTGGGGCGCCTCTCTGGTCATCGATGCTGTTGTCAAATGTCTGCAAATATTTTAAAAATTAAATAACCAAATGATGTGATTCCTAATACATTGTCCTTACCTTAGAAATATTTGATGTTCCAGGAAATTCATCAATTGCATGAACTAAAAAAGATAGCTCGTTGAAACACCAAAGCGTTGGTTTAAAAACTGATGATGTGCCTGCGCCGCTTTTTTTGCTGGTAATGATTCTTTTTCTGTCGCTGGATAATTGCTGGGCCAAAGTTTTCAATTTTAATTTCACCATTTTTTCTGTCACATTTCCTTTACAATCTTTTAAAGCGTCAACAATAGTCATTATAGTTTCTTTTTTTTTATTTGTTTTGGGATGATCAGGATGATCATCTTATACAAAATAGGATATTTTTTGTATTCCTGAATCAAAATTAAAGTTTCTTCTTTCGACCACGTACTTGATGTATCAAATACATTCTCGTTCGACGAATAACAAAAAGTTTCTTTTTGTGTGCTTTCCATTTTTCGTTTTTTTGTTGTTCGTTGATCGGCTGATGAATTACGAATGAAACTCAAAATGATGCACACATTTTGCAGACCTCAACAAGTAAAAAGTTGTGTTTGGATTAGTTTTCCAATTTGTTCTTCCACTCTAAATTTGGTGGAAGATTTTCTGCCGTTTCTTTCCCCACGCCTCAGTCTCTTCGCCAGCAAAACCGGTTTTCATCCGGAGGAATTCATCGCGTGTACGCAGGCCCAAGGCACCAAGGCTGCTGCGGAAATATGAAAATACCTTTACCTGCACTCCGGACTGTCTTTAGCCAAAATCTGAATTTTTGTACTTCGTAAGGTGAACTGCTAAACATACACGTATAGATATTGTTAAGAATGGGGACCAATAGCGAAGTCGCTGCCTCTGTGGCACACGCAAACTGCGGTCAAGGCCTTGCATTTTTGTTTCATAATCCCTATCAGTCGTATATCTGATATTGTTTTTACCATTCCCTGGTGCTTTCAAATCAACCCTGTAGTAGATTTATCCTGATTCGACCAAAACTAGCGTTGCCAATTTTATCAGTAACCTTTAATTTGCAAATATCTATTAAAGCCAATTTCAATCGCTTTAAACCTAACCTTTGATCAAAACCAACCTGGTTTCGCAGATGGAGTTCCCATGTGCTTAGCCGTGAACATTTGAAGCAATTTTTTAACATGACACATATGCATATGTACGAGTATGTACATATACGTACAATGAAGCTGCTTGAAATGATCCTTTTTCACAGCTATGCTTCCATAACTCTCTTTAATGTCATTTACCTCAATTGTAAAATAACTTTACACACAAACCGCATACCAAAACCAAATAATGAACGCAACGACCAGAGACAGATTTTGACGTTTATGTATGTAAACAGTCATTATTAGTTGATACAATGACAACGCCTCACCAAACCAAACCACACATGGGTGTATATTTGGACATTGAGCTGCCCGACGCAGTGTCCAAGGCTAAAAGATATTGCGAATGAATGTATGATGCCATGTAAACATCATCTGCAACATGTTGGTTGGCGATATGGGAAACGACGAAAAACTCTTTATTCGTGCTAAGGACGTTTGCGTATACTGTGCATGACCACATCATCGCCAACCAACAACTCTGGATGAGACACACCAAATAGGGGGAGGTGGGCGGAAGCAGGTTATGTTAAATAAACATAAACCTAATCTAGCTTTTCACTTTGCCTGTAAGACTACGAGTATTTCGCTGATGGCAGAGTATGAGGAGAACCAGAATAAGATACAGAAAAAAGCTTTTAGCCATAAGAACCTAATTAACCGCGCTTTTTAACGATTAACTATGTCTCCCGCACTCACGTTATGGCAAGCAACGTGCGACGGAGTCGTCACTACCGTCGAGATTTTTTACAAGTTTACGCTTCATAATGTTACTTGAAACAACAAAGTCGGCCTGGCCCCATCCTCATATTTTTTCATACCTACAATATATTTATTATTATGCTGCCTACTTTCTGAAAGGGAGGAAGTGCGCGCTTGAAGTTACGGCAGCGTACTCGTATATTCGTATATTCGTATACACTCTAAACGTTGCTGCTGCAAAATTACTTTTAAATGGACTTTAAAGGGCAATAAATCGGAGTTGGGTACAAAAAATGGTGGCAACTTTTTATTATGCCCATGTTCTGAGCAAAGTAATAGGCTTTATGTTGTAGACAGCCCATAAATAATTTCGGGATTAGTTGGGATTAGGGTGAAAGGCGCAAATCGAGAGCGGGAACCTTGGTTGGTACATATTTATTATTTATAACGATGATTTCCGTTGGGTATTACTGGCAACATTTTGGGTTGAAGTGTTTTTGTTTGTTGAATTGTGGAGAGTTTATTTTGTAGCCCGATTTCGGCGGGTAACGATTGAAATTCTAAACACATTGTGTTTTTTTTTTTTCTCTTTTATTTATTTATTTATTTATTTTTTTTTTTTTTTTTTGTTTTAAAAATCAGGGTCAAATGGTCAGGAAAAGATGCCAACTTCCGCATAATAAGTAATTAACATTTTTCGTGAGTAGATGTTAATGCCACGGCTTCAGGTAGCGCGACTAAATTTAGAACTCGAACATTTTTCCTTTACTTTAGGTCGACTTGGAAATCTGTTTTTTAAGTAACTTTCACTTTTAATTCTACGTACTTTTGAATGAGATGGCCATAGTATTCGTCAGACATGGGATACCTACCCATCGTGCAGGGGTTATTTTTTTATTGAATTATTAATGGAAAGATTATTTTGAATTGTCCGAATGTAAAGAGCCCACAGGTCTTAAATTAGAAGGAACCCCACTGTCTTATTACCGTTATTTTATTCTATTTACTTTTCGAAAATGGTCGTTCATTTATTCATTTGGATGATTTTTTTTTTTTTTTTTCACTTGTTGGGGTCATGGGGTAGAATTTTCCATATAAGACCTCTGTATAGAAGAACGTTCGCCAGTTTAATCAATTAATTTCCGAAATTTTCCTCTTCTCTAGGAAATACATTGACCCTTTGGACTAACTTTTCTTTTATTTTGATTTCATACATTCTTAACTTTTTCTTCTTTTCGCACCAAGAGTCTTCACTTAACTTGTTTTTTTTAACTTCATTTATTAATGTTAATGTTATCTCAGTTCACATAGGTTTTTTCTGTTCTTTGTCGCATTCGATTGCGACTTCGTTGTGTGTTGTAAGTATGACCATGACCAGCAGCAATGACACTAGTTCTGGCAGCATAAATAAAAAAAATTATTTTGTTAAACACTCTTTGCAAAAGTCGAAATGGCCTTCATATCTGTCACATTAATGCACAAAGTCTTGTTAATAAATTTGATGAGTTCAAAATGATATTTGAGAACAGTTTAATTGACATTGTTTGCGTATCTGAGACTTGGTTTCACCCCAATTTATCAAGTAACCCATTTTCCCTAAGAGGATTTAAAAAGCCTTACCGAGCTGATCGAACTCACACCACTGGAGGAGGTATTTCTATATACGTGAGAAAATACATTAGCTCTAGCCTTATTAAGTGCTCTGACGGCACCCAGTTTTGTGACTACTATTTCATCGATATCCTCAATGGCGAAAATAAATGAAATAAATGGAACATTTTATATGCCACCGCACATTGCAAACTAGCGCGTTATATCCCCAATTGTTGAAGAAATATGTCACCTAGCACCAAAATTCATCCTTTGTGGTGATTTCAATATATGTAAGTCTTCTCCACTCTTTATCTAGTAGCTTGACAACTTCTATGAACTCTCTTGGCCTTGCTTTTATATACGTTACTGAACCAACGCACTTTAAACCAAATTGCATACCGTCTCTGTTAGATGTATTTCTTATAAGTGATATGAGGCTTGTTAAATGTTCTAGCCAATTATCTGTCCCCGTTTTTTCGTATCATGATCTCGTCTTTGCAACCTTTGACTTACGCTTTCCTAAATACGTGTCTCAGTCCATCCAGTACCGTGATTTTCGCAATGTCAACGTTGAAAGTCTTTTTATCGATTGTTCGTCCATTGATTGGTACTCAATCTACTTGACACCTGACGACAATAAACAAATTAAATTCCTAACCAATGCTATTGACTACCTCTTTAACAAACATGTTCCAATTAAGACCCATGTTAGAAAGCCACACAGCTGCCCTTGGCTTTCGTATGATATTCTTAGGACAATCAAAAAGAGAGATGTATCATATCGCCGTTGGAAACGTTTCGTCTGTGCCGAAGTGCTTAGATGTTTTAAATTTAATCGTAACATTGTAACTAACCTTATTCAATCCACTAAGCTGAGGTACTACAATAATAGATTTAATTCCAATCGTTCCTCAAAATTTCTGTGGAGTGAAATTCGGAATATTGGTGTGAATAAGCAACACTCCATAGTCTCGGACGATAATATTGATTTAGAAGAGTTGAATCGAAAGTTCTCTACCCCAAGCGCACCGCCTGACACTAACTTAACGTCATCACAGGATGATAGAGAAAATGAATTGTATTTGACTGCAGTTAACATATATAATGTGCGAAAAGCAATCTTCTCTATCAAAATCTGGTCAGTCGGACTAGATAATATTCATCCTGACCTCATAAAAATTCTCCTTCCTCTTATACTTCCTTACATCACCCATATTTTTAACACCATTATTATGACATCTGCCTACCCGTTAGCCTGGAAAAGTGTAAAATCATACCGATTCCTAAAAAAGGTACAAACTCTGAATACCGACCTATAGCTATCCTCCTTTTTTTATCCAAAGCTTTTGAATCGATCGTAAGCCCACAAATAAAAGAGTTTATTAAAGACAAACAGCTTCTTAATCCTCTGCAGTCAGGGTTGCGGCGCGGAGATAGCTGTACATCAGCTTTACTTAAAGTTTCTGACGATGTAAGACAAGCAATAGATGCTGATTATACAACTGTGATAACGCTACTTGACTTTTCTAAAGCATTTGACTGTGTAAATCCGAATATTCTCTGTGATAAACTTACGACATATTTTAACTGCTCTGACACATCTAATAAATTAATTTATTCATATATGACTGATCGCTTGCCAGCTGTTTCGTGTAATAGTAAACTGTCTTCGTTTCTTCCTGTGAATCATGGTGTTCCCCAAGGATCTATTCTTGGTCCATTATTGTTCTCTCTTTTTATAAATGATCTACCCTCCATTTTATTGCATTGTCAATATCATATATATGCTGACAATGTTCAATTATACTTTAGTTTCCCTATTGGCATGATTGAAGATACAGTTGTAAAACTAAACGAAGATCTATGTCCTATTCTCGTGCCTAAAGGCACTAATAATACCCATAATATCATACGGCTGTGAACTGTTTACGGATTCTGACTCGTACTCGTTTCAAAAACTAAAAGTTGCTTTCAACTCAATTGCGCGGTATGTTTTCAATGCTCGTAGATTTTCATATTTCATCTGAAGCTCGTCAACTCTTTGGATGTGACTCAGAGACTTTTTTAAAATATCGTTGTTGTGCTTTGCTCTTCAAAACTATTCACGTGAATAGTGTTTAACAAAATTCATTTACATCACGCAGGCAATTTTTCATTTATGCTATTAAGCTCTGGAATGGTTTACCCATTCGTATGAAGTCCTTAATCGAACGCCGTAAATTCCTAACAGCTTGTTTCGAATACCTCTCCAGTTTGAACTGATTTAACTTCTTGTTTTAATAAGTCCTTTTCTTTTCTCTCTTTCTTAGTTGCGCTTAATTTTTCTTTAACTCGAAATTTTGTTTTCTTTTATTTATTATATGTATTTTCTTATTGTTCTCTTTAATATTAAATAAGCATCCTTTTCTTTAAATGTTGTATTATGTTATTTTATATCCTGTACTAATTATAAGTTTACCTTGATGAACTAATAAACTAAACTAAACTAAACTAAACTAAGTTCACATTTCCTGAGTCGAAAGTCCAAAGTCAAACATTTGGGTTTAAGCTTAGTTGGAAATCTAATATACGAGGGGCGTTCAATATATTCTCGGTATCGATATGAAGGAAAATGCGAATTCAATTTAAATTGTTTTTATTTTTCAATATGATCTCCCCTAACATCAATGCATTTGTTACATCTTGAGATAAGCTTTTTTAAACCCTCAAAATAATAAATTTCCTCATTCTCTGCAAAATACCGACTTGAGTTCTTCATCATCCGAAAATCTTTTTCCACGAAGACATTTTTTCAAATCCGGAAACAGGAAATAATCACTAGGGGCAAGGTCTGGACTATAGGGTGGGTGTTGGATTTCTTCGAAAAAACAATCTCGCGCAGCAGCCTTGGAAACTCGCGCCGTGTGAACAGGAGCGTTGTCATGAAGAAGCAACACACCCGCTGCGAGTTTACCCCGTCTTTTCTTTTTAATTTCCTCCCGCAAATTATGCAAAGTGGAAGCGTAGGATATGGCGTTGATGGTTTCACCTTTTGTTTTGTACTCAATGAACAAGATTCCCTTTGAGTCCCAAAAAACTGTGGCCATGAGCTTTCGGGCAGACGGAGTGACTTTGAACTTCTTCGGGGGGTCTGTTCCTTTTTTATGCCACTGCATGGACTCTTGTTTACTTTCAGGGTCATAGTGGTGGACCCATGTTTCGTCCCCAGTAACAATTCGATCCATAACACCGTCCGCGTTCTCACTACACATCTCCAAAAGCTCTCTACAGCATGCGATTCTCACTTTTTATCTGAGGCGCTGTGAGCATTCGTGGCACCCACCTTGCACTGACCTTTGAAAGGTTAAGATGGTCATGAAGAATGGTGTGAATGGTACCAATTGAAAGCTTGGTGATCTCTGCCATCATTTTCACCTTTATTCGGGCATCCTCAAGAACAAGTTTTTCGACTTCTTTGATGCTTTCTCCCGTACAAGCAGTAGCCGGAGCGCCGGAGCGGGGGTCGTCCTCAATGCTCTCTCTGCCTCTCTTGAACTCACTTGACCACTTTTGCACAGTTGATAATGAAGGTGCGGAACCCTGGTAAACAGCCACCATCTCTTCATGAATAGTTTTTTGACTTTTTCCTTGCTTAGTGAGAAATTTAATTACAGCGCAATGCTCAATTTTCACCATCATCGTCTCAGTTGCCATTATGATTCTGTTTAACTAGAGATAAAACGCGAATTAATAATCACATTTATATGAAATTTTACATGAATGCACTAAAATAATAGTATTACTTGGTAAATACGTCAATTTATATATGCAACCACAACTTCACCCCGATACCGAGAATATCTTGAACGCCCCTCGTACAAGAAATGACTAAGGAAACCACAGTTGCACTCTTCATCTGCAAGAATGGCCTACAATCGTGTGTTACTAACTGGCTAAGTGTACATCGCGATCATAAGACCGATATTTACTTATGAGACCAGGCAATGGCACCTTTGATAAAGCGATAAATCGTGATAATTGCATTAGCGAAGTATCACCTCCACAGCGCTGGACATTATTTTTCATTTGACACCCTTCAATAGTTTTAGCAGATAACCGCATGCTAAGTTACGCATATAAGACGATTCCAGAAAAGGTAGACTACAACAATATGCTCCCATGTCACCACTTCTTCTGGGCCATTCTGGGTTTTGGGTTGAGGCCAAACCCATTTATTCAATTAAGACTAAGCCTATGATTAAGGAACAGTCAAAGGAGGAAAGTGCTGCACTTGAAATTTAAAACGGTGAGGTTTGAGTTCGCCGATGGTCAGTAGGAATGGGAATATAGGAAATTGGTTTATTTAAATTATAAGAGATGCGGTAGGCGGGTAGGGTAAGTTGATATAGAAGAAACGAAGCGGAAAAAGAGTTGCAAAACGAAAACGAATCTGAGAAGAGTCGATGAATGGACAGAATGTTTTCAAATTGATTAGGTTGAGGTGGTTACTTATACTTACTTACTTGAAGTAGCGCTACAGTCCGGGGGTGAATCTGGGCTTCAACCAACAAGCGTCTTCAGCCAGCTCGATCTTTAGATAACTGCGTATAGCTTTGCATGCAAAGTTGGGTTGAGGTCTCCATCCATGCGTGCGCGATCTATGCAGCGGCCTTCCTCCACTGCGCTGTCCGTCGAGGGCAAATCCGAAGATTTTTCGGACCGGAGCAATGGTGTACATCTGATCTACATGATCAAGCCATCTTATGGCTAAGTCGATGTCGCTCCTCCTCCACTCACCCATTTATGGAGATTCTGCCTCATGCTCCATACAATGACATTCCACCTCTCACCTATTTGCGGCCAGCTCAACACTTCCAGATTATGCTTTGTCTCCGCCTACACCTGAGTGCGTCGAATATTCGACGGGGACGAATCCACTTTCGCACTCGTGTAGTAGCAAGAGTACTTAACGATTTTAACATCCCCAAATCGGCTGATCCAGGTGGTACATCTCCCCTTCTTCTGAAGAGCTGTTCTTCCTCGCTGGCAAAAATACTGCGTAAGCTATTTCGTCAATCTTATTCTTTAGGACACTTTCCGACCAGATGCGAAATAGCATTTCTCTAAAAAATGCGAATCTTCTTCTTTCTCCTACCGACCCACTGCACTGCACTTCTTTCGAAGATCGTGGAAACGCTGATAAACCGGCAGCTCAGGAAATATATCGAAACACGAAAACTTCTCAATGACCAGTAGTACAGTTTTCGTAGCAACAGGTCCACTGGTGATTTGATGGCATGTCTCACTGAAAAATGGAACCAATCCGGCGAAAGCAAGATGTTGCACTTTATATTTCTAAGGCATTTGACAGAGTTTGGCATCAGGCTTATTTTGTCGAAAATGCGTGCTTTTGGGATCGATGACTCTCTTCTAAAATGGATTAGAAATTACCTTTCGGAACGTTCAATTCAAGTTGTCTTGGATGGTTTCAAGTCTGATATTCACAAAATAAATGCTGGTATGCCACAGGGCTCCGTTCTATCTCGACACTTTTTTCAATTTTCATCAATAATGTCTTGCCTGCTACTTCTAATCCAATATGTTCCTTTGCTGACGAGAGTACTCTCTGTTTTTCACTTTCAGCAGAGTGGAAGTTAATGTCTCCAAAACGCAATGTTGTCTCCTGTCGTTAAAACGAAATTTAAATACCCAGCCATTTCCCATAAACGGCACTTGCATCGTCGAAATCGAAAAACTATCCATTCTCGGTATGTGTGTCAATGACAGCTTACGTTTTTATGACCACATATTCGATGTCGCCGAAAATGCAGCGAAATGTCTAGGTTTTCTCAAGTAATGTAATTTGACCTGGTCTCAATATATATCCGTCCAAAATTTAGGTACAACGCCTACATCTGGTCAGGTGCCGCAAAAAGGTTTTGCACTTGCTAACTAGGATCCAAAACTCATAGGTGATGCCAATATCACACAGTCATTCGACACCTTTGAACACCGTCGTAATGTCTTCTGTCTCAACTCATTCTATCGCTATTTTCACCACCAGCGCTCACCGAAATTTCCTGTAGCATTCCACTTTTAATCATAACACCCGTCTCGCTATGAATGCTCATCAGTATATCCCCAAGCCCACTTACGGACGTACTCTAAAATATCCTGATCCGTTCTTAAGCCGAAAAACTCGCTAATGGAAAGCCCTGCCGAGCTCTTTATCTAATAGTCATTCTAACTTGCAAGCATCTAAAACCAACGCACATTGGTATCTATCTTTCTTTTCTCGATAACTTTCCTTCTCCCGCGTAGACAAAGTCCTTAACTAACGAAAAGTTATATCTGTCGAAGGTGACATTCTGTCCGGAACGTCTTGTTGATAGCGTATAATTGGATAGACTTTTGAAAGATTTTACCCGTTGTGTTGGAGCTTTAGTTTTGCACTATTCTTTCAAAAACGATGTTAAAGTAATCGTATGATAGCGGGTCGGCTTGTCTAAATCTTTTTTTGATATCAAAGGCCTCGGTGGAGCAACGTGCATTCTCACAAGTTTGGCAGGGATGCCGAAACAAGACATTGCTCTGTATCGCTCGTCTCTATAAATGTTGCCATACGCGGCCTTAAGATCGACGTATTGGTGGTTTGTATCGATTTGGAGCTCATGTGTTTTTTCCGAGATCTGCAGTAGTGTGAATATTTGTCAATGGTGGAATTTTCTAGCCTAAAGCCAAACTGATATGGACCAATCAGGTTATTGACGAACGGTAGGATCTTGTAGGCGATATTAGGGAGACCTTTTCCTCTGTAGTTGGAGCAGTTCAGATGGTCTTCATTCTTGAGGATCGGACAAATAATGATGAATCTCCATTCATCGGGCATACTTTCGTCCGACCATATTCTACAGATGAGTTGGTGTATGCTCTTTGTCAAGTCAGCACCTACAGCTTTGAAGAGCTCGGCAGTCAGGCTGTCCGCCCCAGTAGTTTTATTGGACTCAAGCTTAGATATAGCTATCTTCACTTCATCCAGGTCGGGTGGACGTAATTTTTGGTTTCCATCGTCCAGACTGCCTGACAATGATATTTGGTTCCTGATCGTTGTTAACCTGTTTACAGAAATGCTCTTACCAAATCCTCACATCGACTGCGACTCTACTACAATGTTCCCTTATTCGTCACCACATGCTTTGGTTCGGTGTTTATGTCCGTTGCATGTTTTTTTTTTAACTTTTGGTAGAACTTTCGAGCCTCATACCTGCGGTAACATCTTTTAATTTCCTCAACCGCCAGCATTTCATGCTCCTTCTTTTTTGTCTTGAGATGGTGTTCATCTCTCTTCTTCTACTCGTAGAGGTCGTGAGCAGCTCTAGTCCATCTATGCAGCGCCACTTTGTATGAATCTTGCTTAGCTGCATGCGCTTGCCGGCACTCGTAGTCAAACCAGGAGTTTCATCGTCGTGGCCAGCATATTATAGGCGCCATATCTGATCGCATTTTGGCAACTTGATATTGGCGGCATAGGGCTTCTTAAGAGAATAAGGGAGACTCGATCGGAAAGCGATTTGATGATCTCTTGCGGTTGTAGCCGTCCGACGTCAAACTTTCTCATCGCATTTTGGCAACTTGATATTGGCGGCATAGGGCTTCTTAAGAGAATAAGGGAGACTCGATCGGAAAGCGATTTGATGATCTCTTGCGGTTGTAGCCATCCGACGTCAAACTTTCTCACACTATTAGAAATCGATGTCCGAGTCGATGTTGGCCCCTCGGAACGTTCTGACATCCATAATACTGGAGAAGTGTCGTGCGCCGATCGCAATATGATCAATCTGCTTGACGGTTGATTGATCAGGAGTTCTCCAAGTCCTCGTATAAACATAGCAAAGCAGGCTATACTTCTCGACAGCACTAAAGGTACCATCTCTTCCTAGCTTTGCTGGGACAATTTTAATGTCATAGCTAGGGCTCGCAGGTCTTGTCCAAGAGCCCGTAGGAGCTATCCTTGGTATCGTGATCTTTTCCTCTGTGGGAACGTGTGCGCATATAAGTCTAATGTTTTAAAATTTTGCCTTAATACGGAGTGTTACGAGGCGCTCGTTAACATGCCGGAAACTGAAGGCTTCTTGCCTAAGTCTGCCTCTAACAACAAATCACCATCCCAATAGGCGCTGCGTTTGTCGTCGATAACCATCTCGGTACTAGATGTCGCACTTTTTCATTCTCTTTTTGTCATCCCATTTTTTGGATGGCGTTAACTTCTGCTCCGCAGCAGTCCATTGCCTCCGCTACTTGTTCGGCTGCACATGGCCTATTAACTGACTTAAAATTCTACGTTCTAAGTTCGCTGTCCATATTTCGTTTGCAGTTGTTTTCAACAGTAGATCCGTCCATATACTTGTTGCTTCGTAAGGGTGTTTTTTTTTTTCAATGGCCGGGCACAACCTGAAGGCCAGATCTATTTTAGAATTGGTCCATTAAGGGCTCGTCCGCCTTTTCCAAGACTATGACTTTGTCTCGAGATAAGGTTACGATAAGGTTGTTACAAGATAAGGTCTAATTTGTTTTATTCTGAGATTTTACTTCACCATTGCTTCCATCTAGGTAATTCATCCGTCGTTCCGTTTATAGTGCTGTTATTTCTGTCTGCTGGTCAGCACTCAGAGGGACATCGTATCCGATGGTTACCACTTGGAGGTAAAATAAACACAATTGATGTGTAGAAACAGTCACAACACTGGACATTTTCAACTTGACTCCTCTCTTGGTGACTTGGTGATAAAATTGCCAATGCAACGTAACATAGAAGCAATATTTGGTCCATAAACTCGTAAAACATTTTTTGCCAAACATTTTCAGATCTGTTGGAGTGCAAATTAGGTTTACCTTAGCAAATTTGAGCATTCAGTTATATGAGTGAATCCAGAGAGATTTTGCCTAGATCCTGCTCTGATGACAAATCGTATCCAAAAGCGGTCAGGATAGTTGCATCCTTATTTTGCCCAGTCTATCCTATCGCACTTCTTGAACGGCAACGTACGTCATGTGCACGGTCGAAGGATCATCTTTTACAGTTTTGGTGTGCGGGGCTCATTAACCATGAAATCACACATATCCGAGGCCGTTTGTAGCTTCGAAAATGCAACATTTTTACGTGGTCCAATGCTACTATCAATAATCTGAACAATGCTTTAAGGAAGAATGTAAATATGTTATTATGCGAATATGCTGACGCTGTTTCGATGGAAACTCCTCAGTCCTCATCTCTTTTTCAACATACGAGATTAACAAGATGTCAGCGGATCTTAAATAACTAAACAGGTCAAGGAGTTACCACTGAATCAACCTCAGTTTTCGCCCTTGACTCCGTCTAAATGGTTCAACCTTCGAAGAAATTGTACCGCGTTTTGTGTGAAACCAACATTATGCACTGAGCACATCTTATTGGGCCCGCCAATCGCCGACAGTTTCTGTTATATTTTGCTGTTCCGCTCACAAAGGGACTTTGGACGAAGTTGAAAGACTTCCTCCATTCAAAACTATTCACGAACCACCTGCTGCCTCAGTGCGATATTTGTTAGAAACTGAGATAAGCAAGCGCTTTTCAGCTTAAGATCTACATTACAGTGATGACATACTCGTGCAGGTACATGTCTACACCTAAAGTTTTAGAACTTCAAGTGCGTGTGTTTGTCGACAAGAGAAATCGAATAGAGTATCGGGCTTAAGGTCGCATGATGTAGAAAACCAGGCACTAGACATGGCTCCGGGGTGTTTCCATGGCATGCTTACTATCACTAGGTTTTGCTCTTGGCATTATATGATTACAAGAATTTTTAAAAGACATCGTTTCCAAGGCATAAAATGATAGTCATTCCTTAAATTTTTTTTTTTTTTTTGTAATTTTGAAAAATGTTCATATACATTTTACCATACCAAATTGTTGCTTAAAAAGCACTCTAGCAGATGACATTATCCCCGAAAAATTCCTGTCTCCTTCACTTGCTTTCACTTAAGCTCTCCTCACTGAGGATGATTTAAATTTAGCGAATATTGTAGGCGGACACAGCCCCTCTTTGACATTGAGCTATAGCAAAAGTCAACATGAAAAGTATTCAGCAAAAAGAAAAAAAGAATGGAAAAAAGAAAGCTAAAGCGAAAAAAAAGTAAAAATTATTTGCAGCATCCAATTTCTTCTTCCGACCCTCGTGGCATTCGTTTGACTCCTAGACAAGAGCTCATTTGTATCTTTCCTTACATGTCATTTGACTTTAGATAAATTTCCGGCAAAATGAATCATTTTTCAAGCTAATGTCTCCTGTCTGCCTTCGCCGCATTCTTATTTTTTATTCTTTCTTCGTTGCCCTACGCCCCTCTGCCCCCCCTGCCGCATCCTCATCCTCATCATCATCCCCATCGTCATTCCTTTCCACCCACCGCCAGTATTCGTTTTTGAAAATTCTATTTGAGGTTTCATATCCTTCCTACCCCAACTCCAAATACCGTATACTCATCCCGTGCTGTGTGTGAGGGCATACATAAGATTTCTGTCATCGTTCTACAAAACCAACCACAACAGCCTCTTGTTTAATATATCATTTTGTGCACACAAAACGATAAGAACAAGGATAACAACGAGCGAAGAAAAAAAGAAAGTAGGTGGTGAAATTGTCCCATTGTTGTGCGGCGATTAAGTCAGCGCCTGGTTAAAATGGATGCTTGGCTAGAAGAATAAATCATTTTGGGCAGTTGCACTGCCAACACTGGTGACGGCACCACCAAAGATACGAATACGAGTACGAGTACGAGTACGACTGCGAGTACGAGTACGAATACGAGTATGAGTACCACTTAAAGGAATGGATATTCAGCCCACTTGGACCCACGTAAAATGGCTTTACTAAATTTTCTGAAATTCCACAATTTCTCCGATTGATGATTCACATTCCGTGTGTTCATTCTACCTTTGTGGATATTTTCAAAAGCAATCAACCAAAATCCATGAAACGTTCTCAAAGGGTACTATGAGTACGAGTACATGGTAAGCGACGACGACGACAGCAGATAAAGGATAAAGTATAAAGGATAAAGGATAAAGGATGTACTCGGTCTCATTCGGTTAGGAATTGTACAAATACTTGTTCGAAGTTCATAACGCGCGATTTCGGTCTGCAATTCCCTTCTTTTAAGACATCATCTTTTTGTGAGGATTTTTGTTTTCTCATTTTCATTTTCAACGGCCCCGTAAGCAAGAGAGAGCAGGCAGCAAAAATACAACGCAAATAACTCGCAAACTGAAAGGACGAATCAAGAACAGATGTTTCTTAGTCTGTGGTATATTTGTCACGTTTGAATGAATTCCAACGAACCAGATGCTCTGAAATAAGCCAGTTCGTATTATACGAATATGGAATCGACGAAGAAGAAGAACAAGCAAAAGAATCTCCTACTGTACTTTGTTCGGAGGGACTGAATTAAATGCCGGCTCGAAGGATATACGACTCCAAGTGATATATTGATTATAAGTGGAATTAGCTTGCTGAGCACGTAGCTCAGGAAGTTCCCTGAAATTGCTGTGTGATAATGTTGGCTTGTGTTTGTGTGCAAGTGTGTTTGTCAACAAGCAGATGCCAGCAGGATGGAAAATAGTCGAAAAATCCTTTAACTCTAATAATTATTAATATGATTCGGAAGCAGATTCTACGTATTATCTCCTTGGTAAAGTAACTTACGAGTAGATCGCCACCCTGCGGCTGTGCAGATGAAAATTGTCTCTTCGAAAGTTTTCAAAGCGAGATAGTGACTATTTACATAGAAATTTATTTATTGCTACTTAAACGTGTCCATTTGGCTTGGTTTTTTTTTTTTTTTTTATTTAAGCAAAATACGTGCTCTGGGAAGGATTCCACAAAAAACGATTTAACTTGAGAGTTGAAAAAGTTTTAAGTTTCCTGCATTTAATGGGCTTTACAAATGATGTGTCTTCATAAGTGGAACTCGTAGTTAAAAATCAAGCCGGCATATAGGCTCTATCGTTGACTGATAGCCTTAGTCAAAGGATACGTGCTTAGCCGTTTGGTTAACTGCCCGACATCGTAAAACCCTGTATATTGTGAAGCATCGAAAATCCTCGGATAAACCAAAGCTTAAGCTGCAGCCTTTAGTCCCTACAAAGCGGAAACTACCACCCAAGAAGTCCGATTGGATGGCCTCCACATAAGAATTATATATGGTATACCTACTCGTATATCTATAAATGACATCCCGATCAATGCTGAAAGTGAAAACAAAAGCCTCCTCCTAAATAAAAATTCCTTCTACAAGTTCTTCGAACAGATATATGAACAATGTCCTAAGCCCGATGCTAAGATCCTTTTTCGCAATTTATACGCTAACAGACCTGACTATCTGTTGAAGAAAATATTATCAATCTAACACAACCACAATCACATTGCACAATCACTGGCACTGCTCCTAATTGTGAATTTATGGAAGTTTTAAGGAACCCACATCAGCTCGGATCATTTCCTTTTTGCAGGCAGAGTACGAATGCGGTATTCACACTTCACAGGCACACGAAGCAGTCTTCCAAAACTCCTTGTCCTATATGTACTGCCAATATCGAACGGAAAAAACCACAAGAAAAGTCATCAGAGGCGCTTAATCTGATGTGTAAGGTTTTAATCGACCATCGCAACAGGTTCTGGTTCAAAAAAGTGTCCGGAAAACGCATGCGGTGAAACAAGAGGATGCAAGGAATGATCAGAGCTAGAGATCGGTTTCTTAGAAAAAAAAAAAAGGAAACACTCCTCTGTTTCTGACCAAATAATTTCTGAAGTGTTACCAAAAAGTAAAAATGACATAACAAGGAGACAAAATCTTGAAAACAAGGAAGCCTTGAGTGGAATGGGAATGGTGAAGACGAATAATATTCAGCGTAAGCCAGAATGAACCATTCAACGCGGACGATGATCGACAACAACTTCGACTATCCGTCCAATAAAGTTGCGTGAGCAGTCGGACTGATTAAAAGCAGCGAGGATTTATTTCCTGAGAAACTTAACACACCACATCAACAGCATGGATTTTGGCTAAGCAAGTTCACCATTGAGCTGATAACCAAGAACTACAAATCGATACATACTGCCTGTTCGTTGACTTCAAGTCTGGATATGAAAAAATTTAATGGCCCTTGTTGCGCCGAGAAAGGAAGGGAATTGGAGAAGTACAACGTTGATTCGCTATCTATTAATCGAACCACTGTATCATATTCCCTAGTATAGACACAGCGGAAGAAACGATTCCTAAAAGATTCATGTGGCAATACAAAAAATCCAATTGTAGAAAACTTAACAGCTCCTTTATTTATTTTCACTGGTCGTTGTGCTTACAATAACAATGTGAGTGCCGCTGCTGTGATCATATACACTATTTTATTTGGAATGAGATCCCTATCCCCCATTGGAGGAGAAAAAAGGCTATCAGATTTAGAGGACTACCATTTTGGTCTAACAGGATTAACACAACAGAAGAAATGTGGCAAAGCCTTTCTTAAACCTGTGAAGGTTAAATTGTTGGTGGTTTGTCAAAAATATTAGAAATTCCGAATGCTCATGTACAATGAAACTCCAACTGTCAACTATTTGGACAAACGCGACCTATTTCCTATGTAGGCTACGCCTCAGTTAAGGCGTGTTGAATCTTCTATAGCACTGATCTACTATTACACTCTTGTGTATAATATTAGCAAGAGTACCGCTGCCTGGTCCAAAAAGGATATCCTTACTCCTTATTCTAAATATGAGTCCATCGGGCTGGCAAAATAACTACGCAAATTGTTCATCGGACTATTCCCCAAATAAGCGAATCTTTTCCTTCCTTATCACTCAAACCCATTGTGCTCACCCCGTTTCCTTTCAAGGCCATTCAAACCCTAACAACCAAAACTTCCATCCACCTAACCCAAGCGAAGTAAGGATAGCAATATCTAAGATTAAATCCAGCAAAGCTGTTGAACTTGACTGCTACCGGCCGAGGTATTCCAAGCTGCTGGAAGTATTTGTGGAGACCTGGTCAGAAATGTGTATGCCTGATGAATGAAATCTTCACATCTTTTGCCCGTTCCACAAAAACGGAAACCTTCACAACTGCACCAACTATAGAGACACAAATCTCCTTAATATTGCGTACAAAATTGCGAAACCATTTGTCGTCGCACTGATTTCCTGTTGCAGACCAGGAAATTATACAGTCTACCAAATCTTCACACTGCGGCAGATCCTGGAGAAAACTCAAGAAGTCCACATCGATACCCCTCATCTTCTCATCGCATCGATTTTAAGGTGGCAGCACATGACAGCATTTACAGAGACGAGCTACATTGTGCCGTGTCGAGATCTGGCATCCCTACCAAACTCGTCCATCTGTGTAGAATAACGATTGGCTGCTCCGTCAAAGTCGGTTGCAACTGAACCGAGACCTTTGATGTCATAAAGTGTTTTATGCAATGCGGCGGGCCGCCGTGTGATTTCTTCTATATTATACTCGAAAAAATTGTGCGGGACTCAGTCTGCGCAAATGCTACCATACACCTCGAGCATCGAAACTATTATATTGTTTACTCGTTCTAGCTAACGGGAGTTGGTAACAATTTTGATTTGCTGCACCTTAAAATCGTCACAAAATCTAGAAATTTCTTGGTATAGACGGCAAAATATAATTTTAAACACTTAACGGCTTTACCCGTACTCGTGGTTTTTACTGGATAAAATTTGGTAAGTTTTGTAAGCCCTACAACTACAAGACTGAAGTGGTCTGCATGAAGAACTTTTAGTTACTTTTGGCGATACTGTGCAGGATTTCCTCTTTCTTTCCAGATGGTGCTGAAAAATGGAAACATTTGAGACAGCTATCGATATACTCGTATGTCTTTATTTTAAATTTCAATTGCAGAAACCAGTAAGTTTTTCTGAGGAAATCATAATATTTCATGGCGAGTTTGAATAATGCTTCGCTCCATGTTGCAAGGAACATAAAAAAATACATTTTTGTTGAACTGGAGTTGTTTAATTCAAAACGATAACACTCTTGTTTTTGCAAAAACTCAACCATTCGCTTTATTGTTGGATCCCTTTGTTGGGATGCTGCCAGGACATGTTCAAATGAGTCTGATTCTATGACCGAAATATTGTGACCCCTACTTACAGCGTCAGCGTGGTTTATCCGGTTGCTATCATGGTGTTCGGTTAAATAATAAAAATCTTTAAGCTCTTAGGCCCAGCGAAAAATCCTTAGATTCAACAATTTTTTGTATAACGTTAAAATTAAAATCTTCGAAGAGCATAAATTTCTATTGTAGCTCGTAAGAGTGATATTTTGATTCGATTTCGGTAGCGGGCTTGGGAAAAAAATTCTCCTGCCATTGCAACAATACTGCCCCAAATTTAAGTGCGCTTACATCGCAATGCAATTTGGTTTCCGCATTGGGAATCTAAATGCATAACAAAGGAGCAATTAACAGTCTTTGCTTCAAGGAATCGAAAACCGCAATTTCTTCGTCGGCATATCTCATGTAAGTTGAATATATTTTTAGATCAAATCGTACAAGGGTTTTGACAAAAAGAAAATTTTTTTTTTTAAATTTCCTGAAATAAGAACAAAGACCAAGAAATTATTGCAGATTCTTCGTGTTGAAAGTAACCGTAAATTCCGCTAAGTATGAAGTTCATTTATATTTGGTCCAATTCCCGCGCTAGATACTTCCTATACGAGATACTTAATTTTTTGGAATATAAGAGGACATTTGCCGAACTTCAATTGAAATAGCTATTACATAGTAAATCATCTATGTACATCAGGGCTGTCCAACCGCTAGTAATCCGAGGGCCGCCATACGATAATAAAAATTATCCGGGGGCCGCAGCCAACATAAAAAACATTTATTACTGTTTAACTATGTTTTATTGAAATATTAGGCAACATTAACAAAATTATGTACATATTTCAATGAGAATTTTGCGGCCACTCTGATTCCTTAACTAATTTAGCTACTGGGTCTACAAGTAAGTTTCCAGCGTTTTTTTTCCAAAATTTGAGGTTTTATTATGAAAACATAGTTATAATGCTTTATTCAAAGTATCGTCCATCGGAAGCTACAACTTTCCACCATCTTTCTGGCAATTTATGAATTCCGGACCAAAAAAATTTCTCGTCTTTCGAGCCCAAGAACGTATAGAGCCAATTTTTGATTTCCTCTACTGAGCTGAAGCGTATTCCCGTAAGAGCGTTCTCCATCGAACGAAACAAGTGGTAGTCAGATGGTGCCAAGTCTGGACTGTAAGACGGGTGAGGCAGAATTTCCCATCCACTATTTTGCAAATAGTTTTTCACCGAAACCGCAACATGTGGCCGAGCGTTGTCGTGATGAAAAGTGACGGACTCATGCCTGGTCTCATATTCTGGCCGTTTTTCTTTTAATGCCCGCTTCAAACGAATTAGTTGGTTTCGATATAATGGTCCTTTGATAGTTTCACCACTCGGAAGCAGTTCGTAGTAGACGACACCCTTTTGATCCCACCATATGCAGAGCATGACCTTATTCACGTGAATATTTCGTTTCGGCGTCGATTGGGCGGGCTCGCAGGGCTTTGTATACGATTTTCTGCGTTTAGGATTATCATAATAAATCCATTTCTCATCACCAGTGACAATACGATGCAAAATGATTTATTTTTATACCGCTGCAGTAACATTTCGGACATGCAAAATCGCCGTTCGACGTCTCTTGGCTTCAATTCGTACGGCACCCAGTTTCCAACCTTTTGAATGAATCCCAGTGCTTTTAGGCACAGGGAAATGGCTTGTTGCGTGACGCCCAATGATGCAGCAAGTTCCTCTTGAATCTGACACGGATCCTTATCCAGTAAAGCGTCCAATTCCTCGTCTTCGAAACTTTTCGGCTTTCCGGGGCGATCTTTGTCTTCAACTCCAAAATCACCACTTTTGAACCGTTTGAACCACTGGCGGCACGTCGATTCACCAATACATTCCGCCCCATAAGTTTCCGAAAGCAAACGATAGGTCTCAGCCGTACTTTTCTTCATATTAAAGAATAAAAGCAGCGCTTCCCGCAAATGACGTTTATTTGGCTGCAAACTTGCCATAATTTTGCTCGATAAAATGTACGACACCGATAGAACTGCTCAAATATAACGCTGCAAAGTTGTTGACAGATACAAAACCTACAAATAAAACACATGGGGTCTGACATTTCTGCCCGGGATCCACTGGTAGCGCCATCTATGACAAACGCTGGAAACTTACTTGTAGACCCAATATATCAATATCAACGTTTATAGTAGCCAAATGGAGTAAATTTGACAACCTTTGCAATGACCATGTTAACTTGCAATGTTTTGGCCTTTATCCTGCAGTTTTAAGTTGACTAGTCATGTCAGTTAAAAATGCAAGGTCTGATTAAAATGTGGAATCCTGCATTTGATGCTCAAGTTGTTCTGTATCAGACTTCACTTCATTTTTAAGAAATATTGGTAATTCTTTCCGAAGAGCAAAAAAAAAGTTTTAAGCTTTTTCCGGAACTCAACTAATGGATATCTGAATGGAGAGTTAAGTCGCTATATGCAGCATCCATGTAATTTAAGAAATCATTAAATTTACGATGTGTCAGAGATCTACCACCTCTATAATGTTGATAATTTTTACAACTACTTTCATAGCACTGACGTTACGTATATTTTTTCCACAGAGTAGTTCTTGGTGTATTATGCAATGAAGTGTTGGCCAGTTAATATGGTTTTGCTTTAATAGTCCACAAGAGCTGGTTTGTGTTTCCGTCATAGCTTTCGCTCCTCTGTTACAAGGCAGCAACACTTATCGAATCCTCCATATTTTACAACGGAATTATGAACAGCTTTAAAAATGTCGCTACCTTTTGTAGTCCCATGTAGAGATTCCAGGCTAAGGAGCTCTTCGCTTACAGTGAAATCTTCTTGAATACTTCGAACAAATATAAAAAGTTGACTAATATCTGTCGAATCAGTGCTCTCATACAAACACAAGGAAAAGTATTTATATTTTTCCATTAAATGCAATACCTTTTTGGAAACATATTGGTCCATATGATCTACTCTCCTTGCAACAGTTTGATGAGATAAAGCCACTGTGTCGATTTTTTCCGCTATCTTCTGCTCATTAAATTGTTTAGGCATTTTAATTGCACATTTCTTTTCTAGCATGCCATCGCTATATAGTTTCTTGGCTTTCACTAACTCCAATGCTACTGAGTACGAAGCGGTTAAATGTTTCTGTGGTGCTAAGTTTTGTAAAAAATGTGTGTCTCCTCTTCTCAGACATGGTTTTTTTAAAATAAATAATAAAAAATATTGTAGGCATTCATACTATCCATAAAATGAAAAGTATTACATATGTATGATTTTTTTGAACTTTAATTTGCAAAAAAACTTTTTCCTAGTTAAAAGTACAAGCAGTTTATTATTTTTTATTTTTAGTATACAAATATTAATCCGAGCCTCATATCATTTTGGGAGACGAAATCGGAGTTTCGAGGCACGACATAATATGCGTAAATCCGAATCGAAGAATTTAACTCTAATACTCTTAAGCTAACGTATTGCATCACCCGTGAAATGAAGCTGTTAGGTGAACTTTAGAGCTGATGATGCGGTTTCAAAAATTGACTGTGATAGTTTGTGCGAAAAATTTCCTTTTATAGAGCTTGGTTGACCATTGAATTTATTTTCGTCGGTCGCAACTACCGCTACTTGGGAGCGACAATTCGATTGTGAGTGTTGATCGTCCTTGTTTTCCTCGGTCGGTTTTAGGAGAAAAACATTTTGAAGTTTGCACGCTTGTCTTCCCTTGCATTACCTCAACAATCAAATGACGTAAGCGTTTATTATTTGATAGCAATTAATACTCGTATTTAACGTTTCATAAAATTATATATGCATTATTGAAAAATGCATCGCGGGCCTTTATGTGGCCCGCCCGCATGCGGCCCGCGTGGTGTGATTCGGACATCTTTGATGTACATCAATAGGTTTCCCGATCGTATAAGTTTGTCGAAAATGGTATTAATATATTTACATATGAAAAACTGCGGTCGCGCTTTTTTAACCCAAAGGACATACACAATAATTCAAACTCTCCCAATGGTGTTACAAAAGACGTATACCGCAGTGTCCATACTAATACTCCTTTTCAAGTCAAATGATATATACTTTTTGTAAAATATGGTATATCAGCACATGAATTTTATTATTATATTATTAAAAGGACCCGTAAATGTGAACTATGTTAAATACATTCAAAACATTTTATTTGTGCGGCATTTACCCCACATGTATTGATAATTACGTGATCCTTGTACCAGAAATGAGCCGAGATTGTACTTAGTCCAAATGTGCCTTTATGGGCTACTTCCACAGTTTGATATGGCTTACCGATTTCGCAGTGATACTGTCTCCGCCATTTCCTCTTTGCAAGTAGGACTTTAATTGTAATGGGTGTTTCGTTAGAGGCTTATTTCTTGAATCGGCACAACTTTTTTCAGCAACAGCCAATTTGGTGGCTGACAGTTAATTTGTGCTCGGTTTCACCATTTCAAAATAAATAGACTTATGCCAGAATAAAGCTTGAAAATTATGCAAATTTGTTTCGAAAACCGCGGTTCAGTTCGTGAAACTCACCGTGCGCTACGTTCATTTTACAATTGACATAATCGTCCATCTGAGCAAGTAATTCGAATAACCATGCATTGTTTTCACATCACGCATTCTCTAATTGAAAATACGCATCAGTAGAGTCAGCTTTCTACTGCAGTATTGAGAACGACCTAAACGAGTCCATTCGTATTCATACATAGCAATTGGAGGTGCGTGTATTCACCTTACGGAAGGCTCTTCGCTTGAGTTTGCAAAATGCAGCTCATGCAAGAGCAAAAGCCATTTGAATATCGTGTACATCCTACGTCCGATGAAAAACCGATTGCTCTTGAACCCCCTCTTCACTACAAAATTCATTTCAGTGATCGTGTGATTTAACACCTTTGGATTATTTTCTGCAGGGATTTGGTAAGTCGCTAAACTACGTCGATAAACCAGAGATGACAACTTGGAAACTAAAATTCGCCGCGAGATCAATGCGACCTCAGTTGTTCGAAAAAGTGGTCAGGAACTAGAGTTCTATATTGCACTCTATTCAAGCCATATGTCTGAAATCATATTTAGAAGTTAATGACATAAATTGCAAATCCTTCCCGTGAAGCTAATACCAATGCCATTACTACAATTTGTACACACCAAAGTTCTCGGAATTTATTCAGAAAATTAAAAATATAAGTTTATTCATCTAAATCTATATTATTCCCTTCAAAGTAATCCCCATCGACTGCAACACACTTATGCCAGCGCTTGATCCAATCCTCGAAATATTTTTTATATTCGGTTTTCGGTATTTCCATCAGTGCTTCCTGCGATTTTTCCATTGATGAAACGCGTTCCCGGCTGATGAAACGCGTTCCCCGTATTGGTCTTTTAACTCGATTGAACAGAAAGAAGTCACAGCGAACCAAATCAGGTGAATTCGGTGGCTGTTGGATGGTATTTGTTGCATTTTTCGTCAAAAAATTACGAATAATGATGGCACTGTGCGACGGTTCGTTATCATGGTGCAAAATCCACGAGTTTTCTGGCCTCTTTCGTCGAATTGCTTCACGCAAACGTCTCATAACGCCCAAATGATACTCTTTGTTTACTGTCTGGCCTTCGGGGAAAAATTTTGCAACGCTAAGATTTAGAGTAAGTGTCAACAACAGATTTACCAACTTAACAAAATAAATATAACTCAAATCGGAATAATGGGAACGCCACACGGTGGTGTGGTACGGAAACTTTTGATCAAAGTGGTATATTTATGTTAGTCCAATTGCTCCGCTAGACACTTCGTATACAAGATACGTAATTTTTTGGAATATAAAAAGGCAATTTTTAAACCTCAACAGAAATAACTACTAGTAAATCATCTATATACATCATTAAGTTTCCCGATCGTATAAGTTTGTCGAAAATGGTATTACCCCCGGGCGCGTTTTTTAACCCAAAGGGCATACGCAATAATTCACTTTCCCAATGGTGTCACAAACGACGTATGCTTAATTGAATTTTCTTGCATTTTTACGTGGTGGAATCCACTTTTCAAATCCAATAAGGAAAACTATGTTTTACTGGGCAATTTATCTAGATGGTCCTCAATCAAACGCAGCGGAAAATGATCTTTTATCGATATTTTACTCAGTCCGCAAAAGTCAAAACATAGCCGAATTTCACCTGTTTTCTTCTTGGTAAGGACGATTGGGGAGACATACCTAGAGTTAGTCTCTCGTATAAAGTTATCGGTAAAAAAATTATCTAGGATTGCATGAAACAATTCGGGAATCGCCTGTGAGCGCAGTTGAAAACATAGTACGTGTTGGTTGGAGATATTTTCATTTCAAAATTTTCCGTTTGACTAAATGTTGGATTTTCTAAATTTTCATTAATTTTCAAAAAGGACATTTGTTCAAGATCATCGCTTGTGTCAGTTTTGATAATCTCTTCAGTGTTCAGTCGTTTTTCCTTTTGATACTTACAAACCTAGTGTTGCTTACAATTAATTTTATATTGGTTTCTGAGAGAAAATTACGGCCAAATATAACTACATTGTGTCATTAGGTACTACGATATGTAAAGGTCTATGTAAGTTCACAAACCCTTTGTTAATTTTAAGGCTGCAAAATGTTTTCCTAGTTTGCTCAACCTACTATTATTGATTCCCACAAAATTGTGCACTGGTACTACCAAATGCGGTGGAACATATTATTGTTGTATTGTATAAAACTGATTGGGCTTCCCGTATCAATCATCGCCGTAGCATTAACCTTTATTGTTACTATTGAAGAATTGTTTGCCGGAAAAAGAAACTCCAAGGTATGTTGGAAATCGTCTAGGTTTCCTGGCAAAAATTTCATCTCCCGTTGATTGCTGTCAACCATCATAACCATCATCATAACGGGGGTCTGTTATGAGTAATTTTTGACAGTATGCCCCTTTTTACGGCAACGATAGCATGATCCCCTTTCAGCTGTGAGCTTTGGACACTTGTTGGCTAAGTGTCCATCTTCATTACGATTATAACATTTGATGCATAACCTCTGCTGTTGTACCGTTGGTTTCAGCGTGGTAAAGGTTTTGTTAACGGATTGTACATATAATATATGGCTCTGTACTCATCTTCTGGAATTGTATCAGCTGTCAAAAGAATTTTTTTATTAGACAGTGAATTGAGTATACTTCTCACGATGTAGTTGAGGAGGCCCTGTTCGCCGACGTCGGCAACAGATGTGATCTCATCTGTTGTATTGTTGCATATGCTAAGAATGTATTGTTGCATATTTCCTTCCTTTAGCTTCCTGCCGTTCCTGAGACTGTTGTTCATGTTGGAAGCTGTTGTATGCATAAGAACTTCCGATAGCAAGGCACCTTTGAAATTACTTCCAGTTCGACACATTAATGATTTTGAAAATAGTTGCGCAGTGCCTTTCAGAAACGTCTGAGCATATATATGCACTTAAGACGTACACCGTCAGTACTTCAGCATATGAGGATGTAGGCAATGATTCGTCCACCTCCCCGAATGGTGTGTAGTGCTGCGTAGCTGCGACCTGGCAAACGCTCGAAGCTGCTTCTTCTTCTCCACAAATTCTGTCACCACCTGGTCCTAGTCTTCTGTCGCGGAGTTCACCACATCATCGCGTAACTGATTCACAAAACTGCTTGACTCACCATCGGCTTCTGGAAATAGCTCTTCCAGCTGTCCTTCTATCTTGTTCTTGACCGCCTCTATAAGCCGATCTTTGGTAACTGCAATACTTTTGTTCCCGCTGTAATTAAGTTCAATTTTAATAGGGTGTCTGGCGGAAAATTTTCAAGTTTAATATTAAATATAAAAACTACAGCGTTATTCTAATATTTTATCTATACAAAATGGAGTTTGATAATGCAGCCAGCATTGTTTGGAAACCATTGCTCTCAACACACTTGAACTCTTAAATTTGGGCCAATAATCCCTCTGGCAGAAATTGCACACCACACTGTCGCTATCTACAATACAAACGCTTTTGATGGCGTTCTCTAGAGTTTTTTGAACGCTAGTATCTTATATTCTGCTTATTAACACAGCCATCGATATAAAAATGTGTTTCATCAGTAAACAATATATTTCCAAGCGTTCATGATGTTCGAAAACCTTTCAGCATCGTTCCCGCTAAGA
The DNA here is from genome assembly GCA_963966105.1 of Volucella zonaria. Classification (NCBI taxonomy): domain Eukaryota; kingdom Metazoa; phylum Arthropoda; class Insecta; order Diptera; family Syrphidae; genus Volucella; species Volucella zonaria. The sequence goes on along the minus strand of OZ014533.1, from coordinate 180,681,198 downwards.
TTTCTCGTAAGGAATAGGCATTTTCGTTGAGAAACTGGATTTTACGAGTAAATGGGTAAAAGTTTAGCTTCTTTTTCAAAATAACGTACAGTGTTGATTTTGTTATTCCAGGAAGCTATCTTTCTTATCGATTTACGCAGATTGGGCATAATTTCGCGTCGAACTTGCTGCTGACGATGAAGTTTTGGTTAACCAAACTTTTAAACCTACGACCAGATTAGCGTGCTCGTGGAATATTGAACTGAGTACAAAACGCGCGACGTGCACGAACCAACGAGTCACCCCACTTTAAATATTGTTCAACCGCGAACGCGCGGTACGCTCCCGACCTGACTCATTGCGACTGGCTAATCGCCAAATCACGCGCGTTGAACGATACCCCTCTTACTCACCTTACTTACTTAGAGGGTCACCGCCCAATTATCAAGGCTTCACCCATCAATGACGTTGTCTAATAAAAAGCGGGGGCAGAGCATATTACTGGTCTTATTGTAAACATCTTCAGATGACGCCACGGATGGTTGCTACGATTTGATCAATTACAAGTTGCCGGTCATAGGTCTTGTCGGCGACAAGACCACCGGTGGTCCCTACCAGGACTTAAATCGCTGTACCATGGGAGTCAGGAGCCCCCCGGGTTTCGGTCCGGGCCTGACTTGTTGAGGTACGCCCCCTTGTGGGAGCGTCATGGTGGCTGTGCTTTAAACCCAAAGTCGCGGGAAGGTTAGTTTGACCCAATGTAGAATTGCAGTAAGTACTGGGTGCTGTGACCATAAGAGCAGTAAGAGATTTTAGGTCGGCTTTGACACAGTTCCGAATCATCAAAATTATTGGCGCAGAGCAATTGCAAGGCGTATATTTGCTCCCATGGATGTACGGGCATCCCGCAAACGTAAGTCTACACGACAGGTGTTTACTTTAAAAACCAGAGACTATTTTTCTTACTTACCTCACCGCAATTACAATTTAAAGTTGAAAATTTTCCACTGGACACTATTCAGAACATCTTGAATATATTGTTGCTATCTGATGCCAGGAAAGAAACCTATCGCTTGCTCTCTTGAAAGTTAAGTATGGAGAAAATTCAATGGTACACTTACGAGAACAAATTACAATAGAAAGGCCAACACGTGTCGTAGCTAGACGGCTTCATACGTCGTGCAAAAAATAAGACATGACCTGAAAAACAGGAAATTTAAAGCTCTTGATGCTGTAAGCATAGAAAACCGAGGGAAACAAAAGTGATAAGGCCGAGAATCTTAAGAAATTTATGAAATAAAAACGATTCTCAACATGGTTATCAAAATCGAAACTCTGCGTAAGACCATACAATAAAACTAATCCCTCTGTGCAAACGCTTTCAAGGGTTCAATCACACGCAGAAGTATTGCCAGAAAGAGCCACGTTGTGTGAAGTGCGCGAGAAGTCGCCTCTCCAAAGACTGTAAAGTAAGCAAGCAGTCCTCTGCGACGTATATTAATTGCAAGGGAGAACACCTAGCTATCGAGGTTGCGACGTGGCCAGGGAGTTGCAAAAAAGTCGAGATAAATTCCTAAAGCCGCAAAATGAGCACTAACATGTGACAATTAGGAAAAAGTCTAAGCCATGGGTTTCCGGTCCGAAAAATATAAAAGAAAATGTGATGGAAGAAAACCCATTAAGCCTTAAACGGAGGTTACCGGGTAAACGAACATATGTCCAAGCCGCAAAAATACATTTGTGGGTGGCCGCAGCTTAAGTGGTGATATATTGGCGTCTAAATCGGACGGTTCGCGGTTCAATACCAGACGAGCCTTAAAGACATTCTTTTTTTCCGGCAACTAAATTCACGTAAGATGAGTGGTTGCCGAGAATACAACAAGAAGTCCAACTACACTAATAATTCAGCCTGCTCAGGCATTTTAAGTGTAGTCATACCCACTTGAGTCTTAAGTTCTTAAAAAAACATAACGGAAGGACTGAAAACTCAGCGGACCCTGCTTCTCTTGCCTACTCTACTATGCTTAAAAATCTTAAGGAGCAAATCAAAAGAAATAAACTTATTTTCGAGAAGTTAGCTAAGATCGAAAACAACTGAAACAATAAGAGAACTAAATCGAGAATATGAAGATGGAACACGTGCTTAAAGTACTTACCTGGACTTTTACAAAAACTTGACGAATTAGAAATATTCATACGAAAGAAGAATATTGGCGTGTGCTTGATCTCTGAAACCCATATGAAAAGGCGATCGTGTGCAGAAACAACAGGCTTTAGGGCTCATCACGCTTAGCACCCATCTGAAAAGACTAGAGACGGATCCTCTGTACATTAAAGAGTCTGTCAAATATACTGAAGACCTTAAAATCGAGCTCGAATCTGTGCAAATAATCACAGTACGTGCAATAAATAGACAAAATTTCCTTACCATATCAGCCATTTTCTGCCCACCGAGATATATTTTTTATTATTGGCGGTGAATTTAACGCAGAACCCACATTCTCGGGCTCTAGATGCATCTGACAGAAGGGGGAAAAATGTTCTATGAAGCTGGTATGGAGGACAATTGTGACTTCCATTCGACTGGTAGACCGACATACTAGCCGACTGATATACCCGATCAAAAATACCCGATCTTATCGAGATCTTTCTTTCAAAAGGAATGTCTAACAATTTCGTTGATGAAGGATTTTAACTTTCCTCTGATCATTCTCTAGTCAGCAATGAGTGAAACTCTATTTGAAAAACAAGAACACGCAACACTATCTGGCAGAAATATTAATTGGGAAGGCTACGAGAAAGAAATTGACGACAAAGTAGAACTGAACGTATCACTTCAGACACCCGATGAACTATAGGTAGAAGTCGAGGTTGATCACTTCATTGAAATCGTTCGATATGCTTCGTTGAATAACTCACCCTATCAAAAAAAGGAACCAACAAACTGCGGTCTAAATTCTCCACCGCAGATAAAAGAAACGGTAAGGGAAAAAAGAAAAGCCAGCGCCACCAATTAGAAAAAATAACAACGAATGGGTGAAGAGAGATAATTAGAAAGCGGAAATCTTCGCTACCCATCTGGAAAAGACTTTAATGCCCTTCGACGGTCAAGCACTACTTCACAGTATCAGTGAATCGGAAAGAATGTCAGACAATTACACGATGACAAATACAACGCTAAAGGAACTTAGCACTGAAATAAATAAATTAAAACCACGGAAAGATACCGGTTACGGCTTAAGGACAGAGAAGTCGTTAAAATATTGCCTAGAAAAGCATTAACTAAGTTTCTCTACATAACTAATGCTGGACTGTTGTTAGAATACGTTCCGAGTCAGTGGAAAATTGCCGAAGTCATAATGAACCTAAAACCATGAAAAACCCCCAATGACAAGAAGTCTAATAGACAGATTTTAATTCTCCCAATTTTATCGAAAATCTTTGAGAGGATAATTCTGAGACATACAATATGTATGCTGACAATTATTGACGCAAAAAATCTAATCACCAGTTTGGGTTCAGGAGTAAACATTCAACTATCGATCAGGTGCATAGAATCACCGACGTATTTGAGAAAGCTTTGGCAGGAAAAACATTTGCTCAAGCGTATTTCTTAACGTCTCCCAAGCCTTTGATAAGGTATGGCATGAAGGCTTAAAGTTCAAATTACGGCAGGTCTTACCGCTGAGCTTTTATAATATACTGACCAAGTATCTAGAGAATAGAATTTTTCGTGTTAGCCTTCGAAATGAAGTATGGCAATTCAAAGAGATTTTAGCCGGCGTACCGTAGGGAGGTGTTCTCGGTCCACTTCTATTTCTTCTATGTACCCAAGACATATCCCAAGAAGAGAGGACCGTTCTAGCTACGTGTTGTCCAAAAGGTGACTTACTCGAACTCCAACTTTTTAAAATGGTATAATTTTTTTTTTTTTGATAAATTTTTTTGTGCTAAAGCAAAAAATGTTGGAAATCAATTTTCAAATTGTATCAGTAGTTTTCAATATGTCTACCTTTGGCGCGAATAATGGCCTTGAGACGGCCGAAGAAAGCATCGCCGCTGCACGCAAGTGGCTCTGCTGTATTTTGGCCAATTCCCGGCGAAGTGCTTGTTTGAGGTGGTCCAAACTTTGGTATTTTTTAGTGCCAACCTTCGCCTTCAAAATACCCCACACAGAGAAATTCAACGAATTTGCATCCGGAGAATTTGCAATCCATTGTGTCGAAGAAATGAAGTGTGGAACATTGTTTTTTAACCAATCTCGGTTGACGCGCGCTTTGTGAGACGGTGCCGAGTCTTGTTGAAATGTCCACGGTCTCCGACCGAAATGATTGTTTGCCCAAGGCTTCAATACTGCCTCCAAGACAGTTTCACGGTATACGATCGCATTAATTTTAACGCCACGGTCCAGAAATACGAGGGGAGAGCGACCATCGGCGGATATGGCGGTCCAAACCATCACCATCGGTGCTGCCTGCTTTCTGGTGGCCCTCCGAAGGTGTAAATTTTCGAAGAACCTCTCTGGCAAGTAAACTCGGTCATTTTGTTTGTTGACATATTGCTCTATAACAAATGGCGACTAATCGGAAAAAACCAAATTGCACCAGTTTCGTGCAAGCGTAGCAACGGTGTAAGATCATGTGCTTTTTGGAACTTCAATGGCTTGAGCCCAAGCTCATTTTTCAGTATGTATTGCATCCGTTCCAACGATATGTTGAGCTCACGAGCCATTTTTCTTCCACTTCGACGCGGATTTCACTCAATTCGAGCTTTCACTTTCCGAACCATTTCTGCCGATGTTGCTGTTTTTTTATGACCACCTCCATGGCGTTTTGCAACGCTGCCAGTATCACGGTAACGAGCTATGGTTCGAGACGCAAATGATTTATTCACGTTGAGGAGGGCTCTAACGATAGCTACTTGTGGTTTTCCAGCCAAACATAAAGCAATCACACTATCACGTTTGAATTCCATCGCGGATAAAAATGTTTCAACACAACTGAGACGCAAATCGTTTAAAAGGCTTGTAAATAATAAAATTATCTGTCATGCGTCAAAATTTGAGCTCACTGTCGTGAACGGTTTAGAAATTATAGCAGTCTGAAGTTGGTTGCAGTTCGAGTTATTCAGGGTGTATATGAATAGACAAAGCCCTGGCGGATATCCCTGAATAGGAACAACTCTGTTCATTTAAATTCTACAAACTTCATGAACTCGGCCTGTATTCCGTTTGCAAACGAGGCTAAATACTTTGGAATGATCCTCGACGTAAAGTTAAAATAGAAGTCGCATGCTAAAAAAAAAACGCAAAGGACTCGAAAATAAATACAGAGAATTGTATTGTTTATTTGATAAACATTCCCAGGTTAGTATCGAAAACAAGCTGCTCTTATATAAGCAAGTACTAAATCGGTGTGGACTTGTAGTATACAACTTTGTGGTCATACCAAGAAAACGAATACCAATATATTACAATCTTTTGAAAATAAAGTGTCCATGCACCGTTGTACATAAGAAATGACGATTTACACCGAGACCTCGAAATTACTACTGTAGAGAACGAGAAACCTATTATGACTTCTCCAAAGGACCAAACCTTTTGACTTAGCACAAAAGGCAGACAGTTGCTTTTGGTTAAACAGTATACCATATTTGACTGTTGCCTTAGATTCGGATATTTCCCAACACATTGGAAAACTGCCAAGATAATTTCCATTTTGAAGTCTGGCAAAGATCCCAGTATATCCTCTAGCTATAGACCAATTAGCTTGCTTAGTTCTCTGAGTAAATGCCTAGAAAAAATCATAAAGAACAGAATTACTTCCTTCTTAGAGATCAACTATATTCTACCTTCCGAACAATTTGGTTTTAGAGCTTTTCACAGTACTACATCACAAAGCACATCAAAACCAATCTATCAGATGGAAAAAATACTGGTATGATCATTTTAGATGTTGAAAAAGCTTTCGACACCGTATGGCATGATGGCTTAATACATAAGCTTAACAGAATTGACCTCCCGTTGTATCTTGTGAAAATTATTCAGTCTTTCCTATCATCCCGAAGTTTTAAAGTGTCGATTAATCGTTACTATTCAGACAATAAATTAATTAATGCTGGAGTCCCTCAAGGGTCCGTCCTGGCTCCAATCTTATATAACGCATACACTTCCTATTTCCTCAATCTGACAAACTGTAGTATCGCCCTGTTCGCAGATGATACTTGCATTTACTCATCTGATGCAATTGGTTTCAATGTTGAAACGAATCTGCAATCAGCTATACATGCTTTCGAATCATACTGTGTTAAATGCAAAATCAAAATTAATGCTTCTAAGACTCAAGCTATCTTTTTCACTCGTAAAAGGAAAGCTTGTTTACTACCAAGCAATAGACTTCTATTGAACGGAGTTCAGATTGAGTGGAAACCGAATGGAAAGTATCTAGGTATATATTTAGACAAACACTTAACCTTTAATCTTCACGTGCAAGAAGTAATCAAAAAAGTCAACACAACCATAAGAATTCTTTACCCTTTCATATGCAGAAATTCGAAATTGAATGACCCAAATAAATTACTGATTTTTAAGGCTATCTTTCAAGCCATTATATTCTAAGGATCTCCCGTCTGGGGTAGGTGCGCGAAAAGTCACTTGCGTAAACTTCAGACAACCCAAAACAAATTATTGAAAATGATCCTAAATCTGCCTTGGTTTTTCGCTACAAAAGAACTACATGAACTAGCTAATATAGAAATGGTAGAAAATAGAATTGAAAAGCTTTTGAACCAATATAATATATCGTGTTTATCCTCTGACAATGACTTAATTTTAAACTTAGCATCATAGTGAATGCAACACTTTTTCTGTTCTTAGTTTAGTTCAAATAATCATATATTTATTTTTGTGCTTATTTATTTATTTATTTATTTATTTAATTATATATTTATTTATTCATTTTATTTTATTTATTATTTATTTATAGCTATTAATTAAATAGTACTTAAAGTTTGTACTTTCAAACCCAGTTCTAAAACCACTTCTCTTTTCCCTCCAACGATATTGGGCATAGAACTTATTTTAGTGAAGGTTTTTAGTGGCTTTTCCTTCAAATTTATAAAATTCTGTGATATTATTTTAAACATTTGTAATAATATTTTAGTAGTAAGGTGCTTCAACTAAATCTCTATAATACGAGCATTATAACTATAAATATTGTAAACATTATGCCACAATAAAATAAAAAAAATAAATATACCATATTTATAAGCTGTGTACTTTTCGAATCACAAAAGCAGAGTGTCCTTGTTAATCAAAATGATCTCGCGATCACGTATATATATATACGTCAAAAATACAATGTTTGTGACTCTCAGCAAAAATTTAGTACATACGTACAAAATACATACGTTTTATGCATGAGTTTTAGAACCCTTACAAACACAAATCTATATCCTTATCAGACAGATATTTCAAATGAACAAACTCGTCTGTTTGTCTACTTGTTTCGAGCCGCTTACCGCTGCGTTTAAAAACTTTGATTGAGTTTTTGTGATTTATTCAGTTTATTTCTTCGTAGGTTTTGCACAAACATATGTACGAGTATATTGGAGTATCTGCACCTGAGTTTCCTTACAAAATGCAGGCCCGCTCACTGTAAATAAGGTTGCTGCAATTTATTTGAGGTTTTCAGATTGAAAAAGTTTCTATACGGTTCTGGTTGGTGGCTTGTTTCTGGTCGAAACAGCCCAACAGTGCTATGTGTGAAACATAAGAGTTTTATATCCACCACAGGAATGGTGCAGTAAATTTCAATGAACGCCACTGCACTAACAAAAACGACGCACCATCCGAAAATATTAAGCAATTTTTTTACCTTAATTACAAGCGGTGAGCAACGAAGCGAGAATCCCTATTTTGTGTTTTTTTTTTTTCTTTCTTTTTTGTTGCAGCGAAAAAACGAAAAAGGCGAAAAAGAGCAAAACACCGGAAATACGATTACTGGTACCAGTACAAGGATGGCATAAAGACTATGCTGCTACCGTGATGGGGAGGGATGCCCACCCATTGTCTGTTTTTGCCAACCCAAAAAAGGACGGAAAAAATAAATAAATAAATAGGTGCTCGTAAGAGATGCGAAGTGTACTTCTCAATTATTTGCTCTTGTATCTGTAGAGTTTACCCCACACCCACTACCGATCCGGATTCAGCTATTGCGGATTACATAATCCGCCTGCTTGTTTTAATCAGAATTCGGGGCCACTATCATCTGATTTTGGATTAACAAAAAGACATTAGAGAACGGACGAAGCAGGAAAAAATGAAATCGGGATCATTGCTATTTTTATATATGTCCTTGTTCTAATATAAAAGGCAAAAACGACAGAGAAAAAAATTGGTGAACGTTGATTAATTAAAAATGTTTCCACCCAAAGCTAGAGGAATGATGATGACGATGGCGATGGCGATGGTGATGACGATGGCGATGGCGATGCGATGACGATGACGACGGCGACCTCATAGTCTCGACTAGCTCCAGCCGGGTTTACGCTTACGCTCTGACGACGACAACGACAACGACAACGACAACGACAGTGACTAGTAATAGCAAAGTTCTCTCTAAACGAGTCATTAGGAAAATTTTAATTAGAGAATCCTACCCGCGAAGAATAATACTGGGCAGCGGTAGAAGAATGGAATTCAGTTTTCTGGTCCTGAAAACAAGAAGTGCACGGTAAAAGTAAACTTCTTGAGTTACGTTCCTGTTTCTTACTTTTTTCTTTTCATTTTTTTTTTTTTTTTTTTTCATTATTTTGTTCATATTCACGTTCTATCAGCTCTCCTTAGTCGTTAATACGGTTCGTTAACTTTGCCTTTTTGCACCACTCTGTCCTAGCCTCTGGTTATGGAGATGCTGGCTACTTGAGCCGACATTTTGATCGATTGTTATTGCTTTGAAATAAAGGACCAAGAAGGAGAATGGCAGAAAAAAAAAAAAAAAAAAACAACAACGAAGAAGCAAAGAACATATAAATTATTTACGGCGAGAACGGGCAGTGTGTAGCTGTGTCGTTGCTGAGTTTGATATTGAACTCATTAAGAAATAATTAGAAAATCCTGCTGTTACTGGTTCGATTTAAAAGTTACAAGTTAGAGGACCCAGCTTCTGGTCAATGTCAGTGGCAATGTGGAAAATAATTACAAAATGGCAAAAGGAAGGAGAAATAATCAAAAAGTGGAAAAAATCTCATAAATCTAGATTTTTTGAGGAATTTCCAACAGAAATATATGTATGTAGGTCTTGTCTTGTAGGAGAAACCGAAAGTTTGCTGCTAAGTTAAGATAAACAAAAAACCAGATCGTACTACGGTTTTTAAGAATTTTCAACACTGAAACCACTAATACCCACGCCCAATCGTTAAAAATTGATGCGATGAAACTTTTACACTTCTCTTCGATATGTTTTTTTTTTTTTTTGACAGCTCAAATTTCTCAAATCTTCATGTCATCCCTTTTGGAATGATGATATTATTCACTCAAACGTTTTAACTGACATAAAAACGAAGTAAAAACAACTGGTAATGTTAATGTTGTGACACAGTTCTGCCCGTTGGTATCAGCGCAGATACTTTGATACTTATTACAACATGAAATGAAATGATTGTTTAGCAAATATATTCACAGCATAGGTTCAATTACCGTTAATTCACTGCTTTTTTCACTCAGTAAACGAATACATTGGTTGCGAAGGTTGCGTTGTTCTTTCGCTTCTCTCGGAATCATTCCGAGTTTTGTTTGAATGTTCCAAATTTTGTTGCTAGTAATATCCGCGACACTCTTCGCAACTCGTAACTTTAGTCGTTACAGTGCAAGAGCCATCAATCCTAACTTTTTCAATCATGTGATTAAGTTGCCTTAAACACTGTCCTCCGATCAGGGACTACCGACAAATTACCACTTAAGGGAGATGTCGGATCGGTAAAATAATGATTAGTTCAAGGGATGCATATGGTATATAGTTTTATGGATTGCCACTGATTGGCAATGATCTCCTTACCTCTGACCGCAAATGAACTTAAGAACTGGATGACAAACCACCAAATATTTAAATATCAGTTAGGAACATTACTTTTGTCTAAATTGTCGTGACGGAAAGACAAAAATCGTATAACTGGTAGATATTTTTATAAAATGCCTTACAAATCATATAAAATATTGTAGTTTTACGAAAAATATAAAAAGCTCGTCTACAAGGCTCAAACCTTGGATAACTACTGAGCTTGTATAATTCATTAACAAAAAAAAACAAACTGCGACAGAAATGCTATAAACACCCTAGCAATACAAATCTAAAAAGGAGCTATAAAAGGCTATGTTTTGAAGTAAAAAATAAAGTTCCAATTTGCCGTGATAAGTTTTATAAAAATCATATAATATAAGAGGTGAATGGAAACTCGTTAATAGCATTCTCAATAAGCCCGCTTCCTCTAAAAGTCCTACCACGATTCTGTATAATGATCGCACTGTCACCGATAGGCTTGAAGTTGCTGACATTTTCAATAATTATTTTGCCAACATTATCCATCCGATTTTAACTACATTCGATTGCAGGAATTCTTGTTTTCTATCTAATCTTTACGAAATTGCTCAGAGATGTACTTTTTTCTTTGAGCCCATTACAGGCTTAGAGTTGTTGAAAACTATAGGCTCCCTAAGAAACTTAAATTCCTGTAGCATAGATGGCATTTCAAATCGGATGTTGAAGAATGTTGCTTGTTTTGTTGTGGATATCCTAGCCCATATTTTTAATAAAAGCGTTTTATCCGGAGTTTTTCCCATAGCTCTTAAATCTGCGGATGTAGTTCCACTGTATAAAAAAGGTACCACAAATGATGTAAGCAACTACAGACCTATTTCGCTTCTTCCTTCAGTAAGCAAAGTTATGGAAGAAGTTATGAAAAATAGGATTGTTAACTTTCTTAATAAAACAAGCTTTTTCAGTTCACTTCAATATGGGTTTCAAATAGGTAAAAGTACGGAAGATGCACTGCTAAATTTTTGCTCACAAACTTTCGATAGTTTAGACAATAAAAAGTCTACAGCAAGTCTGTTCGTCGACATTTCTAAAGCATTTGATATGGTTAACCATTACATTTTGTTGCGGAAATTACAAAATGCCGGTTTTCGAGGTTTTCTTCTTGAGTGGTTCAAATCTTATCTTGAAAATAGATCTCAAAGAGTAATGATTGAAGGGATCAGAAGTAATACTAGGTTTATGAATTTAGGGGTATCTCAGGGCTCTGCATTGGGACCAATTCTATTCCTGACTTGTCGTTTTACAGAAATTTATTGTAAGAAAAATCTGCGGGAAAAATCGCTTACACCATAGCTTTCCATTATTTTACAATTTGAAAATTCTTGCCGTCCGGCATTTATATTGTTTCAAAGTTCTAAAGTCCTTTTTCTATAGATCTGGTAATTTAAATATTAGAGTTCTTGAAAATTACAATTTACGTCGTAATCATTTGAATCTAGTAGCTGTTTCTAAATTTCGAACCATAGCCTATAGGAATTTTTATACAGTGCCATCGCGCTGCCTCCTTTCTAGATTAGGACTCTTAGTCCTATCAAAATATTTTTGAAGCATGTAAGAAATTGGCTTCTAGCCCATGATATTAAACGTTTAGAGTCCATCTTTAACTCTCATTCGTAGTCTGTTATCGATGTTTTTGATGATTTGGTCTTTCGTTCTTTATTCTTTACAAAAAAATGTAATTTTATTCTATAAAACTAATCTTGTTTTCTAATTTGTACCTTGGCATTGTGTTCTTTTTCCTCAATGATATAATGTATTACGTTTTACTTAAGGTTCAATACATTGTTTGCTTTAATTTTGAAATTGTAAAATTTTTAATTTTTTTTTTAGATGGAAGGGTTATCCCACCCATTTATTTATATTATTGCTTTTTATTCTTTTGATGGGGCATTCAATACTATTTCTGATTAAGAAATATAAAATGTCTCTCATTATTCTCTAGTTAATATTATTTGTTGTTTAATTATGCTAATTATATTTTGAAGTATTGTAACTATATTCTAGCGAAAATAAACTTTTATACTACTACTACTATTAAAATATAAGGCAAGAATACACTCCTGATCTCTTTGACTGTGGCCGGGAATAGGATCTTCCGAATTTTACACCGATTTTAACGCTGACACGGAATTAGGTAGATTTTTCCATTCCAATGATTCTTAGGTCATATTGTATAAGATAACTAAAGTTGGTCCGAAAGTCAACGACCTCTATTCGCAACCATGATGTAGGTTTGCCGACCTTCCGCCTGATTACACGTTCAGGCATATGAGAACTAGAGTTTTGTGTTCATTTCACATTCAACTATCATGTAGCATTTTTCGATATAAAGTCCTTAGAGAGATGTTACCTGAAGAATGAAGTTCGGAAGTTTTACCAAAATATAAGGCAAAGTCTGAACATACCACATTGATCAAAAAGTTCCCGCAGCACGCCACCGTGTGGCGCTCCTATTGTTCCGATTTGAGCTTTTGTTAAGTTGGTAAATCCGTTGTTGACATTCCCTCTAAATCTTAGCATCATAGCTTGACATTTGCAAAAGTTACGTAGCCAAGAGTATATGTTAGTACATCCATCTCTGTGTGTGTTGGCGATTTTTTACAATTTTAGAAATGGATTTAAATTTGCAACAACGAATTTGTATTAAATTTTGTGTAAAAAAAGCGATTTAATGGTGCACGAACATTGGAAATGTTGGAAAAGTGTTTCGGCAACGATTCTCCAAAGAAAACGGTCGTTTACCAGTGGCAGGAGCGGTTCAAAAGTGGTCGTGAGTCAATCGAAGATGATGATCGCAGTGGCAGACCATCGACATCGCAAACCGACGAAAACATTAATGAAGTAAAGGAAATGTTGGTCAATAACCGCAAATTAATTAGATAGCGGACAACTTGAACATTTACCGACTTGGATCGTTCAAGACATTTTGGTTAATGATTTGGATTTCCGTCGTGTAGCAGCAAAGTTGGTGTCAAAAGACCTCAATTTCATGCAAAAAAGAGACCGTGTTGACGTCGCAAAAGAGATGATTTGCGAGGCTGAATCCGATCCCACATTCACCAAAAGGATCATTACTGGAGACGAGATGTGGATTTATGAGTACGACACGCAATCCAGACATCAAGCAAGCGAATGGCGTTCACCAAATGAGCCGTGACCAAAAAAACCACGTCGTTTTCAGTCAAAAAAGAAGGCAATGCTCACGGTTTTCATGGATTACAACGGTGTCGGGTATAGTGCATCATGAATTTTTGCCAGAAGGCCGGACAGTAAACAAAGCGTATTATTTGGGCGTTGTGAGACTTTTGCGTGAAGCAATTCGCCGAAAGAGACCAGAATTGTGGGCAGAAAACTCGTGGATTTTGCACCATGATAACGCACCATCGCACAATGCCATCATTATTCGTAATTTGTTGACGAAAAATGCAACAAATACCATCCAACAGCCACCAAATTCACCTGATTTGGCTCCCTGCGACTTCTTTCTGTTCAATCGAGTTAAAAAACCACTACGGGGAATGCGTTTCAGCAGCCGAGAGGAAGTAATGGAAAAATCGCAGGAAGCGCTGATGAAAAAATCGAAAACCGAATAAATTCCTTTTCACCTTTTTGATCAAGGTGATAAATCTGCAAGATGGGGAAGGAAACCTCAGAGTAGAACAATAGTCGGAATGAAAGTCCACCATTGATCAGATTTCCACATTAATGATACAGACCACCTCTTCACGGATTTCAAACTCGCATATGACAACATCTGCAGAGATGGCATCCCTGGCAAGATCATTCGACTATGCAGGATAACGAAAAAGAATGCCCTATTCTTCGTTAAGGTCGGTAATGATAAAACCGAGACCTTCAATGTCCGAAAAAGCGATGCGATGTCATGTGAGTTTTCTCAATATCGTTCTTGAAAAAATTTCGCGAAACTTACACGTCAAGTCAACAACATATGGAGATACGAGTAACATTAACAAAATGGAAGGAACACAGCGAGCTGTCAATAAAGCGTTTACGACTATTGAAGAAAAAGCGACAAAGATGGATTCTGCGATCAACGAAGGAAAGCAATGTATATGGTGCTAATAAGGAGGAACACATAATATCAACGCCTAGGACAAAACTTTATGATAAGCATATACAACTTTGAGGCAGTAAGGGACATAATCTACTTCGGCTGCGCTTTCAACATTGACAACGACACCAGTGCGGAAATCATGCAAAAATCCTTCTTGCTAATCGCTGCTTCTTTAGGCTTAGAAGGCAATTGAGTAGTAAAGCTCTCTCTCGAGCAGCCAAAAATACATTATGGAGGATGCAGATCATCCCAGTCCTGATTAAAGGGCAGAAGCGTGGACGTTGACTAAAGCGGATGAAAATTCTTCAGCTAACTTTCGGTCTCGTTTGTACTCGTATCAATGGGGAATGCAGTGTACGTCTCAACAGCGAACTGCACTTCGTTTGAATAAATCAGACTGCAACCCAAAATGACAACGCAATAAAGGACGACATCATTGAAGGTGGCGCACTGAAGTAGAAAGGAACCTCAGCCAACTTCGTTTGAGGAACTGGAGGTAGCTGACAAAAGATCGCGCTGGAGAGGCATGGCAGCTGGGACCCTGATTCACCCCGAACTATAACGCTATCTAAGTAAATAAGTAAGTAAGTAAGTATCATTTTTACAGCTATTTTCCGTTAGGAAAAAGTGGGCTTATATACAACTCGCACGTAGTTTCGATTACTTTGCGCTCCAACTGCGTTATGACTTCTAATGCAATGACACCGTAACTCCTGTTGTACTACAAAGTCCACTTTTTCAGTACTCAGAAATGGTTTCGGCTGGAATCTGAGCCAGAAAGCAATGCAGTCAACTCTCCACGGTAGGCTTCATAACCCATTGGCGGCAATGAACTATGTTTTGAAGAACAGGTGAAGAACAGGTGAAGGGAGTAAAGTATGTGCAACAGCCAAGTTCCGCTAAAGTTTCTACTGATCACTTTCGAAACTAGTTCGAGAATGCAAAGTCAGTCGGAAGAAATTTTGGAAAATAACCACTCTGGTACTAAATATGACTTGTGCCCTCGATTTGAGTTCCCATTGACCGTAGTGTTTTCAACAACTCTCAAGGATTGAGGGACGCCAAATTTCTCGAGTTCTTTTACTTTGCCCCCCCCCCCCCCCCCCCCCCCCCCCCCCGTAGGCTGTTTCATTACAGCGTCCTAACGAAGTATGCAATTTCTCTTACGTACCTTAATGCACAAAAGATGATGCTTAATTTGAGGTCAGCTAACATCACAGAGCATTTCCTATGGAAATATTCGGCTTGTGATCCCATAATGCACTGGTTTTATCTTTCTTTCGGTACAGAGCGAATAGATTAGTCTGTTGTACGCCTTGTAAATTCCTTTTAATGAAGTCTCTAAATATTTCGAACAAGGTGCCACCAGGTCGAGTACCTGTAACTCGATCCGACCATAAGCCGGACATTCACAGAGATAGAGCTGTGCTTTTCCGTCATAAATTTCACAGCAAACGTCGGATGTTGTATCACTTAAGCCCAACAATTTAAGTGCTTAGCTAAAGTGTAGTGTCCCATCACGACGCCAGTCAGCAACCAGCATTCGTTTGGTCTGGCGGCAACTTGGATAGCTATGCCATCTGCAGTTGTGTTCATATGAAACCCAGCTGTCAATGGAAGCTCTAACTGAGGACACCGGCAGACCCACCGTAGGATCAGGTCCTGAAAAACCCTCCTCCGAACCATGCCCAGCAAGTGTACTCGTAACCTGGGACCCAGACAAGATTCATTGAATTTAGCCTCCAGACTGCGTTAAGTGAAGTCTTGCATTCTCAAACTCGTAAGTAGCTTCAGCAAGGCTCTAAGCACTGCTTGGCTGTTGCTATAAACGAAAATACTTCGGCCCCACCATCGGTTCTTCGCAATATAGTACATTGCCATGAGGTTCGCGTATATCTCCTTGGAAGACAGACGTAAGTTTTCCTAACGAGGAGTGAAATCTAATATTGTTTTCTGGCAGAAAGACACCAGCGCCGAATACTAGATCAGTTTTGAAGCCATAAAGACCCGACGCAGATTTTGGGCGAACCAGTCCTGGGAACATTGGTAAGTCGATTTCGAATTTTTCCCCAGCAGGAGTTGTGGTGTTATTACTTCAGACGACATATCCATAAGACCAGAGTCAAAAAACGTCAGGGCGCAAGGTCATCAAAGCTCCAGTGCCTGTTATTTCAGGGACTTTTGCTACTTAAACGGAAGATGGCTTTGAGAATGCAGCAAGTACGGAAAGCCCTGTTTACCCTCGGTATTGACACATATTGACCGCACTCTGCATATCATTGTCCTAATTACCAGCTTTGTTCTTATTCACAATACTAGCGATTCGTATACGCTTCGCTCCGTATTGTCTGGCCGAGTTACACCTGCCGTCGGAAATTGTGTTGTCGCAGGTACCCTCAATGTCGATGAAAATGGCTGAGCTTGCTCTTGTCGAGTAGGGCTTCAGTTTGCCTACTAGATTTTGAAGCGCGGTCTCGCAGGATTTCCCAAGTTGGCAAACATGTTGCATCTTAGACAGAGGATGCATTCTCAAAGCCATGTGCAAATATTTTAAGGATACTACTAACGACTTCAGCGCGGGCTAATTTATAAAAAAATGGACCCCTACCATTCTCTCCATGCTCTTCAACTTGAAGGAAGAGAGACAGACTTATAGGTACGAAGCGCTTGGCGAGCATATAGCCCTTTTTTCTAATTTTCGGTATAAAAGCTACTCTCACTATTCGCTAGGATTCCGGTATGTATGCCAGCGCCAGGCTAGCAGTGAAGATGTTGTTCAGAGTTACCAGCAGCTGGTTTACACCTTTTTTTAACATAACTGGGTACATGCCATCAATGTCAGCAACTTGAAGACAGTAAGGGAAGCATCAGGATGATTGATGGACTCATCCTTCACTACAACCGATGAAATAGGCCAGCTATACCAGCAGTTCACTAAAAACCTCGTTAGTAGCAGCCATTGTAAACTAGTTCTGATTAGATTACATGGACACTGGTACTGTTGTCACCTTATCATGGAGGCGATAAGACCGTGAAATTATGTGAAACGAAACAGATAAAGATCACAGTATTATGAACCTATCAGAGAGTTGAAAGAAGTTTTCAAGCGTTCCTCCCATATAGCCCCGAAAATACAACCTTCTATGCGAGGTTAAGGTGACTGATTGCTCTATAATGGGGATAGTCTAGGGGGTCTCACAAATAATGATGAGATTCCATTAATTAAACATATTTTCATCAATCGATATTTTATTTCCTTATCAAATCAATCCACGATGCTTACAATAATTCGGCAATAAGGAGGTCTCTAGTTTACATATTGGTATCCAAACCTTTTCTTGGTGTTATGGGCGCTTTTCAAAAGCTATCATCTTAATATTTAAGGACTGACTATGGCTTCACTTTCAGGTTCCCTGCTTATCTCTGCTGTTCGGTAAATTATTTTCACTTTTTACTGAACTTCCAGCTCATGAACTGCTCTTGTTCGTCTTTTCAGTGCCACCTGGCACAACACTTGTTTTTCTGCATGCAGATGCATGCACATAAAATCTAGCACGTTAGCTACGAGGCCTAAAAATGCCTTGCTGATAATGTCGCCGTTTGTCTTTCCTACTCGATGCCAACAGCAAAGGATTTCTCGAAACGTTCTCATTGGCGTTTAACCTAAAATTTACGTATATTCAGAGTAATTCTTTGGTATTTTGGCGATCAGTCGATCACAATGTGATTAATCCGGTTTATAATCAGGTGACTGTCAAGGCTCTGGTAGACATGTGATTACTATGATCAGCACCGACGCGATTTCGATCAACCTAGCCATCATCCGCTCGTGCTGATGTTTACAGTCGGCGTAAGTGAAAGACAACAAAACAAAGAAATATAAAAACATCTATTAAGAGAAATTTTCTCCGGGATCACATCAAGGAGCTGGCGTGGGACTGCTGACTATCCCTTGGCGGCGACGGTGTTGTATGCTTCTCCAGCGAGGTAGCCAATGGCAAATTGATGGACGTCATTGGTCTGGGTTTGCTGTGGAGACTCATTCAGTTGTTGCTGTGTTATGAGCTCTTGGATTTTAGACATTTCGTCTGACTGCCTTGAATACTCTACTGAATACCGTTTGAGATGCTCATGGGTGGGGATGTCAATGAAGTCCGACAAGTTTCCTACTGGTGTGAATGATCTTCTTAACCAGCCCGAAAACATGTTGTGGCCCTGTATGGTAAGCAAGTCATGCTTTGCTGTGCAGCCAGCAGGAACCGTCAGGGAGCCCGACCCTTGCAAACTTAACTGGGAGGTGTTCCTCTGGCAAACAATGTTCAACAATATGTTGTTTCGCAGCGCGAGGATCCACTGATTTGGATAGTTGATAGATGGACCCAGTATTGGTTGTTTGCGAAGTTATTGAGCTGGCACGAGGAGAAATCCGGGATTTGGTTCAAAAGATTAATTTCACACTTACTGACATTTGAACCCTTCTGATAAATCGGATGTTTTGACTGGCACAGAGTGTCGCCTTCCATAATTGTCATACACGACATCAATTCAAGTGCAGTTAGCGGATAGTACTGGTCTCGATGTAGACTTATAATGATGTCGCACTAACCTTTAGGCGATGGTGGAGGGGGCCATGATGATTCCGTACCATGCAGAAATAGTGGTCCATAAAACCATAGACTGCATGCCGCTAACTTGTCTGATGGGATTCCACGGGATAACATGTCTGCAGGATTATCTCTCGACCGTATGTGTCGCGACTGATGTAAGTTGCTGGATTGTTGACCGAGTTAATCCAAGCCAATACTATTTCAGAGTCAGTCCACATAAATGTTGTACAGGTTGTTAGGCGTAAATCCTTTCGAACGCGATCGGTGAGTTTAGCGCCGAGTGTTGCAGCACATAATTTGAGTCATGGTATCGCTAACTTCTTTATTAGAGCAACCTTAGACTTAGCACATAACAATCGGACAGTAATGATTTTGTCCTTGTTAGTATATGAAATTTAAATCACTGCCCCTTATGCATTCTTAGATGCATCAGCGAAGGCGTGAATTTGTACAGATTTGGGGCTTCGGTGCGAGAAGACGTGCCGATCAATTTTTATGTCCTTTAGATATCTTAGACCCTCACGGAATCGTATCCACTCTAACTGTAGCTCCTCGGGAAGAGAAGCATCCCCATCTGCTCCTTCCTTCCAGAGTTTTTGTAAGAATATTTTTGATGTTATTATGATTGGGCTTATGAAACCCAGTGAGTCGAATAAATGGGCGATGTCAGACAATACTGTTCGCTTGTTGATTCTGTCATTAGGACTAAGTTGGAAGCTCACAATGAAGGTATCCGACTTGGGTCGTCATTTACGTGGTTTGTATCATCCATGACTAGATTCAGTTACAATGCGACGTCGCTTGCCGGAACATTCTCCAGCAGGCCTTGATGATGAGCACACCATTTTCGTAGCGTGAATCCAGCAGTGTGTAGTAGACGGCTTATTTGTTCCTCCATCTGTAGTGCATTGCTAAGACTATCGGATCCTGTCATCAGATCATCCACATAGAAGTCTCTCTTAAGGATTTCTGCACCTTGAGGGTAAGCCCTTATTTCGTCTTGGACTAAATGTTGTAAATATTTTGTGGCTAGGTTGGGTGCCGAGCCTGTTCCGTAAGTTACCGTATTTAGTCGATAGATTTTTATTTCATCTGTCGGGGCGTTGGAATTGTCTGTCCGACTCGTGGACACAAAACTTGCCGATACATTTTCTCGACATCAGCCGTGAAGACATATCTGGGTAGCCGAAAACGAAGTAATTCATCCTGAATTGTAGGACCAGTCGACAGTATGTCATTAAGTAATACGTTGGTTGTCGTCTTCATTGACGCATCGAAAACAACCCGTAGCTTGTAGTGGTACTGCTCGGTTTTGGTATACTGTGGTGAGGAAGGAAGAAGTGTGGCTCTTTGATCTCGCTTGGGTCGCTTGGATTTTTTCCATGTGACCAAGATTTTTCTATTCGTTTATGAATGCAACATATTGCTGCCTGATGTCTCCATGTCTCATCAATTTTCTTTCCAGAGACAAATATCGCTGCAAGACAATACCCTTCTCCTAGTCCACATGGATTACCCTTAAATGGACGCCTAACTACGAATCTGCCATTCGAAGTCCTTTTAACGTTTTCAGCAAAATGTTTTTTAATCCTCATTTCTTCAGCTGTGTGATTGTTGTCTTGTCTTGCTTGGGCTTCTTCCAACTTCCAAAATCTTTCCATATCTTCCTTCAGTTGGTCTAGAGGAAGGCTTCAAGCTCTCCCAGCTACTATCCAACCAAGGCGTGTATTCTGAATTATTGGCAGGTCCCTTCCTAGCCGGACATAGCTTCGATTAGATGATAATACACCTCGGCTCCAATTAACATGTCTATGTGACATGTGACCCGCAGTCAAAGTGCGGGTGCGCTAACTGAATTTTATTCGGAATAGTCCAATTTGATGTATTGATCTGTCGTGTCGGTTGAGAGGGGTTATTTTTGATAGGACGAAGACTTCGAGTCTCGCCGAAAATTCTGTTGTTCGAGATTTCAAAGAAATAGTAATTCTTTTGTGTGAAAGCCTTGTGCTTTTTCCGATTCCCAGAATGCCCATTGTTCCCACCATTTCCGGGAGCTTGAGTTTTCTTGCCAGCTTCTGAGTGATGAAACTAAGTTGAGACCCAGAATCCAATAGTGCTCTGCATTCCACCACTGTACCTTAGTTGTCTTCAAGGTCGACAATAGCTGTACCAAGGAATACGTAGCCCTTGTCGTTCCTTGATACTGCAGTTGCAGACATAGTCGCACCTTCCTGTATTGAGAATTCCCTTAGATGATCTTCTAGGTTTTGGCTCCCATTCGGTGTATTAGCTGCAAACAACATTTTCATATTTTGCTTACCCATCAGTGAAATTCACTTTGTAGCAGCTTAGGACCTTCGCTAATAGTTCGGCTGTTTGTGGACTTGCCGTTTGGTTGCCAATCCACATCTGGAAGTGCTTGTTGCTCCATAATCTAATTTTTTATACATTTCTGAACTTCGGGTTCGCTTTAACAAAACTGTAAATATTTTTGGCCTTCCACCACCAAATATAAACAATCCAACTGCATTCTGTAAATGGAACATCAAAAGCATATCCACGAGCGCCAGAACATTCACTTTCCCAGCATACGAGTATCTTTGAAAAACGTCGTCGTCCTTTCGCTTCCCTGTGGATCCCATCAAATAAACAAGCTAATAAACAAATGAAATTAAACCAAAATCAAAATAAGTACGAAACTAGAGCCCAAAGGAGGACAAAACAAAGATATACGAGTCCTGGCAAGTAGCAACCACTCCTTGATGTAGGAGAATAAAGCGAAATTGCCATAACAAATTTCAACAAGAAATTTGTGACGCTGATTCAAGTCGACTGGAAAAACGAATAGAAACATGAAAAGATATTTTCTCATTTGGTTCGTGTCTTATGTCAAAGCCAACGTTTAAGCCAAGGAACAATAATGACAACAAATAACCCGAGGACGCTTGTTTAGTCCCCTTGCTTTTGCTATTGCTATAGCTGTTTAGGTATGGCTGTTGCTCTTTCTACTGCAGAACTTCCAGCCTAACAGGCGGTATTATTACAATAGCAATGGTCAACCCATTCGAGAAACCGAGAGCTAAACGAGTTGAGGTTGAAGAGTTTTATTACTCGTGTTAATTCGTTCGGAAAGGAATCCCATGCAATAAGTGAACTCATTACGACGCAAAGTAAACGGAGGATAAATTGCCAGAGTTCCTATGGTGGACATTAATTCCAGCTCGTCGGTTGTTAGATTTTGCTTTCAGTCACAACAGTAAAGGAGGCAATTTGAAAAAATTAATTTCGAATTGGCAAAAGCTACTTTAGTTTCGAAGTACAACAACTTTGGTAGATTCGTGTATTGTATTATTGAGATGACATACTTAAACTCTGTTCTCAAAAGTCGTCCGTGCGTATGTACATACATACTCGTATGTATGTGATGTCATTATCCTGCAGTACGGGACAAAACGATGAATGGTATTTGCATATAACAGCACTTCAAATAAAGAAGCACATTTTAAGCATTACAGGTAACTGGGAGCAATTTATCGAACAGGATTACGTAAATAAATATTTCTGTCAAGCCAGTCACGAACTGTATACACGATTTTGGTTTGCAGATAGCCTTTACGATATTTACATAAGCACACCATCAAATTGTTAAGGATTGAACTGCTGAGAGCGAAAGTGGCAAAGTGTCTTTTTTCCAATTTAGATTTACGTCGGTTGTTGCCTATTTATCGCTTTCCTCCAAAATTCTGTTTCTAGACGTGACTATTAATATGGGCAGTGCAATTAAAAAAATTATTATTGTCAGGGCGCAGCAGCGTGACGCTAAATGATTCTTTCATAGCTCAAATCATAACTTTTGAACGAATGAATAAATCGCAGTGTTTTTTGGCCTGCTTTTAAGAAACATCCTTTTATGAACCGTTTTCTAAAATAAGACTTTCTGTTTTGATACCACAAGTATCGAAAACCTTGTAATAAATTGGTTTAGTCTAGAACTGCAGGTCCTGGAGCAAACCCAAACTCAAAAGTGGAAGGGTGGAATCAGAGAATCACTTTTAAGATTATTTTAGCTGTGGTTGAAGACCCTTTTTAACTATTATGTCACATCTCACGTTAAACAGCAGGAAACAATTAGACGCAAAAAAAAATCAAATTGAGAAGTATAGCTATTATCTATGTATTTGTTCTGAGCTATAACTTTTTTGAAGATTCTTACCTGCCTTTTTTTAAGGATCTTTAGGCGACACTGCAACCTAAAAGATATTTAGTACCACAAAATCAGTCTAACGAAGCCAACTCTTTTGATAATATTGAGAATCTCTCTAGTGAAGATTTAAAATTGAAGGGTTAAAATTTTTCTTAGGAAGTGTCGTCCCCTTAAAGCACTTAGAGACATGCATTCACATAAAATATGTTCTGAAGTTGTGTTTCTCTGGCAAAACCATTGCGTAAGCTTTTTCATTGATTCTATTCTTTAGGACACTTTCCGTGCACATGGAAAACAGCATTTGTCCAGCTAGTCCCTAAAAAAGGTGAATCTTCTTCTCTCTCCTCCTATAGACCCACTGCTCTTACGTCCCTTCTTTTCAAGATCATGGAAACGCTGATAAACTGTCAGTTTATGATATATCTCGAATCACGAAAACTTCTCAATGACCGGCAGTATGGTTTTCTTAACAACAGGTCCACTGGTGATCTGATGGCATGTGGCAGAAAAGTGGAACCGAAGCGTACATCAATCTGGCGAAAGCAAAATAGTTGCCCTTGATATTTCTATGGCATTTGACAGAGTTTTGCATCAGGCGCTTTTTTCGAAAATGCGTGCATTTGGTATCGATGAATCTCTTATTCGATGGATTAGAAATTATTTCGGAACGTTTAAGTCAAGTTGTCTTGGATGGCATTTACCATGCCTACATCTGGTCGGGTGCGCCCAAAACATCTCTGCACCTGCTAGAGAGGAATTAAAACCGTGTTATAAAACTCAAAGGTGATACTACAATAATATCACTCAGACAATAGACACTCTCAAACATAGACGTAATGTCTCGTGCCTCGCTCTGTTTTATCGCTCTTCCCATCATCAGTGCTCAATAGAAATCGCCAGAAACATTCCGCCCCCTCAAACTTTTAACCGTAATACTCGTCTTGCTATGAATGTTCATCAGTATACCCTCAAACCCACTTTCGGACGTACTCTAAAATATCGTGGTTCGTTCCTCAGACGTACAACTCGCTTATGAAATACCCTTCCTAGCTCTTTATTTCCTAGTCATTATAACCTTCAAACATTTAAAACCAACGTTCATCGATCATGACCTAACAAAGCTTTAGTATGTTTTGCCAATGGGATATACCCATATTTTGTTCCCATAAATTGTTTGCTAAGTTAATTGCTGAATTCGGGGTATTACAGGATCAATAAGACTAAAGCCTAACGCTTTAATAGCTGCATGACTGTTCGCCAGTAAAGAGACTTTCATTCTCTTATCGAGGATAAGATTTGCGCGCACCTGAATGGCATGTATCCGACCGAACAATGATACAAGACGTTTTTTCTCAATTTCTTTTTTTACGAGTATTTTTCTACATAGTCTCCTTGTAACTCTACACACTTCTCCCAGCGACGGTCCTATCTTTCGAACCCGTGAAAATAGTACTTGGCGTTTTCTCTGCAAAATAATTGTTCACGAAGGGGATTGCCTCCTCATTTGACGAAAATCTCTGTACTCCGAGAACAGTTTTTTGATGAGGCAACAAAAAGAAGTCACTGGGAGCTAGATCTGGTGAATAAGGTGGATGGTCAAGCAGCTCAAACCGTAATTCATGGATTTTCGCCATGGCAACCGCTGAGGTGTGAGACGGCGCGTTGCCTTGGTGAGACAGGATTTTCCTTTTCTGCAAATGTGGCCGTTTTTCCGCAATTTCTGCCTTCAGCTTGGCAAGTAATGATGCGTAGTATGCTCCTGTAAAGGTTTTTCCTTTTTGACGATAATCGATTAAGATAACTCCTTTACTATCCCAAAAAAAACAGTCGCCATCATTTTCACTGCCGAAAAAAACAGTTTTTGCTTTTGTTGGAGCCGGCTCGCCCTTTGCAGTCCACGATTTTGACTGAATTTTTGTATCGTGCGTATAATGGTATATCCAAGTTTCATTTACAGTAATTAATCAGCGCCAAAACTCGGATTCATTGTGTCTAAACTGCGCCAACAGAGCGTTGGAAATGTTCATTCGAACACGCGCGGACAGCTTTCTCATGCCTAAATCTTCATTTAGTATGTAACAAACACGTTCTTTAGACATTTTCATAACCTCTACTATCTCTCTCACTTTAATTCGGTGGCCGTCTAACGCCATTCGGTGAACTTTAGCAATGTTATCGTCAGTGGTTGCAGTTTTTGGACGTCCCGAACGTTCATCATCTCCCAAGCTCTTACGGCCACGTTTAAATTCAGCTGCCCAAAATTTCACTGTGGTAAATGATGGTGCAGAGTCCTCATACACAGAGTCCAACTCATTTTTTGTTTGCGTAGGCATATTGCCTTTCAAAAACAAGAATTCAATAACAGCTCGATATTCAATGTTTTCCATTTTCAACAAAAAGACTCACATCGACTCACTCAAACGACTGTCAACTAGAAACTGTCCGTCCAAAATGACTAAAACTTCGGTAAGTAACTGTCAAAAGATGCACAACTAGCATTTACTAGCTTTTATCGACGAGTGCCTCTATATTTTCAGACAACCCTCGTACACTTGGACTTTTTCCCATTGTTTGCGAAATTCTGATGTTTGAACCAAAAATACCAGCACCCACACCATCTAACGTACTTTAGAGATGAGGTGAGCAGTCCTGATGATACTAGTTTGGCAAGCATATTCAGCAAATTTTCATTTTGTCCTTTCCATAAAAACTAGGATTTTGGTATCGATATCGCCTGCAATCCTTATTCTTTGATTCCCGTGCTTCTTCCGTAAAATCCTCCCATTGGAAAAAATTGGTGACTAATAGGTTGTCCACCATGGGCCAGAATTTTGTGAAGAGTTGGTGTCTGGAGCCCATGACCGTATTTTTCTTCTAGAAGATATGAAGTTGTTTTTACCATGATTGTCGAATTTATTCGCAATAGTATAATTCCTTAGATAGAAATGCAAACCCATATACTTCCTTTCAACTCGCTTGAGTACAGAAAAACCACGGAATCCTTTCAGCTGCACTTGTTCAAAATTTAAATTTTTATGAATTTGTTAACTTCCTGACAAGGAAGTTCTCACATTGATCCCGAAAATGAAAAATTGGTTACATCTTTACGTTTCAAGGGGTTTGTAGTTTTTAGGCAGCTTTCAAGAAATAGTATGTGTATGTGTGTGTCCACGGTGAGAGTATTTATATGTGTCCGAATGTGTAAAGATTTTTTACGGCCCATTATAACTCGCGAACGAATAGTACAATCGATTTGTGTTTTTGTCATGCCGAATCGCCGCCATTAAATTTTGACCAAAATCCACCTAAAACTTTTGAAGCTATGAGGAAACAATTAATTTTTTTTTTTAAATAGAGGACTGTTTTGAAACTTTTGCAGTAGATACTAACAATCTATTAACAGCGCACATTTGACGAAAATTTCAAAAAAATCGGCCCGGAATTATCTGAGTTATTCAAGGAAAACCGTCAATGGAGGGCTTACTACGATCTTTGCATTGCACGACAGCAGAGGCTTTCTGCTGTATTATTCTTACTGAAGTCCGTACACCGATCAGATCATTAATTGAAGGCTTGTCTAAGGTCCTGTGACTTTTACCAATTGTGTATTCAACTTTGTTGCTCGGCGGAAAGACAAGATAAACCCACTCAACTACTACAAATTCTCCTTATCAGGTAGTTCTTGGCGTGACCCGTCGGTCGTATCCATTTCAGCTAGTTTTTCGATTTCTATTCCTACTTAGATAGGTTTTCTATAGTTCTTCGCTTTTTCCAAAAAGAAAACGGGTTTAGTTATGCTGCAGCACTTCAGTCCTCTTCTCAAATTTTTTGGCTTTGTAAACATTTTTACCAGAGAGTTATTCTTGTTTAGGAAAGTAAAAAGAGTGCCTACGAGGCAGAATTCATCAGAAAATATAAAATATGTTTTCAAATGTAAAGGTAAGTAACAGTTAGAACAGCTGTACTTGCCTGTGTACAAGGGCATAACTATACCAATAAGAATTAATCGATTTATTTCGTCTGAAAATCCAGACAGACAATCAGCAAGCTTTTACGGAAAAGCTACAGCAATCTTCTTAGTGATTTGGATGTTATTGAAAGAGATGAAGGAGGATCCTTGGTAGTCATTACATACCATTATGCCGCCTGAAGCCGACTATAACACAGATGAAGATGAAGTTGATGTCGAAAACATGGAAAATGAAACAATGCCAGTTGATGTTCCCGGAAATATTGAATTGTTTTGCTGTGATACCAGTACCAACGACAGGGAATATGATATACCCTTATTGGCAATGAGATCTGTTCTCAGAAATAAACATCCGGTGAACCAATGCTGGTGAAATAATGCGTGTGATATGAAAATTAATGCTGCTACTAATTTTGAAACCAATTTTTGAAACATGAAACTACGATTGGAACATAAAAGTCCCGTAGGGATGTTCGAGAGTCGTTTCGATAAAAATGTCGTAAAACTTATTACGGATCAAACAGGCCTTTATGCCTTACAGCATAGCGATCATAGCTTCCCATTTAAGGACGATGACCTACACATTTTTGGGAATATTGTTTTACATGAGAGTCGATGTATTGAAAAACAGATGAAGACTTAAGGACTCCAATAGTTGTCAATAACTTGTCCAGGAACAGGTGTTATGAAATAAAAAAATTGGATTCTCCTTATGAAATGGCAAAATCGACCCCTAATGAGTTTATTATCCCAAAACAAATTGGGTTCAAACTTTCTGTGGATGAAGCGACGGTTAAGTATTTCGTACATTTTTCCTCAAAGCAGTTTAAAAAAAGCATCCTTTCTAGTAGTTGTGGCTATTTGTACAACTTCGACACGTATTGCGATGCCGAAAGTGTTGCGTGTGCCCAATATGTCGGTTCTATCCGAGAAGTCGGTGTTGGGTGTCCTTTCTTGTTGATAGCATACACTTGGTCTTGACCTCATTCACCGGTAAATCCATCTTCGGCCGTCTCTATAATCGCGAAAGCACCACAATATCATGGGCGTTTGCAAGTTATTGGAGGACTTTTGAGAGATTATGCCGTGTTGGCACGTGAATTGTTCACTGTTCTTTCAAGAATGATGTTAAAGAAATCGCATGACAACTCATCGCCTTATGTAAATATTTTTTTGACATCAAAGGTCTCGGTGAGTTCTTTACTGACCTTGATGGAGCAGCGTACATTCTACATCATGCACAAACTGCACAAACTAACGAGTTGGGCAGGGATGCAAATGCTAGGCAATGCATAGTTCGACTCTGTAGATGCTGTCATACGCGGCCATAAAATCGATGAATAGATGGTGTGTATCGATTTTGAACGCATGGGTTTTTTCGAAGATGTGCCGTACTATGAATATTTTGTTTATGGTGGACTTTGCTGGCCTAAAGCCACACTGATATGGACCAATCAAATTATTGACGGGAATTTTCAGGCTCAAGATCATACGATAGGGCAGATCATGTAGGCGATGTTAAGAATACTGATGCCTTTGTAGTTGGCGGAGTTCAGAGGGTCTGTCTGAACAATGCTGCCGTACCATTCATCGTACGACCGTATTCCACAGATGAGTGGGTGTCATCAAGTCATCGCTTGCCGCTTTGAAGAGCTCGGAAGTCAGGCTGTCCGCTCCGACAGCTTTTTTGGACTTAAGCATAGATATAGCTATCTTCACTTCATACAGGTTGGTCTACACTGTACATCGTCCAGGAAGAAAAGTTTATTCTACTTGATAGCGGTATTTGCGGCTGCTCTGTCCATTTCTTCATCTGTGCAAACTTCGGTTCGGGGTTTGTGTCCGTGGCATGTTTTTTTTAACTTTTGGTAAAACTTCCGAATCTCATTCCTGAAGTAGAGTTTCTTTCGTAAAACTCGCGAACAGCTCCCGTCCTTCTATGTGCTGCATGTACCTTCAGGCACTAGTTGTCAAACCATGGATTTCGTTGTGTTGGCCGAGTGAAACCAGAGGTGGTATCTCTGATTCCTTTTTGGTACTGCTGCCACTGGTCTCCGATATTTGATGTTGGCTGCGTAGGACCCCTAAAGAATTTGGCGATCTCTTGCGATTGTAGGCATCCGACGTCGAACTTAAACACAGTATTAGCTTGTCCTTGTGATGTTCGGGATATCCGCAATCGTACCTTGGCTACAACAAGGTAAGGATCCGAGTCGATGTTGGTCCCTTGGAACGGTCTGACATCAATAATACTGGAGGAGTGCCTTTCGTCAATCGCAATGTTGTCAATCCGGCTGATGGTTGATTGACCAGGAGATCTCCAAGTCTCCTTATGAATATTTAAAATAGATGCGGGAACCGCGTGCTAGCTACAACAATGTTTCGTCCCGTCGCAAAGAAGATTGGCCTGGATCTATTGTAGGAGGTCGTGTTGTGCAGGTTGGTCCTAGACCTCTAAAAAAACGTAACATATCCACCATTTTTTAAGAATCAAATAAAGTATTAGAAAATGTAAACAATTTTTAAAAACCCTAAAAAATAAGGTAGCTAAAGGCAACCCATAGAAAAGTGTCCACCTCTCTATACGGAACACCCCTTGTAAACATAAGGGTGTCTAATTCTTTTAATAATACTAAACGCTAAACACGTCCAAAATTTCATGGTTATATAACAACGATAACCCGTGCCGACAAAGGCTCAATGTATTCCTATATAAACGGTTCTAAAACATCTAGTGGCATATAAGCTATAAAAGAACAAGATTTCTATTTTAAAATAAAAACACAGTAGAAGATTAATTTGGGTATGCGTTTATTTATAAAAATTAAATAACTGTAACATTATACAGGATACTTTGTTTTTAAAGTTTCATTTTTACAATCTGTGTACAACTTTCTATGTTCTAGAACACAGCGTAACAAGAACTGCTTTTGTTTTTCGTCAGCAGTAATTAAACCATAAAAATCTTCCATGAGCTTCACACCTCTCTATGCTGTCTCATTGACTGCCTTCAAGTGCAGAACTTTTTGTTTAACTTCTTGAACGGAAGGAATTTGATCCCAGAAAGAGACGTCTTCTTGGAGAAATGCGTTATCAATTTTTAACCGCGATAACAAATTTGTGCTCTTTATGGTCACAAATCAACTTCATCATCAAATAGTGAAAATATAGTTATTTCTTCTGATAAATACCTTAAATGTTGACTGAACTTGGTCAGATCAGGCTTTAGAAATCACCTTGTCGACTGTTTCATAGTTCTTCAATGATTTTAAGAAGCATAAATCTTGATTCAGGGCTTTTACTGCCAAATTGCACCCAAGCCAGGGCTTTAAATAAACTGTTGCAATAAATAAGCAAACATCTTGCAGTGGTAGCTTATCTTAAGCAAACTGGGATTACAGCAAACGTGTCTTTAAAGCGTAAATAGCTCTTGCCATCCATCGTGCCTGATGCATTGCGCCAGGAGGTCTGATTTTAAATTTGTTTTCATTGTCTCCTCCCAAAAAAATAATAGAAAGTTCGATAAATTCCCGATAATCGTCACGTACCATATAAACGGTTTCAGTACTTCTTTTTTATAATAGTTAATTAATTCGTTAATGACCGTCTCACAGAAATATTTCTTTGCGAAATCAGACCATGTTTCGAAAGCAGTTGGATCAACGTTCTTCCAATTGCCTCTGATTTTTTTAAATAACGGGATATCCGGACTGGTGGTAACTTGGAGGGTCTTTGATTCAAATACACATCTCAAAACCAGTTCATATTCTCTTTCTATTTTTTACTCCAAGAGTACACAAGCCCCATTTAAGCGACCTGTATTAGAGGCCTGTACCTTGTCTTTGAGGTCCCAATCAGAAATCGCATTCAAAATATCTTACGCTTTGTATTTGCCAGTAGAAGTTTCGAGTTTGGGCACTGCTAAAATATGCTCTTTTTCTCCGAATGAAATTAGAATTGGGAGGCGTTCTTCTTTTGAACCCGTCACATTTAAACTTGGCAACAGTTTTCCATCCCAATTAACGGTCGCAATTTCAGGAACGTTGTTCTGAAAATCAGATTTGATCGATTTTGCTCTTCCTTCTCTCGTTTGGGTCCGAATCCGTTGAATAGAAGACTTGTTGATTGTAAAATCTTCACAACTGAGATCAAGTGCTTCTACTACAGCCTGAAGTGTGTAAACAGAATCACTTACACTTAGTTGACACCAACATATCTAAAGCAGCAACTAATTGAGGGGTGATAAAACACGTCCTTCCTCTTTTTGTGGTAGACAGCGAACTCACGGGTTGCGTTTGCGAAGTGGAGGGCAAATTTTCATCTAAAGTTTCGGCAGAACTGATCGACTGTTCGTGAATATCTTGAGGTGGGCCATTGTATGAAGTCGAGAAGTTCTTGGCAGTCAAAGACTTTGATCTTTTTTCCTCTTCTTTTAGTTTTCTCTGGCTTACTCGTTCCTCTTTCTCAGCTAACTTTTTGTCAACACCCGCTAAACAACCCGGACGCCGTGGCTTTCTTTGTTTTTGTTGAACAATTTTGTCTTCCTCTATTTTGATCTTTTGTAGAGCATCAGCGTGTGCGATATCAAACAAATTATCTATAGTAAATCTTTTTGAAATTTCACCTC
Organism: Volucella zonaria; assembly: GCA_963966105.1. NCBI lineage: Eukaryota > Metazoa > Arthropoda > Insecta > Diptera > Syrphidae > Volucella > Volucella zonaria. The sequence continues at coordinate 180,649,642 of OZ014533.1, read as the reverse complement.
GCGGTGCTTATAAACGTCCTGTGGTTTTTTACAGTTTTTTTTGCAGCAAGTTTTTTCACATAGTTAGGTACAGCTCTGACGGGTATTCTTGCTTTTTTCAAAAATATAATGCAGTACCGAATCACAAGATTTGCACTTTCATTTACAGTCAATTTTACTTCGCGAATATTAAAGAAAAGAACTGGGAGAACTTGGCGATTAGACGGTATCTTTGCACCAGTTATTTGGTGATTTATCTCACCAACCAAGAAAATACTTTTTTTAATACTTCTTAGTTTCACTGACATGTTGAAACTTTACTGTTATGCACGTTAATTATTCGATAAAACGCAAACAAATGGCAAATAGAACGAAAATGGGGGTCATCCAGGTAAATTGTATGAGCATACAACTCGGCACGGGTTGCTGCGATTCAAATAAGATAAAATTTTATTTTCAAGTATTTTATGGTCAAATGAAAAAAATTGGAGCGAATGCGTTAGAAAATATGAACTTTGAAAAATATGGGACACCCTAATGAAGATATTCGCATTTTTGAAAAATTTATATATTATCTACTTCTTCTCTATAACAGTCTTGGTTTTCGATGCGAAGCCTCCCAACGTATTTACTGACAAAAAGTACCGAGCTCGGAATAGTACTCGCATATATGACAACTTACCCTACGAAAATCGTTAGAACCATGTTTCCATACAATCGTCTGCTACCCTATAAATCGAATGAAACTAATTACAGCACATGAAATCTACATATTTTTTTGTTTTCGTGAATCTGAATCTACTTAAAATGTATCCGCGTTCCATTAAAATGCACCGAAAACGAAAGATACAGATACGTATATCCGTAAATGTGTTGGCGTGGAATAGGGCAAGGCAACAGGCAGGAGTAAATGGCGTCATATTCCGCCAGCATCTGCCCCTACCCCGCGCTCATTGTTCGATTAGATAAATTGTGTTTTATGATTTCCAATTTGATCTGAATTAACATTTGCCATTATCGACGGAGCGTGAAATGTGGTTCAGGGTTTAATTTTTATTTTTTTGTATTTTGGTTAAAAAGAAAAAAAAAAACTGTCTGCTCTTTGTGGCTATGTGCTTCAGTATTGCGGTGACCCATGGTTAAATTTGCATAATGGGAATCTGGTGAATCGGGATGAATCCAAATTTCATAATTGAATTGAAATAAGTCAGCTGTAAATGTCGTTCTACGTTTCATCAAAGCAGCGACCTACCCCCACCACTGCTACACTGGGTTTGGTTAGGAGGATCTTTTTTTACAATTGATTTATTTTTTGTTTGGTTTTTTGTTAAACACTTCCACTAACCATGGTCATTAGGAAGATGTGCCCACTAATTGGCACTGTTGTAAATGCAACACACAAAAATGGAAAACTAATTTTCAATTAATGTTCGACAATATAAAATTCAAGGAAGCAAAACGGAGAAGGGTGAAATATGGTATGTAACTTGCGATACCCTACTACTTATATTCCGCAAGGGGTGAAAAATACCAAAAGTTCTTGGGAGAAAATTAATCACAGTCGGCAGTGATTCCTTCGCAGTTGTGCCTGTCTTAAGGAAACTCCAATTATTTTCGATTTGCTCAATCCTTTGGAATCCGGACTACAATGCCGAGGGAGTGCCTTTGTCCCTCGACCAAGCACTTCTTGTCGGTCCTTCTTCCCTCGCCAGGGCATTCAATAATCGATTAACAATTGATTGCAATTTTATGGTTCGTTTCGTTTTGCCCTGTCGATACTATGTATATACATAGATGGATCTATACGTACATATTATGTACGAGTATATACTGTATTGCTGTTGTAGTTTTACGAATTGCATCCCGTTGTTTCGCGTGTCCTTCGTTTCCTCTTGCAAAATCATTTATCGAACCACGACGACCGGTTCGTGCTTTAGTTCTGCAACTTCCACCCTCTTTTTTCCAGAACCATTCAGGAACTGAAGACTACCGCCCACGATTGCTCGTAGTCTCAGTCTGACTTCCGTTCCAGTTGTCGAATTCAGGTGGTTCATTGCAGAGTGCTGCGGTTTCTCAATTCGAAGTTGGCGATAACCGCAAACAGAAACAAGGGACATTGCCGCCGCGCCGGTACGCTACAACTGCAAGTACTATAAGTATATCATACGACACAATGGTGAAAAGGAAGAAAAGTTCCTCCTCGGTTATTGTTATGGGATTCTTGCAACAACTACCTGCAAATTGGATATTTTCTCAAACGACACTCTTGTCGTCATAGATCGACATCGAACGACGACGCCACCCGCCAATGGAATACATACCATATATATGTACATGTACTCGTAGGCTAGTTGCACCTTAAAGGAGTACTCCGGGATCCTTCCTGCAGTACCGAATACTCGCAATGTCGGGCACAGAACAAAGTGGTCACCCACACACGCTTCGATCGAATTAACTTTTGATTGAGGTCAACCTGAAAGTCGCTTCAACTAAATGCGAGATACGAGTTCGCAGCGTTCAGTACTCAGGGTACTCGTAGAAATGCTCATATAGGGGACTACGAGTATTCAGGTGGTTCCACTTGCTTGCCACAGTTGTACCCGTGGTTGTATGCCAGTTTAATTGTAATGTTGCGCTGCGGCTCAATTAAAATTTATAATTAAATCGAAGCTATAGAATACAAAGTACGAGTAGGTACTTGCATGTGTACCCATATTGACCGACCCCCTAGATTGTGTTTAGTCACGAAAAGGACTTCAGCTTCAGTTTCAGCTTGTATGCACTCTGTTCAACTTCCGTTCGGAGAGTAACAGGAGTACATTACATCGAATGACAAAGAATGCTAGTCATTCATTTCCGGCGCTCAACTCGTATTCAGGCAGACTTCAGAAACAGACTTGACTCGAGATGAAAGCAAATATTCTTTGCTGCTATGTTACATATCCCCATTCTCATCCATCCCAATTTCTCACATTTTCATTCTCAAACTCATCCTTAGGTTCAATTCAAGCAGACCCAGTGCCAGCCCCAATAGCAGCCCCAATCCTGCTCCTGCTTCATATGTTCTATTGGAATTTTCCATTTCATATATTCTGGCAACTTATTGTCGAAGAGATAACATTGTTTTGCGGTTTGAATTAGCCGAGAGAAAGAGGGGCCTTGGATCGATGCCAAATTGCCCGAAGATTTTCCGTTCACAATTCTGTGGTTTTTCACTGAGTGTAGCAATATCCTGAGGATGTAATTCCTTTTTGATTAAGAGAGATGTGGACTACGGTGGAGAGGGCAATAGCATAATATGATGTTTCTTTGATTGGACCTGAGCAAACAGGATATGAACTTATTACCGAATAAACTTTTTGGTAGCCATCCAAAGAGAGGCCAATAAAGAGGCAGCGATAGCTTGGCTTTCAGTTGGCAGACGCTTCTTTTATCCCAGAAAAGTAATAAGTTCAGCATTTTGCTGGGACAAGTGGCGCCGGATAAGGTTGGGTCGGGTCGGGGTTACAGCTCAATACATTTGTGCTTATATAAAATGGATTACGGAAATTATATGAGGTAATCTTTTCCTATTACCGTCCAATTTATTGGTTAAGGTGTCACATTAGTTTCTTGTGTTTTTTTTTTTTTTTTTTCTTTAATTTTGCTTCTTGATTTTTCATTACACTTGTTCGACGTGATAAAAGTGAAAATAATTAACAACGAAGAGGTAATGGATGTTGTTAAGTTAGTGTTGTCAGTTCCCCATATGGTGGTTTAGGAAGACATCGGAATACTGCACAAATATTGCGATATAAAACACAAATTAACAGAAGAGGACTTAAGAAGATTGACATATTGATTTCTTTAAGTTGGCCAGATATCTGAAAGAGTATAGCGTTTACCTACCACACCTCGTTAAGCATTTGATGTACTTCGCCATTGTAGATTGAAGCATAACCTGGCTTCCGTAATTTATTCAAATCATTAGTCGCCTTGATTTCGGCTCTAATGAAGCTGCTGCAAGATTATAAAGGCATTGAGTATCAATGCCGATTAAACAAAAATCTGCCAATGACACTTTCAATGTTTTACAACCGAGCTAAAATTGTAAGTGCTAGAGAACCTTATCAATCCAGAGGTGGAAGCATTTAGCGTAAGCAAAGTCCGACTGAGGCCTCAGACAACGGAATGAAAATGATTTTTAATTAATGTTTCAGCACCATTATTTGGGTATAATTTTGCGAAAAGACAAACAAGCAGGCCAATTAGCATATAGGTCGTTGTAGTAGAAGTTTTATAAAGGACGTTCGAAACAGATGCGAATACCCTGGCATTCTAGCCACTTTCCAACCACATAACACCTCAGTAGTAAACTCGTATACAATGCCAATCGACTATAAACAAACCAATATATCAATAATGAAGAATTGGAGGCAGTCCGTAGTTTATCGCAACTCAAACATCCAAGAGCATTGGGCTGCTATGAAGATTATTTCCTCTACTGAATGGAGCGATCTACAATACAATAATTTAGAGTAGAAATGACAGATGATATGGTAGCTGAAGTGACAGACGTAACTACAATATATCAATGGTTCGTTGGTAGAAGCAGCAGCTGAAATAGAAAATAGGTATCCACCAAATCATCAGAAAGCTGAAAGAAAACCAAATACCCGTCGAAGTCTGAAGACGGCGATATTTTCATTTCAGATGAAAACGAAATAAACAGATGAAAGCAGCATTTCACTTTAGTTGTAAGACCCAAATTTGTAGTCGCTTGTGATGTACAAAGAATTCAAAATGGAGTGCCGGTATTCAAACTTCACCATAACTCAATCGATGTAGTGCAGCTTTTAATTCATCGCCTAAACCTGGACCAGGACCTGGACAATCAAGTCTTCGGGCAACTAGCGATGAACCCAGATTTCACGAAGCTCTGTTTAAGGGTAGTGGTAATCCCTCACACGGCCTCACATGAATGACTCGTATAGTTCAATATGAAAGCAAGCTCCGTCCTGTTGAAAGCATACGTCCGCCCGATTATCAAGAGCAGACGCATGTTTGTGCGCCGAACGCCGCGGGGATCCCAAAACTGCAACCCTTACTCCTTCGATGTTCTCAGGTGTTCTGATGGGACGTGCGTCTCCAGTTCTTCTATTCTCCACAGAACCGATTTCCTTGAACGTTGTGATAGACAAAAGAATTGATTTCCCAAGCAGGACCCAATGCTGCAATATTGAAGCAATTTCGCAAGGCGCGATTGGTTGAAACCACCGAACGGCTTTGGAAAAATAGAGCTCTGAGGTATACGCACGTTGCTCGTTACTGCAACGCATGATGATGACTGAAACATAAGTTAGCAACAACTTTAGGATCCGCCCTCTCAAACGAGACCACACACAGCCGTCTGGGATCCCCATCTTGCCGCACCTTGTATTTGCATTAAGACTGATGTCTTACCATAAGACAATTATTAAATAACAAATTGCAATAATTTGGGGGCCTGCGTCGCGATTTATAGCGGAGCTGCGGAGTGTCCTATAACTTGAATAGGTCCATCAGCCCAGCCAAATGTTTGCCTTACCTCTCAGTTGTGGTGCCCGGTAAGTGCATGAGTAAACCCGTACTCATGCATGCTAAAATGGCAAGGGTACGCCCGACCAGTAGCATTATACTTGCCTTCGCCGTCATATGGCGCACAACCCTATACGAAAGAGATTAAAATATGTGACGGACCATCCATTAGCCTCGGATAAAATTCAACAAATCAGCCGGACGTGACGGCTTACGGGCCAAGGTATTCAAAGCTGTTGGAAATGACTTTGTGGAGAGCATTCAACAACTCATTTTTCAGATCCGGTAAGAAGAGTGTATGCTGATGATCCTCATCTCAGCACAGTTTGCCCGATCCACAAAAAAGAAGATCTCTCAAATGCGCCAGCAATAGAGCTATAAGTCTCCTCAACACGTATCCGATCATGATCTTATATGCCATTTTATGTGAACATCTGAAACCCTTCGCCAACAACTTGATTGGCCCCAAGAAAGTTCGCAATCGATCAAAACTTCACACTCCGACAGATCCTGGAAAAAACTCAACAAGTCCAAATCGATACTCACCATCACTCGTAGATGCTTGTACGTTATGTGCTGTTACATTCTTCCGGCGCAACGTATCGAATCCTACCAACTTGCTATTGCAGCAATTGACAATTTGATCGACTTATCAGAATCGCTTGATGATATCATTATCTTCGGCGATTTTAATCTGCCTCAGCTGAAGTGGACTCCATCTGAAGACCTATCTTTTTTCATCGCTTCCAATCCCATTTCCACTAAGGAATGCCTATTCTTAGATCGGCTAACAGACTCTAGTCTATGCCAAGTCAGTGGCGCTTCCAACTATATGGAAAGGCAATTACACCTTATCTTCACAACTGATCCCATCAACTCCTCAGTATCGTGTTGTCCACTATCTCTTCCAACTATTGATAACTTTTATCCTCCACTTCTTCTCTCATTTTTCCACAACTCTCCCCTTCAGTCGCCACCCCCGCAGTTCTATTTTCTTACAATTTTCACAATGCTAATTTCCGTAAAATTAATACCTATCTAAGCAGTGCTTCTTTTGAGTTTACCAATCTATCTCTGGTCGCTGCCCTCTCCATTTTTTACAGAGAAATATTCAAATCCATCCCCCTTTATGTGCCTTACTCCCGCCATAAAACTTCTTCTACATCCCCTCCTTGGTATAATCGTAGACTTCGCTCTCTACGAAACAAAAGAAACAAGTTATGGGCGGTATTCCTTCGCACCCACTCTTCTTCCGACTATTCAAATTATCTAGGTACATATCTTCATTTCATTGAACTCTATAATTCTCTCTATCAGCGCTACCTGAATAATGCGCAAACCATTCTCATAAATGACCCCAAGTCCTTTTTTCAATTTGTCAATTGCAAAAGTAAGACTGATGGTTATCCTTCCTCCCTCGCTTTCGAAACCAAAACTTCATGTGATCCTCCTACCATCGCCAACTTTTTTGCTACATTTTTCAAGCAATCATTTGCCAACAACTCCTTCGTACCAGATCCCTCTTACTTCAATGATCTACCAAATTTCTCTATTGGTCCCTTTCTCACTCAAAATTTCGATCCTGCAGTTATTGAAGAAAAGTTACAAAATCTTAAGGCTGAATTTATACCTGGCCCAGACGGACTCCCCGCCATGTTTCTTAAGAAATGCTCTTCCAACCTGTCTCTACCCCTTTCCTACCTTTTTCGTCTATCGCTTACACAAGGTGAATTTCCCCAGATTTGGAAGACCTCTTTTATAATCCCAATACACAAAAAGGGATCTAAGCATGAAGTTACCAATTATCGTCCCATTGCTAAACTCTCTCATATACCCAAACTCATTGAAAGCATTTTATACGAAGCGTTAAGCTTCAAATGCAAGCCTTTTATTTCACCCCGACAACATGGTTTTCTAAAAGGTAGATCAACTACCACAAATCTAGTTGAATTCGTGTCTTTTGCACTCTCAGCCTTAGAAAATGGCAAAGAAATCGATGTTATCGCAACAGATTTCACTAAAGCATTTGATAAGATATCTCATAAATTGATCCTTTTCAAATTGTCTACTCTCGGCTTTGAGCCTCTCTTTTTAAAATGGATTTCTTCTTACCTGGTAAACCGATATTATAGTGTTCGGTTTAGATCCGCCCTTTCTGTTCCATTCCTGGCCTCATCTGGAGTTCCACAAGGCAGTCATCTTGGCCCTCTTCTCTTCATTCTTACTATCAACGATGTTGAGAGTGTCATTAAGCACTCCTCCCTCTCCCTTTACGCTGACGACACAAAATTTTTTGAATCTATTTCCTCTCCCCAGGACTCTGCCCTTCTTCAAGAAGACCTTGATCGGTTTTCAATCTGGTGCCTCAAAAACTGCCTAGAACTTAATATAGCCAAATGTCAATTTATAACCTTCTCACGTAAATACAACCCGTCTCCCCCCCGACTTTATTTTCTCCATGGTCAACCAATTCCCCTGGTTCAGTCTTTTCAAGACCTTGGCATATTATTCGACTGTGAGCTTAATTTCCGTTCACATATCGATAAGATGATCCTCAAAGCCAACTCATCACTTGGCTTTATTAAACGGTGGTCCAAGGAATTTTCCAACCCGTATGTAACCAGATCTCTCTATATTACCTTTGTTCGCCCCCTGCTTGAGTATGCCAGTCAAGCTTGATCCCCCTTTCACCGGGTTCATGTTTCCCGAATCGAGGGTATTGAACGTCGATTCCTCCGATTTGCCCTCCGTGGCCTGCCATGGAACGACCCTTTAATCTTACCTCCCTATCAAGACCGCCTCAAACTTCTAAATATGAATTCGTTAGAAGAACGTAGGGATATTGCTGACGTTCTTTTCATTCATCGTCTTCTCTCAGATTCCATCGACTGTGCATCCATTTTGAACTCCATTTTCTTCAATACCAACCCCCGCAATCTACGTTGTCCTCGTCTCTTCTATCTACCGGTCCACCGCACCTCGTATGGCTCCAACGAACCTATCTCCCGAATGCTCCGAAAGGTCAACTCGAACCTTTCCCTTTTTCATTTCCACCTGAACACTCCTCGTCTTAAACAAGATCTCCTCCATCACTTCCTTGGTCACTAGCACTTAAGTCTTTCTGTTAGTTTTTAAGTTAGATTAAGCTCATATTAAGCCAATAAATGGGGGCCTCAGCCCCCACCAAAATTAAATTGTCATCGAAGTTGAAGCTGCATAATGACAGCATTTGTAGAGACAAGCTATACAGAGCGATGTCTGGATTTGACATCCCTACCAACCTCGTCCGTCTGTGCAGAATGAAGATTGTGAACGATCGCTGCTCCGTCGAGGTCGGTAAAGCCTTAATCGAGACCTTTGATGTTAAAAATGGTTTTAGACAAGGTGACGCGCTGTCACGTGAATATAGATAATAGAAAATGAAGTTAGAGTTTGGGGTAGGATTGTGAAATGAAGAACAATTGCACTTTTGAAGTGAGTGGCATTAGATATAAACAGTGTTTTTTTTCAAGAATCTATAAATAGTGAAGTAGGATTTTGCACGTAAAACACACACAACAACCTACTGCCTTTCACTGCCCATACTATCAACAGTGAAAAATGACTGCCTATAAAAATTCGAAATCGAACTCTTGTTCGCAAGCAATTTCGTATTTAAGGGTTGAAATATTGGAAATTTTTTCCGTTTGGCTATCAAGTGAATTCAATTGATTACTAAATTTTGATATTTTTAAACAAGGCCGCGTAATTTGTGATTTTAATTTTTTATTTTATTTTGTGATGAGTATTAAAGAAATGAAAACTTTTTACAAACGGGTATTAATGTACATTTATATTTTAGATTAAAAAAAAACTGGACAAAAGAGGAGACTGATGCGTTTCTAGACTTTTATGCATCTAGAAGCGAAGAGTTCCAGCACTGTCGGAAAAAAAGATATGCATACAATAATGTGTTGGAAGATTTGATTTCTGCTGGATATGCTGTAAAATTTATTTGTTTATATAATTATTTATAGATTATAATAAACTAGTTTAATTTTAGGATTCAAATACTACAACCTCGCATCTGGTTACAAACAAACCAAATGCAAACGCTCATTAGAGCTTATAAGACTGCAAAGGATAATAATAGAAGGACAGGTGCAGCGCCATGTGTGGCTCCGTTTATGAGCAAACTGGACGAAATTTTTGGAAACATGGCCTTCTTTGCAATGACAAATACTGTCTGCATAGGTGCAAGTGAAATTTCGCAAACAGTAAGTACTCGTAGATATAATAATCAACAAGTTTCGTTATATATTTTTCTTTAATAGGATTCCACCTCTGCACCAACACCATCACCAAAAAGTCCTCCGGCAGCAGAAATACCACCACAAAGTCCGGCGATAGCAGAAATACCACCACAACGTCCGCCGACAGCTGCAACAGCGCCACAAACTCCCCTGCCAGCAATGACACCATCGACCTCACGTGCTATATCCGGCAGGAATCAGACGATGTCGAGATCGGCCTATTATAGGGATAGGCTTCGCCAAAAGAAAGCAGATAATGAGAAAAAGGAAATCCGGTGGAAGCATTTCATTGAATGCCAGAATCGAAGATCGGCAATGCTTGAAAAAAATTTAGAAATGCTAAAAGATATTTTAAATACATTAAATAAATAAATAAAAATGACAGATTTTAAGAAACCAATTTGTACTTATTTATTGGCCCAAAAATTAAACCTATATAAAATTTCTTTCAGCTAAGTAATTAAATAAATCTTCGCGTTGATTTGGAAGTGCATTTCCTTCATGGTTTCCAAAAGGAATTTCTTCATGTCCATTTTCCGTTTCTTGATTCACATCAGCAAACTCGTCGTCCATTGTTATACATATATTATGCAAAACACATGCACTAATAACTAAATTCGCCATTGAACGCAAAATTTCTTTGTTCTGTGAATTTAAGCAATCTCCTGAATCTTCCTTTTAACAAGTCAAGGGCATGTTCCACTACAATTCTTGTACCGGAATGCCGATAATTAAATGAATGTTGTTGAGCCGTAAGTCTTCCGTTGTCTCTGTACGGTGTAACTAACCAGTTAGTAGATGAATATGCCGAATCACCAAGTATAAACGTGTTATACGGAAAATGTCGATCAGGGTTTTCTTGAGCTTTTCTAAATAATTCAGATCGCCGGAGAACTCTGCTATCGTGCAAAGATCCAGGCTCACCACAGCTGATATCAATGAATTTTTTATCTGCATCCACTGTTGCTTGCAAGTTTATGGTGAACTGATGTTTCCTATTTGTTGGTTTTTGGTGCTGCGATGGATATGTGAGTACAGTCTATTGCACCGATAACTCGAGGAATTCTTTTCTTCTGCTCGAATTTGCGACAATTTTCCCTCGCAACGCTGCCTTGAGGCCATTTAATATGCTGACTCGCAACTGAAACTAAATTCCGACACACACGATTAACTGCGATCCATGCAGAAGATTTTGGAACACCAAACAAATTTCCCAGCTGTCAAAAAGTTAAATATGTACATTTCTTTCTTTTGTCCGAGTTTGGTCCTACCTCCTCTTTGCAAATTTGCAACAAAAGAAGATTGAGAATAAGATGCTGCAATAAAATGCATAATCATTACCAAAATACTATAAAAATGTGAAATACTTACATATCCAATATTCTATAGTTGATCGCTGCAATCTAAAATGCGACTTGAAATCTTCATGGCTGTAAAGGTCAATAATTTGCATGAAGTTCTTAATATTAAAATGATTTGTTTCTTCGGAGGATTCTACAGAGCTTGAGCTGTCCTCAAAAAACCCTTTGTAAATTATTTCATGTTCGTCCATAACTATACGGTCTTCGTTAATTAAATCTTGAAATTGTAGCTACAATTATAAATAATGTAACCCTTCAAAGATATCAATACAATCATAAAATTAGCTTACCATTGCTTGAAAATTATTCATTATGATTATTAATTTGATTTCAAACATTCATTCAAATATAATTTTCACGCTGACGTTTGCTCTTTTTTTTTTAATTCAAATTTGTGATGTATGAGTACCACCAACATTGACATATAAAAATCAAAGCAACTACGGAACGTTTTTTTCAATGTTACTTCACTTCACTATCTATAGCGATGAAAAAAACACGGCTATAGATCAGATACTTAAAAGTAGAGAGTTCCACAATTTAATACTCGTAGTAGGAATAAAAAAAATAAATCGGATGAGTTGAGATAATTATTGCATGATGGGGTCAAACTTTAAGTTCTAATGGAGCGTGAAAAATTAATCTTTTCATAGAAATATATAGTTCAACATATTGCTTGAAGGTTGTGTCCAACAAGGTTCCAGCTTGTTGCGAAATGTGTTCATATTTGCGTAATCCATGAATATATCTTACGGAATCATTTCATGCTACTAGCAACTTGCGTTGAGACAAGGAATAGATATTACAGCATACAACTTCAGACGCAAAGCATCCCTTTGTAAGCTTCCCCTTCATGTAAACTTTGTTACGAGATTTGATGGTCTTCATTGCCACTGTCATCAAGGCCAGCTTTTATTTCGGGCACAAGCCGTTTTGACTGGCACATATAAACCATACAACTCAGCAATCAATTCTTCAAAACAGAAACGCGTTTTGGAGATTATTAATATTTATTGTCCTAAAATCCTTAAATGAAAATGGCAGTGGAACAGCAAGTGAACGAAGTTAAGATTGTAGGTACAAAACAGAAGATCATGGTCAGATAAACAATCAAGTAAGAGTTGGTCGAAAAGAAGAACAGATGAAGGATCGGATACGATTGTCAGATCAAGAAGGTTAGGAATACAATCCTTAGTACACCGAGTTGGGTAGGCAGTGTTACATGTCTGGAGTCCCAAAGAGAAAACAAAGTCTTTAATTTGGAAGGAGCGGGAATCATTTTTAAATAAGTCTGCATTGAAATCTCCACAAACAATTACATTCTCATAAAGAGGCGTGAATTGTTAAAGTACAGAAAAAAACCGTTGAAGGGAACAACTCCGATCCGGAATGTGAACAAAAGTAACCAAACATTTAGAACAACCAACGTTATATATAGATCAGCAGTCTTACAAATAATTTTACATTCCAAAGAAGACCTGCAGTAAATTGCTATTACTCGTCCCAATGTGTATGTTACTCGATCATTTCGAGAAATAAGACAATTTAGTATATTATACCCAATTTTTGCGAAGAACCTGTGGTGGCCCATCCTACATAGAGCATACAATAATATAAAATTCCGCAGAGTTCAGTGATTGTCTTCTTTATTACCACGACCGAACACTCAATGTGCTCCCTCTTCTTCTACCTCTTGACGTGCATATCACATATGCCGCTGTGTTGCAAGATTAGACATTATTAAATTCGACTCGAGTGAAAATTAAACACCTCAAATGTAAACTTATAAATTTGTTAGTTATTATTTGTTTAAATAAACATGTTTGCTTATAAATATATCATGCCAGCAATACAAGAAATATGTCACTGTCAAACTCCATTATGAAAACAGAATACTTTTAACAGAAATATACATTATAACGTTGCAAATAAACCAGAGTAGTGGTTTCATTTCATCCGTAATTTTTTAATCGTTTCTTTAGGTTCACAAACGAACACGCTATTTACAGTGCAGTAAGACTCCGATAGGCTATTAGAAGCCTTCGTTCTACTACCCAGGCAGCTATTTCGATTGCGCACAATCTACATAACACACAAACTCTCGTATATTTTTTTCGGTCAGATAACCGAAGGATAGAATAAGATTGGTTTTATCATAACCCTGTAGATCCAATGGTCCCTCCTGGATTATAAGACCTATGCCTTCCTGAAAGCACGCGATACTGCTAGAAAGCCTACAACGCCATTATGGTTTTCGACGTCACATTTTTAGTCCAAAGAAGTTTGTTATCCAGGATGACACCCAAATACTAACCTGCATTGAAGAAATAGATAAGGATTCTTTCCGCCGTAGTAGACATATTGCACCTTAAACACATGACGCTCGATCGGAACCGACTATGACTGGACGTGACGTACACACGATGACGACATAACAGAAATGACCTGACTGACTTTTCCTGAATTTTTTTTTACAGGTGGCGACTGGGAGGATCTTCGTTTTAGGGGCGTGTAAGTGCGATTGGTCATCCTCAGCCCGGCTTATTTCAGGTCGTAATGAGCTGTCATCGCTGTGTGACCCTGGAACGTCTTATTCGGTGTAGGGTACATAGCGTTAAGTTAGCTTTAGGTTTAGTTATAAGTCGTTATTTAAGTTCAGTATTTAGGGTTTAGATTAGTGTAGGATTAATTAGTTTTAAGCGCGAAAGTCCTGGTCTTGCACAGTGGTGATGGCACACAGATGTAATCTTCTTGTTTCTTTTCTCCTTTTTTTTTTCTATCATCTTTCTCTCATCGTGTCTTTTAAGTCCGTCCGTAGCGTAACGCAGCTTTCTTCTTAACTATCCTTCGTACTTTTTTCATATTTTTTTTGATATTCTGGTACAAGATAAAAGAGTAAGTGAGTTGAGGTGCACGAGGTAATGGCAAGAACCAACCCAATCCGACGAGCTAGAGCCGAGCAACAGCGAGCGTGCCACTGACATCTACTTCTGCACCAAGTTACCTCTCTAAGAAGATCGTTTTGCTGGCAACCCTGGACGTAAGAAATGCATTCAACTCAGCCAGGTGGAGTGATATACTAAATACGCTAAAAAATAGATACAACATCCCAGCCTATCTATTACATATGATGAAGGACTATCACAGGGATCGGGAGCTGATCTACTAGACCACACAAGGCCTACGAAAGAAGGAAGTAACATCTGGAGCAGCACAGGGATCAATCCTGGGACCAGCCCTCTGGAACATCTCCTTTGATGATACTCGTATACTGCGGATGGAGATGCCCGAAGACACCTTTCTCGTTGGGTACGCAAACGACATCGCGGCAGTGTTAACGGCAAGAGACACTGAAAACGCGCAAAGAAAGTTGAACCGAGTCATGCGACGAACAACCTTCTGGATGGATGAGCACGGTCTTAGTTTGGCAACAGAGAAAACTGAGATAGTCCTTCTGACGAAGAAAAAAATCCCGACACAAATAGACTTCCAAATTGGCTCTGAAGCCATTAAGAGCAAGGACGCGGTGAGGTATTTGGGATTGAGGCTTGACACAAAACTAACTTTCTGGCGACAGATAAAGTACGCAGCGAAAAGAGCCTCTAGAGTTACAACATCACGCAGTAGATTAATGGCGAACATAGGTGGTCCAACGCATGCCATTCCCCTATATGGAAGTGAGATCTGGGCAGACGCGCTTCGACAAGAAAAGTATCGGAAGCAGATGGCGGCAGTGCAAAGACGTGGAGCTCTACGCGTGGCTAGCTCTTACCCAACGGTGTCGGAAGCAGCCGCCCTTGTAGTCGCAGGAGTGACTTCCATCGATCTCCTAGCGGCACAAAGGAAGTACGTCCACGAAAATAAGGCGGAAATTGAATTGGAAGCGGCAATCGACCAAGCAGAGCAGCAAACGATACGAAAGTGGCAAGAGTGCTGGATCTCGGAAAGCAGAGAAAGGTGGACAGCGAGGCTGATAAGAAATGTTTCTGAGTGGAAAGACCGGAAACATGTGGAGTTCAACTACTTCGTCACCCAGTTCCTCACCGGACACGGAAATTTCAAAGCCTTATAACATAGGATCGGCAAAACGGATAGCCCAGCCTGCCAATACGGCGACTCCCCATCAGACGACGTACATCACACATTTTTTGCCAGCAGAAGATGGGAAGCCCAACGCACAGCACTGGAAAACAGCATTGGTGCCTTCAACCCAGAAAACATAGTGGATAAAATGCTGACGAGTGACCTGAACTGGGGAAGAATTTGCCAGCATGATCAAGATATTCTTCAAGAGAAGAAGTACAATACCGGGAAAGCACGTAAACCCGAAAGGGTGTAGGATCACAGTCCCTTGAAGTAATGCGAAGAGCTGTTCCAGGGGGTTGTGTCAGAAACCACAGGGTTGGGAGGAGTTTTACTCCGTATGATCCGAAAGTACGTGGAGAGAGCCGGACACACGGGGATGGTCAACGCCAACAGATCTCCTTATGGTGCGTAAGGCATTTCTCCTCCCTCCAAAAAGAAAAAACAAAAAAAAATCTACTCCTGCATCATGGATGCGTTCGTGGCTGACTACACTCCTTAAAAGGTCTGAGGCTCTTGGTGAGTGTGCATTCGGTACGCATACGTCCGGTTTAGATACATTTAATGGATCATCTACTGTTTGCCATGGCTTTGATTCTCTTCAGATTTGCCAACAGCTGCCCAGATCAGATCTTCTAAGTATTTTCGTCCCTTCCGAAGACTTTGACCACACTGCTGGTTACACCTAATGTTTCAATCTATTCGCAAAAGACCCTATAAGAGGCACATTTCGAAATTCGAATTAGCGTCTTATATTCTCTTTGCCTTAATATTATATGTAAAGGCTTTAGCCCTCCCTCAAATTAGCCGGAAGTGACTGGCTTACATATAAGTTTTCTAGTACCCTTACGTAGTCGCTTCAAATTTGCTCTGTCTCAAGGAACGGGTTATATGCAGGAGTTAGTCAGCTTAAGACAGTCTATAATGAACTGGTCAGCTCCTGAAAAGCTCCATCTACCTAGTGTTTTGTTGTGAGTTTAAGCGAAGCATTCAGAGACCTGCCGAGCTCCCCCCTTAAGCATGTCCCGTTTCAAGGGGGAATGGGAATTGAACATAATTACTCGTACCTCACTTGTCTTCTCAATTCAAGTCTCCTGCAGCATCCAAACACACTGGCCGATGAAGCCGGTGGAAAACACAAATGAATGGTATCTCAACGAGAAATATATTGCCCACCCACAACAAAAACTGTACAAATTTAAAAATTACTGAATTTTTTGCTATTGCTCCTTCTGCCAGATTGGGTATCACACATAACAAACACTTCCTCAACTTTCAGGACGAGAACACAAGAGAGGCCGTGTATCATTTTTTTTTTTGAATACTCATAGGTACCTGACTTTAGCCAGAACCAGACACAACCATTTTTGGCAAACCATTTTTCAAATACCAACCAGACATTTCAGATGTTAAATTCTGTGAAATAGTCGATTTTCTCACCTCCACCAGATGGATTTGAGCTATAAACGAGACATCCTTGAGCCTAGGTATCTAAACTGGGCTATGGAGTTATTTGTGTTTTTATGGACTAATGTACACAAGGGGCCACAACTACCTATTACCAACTCTGTGATGAAGCCGTTGGGATTGATCCATGCTTCAAGCCTCCAGAACTCGGATCCGATAGATCCCATGTGATGGTTGGGCAAGGTTTGACCTTTAAGCCGTACCTGTTTGGTTAATGCAGTCAATTGCTATTAATCACCATCGAGATTCCTTCAGGAAAATGTATTCCTTAGAGCTTCAATAGCCGAAATTAACCTCAAAATTCATATCTTGTTGCTAAAGGCGATATCGAATAATATGATACATACGTCACTCTCTAGATATTTCTTATTTTTATCGTGTTGGATGCTGCTTTTTCAATTAAGCAAGAAAGTAATTTCATCGATTTCATTCTTTTAATCGAATAATAAAAGTTATGCTCCGATTTTTATTGCCCCGACTACAAAATATGTTCGTTTTTATCGTTGGATTATTGTCGACATTAAAGAACCTGTACATGGATAAAGCTAATTGAAAAAAGGAAAAGAAAAACACCAGTCAACGTTATTCTAGGAGGGGTAATAAAAATCGCTTGATATATTTTCGGGGGAGCTTTTAATCAAAAATGGAAAATTAATAACAATTTAATTACACCAAAAAGGAGCTCAACAGTAGCAAAATTCGAAATTCCACGTTGATCAATTTAATAACAAAGACAAACGAAGACTATTTTCGGTCCTTTTGATTCGTGGAGGACAATGGCCAATATTCGATGATGAACAGATAGGAGAACAAGTTGCCGTATTCGACTTTTCCATAAAGATCTTTCCACCTTTTTGGTGCTTATAGATACACCATCGTATAAAATCGAACAGCAGAATTTTTAATTTCAATTAAAACGGCAAAACTTATACAATCAAAATAAGTACTAACAAATTTCTTGCTGAGCCAAATTGACCATTTTGCTATCGATGTAAGGCATGCCTTCAGTATTCCAGACGTCCGAACCTTCCGGGCAGACAACATTCATTCGGATCACCACCTTCTTGTACCCAAGGTATAAATGCGATATCTCCCAGAGCCACAACAAAGCAGAAATATTAACAGAAGATATGAAGTAGAAAAGCTGAAATCGACGAAAGAAAGAAATTATTAGCCGAACGCGTGTCCCGAAATCTCTCAACAACTTATATGCGGCCACCAAAAACACCGAAGACCAGTGACATCAGAGACCCTCCCCCGAGAAATGCTTCGTTTGATGAAAAATGCCGGCAAGTAAATGCAGCTTAACAAGAAGCATATAAAGCGGCGCTGCAACGAAGAACGAACCCCGCTCATGAGCTTTACGGGCTTAAAAGACGGGAAGAGCATAGGCCTAGCCAGAATCGCGCGATCGAAGATACTCGTATTGTGGGCTTGTACTCCAGGAATAACTTACGGATGTTCCAACAAAAGGAAAAATGAACGTGTCAAATCCACAAGATCAGTACAGAAACCATTAGGGTAGAAGAAGGACAGATGTCTCTTGTGTTTTACGTAGGTACCTGCCGTGAGGGCTTAAGCCTACGGTGCGTCTTCGCACAAGATATCAAGATAATGCGTTGATAAGCGCCCTTCGGGTAGTACAAGTACTACCACCAGTACCAGATTCGAAGTCGCGTGTAAGGCACGAACTTCCCCTTTGGTGAAGGGTCGAGGCCTATCTAATAACTTAGCCATTCTGTGGGTCATGGCACCCGGTTGCAATGCAACTCCACATCGAGCAGACCAATTGGTTCCATAGCAATCCCATGGTTTAGCACAGGTCGTAGTAGACTACACATACGCTAAGCCATGAGATGTCCAAGCACCATTAGTTCTGCTCTCCCCGCGATTTTGGGTAAAAACCTACAGCCACCACGATACTCCCACAAGGGGGCCAACTCCTAGGTTAAGCCGGAAACATAGCTCCGGGGGCTCCTGACCTCCCGTGGTACCAGAATATAGCTTCCGGTCGAGCTTCGCAACCTTGAGGTTACTTCCAGTTGGGCACCTCACTGCCCAGGACTGGCGGCCTTTCGACTATTTTACACAGAGTTTATAATAGACCCGCTAGCTGCCTACTGCGTCTTCTATAAAATACCTCTTTTGAAAAACTACGGGTTCTTTAGAACCTTACAGTATCAGTGATAATTCCACTGACCTCGTAGGTCTCACCATTAAAGGTGATGCCCATAGCCTGCAAGTTCCTTATGTCAGCGTAATTGGGACACTCACATAGGACACGAAGCCAGTCCTCATAATTGGCTCCACATGAGCAGCTCACAACCCCGTAAAGTCCCCTCTTATGCAAGAATGCATTAAGAGAGCCATGCCCGGTCAATAAAAAGCCCAGGCTGAGGTTAAAATTCCGTTCAGGAAAAATTCTCATGGTTAGCACATCCTTTAGAAAGCCGTAAGTAACCCTGCCATTTTCGCTAGCATCCCATCTAGATAGAACACATGCGTCTAGCAAGGTTTTACGCTGTTTCAGGGATAGGCTATCCACTTCTTCCGGGGAAACCCAATCGCGCCCATTTAGAGAGAGACCTTTTCTGATCTTGAATGCAATGCCACGACGTATCACTTCCAGATCCAGAGGTGGCACTCCAAGCAAGACCTGCATTGCCTGTGTGGAGACAGTGTGGCAAGCCGGTAAACATCCAAGCAGGGCAACTCTTTGGCAAGTCAAGATCCGCCTTTGACCATCAACAGTCATAACCCTGTCGTACCACACCGATGCTCCATACGTTGCACAGGCAACAAAAAGGCCATCGTATATGATACGAACAGAACGCCTGTTGAGTCCCCAGTCGGATCGCAAAATGCACCTTACCTGGCCTACGGCAATCAGCATGCGTTGTCTGGTTCGAACTAGGTGAGGCATGAAGTTCATACACTCACCCGGTAGAAGAAGGACAGCTTGTAGCAGAGACTTTCTCTACAAAATGAATAAAAGCGACGAAGCCCAACATCCCGCCGTCAGGCAAAATAGACCATTCAACATAGACGATGCTAGCAAAAAATATATAGCAATATCTAAGCCTAAATAGAACAAAACTGGTGGACCTGGTCAGAAGAGTATATGTCTTATAAATTGGACCTCAGCATAGTACTCCCGGTTCTCTAAAAAGAAGACCCCCAACTGTAACATAGACGAAAAAATCTCCTCAGCATTGCATACAAGATCTTGTCTGCCATTTGGTGTGAACGTCTACAACCCTTCGAAAATAACCTGATCGGCCTCTGTCAGTGTGATTTCAGACCAGGAAAGTCCACAATCGATCAAATCTTCGCATTCCAGCAAATTCTGGAAAAAACTCAACAAGTCCAAATGGATACCCATCATCTTTTCATCGATCTTGAAGTTGCATATGACAACATTTGTAGAGACGAGCTACACAGAGCCATGTCTAGTTCGGACATCCCTGCCAAGCTCGTCCATCTGCGCAGAATGACGCGAAAAACGCTCGCTTCTCCGTCAAGGTTGGTAACGCCGTAACAGAGACCTTTGATGCCAAAAAAGTTTCAAACAAATTGCCATGCGATTTCTTTACTGCTTACTCACAAGCGTAACCCGGAGGCACAATCTTCAAAAACCTGTGCAACTGCTGGCCTATACCGATGATATTGATGTAATTGGCTGATCTCAGCGGGCTGTCACCGGTGTCTTCGCTAATATTGAAACAGAACCTGGCAAAATGGGTTAGCGGTAAATAAGGTCAAACCGCCTAAGGTGGAGCGCACATGTTGAAGGGGATCTGGATTGCGCAACTGTAGGGAGTTAGCTAAGGATCGATCTAAGTGGAGAGGCTCGCTATCACCACCAACCGTAGTATACCTAAGTAAACACAAAATCAGTTTCTTGATTTTATATAGAAAGCAACCTCAGTGCATAGTATAGATTCAACCATAGTCAGAGTATTTAGGTCTCATCTAGACATATTTGGAAAGAAACACGATTTCCTCTAAAGTTTTCTGCATCTTTTAGCTGTTTGTTTAATACTCTCCCTCATTATTGTTGAGTACATTAATATTTTGGGAAATGGAAAACTGGCTAACTCAGCAAATTTTGTATCTTGTACTGCAACGCTTAAATAATTTGATAAATCTCTATCCCTATATTTTAGAAGCCATATTTTGTGTTTGGCTCAAGAAAAATGGGGGTAGACTAACGAAACCACAAGATTATTTTATATCAATCGATTCGTTTTCAAGTGAAGAAACACTAGAAAGAAATTTTAAAATCCTAGATTAATTTGTTTGCCCTATAAACAGGTTTATGTATCCCTCCATGTCTTTTAAGGCGCATTTCATTCCATTTATACGTCTGTAACTTAATAATGACACACCCGATTTGAATATAATTGAATTACCTGGTTAGTGCATTTATTGCGAAAGAGATTGATATATCAATCATTAATCTGTGCTCTCCAGATCCGGAGAAGTGAGCCAAAATATAATTTTTTGCATAGGCGAATAATCACAATCAATCGCGTGTTATTGCAATAAACAGCGCACCAGTGGCTGAGTGTCATGTCCACTTAACGGATATTCTCTTTTTCTTAAGTGTTTTTCGAGAAATCCTATAATTAAAGATTATACGTGTTTTTCTTTGTTTTTTATTTAATTTGGTGCGTTTTGACTATTCGAGAATTACGGTGAGCTTAACAATATTTTATCTCTTAAGAACTTGAGTTTAGTTATCGTAGTTAGAGGATTATCATAATTGTAGGTGCTAACATGCCACGAAAAAAACGTTCATTGTCTGTGAGATCTGCTAATGCTCAGCGTAAAATGACAGCCCGGAAAAGAGAAATAGAAGATCAATGTCTTGGAAGACTCCGAGCCCAAGCAGACAGAATGGCTGCTATACGACACCAGGAACATGATTGTATTACAAACAGAAGAAATCGACCATATACAACAAGCCAGTGGCATCAATGTGCTTTCAAGTACTAATCTGATCATGAATATGCGTCGGAAAAAATTGTGAAAATAGGCCACATGTCTCTTTTGTGTTTCTACTGTAGTGCAAAAAAGTGGGAAAAGGAACCACCAGGAATATGTTGCTCAAATGGAAAAATTCAATTGAACAAGTCAGACCCACCAGAACTTTTAAAAGATCTCCTTGAATTCACGACGCCTGAATTCAGGCATTTTTTACAGCATATTCGAAAATACAACTCTGCTTTTCAAATGACATCTTTTGGAGCAAATATTATTACAGAAGGTAGATTTATGCCAATATTTAAAATCCAAGGACAGGTGCACCATACACTTGGATCCCTTCAACCAATGCCAGGTAAAGAGCCCAAATACTTACAAGTTTATTTTATTAGTGATCTTGAACAACAACCGCAGAAGAGATGTGATTACAACCAAGGAACTAGAAAAGATCTTATTTTGAAACTGCAAGAAATGCTGCTTTTAAAAAACAGCTACGTTAAAAGTTTTAAGTTCGCTTTAGAGTACTCATCTATCCCGGAGTGTAAGCTTATTATTGATGCTAACAAAAGACCATCTGGAGAACACGCTCGACGCTTCAATGCTCCTGAATGTAATGAAGTTGCTTTAATTATGGGTGATGAACAACATGGCAGAAGAGATATTGTTTTAAAGTATAGATATAGTAATGAATCTTTCAAATATATAAACGAAACGCACAGATCATATGATACTTTACAATATCCACTTTTATTTGCAATTGGAGAAGATATCAGGATATCACTTTGGTATTCCTCAGGCTGGTGTAAACTCTTCATCGAAGCCAGCAACTTTTCCACCAATTTGCTGTAGACATGTATGCCAAAACAGGGTCAGAAAGACTGTGCTATATAATTACTCACTAGAAGGAACTTAGAGTTGGTTCATTCATACATTTGAAAGATGGTATCGAAAATGATGCTACTGGAAGAGATCTTGGTCAAATTTGCATTCTTCCTTCAAGTTTCACAGGAAGCCCCAGGTACATGCATGAGCGGACCCAGGATGCAATGACGTATGTACGAAATCATGGCCGATCTGATTTCAAAATGAACTACTGCATGGTCAAACATATATTCATAGACACGACCTTATTGCCAGAGTCTTTCATCTAAAGTTGATAAAATTAATGGATCTTATTACAAAATTTCATATATTTGGACCTGTATTATGTCACATGTATACCGTAGAATGGCAAAAACGAGGTTTGCCTCATGCGCATATCTTGATTTGGCTTCAGACGAAAATCCATTCCAATCAAATCGATTCACTCATCTCTGCAGAGCTTCCAGATCCTATAAGGGACAAAGTACTTTTTGAAATCGTTAAGGCACAGATGGTCCATGGTCCATGTGGTTCCTTCAATTACAATTCCCCTTGTATGAAAGGTGGCAAGTGCAACAAACGATTCCCTAAAATTTTTTTTTATGAAATACAGATTGATGCGGATGGGTATCCCTCTTATAGGCGAAGAAAACCCGAGGATGATGGTTTTCAAACGAAGATAGGATAACATGAAGTTGATAACAGGTGGATTGTACCCTATTGCCCTCTATTATCCAAGAGGTTTAACGCTCATATTAATGTAGGATTTTGTAACTCGGTAAAATCAATTAAATATGTGTGCAAATACGTTAACAAGGGATCAGACGCTGCAATATATGCACTTCAAAACCGAAATGTTCAAAATGAAGTTAGTCAATACCAAATGGGTCGATATATAAGCAGCAAGCAGAAGCTTTCTGGAGAATTTTCGGTTTTTCCATTCATGATCGATATCCGGCAGTGCAACATCTTGCTGTTCATTTGAAGAATGGTCAGAGAGTCTATTTTACAGCTGATACTGCCCCACAACAAGCATGAACTCCAAGAGATACCACACTTACTGGTTTCTTCAAATTATGCCAACAAGACTCTTTTGCTCGAACTTTGCTGATGCTGATGCAATCAGGTGCCATCGTATTATACGTGGAACAATAACAAGTGGAACAGAAGGAAAAGGGGTAAAATAGTAGAAGGCTATCAGGGCATTAAATATGATACTGCCATAGGGACAGTATATACTGTCCATCCCAGCCAACACGAGTGTTTCTTCTTAAGACTACTCCTTCATGAAGTTATAGGTCCCACCTCATTTGTATCTCTACGGACTGTAGATACTTATATTTGTGACACTTACCGAGATGCTTGCCTTAAACGAGGCTTACTAGAAGACGACGAACATTGGGATGCAACTTTGTCAGAGGCCTCATCTCTGCAAACAGCAAAACAACTTCGGTGTCTTTTCGCTATCATACTTATATCGTGCGAAATTAGTAAGCCTTTGGCTCTATGGATGAAATTCAGGGATGATTTTGCGGAAGATTTTAAGCACCAACTTCAAGTACGACATTCTCAAATGGAAATTGGTTTTTCTGAAGGTATTTATAACTTCGATTCAATTGCCATAGAAGATAAGGTTATTACTCTCGGGGGACAAAGTTTGCGTCCTTTTGGTCTTCCTCAAACTAACAGAACAGAAGTGAATAATCAAAATACTGAGCTATTCCAGGAGACTTCTTACGACATCGATGGTCTCACTCGGTACATTATGGAAAATGAGCCAAAATTGTTATCAGACCAAAGACACATATATTCTGCTTTATTTAATAAAGTTGTCAATCAAATGGAATTCATATTTTTTCTTGACGCTCCAGGAGGCACAGGGAAAACGTTTGTCACAAAGCTTTTACTCACTAAAGTACGACTAGAGAAAGGAATAGCTTTAGCTGTGGCTTCATCCGGCATTGCTGCTACGCTACTTCCTGGGGGTCGAACAGCTCACTCTGTTTTTAGACTTCCATTAAATCTAGCCGCTAATGATTCACCTGTTTTTAATATCAGCAAATCGTCTGGAATGGCTCAGGTTCTTAAGAGATGTAAACTTATAGTTTGGGATGAATGTACAATGGCCCATAAAAAAGCGTTTGAAGTAATTAACAGAACACTGCAAGACATATTGGAATGCAAGTCCCGAATGTATTGTCCGGAGACTTTAGACACTTCCAGTCATCCCAAAAGGAAATAAAACAGATGAAATCAAAGCTTGCCTTAAGTCTTCTTTCCTGCGGTACCATTTGCAAACAATGAAACTTTCCACAAATATGAGAGCACATCTTTATGGGGATCAATTATCAGGCCACTTTGCTCAAAAATTAATTAAACTTGGAGAAGGAAAGATGACCCTTGACAGAGATGGTAATTTAAGTCCTGATCAAGTCAGTACTGTGGTGCAGTCAGCTGATGAACTAGTGGAAAGAGTATTTCCAAACCTCAAAAAAAATTATCACAATCATAGATGGCTATACGAAAGAGCTATTCTTGCACCAAGAAATATCACTGTTAATAATATCAATAGTCAACTCCTGAATATGATACCTGGAAACTTCCATGCCTACAGATCGATTGACCCTGTAGAGCTACCAGGTTTACCCCCCAAATCGACTGCAGTTAAAAGTTGGAGTTCCAATCATGCTCTTGCCAAACCTAGATCAGCCTCGTCTTTGTAATGGGACAAGACTTGTGGTTAAAAAACTAATGTATCATGTTATCGAAGCAACTATTCTTACTGGCTGTGGCGAAGGAGAAGACGTTGTTCTACCACGTATTCCTCTGATACCATCAGACACACCATTTCACTTCAAAAGGCTACAATTCCCGATTCGCCTGAGTTTTGCCACTTCTATTAATAAATCTCAAGGACAAACTCTAGCTGTTGCTGGCTTACAACTAGAGGAGCCTTGCTTTTCCCATGGCCAATTCTATGTATAATATTCAAGAGTTGGTAGTCCAGATAATTTGTTCATTTATACCCCATTGTATACACGGAAGTTTTTCAAATGTAATAAATTACTTCAACTTTAATTACAGAATTGTCTTTTCTTATTGACAGTAAATATATTCTCTACACTTCTATGTTTAGGTCGAACAAATGAGATGTCTATGTACGTGCATTACTGTTGCACAATGAATATTGAGCTCTGCAATTTTTAAGTAAGGAAAAAAAATTGAAGTAGTTGCAGGTAAAAAGTTTTAATCAACGGGAAACGAATTATAGTTTTGGGTGTGGATGAACTTGGGCGGGTCAAATGTCTTCATATTTTAGAAAATTGGGAGTGTTCTAAAAAAAGTGTACATTAAATTGCACATTAAAGACCCAGCGAAGGGGGTAAAACCAGCTAATATTCTCTAAAATAGACGACATCATTAGATAGTCTCCAATGAGCAAATGTGCTGCAAGACTTGGCGTGTTTTAAAACAACGTAGAAAACACTAGCCCAAAATAGCCCACGAATTTTTCGTTGCAGAACCATGTATCAAGCTGCAACAACTGGATAAAAGTACCCAAATTTCAAGACAACTCTCTATGTTTCCCCCACTGTAAAGCTTGCTAAGCAAATAGCCAACGGACTCTGTGTCCTTTCTCGCTTAAGAGACCCAGAATTTATTACAATCTTCCCCTGTACCTCGCTTATTTGAATGATAAGCCTGACTCTATCTGCATCGATGGCACAACTCGGACAAATATTATGGTTTCAATCCAACAAGAAGGACAACCCACCGACTCTAAAGAGTTTCGATAAATTTTTGTAAATTTTTATAAAAACTTCAACATCTCCTCTACAGATGTTTGCCAACGACCTCTCTTTATATGCATCCTATGTTTCTTCTAAACGTATCTTATACCTGCAGAAACCCCGTCCTAGCTTTAAAAATTATCATCGTTCCTAATCCATTTATCAAACGTTTATCACTTTATTACCAAAATGTAAAAAAAACAACTTCTGCGTATCCTAACTCCCGAAAGCTTCCATATGATACGAGTATTTTTGCTTTGACCAAAACGAATCTGACATCAAGGATTCAAAATTCAGAGTGTTTCCTGAAGACCGCCGTCAGAGTGATGATTCTTCTATAGGTCGAGGGGTCCTCCGGGCAATTCATTATCGTTTTGATCCTCAACATGTTGGAAAGTCCATAACAGCTGAATTCGAATTTATTGGTGCTCAAGTTGCTGTATCCAAGCTCAGATTATATACACTCTGTTGTTCTTTTCGCCTCTCCCAACCAACACGTGGCTACCAGCTTGAGACTACTTTTGTTGATTCCCTGTGATGATATCATAGTTCTTTGTGATTTTAATCTTTCTCATCTCATATGCACCCAGTCAAATGATGAATCTTAATTCGTTGCCTCAAATGCTGTTTTAGATAAGGAAATCCGCTTTACTGACTGCCCTTCCATATCAGGCCCTTTTTGTCTTTTACATCTGATGCTGTAAATTTTGTTGAATATGAGTGCGAACTTCACTCAAAATTAGACCGACTGCATCCTCCACTGCCTGTTATTTTCTCATATGGATCAACATTTCTTTTACCCCCGCAGAAACTTCCTTCCACTTATACTTCCGTAAAACAAATTCCACTAAACTCAACAAGCTTCTCAAAAGTGTTGGCTCTAGTTGTGTACTCGACAAAGAGCACCTCTGTTGATTCCGTCGTGGAAAACAACTTCCACAGTATTACGCAAGCGGTCCCTTGCCAACGAAAGAGAAATCCTCCAGCATCTTCTCTTGGGTATAATAAAGAACTGACTATCGAAATTACTTACCAACTCACTACCTCTTCGCTATAACAGTTACCTCCGCCAAATGCAAGCTACCCACATTTCCGATCCCAAGCAATTCTTTCACTTTATTAATATGAAAAACAAAAATCCGATAGCTATCCGTCTGCTCACAAATTCTACAATATGCCGCCATCTGATCCTATAACCATCGGTAAATATTTTGCTAATTTCTTCAGTGAATCCTTTTCCATCCAGACTGAAGACCCGGATCCGGAATAGTTCAGTTACCAGAGTACCAGCACACAGACATCACCAATGTCAACTAAAAAATCACCATTACCGCTACTAGACAAGATTAACAAATTTAAAGATGATGTTTCTCCTGGTCCCGATGATTTGTCAATTTTTTTCTGAAAAATTTACCAAAATCTTATTTACCTTCTCATTAGTATCTGCATACTTTCGATCTACGGGGTGCGGCAGAACCAATTGAGCAGTTTGGTGGGGCATGTGTTCTTTCTTCTTTTGTTCTGTCGGCATCCCCATTTAGTAGCAAACATGGTTTGGACCATGGCCGACGAAGATCCATCAGAACACAAGAAAATGTGGAGCTAGTGAGAGCAGCACTCGAGCAATCACCAAGACGTTCTGCTCGAAGGCGTGCTATTGCATTGGGGGTTTCAGACCGCAGTTTGAGAAGGATTGCATTTAGATTTGAATTTCCATCCCTGATAGTTCAAGAACTGGACCCAGCAGACTACGCCACCCGCCAAAATCTGCGTGAGGAAATGGTTACAGCAATTCCGCTTGAGGCAGCATTCTTCAGCAGCGACGAGGCACATTTTCACGTAAGCGGGATTGTGAATAAACAAAATTTTCGCTACTGGGCTGAAAACCACCCCCAAATTGTTCACGAAAGACCGCTACATTCTCCTAAACTAACGATGTGGTGTGCCGTATCACAATTTGGCGTTATTGGAACGTACTTCTCTGAAGAGGGAGGCGTGACCGTGACCGTGAATTCTGGGCGTTGTGTTTCAATGTTACAAAATTTTCTGCAGAGTGATTGTTGAAGAAGAAAGATTAGGGGATATTTGGTTCCAACAGGATGGGGCTACAGCCCACATAGCCCAAAATTCTCTAAATGCTTTAAGAGAAATATTTCCCAGACGTTTAGTGTGATTGAGAGATGACGTGGGGTGGCCTGCGCGTCGTCGGATTTTTTGGGATATCTTAAGGGATAAGTGTTTAAACGTGGCCCCCAAAACCTGCTAGAGCTAAGGGACCGAATTATTGAAGAAGTTGACGCGATACCTCTCGAAATGTGTGGACGGGCTGTTTAAAACTTGAAAAATCGGTTCCAGCAATGCATTCCAGGTAACGGCCGCCATCTCAAAGATATTATTTTATAAAATGGTAAGTCCTACGAATTTCAAAAATAAAAACATTTGTTTCGTATATACCCTGGTTTTTTTTTATAGCTCTTCAAAACTGCTCAACTGGTTCTGTCGTATCATGTATAAGGGGACTTTTCCTCGCCTCTGGAAAAGCACTTACTCAATCCATCTTCATGAAAAAGCTCTCAAACAGGATATTGCCAACTACCGACGCATTGTTAAGTTATTCTGCATTCCCAAGATCTTTGAGAACATCAGTTATGATGCACGATTCTTTCATTACAGATCTATCTTTGCACCGAACCAACATGGATTTTTTAAGGGCAGATCAACCACTACCAACCTTATTGAATTCGTTTCTAGTATAAAGTGGATATGATTACTACTGGCCTTTGATAAAATCGCACAGAATTTAATTCTTTTCAAACTCAATTCACTTGGTTTTCAACCTCGGCTGATTTTTTGCGCAAAGTCTACTTGGAAGAACGCTTTTTTTCGAAAGCCACTTCGGGTGTTCCACAAGGCTGTCAGCTAGGTCTATTAATTTTCATTTTGACTATTAATGATGTTGCAAACATTATAAAGAACTTACATTTACTCGTATCTGTCTATGCCCGTGATATGAACATCTACACATATACCAATTTCCAAATTTTCTGATTCTCAACTTCTACAAGATGATCTCAAGTTCTCAATATGGTGCCACAAAAACAACATAAAGAAATACCAAGCCAACTCATACTCCCGGAAACGTTCAACACTTACTGAGCAAACTCACGATATGCATCTCAACCCAAGCTATAGCTTCGGTGACTTCAATGCAAGACTTGAGCGTTATCTGTGATACTAAACTCAATTTCCACACCCACAGTAATTCTATAATTAGCAGCGCTAGCTCCGCGCTTTTCTTTCTTAAACCCTTACAACCTACTCGTATCTAACCCTTACAAAATTCCTGTACATCACCTTTGTTAAGCCACTTCTCGAATATGCTAACTAGGTATGGTCCCCTTACTATGAAAATCATATTATACGTATAGAAGCTGTCAAACACAGGTTCTTAACGATTCGCTCTGCTCAGGCTCCCATGGACCACTCCATCCTTCCGCCTTATGATGATCGTCTCAAATTGCTGGGTTTTCTAACTCTGGAGTAACGTCGAGAATCCGCCATTGCAGCAGGAATACCCTAAAGAACGCCCTCAATTATCACTTCTTCCGACACTTCTGTTTTAATTTGAGACCAGAATAAAATCGCCCGAACTTGACCCGGGCCTGTTAAAAATTAAAGTCTTGACGCTAAAGGATGAACTTTTACCATACGAAGAAAGAACACTTCGCTGTTTTTCGCCAGTTTCTCGACAGTAGTACAGCTTCCAGCTGCTTAATGTCGCAGAAAAGATCTTGTCCAATGTATTATGTAAACGGCTTAAGGCCTTCTGTAACACACAAATTTGCGGGTTCTTTTGTGATTTACGGTCCGGGAGACCGACAATCGACCAAATTTTCTCCCTATAACAAGTCCTGGAAAAGATCATTGAATTTCAAGTTGAGAATCATCACCTCTTCGTCGACTTCAAAGCGGCATATGATGGCATTCTTCGTCTTGAGCTCTCTACACGGCGATTGCCGAATTCCTGCAAGCCATGTCCAGCTGTGCCACGTAACGCTGGAAATCATGCGATGCAACGTGTAATTCCGAAAAATTTGGTCCAAGCTATTCCAAACATGTGTCGGATTTCGACAAGAAGGTAAGGGTATACTACAGGTGTGTGTGTGGCAAAGACAAAACGTCACTGTTGACTATAACCAATATCAAAGGCAACTACGGCTACTTTGCTTTGGCAAGACAAATATGCTTAAAAAGCCTAACTCGATTGATCCTGCCAGTTCTGCTACATAGAGCCGAGTGTTGGCGATATGCAGAAAACCATAGCAGATATTGAAATCGAGGTACAGCGGATGCCAGAGCGTGTCTGGGATCGAAGAGAGTGGAAAGCTGCCGTATCTCAGACAAGGGCCTTTCGCGTGTCAGGAGTCTATTAAGTAAGTAAGTACAGCACATAGCAACAGATCTCCGGCATTGCTGAAAGAGTGTCGATCATTTGAACACTTTCGAAAAACAAGTTACCACCTTGATCAAAAAGTTCCCGGGGGACACCACCGTGTGGCGCTCCCATTATTCCGATTTTTTTTTTTGTTAAGTTCGTAAATCTGTTGTTGACATTCCCTCTAAATCTTAGCGTCATAGCTTGACATTTGCAAAAGTTATGTAGCCAAGAGTACATCTACCTCTGTGTGTGGTAGCGATTTTTTACAATTTTAGAAATGGATTTCAATTTGCAACAACAAACTTGTACTCGTATTAAATTTTGCGTAAAAAACGGATTTGGTGGTGCGCGAACGTTGGGAATGTTGGAAAAGTGTTTCGCCAACGATTCTCTAAAGAAAACGGTCGTTTACCAGTGGCACGAGCGGTTCAAAAGTGGTCGTGAGTCAATCGAAGATGATGAATGTAGTGGCAGACCATCGACATCGAAAACTGACGAAAACATTGATGAAGTACTAGTAAAAGAAATGTTGGTCAATAACCGCAAATTAACCATCAGAGAGATAGCGGAGGACTTGAACATTGCCTATGGAACCGTACAAGACATTTTGGTTAATGATTTGGGTTTCCGTCGTGTAGCAGCAAAGTTGGTGCCAAAAGACTTCAATTTCATGTAAAAAAGAGACCATGTTGACGTCGCAAAAGAGATGATTTGCGAGGCTGAATCCGACCCCACTTTCATCAAAAGGATCATTACTGGAGACGAGACGTGGGTTTATGAGGACGAGTTCACCAAATGAACCGAGACCAAAAAAACCACTTCGTTTTCAGTCAAAAAATAAGGCAATGCTGGATTACAACGGTGTAGTGCATCATGAATTTTTGCCAGAAGGCCAGACAGTAAACAAAGAGTATTATTTGGTCGTTATGAGACGTTTGCGTGAGGCAATTCGCCCAAAGAGGCCAGAATTGTGGGCAGAAAACTCGTGGATTTTGCACCACGCACAATGCCATCATTATTCGTAACTTTTTGACGAAAAATGCAACAAATACCATCCAACAGCCACCAATTTCACCTGATTTTTCTCGCTGTGACTTCTTTCTGTTCAATCGAGTTAAAAAAACCACAAGGGGGAACGCGTTTCAGCAGGCGAGAGGAAGTAATTGAAAAATCGCAGGAAGCACTGATGAACTTACCGACAACTGAATATAAAAAATGCTTAGAGGATTGGATCAAGCGCTGGCATAAGTGTGTTGCAGTCGATACGGATTACTTTGAAGGGGACAATATAGATTTAGATGAATAAACTTGTATTTTTAATTTTCTGAATACATTTCGAAAGTATATTGTATAAACAGCATCCTTGGAGAAGTTTTATAAGCAGTACCATTATTGGGGAAACTTGGAGAAATAATAATTCTCAGCAAAATCCAAGAATACTTAGATTCTAAAATACATCCGACCAGAAAGAAGGAGGCTTTTGACCTGCGTCTTCCTGCAGCGACCATATTCAAGTGTAGGTCTCCAACGACATAGAGCTAGCCGACTTTGATGAAACATTCAATTGTGTGAATCTGTTGTCCATTTGGATAGTAAAATCTTACATAATGCTTAGTAGTCAGAGGATCTAAACGTCCATAGTTTCTATTTGTGTTGTATTTTATACTGTTGGAGGTTAGTCAAGCCACTAATTGGACAATGATAGTGTAACTTAAACATAAGCCTATGCTGATAATGCTTATCTTCTTTCGAACAGAATCTTTGATCCTACTTCCTGACAATGCTTAGTAATATTCATAAATGGTAATGTATCGTAACTAGGACGTTCTTCCTCGGCTTACTGTGGCTAACAGTCAGACGTAAGCAGCAAAATTGGCTAAGCAAAAGCTGCCTTCGGAATGCTATTATTAAGGTGGCAATACGTTCAGTATAAAAGTCAAGCTGTTTGGTTTGGTCTGTATTGCTCTTTTTGAAAGTGACTATAACTATTACCCATAGAGTGCATTGGTACTATGCTAAAAACCTTCTGACAGAATCGTATCCCTAATCCATAAAATGCATATGCAGTTAAGACTGTGCAGCGAAATTAGAGAAATGTCATTAAGAAAGGAAGCATAGCAAAGCATACATGAAAAGGGTTCCTAAATATTATTCGGTTTTTTTTTCAAAATTTGAACGTTTATTTAAGAAAAACATGTACAATAGTATTATTCAAGGTATTGCCCATCTGAGGCTATGACTTTTTCTCATCTTTCTGGAAATTTGTGGATCCCATCCAATTTTTGATATTCTGCTCTGATGTGAACCGTATTTCAGTGAGGGCGTTCTGCATCGACCGGAACAATTGGTAGTCAGAAGGGGCAAGGTCTGGGCTATAAGGCGGCTGGGGTAAGACTTCCCATCCACAGTTTTCCAAATAGTTCTTAACCGGAATAGCAACGTGGGGCCGAACGTTGTCATGATGGAAAATTATTGCCTCGTGTCTGATCGCATATTCCGGGCGTTTTTCGGCCACTGCTCTCTTCAAACGGATTAATTGTTTTCGGTAGCGTTGTCCATTGATGGTCTCACCCGGTTTTAGCAGCTCATAATACAGCACACCCATCTGATCCCACCAAATACAGAGCATTACCTTCGCGCCATGGATATTCGGCTTTGCCGTTGATTTGGTTGGTTGGCCGGGTTTCACATATGATTTTTTGCGCTTGGAGTTGTCGTAATGGATCCATTTTTCATTACCAGTAACAATCCGATGCAAAAATGACTTCCTTTTGTGGCATTTCTCGGCTTGAGTTCCTGTGGAACCCAATTTCCTTGCTTTTGAATATATCCAACTGCTTTTAAACGTTTTGAAATGGCTGCTTGAGTGACACCCAAAGATCCTGCGAGCTCTTCTTTTGTTTGGCAACAATCAGCATACAGTAATGCTTCCAGTACCTTTTACGCCCCATGCTGATGTCTACTTGAATGAAGTTCCCGATTGTCAATGTACCAATCTTCAATTCCAGGCCTACTCTCTTGGCTTGGGTGACTTCTTCGAGGATGTAAAAAAGGCATACCGTGAGGGAAACACTTTTTTCGGCGATGTCATCAAAGTTACTCCCTCATCAAAGGTTGTCGGTAATATGGCTCAATTCATGGTCCAAAGCAAGCTTACTGCTGATCAAGTTCTTGGAAAGGCTGAAGAACTCTCTTTCCCCAAGTGCCATTGGTATACGATGGCAAGGAGTCTCTTATGGAACTCCATATCCATCCAGAGGCAGTTAAGGGGAATAATAATGAATAATAATAATAATGAATAATCGACATATATGTCTGGAAAGGAGATCGTGCAGAAAAGGGACAACCTGTTGTAGTGCCGTATGTCACGAAAATGGAAATGGTCATTCAAGCACCAAAGGCGTAGTTTAAAGATTGGAAATTACCAACGGCATGAAACTCTAAGGCGACGACAACGTGCTCCTCATCATAGAATAAACCTCTGGGGCGTGTCACAACAGTAAAACTTCTTTGTAGCTCAGTAAGAGTGGACTTACTGAAATGTGCCTGTCCGTAATTCTGTAGAGTTAACCATTTCATAAGTAAGAAACCACCTGTTTTTTTCGTAAGTCCATCTTTAGCATACAAGCACACTTATATAAAATAAAAATGAAGATATTTTCTTAGAAAGCAAAGAAATTTTTGGACAAAAGAAGAAATTTTGTCGTCCGCACAGGAACTACCACAAAGACTGCGTTCGCCAGCTGAAAATCTACAATATTTCTTAACTATTCCTCCAAACATTGCTGAGAATAACAGTGGTGAAGACAGTTTATAAGTACAAGTACGAATACGAGAGTATATTGAAATAAAATAATTTTAAAAATGTTTGTTGGCTGCCCTTACGTTGGGCTATGTTCGTCTGGTGACAGCTCAGCCAAACCTGGCATTGGAGACGTCCTCGGCCCCACAGGGTCATCTTGACCGTCATCTCGCTTTCAATCTGTGGTCCTAGAATGCATCAAGGATTGATCCTGTCGCTGGTCATAACTGTTGTGAATTTGCGGCGTTTCCTAGATGACTTCGTCTAAGAGATAGCGATCACAACGCAGACATCGTTTAACGTTGGCCCTTTGTGTGATTCTCCGCTCGATTTTGGCACTGTCTCTCCGAGCACTAGTGTTACCTTCGCAATATGTTTTGGGTGGCTTATATTTCTAGGTCGAATCGTAACTTCCAGTCCTCACGTTTCTTAGAAATTCGTTCAGCTGCAAGCTTTCATTTTGCAGCAAGGCACGGGTTGATTATCATCGACATCATGAACGGCTTGAACAAATTTTTTAGTAAAAATATCCGAATACAAGCTCAGCTGGACAAAATCCTGTCGTAGTGTTGCACTGTGTGTTGATCACCCTTGAAGGTTTCTTGTCTCTAGGCCCCAATCACGCTTGTCTTTGTTCGAAGTTCGCAGGAATTGGAGAATCGTCTGATTAATGCGTTCGATTTGTCCGTTCGCCTTAAGAATACGCACTGCCGTTTTTTCTCTTGATGTAAACGCCATACCACGGTGGCTTATCAAAATATCTGGTAAACCAAAAAAAGAAGTGTTCATTAAGTGTTTCAGTTACCGGTTTAGTCTTTGTGGTCCGCACTGCCTTTACTACAGAGTATTTACTAAACGCGTCGGCAATTCCTAGAACGTGAGTTTTCCCTCGACGACTTTTCGGAAGCAGGCCGAGATGATCGATGTGAAGCGTCCGAAAAGGGATAGGGTTGACGACGTATACGTGCATCTACCCTTCTGATGCTACTGGCGATCGTTTGTTGTAACAACATTGCGCACACGCATCTATGTATGACTTAACATAGTTTCTCATTCGTCGAAACCAAAGTGTGTCATTGATACGCTGTATAACCTTGTCGACGCCATAATGACCCACGTCATCATGAAGGTGTTTGTCGCCAACGAAAACCTGGCGGCACTACCACTTTAGGTCCACCTCCAGTTTTCTTGAACAGTTGCCCATTTTTCCTGACAAAGTCCTTTTTAAAAGTCTGCTCGTGCCTTTGCAACGCATCCATAACTTCAACGAGTCTACAATCTTGACGTTGCATACAACATATCCAATCGTCGCGCTGAATCCCAACTCACAACACGTTTGCGGCCACAGTCGTAAGTTCACAAGCGGGTTCAACCGGTGCACGGCTAAGCGCATCGACATGTATCATACGGCTTGCATTGCGATGAACCACTACAAACTCAAACTCTTTTAGACGCAACCACCATCTGGCTATTCTCGGTATAAGTGACTTCGACTCCTTCACTGCTGAGCAATCGGTAACCACTGCAAATCTTCGGCCTAGTAAATACATCCTAAATCGTTCGAGCGTTGCCTACTATAGTGAGCACCTCTAGCTCGTAACTTACGTACTTCGATTCCGCTGGCGTGCACGTCTTATTGAAGTAGAACACGGGTTTCCATTCGTTCGAACACTTCCAACACAAGTTCGTCGCACTAGATTTTCTTCAACGTGTTGAGTGCCGTCGCTTGTTGTTATTCCCATCGGAAAGGAGAATTTTGTCGGTCCCTTTTAAGCAGCTCTGTTAATGGCTTGGCGATTATATGTAGAAAAGAGTTTGACAACGTCATATCTGAGTGTCGTACGTGTTGAATGAAACCCGAAAGGATGGCTATCCCTTCCTCCGGTGAGTTCGTTGGTATGATCACCTCGTCCACATAGCTGAAGACCTTCCCCTTCAGTGGCTTCACTAGTTTTGGCGATTGTGTCATGGAAGACACAAGGAGCGTTAACGAGACCACTGTCTGTTATGAACGCCGCGAACTTTCTACACTTTTCTTCGATTGGTATTTGGTAATACCCCGACATAAAGTCTACCACAGTGAAAAATCTTTTGCCTGCTGCTGAAAGTATAATATCTTCTACTGTGGGCATCGGATATGGTATCTTTACGGTTATGGAGTTGAGCGCTCGGAAGTCTATGCACATGCGATCCTCACCAGGCGATTTTTTTGACGAGAACTATTGGCGAAGAATACGGCGATTCGCTTGGTCATATGGCTCCACAGTCGAGTAGTTCCGCGACGATTTTGAGGACGACTTCCCCCTTGGCGAGGGGTATGCGGTATGAATTTCTAGAGATCGGTTCATCGTTGTCGTGTTGCACTCCCCCAACCTATTGAGAGGTTCACCGAAACAATCCGCGAACGTGCTGCTCCGCGTGTGAATTTCTATATCACTGCCGAGTTTGATGTTGTCATCTGTGGATGCCTCAAGATGGCATGCTTTCTTTCTAACAAGGAGTTGAAAATTGTTGTCGTGCAACATGTCGTTTCCCATTATGATGGTTGTAAGGGAGGACGGTGTTATCTACGACAAATAGACGATGTGCGCACTGTCGATTATCCATGGAAATTTGTGCGTGAATACAACTGTTCCCAGTCCATATGCCGCCACCAAATCAATTGAGTTTGAATTTGTCGCAACGACTGATTTATCCGACACTATTTGCAACACGGCGTTGGATGAGGGACTTATCGCTGCCTGTATCGATAAAAGCAATAACGTCGTGATGGTTGACCTGGATGTTTTTAGTTCTACGTTTGTTGCCATGCAAAGGATGCTATTCTTTAGAGCGTTGAATATCGTTCTGTTCTTTTCGGGACAAGAACTGTCGGCGTGCCTAATTGCGTGCAACGTTGTTTGCATTGGGGTTGCGGGCAGTTAATGAAGATGTGCCCTATCTGATCACAATTAAGTTCTGCCGTGAAACTTCTGAACGTTGAAGTTGGCGTTGTACGATTGGTGATGGCGTTTCGGAGGATGAGGTTTGAACTCGCCTTTTCGTATGTATTGTACGTGATTATTGCCGAGTCGGTCAGCCTGTGCTTCTGCCTCAATTCTCTCATTTTGAAGAAATAATCGATTGGTGATTCGGAAGATTTTCTTGTATTTTCAACCATTGCAAAGTGAATGTCTGCTTCACTCAGTGTTCTGCCGAAATCTTCTACCAAGCGGGTAGTGAATCCGTTCCAAGTTTTCATGGAACCCAAGAGTACTTTTGACCACAACTTCGTTGCACCTCTCATCTTGGATTGG
Organism: Volucella zonaria; assembly: GCA_963966105.1. Lineage (NCBI taxonomy): Eukaryota > Metazoa > Arthropoda > Insecta > Diptera > Syrphidae > Volucella > Volucella zonaria. Next base: position 180,611,730 of record OZ014533.1, on the reverse strand, counting down.
CATACAAATAAAATGCTCCGCTCATCCCAACCGTAGCCAGTAATTAGTGCGTTGACTCGTTGTACGTATTGTTCGGCTGTCGAGGAGAGCTAATCAGACGCATCATATTCTGGTATCAGCGAATGAATCTCGTGGACATTGGATAATCTAGGTCATGCATGATGCATCGCAGATGGCAAAGATGGCGTTGAAATAACGGTTATCGTTGTTGCCTCTGAGGTTGCCGTTGGCGTCGGCATTGCGTGTGTTTCTCTAGAATTTAAAGCAGTAGCCAAAAGAGGCAAACCTTGTACCAAAGTCGTTAAATTGATAATATCGCTCTATATTGTCGTCATCTCCTCTTCCTCATAGCCGCTGAGAAGATATTCGTTGGGCATTTCATCGCTCCAAAAACGTTAAGCACGCACTCAATGAAATTCGTTCGTTTACTGGTAATCGGTCGCTTGTTTCGTCTTAAAATTACTTTAAGTTCTTTTACACTTAATTCGTCAACTTTAGTTGCAATCGGGTTTTACTAAAAATTTCGTTTTTAAATCTATCTAATCTCACTGCTAAATTTTTGTTTTTAGTTAGAATCCCCAAAAAATGAAGAAAACAAAACCGCCCGTTTCGATTCATAGAACAACAACGAATCCTAATTTTATTTAATTTGACATCTGAATATGGTATATTGTTTTGTTGGCTGCCCTTACGTTGGGCTATGTTCGTCTGGTGACAAGTTTAACCGAGAAATTGTATATGTGTACATACGAGTATAACCACTCAAATAATATTCCATTCAACGCGCCAAAGGATGTTCTTCTTGGCATGCTGCTTCTGTTTCAATACTTGAAAACGCGCCAGTGACAGTTTGCTACTTTCTGTTACCAGAAAGAAAATTGTGTTGGGTTGGCTTGCTCACTTAGCTCACTTTTCTCAATGATGATGTCAAAGAAGTCACATGACAGCGAGATGCCTTGTGTAAATCCTTTTTTAAGCATCAAAGGTGTTTGCTGGATTGCTTATGACTCTTCGGATCAACGACAGTTCCTCATTTTAGGTTTAGCAGGGCTGCTCGTATCTATGGCTGCAGCCATATGCATTTTGGAATCGATAGGCAGATGGTGAGGGCTTTGTGGACTCTACCTGAGATCTACCGTGGATTGAATAGTTCAGATCATAGAAAAATGGTTTCAGGTGCTCGCATAATCAGGCAGATAAAATCTTGTAAGGAGATCAATGACTCTACAGGGTGAATGACTCGAGCTCCAACTTTTTAAAATGCTATAATTTTTTTTATTTTTTTATAAATTTTATTGTGCCAAAGCAAAAAATGTTGGAAAATACATCAATTTTTAAATTGTATCAGTAGTTTTCAATATGTCCACCTTTGGCGCGAATAATGGCCTTGAGACGGCTGAAGGAAGCATCGCATGCTGCACGCAAGTGGCTCTGTGGTATTTTGGCCCATTCCCGGCGAAGTGCTTGTTTGAGGTGGTCCAAACTTTAGAATTTTTTAGTGCCAATCTTCGCTTTCAAAATACCCCAGACAGAGCAATCCAACGGATTTGCATCCTGAGAATTTGCAATCCATTGTGTCGAAGAAATGAAGTGTGGAACATTGTTTTTTAACCAATCTTGGTTGATGCGCGCTTTGTGAGACGGTACCGAGGCTTATTGAAATGTCTACGGTTTCCGACCGAAGTGATTGTTCGCCCAAGGCTTCAATACTGCCTCTCAGACAGTTTCATGGTATACGATCGCATTAATTTTGACGCCACGGTCCAAAAATACGATCGGAGGGCGACCATCGGCGGTTATGGCGGCCCAAACCATTACCATCGGTGCTGTCTGTAAATTTTGGAAGGACCTCTCTGGCAAGTAAACTCGGTCATATGTGTTGCATCCGTTCCAATGATATGTTGAGCTCACGAGCCATTTTTCTTCCACTTCGACGCGGATTTCGCTCAATTCGAGCCTTCACTTTCCGAACCATTTCTGCCGATGTTGCTGTTTTTTTATGACCACCTCCATGGCGTTTTGCTACGAGCTATGGTTCGAGACACAAATGATTTATTCACGTTGCGACGCAAATTGTTTAAAAGGCTTGTAAATAATAAAATTATCTGTCATGTGTCAAAATTTGAGGTCACTGTCATGAACGGTTTGGAAATTATAGCAGCCTGAAGTTGGTTGCAGCTCGAGTCATTCAGGGTGTATTATTGGCGCAGTTTAGAGAAATCGATTCTGAGCGTCCTTCAAGATTCTGCTACGATATCTTCTGTTGCCTTTAATAGCTCAATAGGTAGAGCTTCCAGTCTGCTGGCTTTCTTTTACAGTAGAAGCTAAATGTTCGCTCTGTCTGACAGCAGAATTTCAGAGCTATTCCGTATCCTCAGCATTCAATCACCCGGTTTCGTCTATCGTATGCTCTTATCTGTGGTTCAGTCATTTCTAACAGAATATTATGATGATGCTAAAATTTGGTATTAAAAGTTTGGCGAATCAACTCGGGTTGAACGAGACCAAGGAGAAAGCAAAGTAAGCACAATTGATGAGCAATCATAGTTTCAGTGTTGAGCCAGACTAACACCGCTCAGTACTTGTCCTAAACCTACAATATCCAGCTAATAGGTAGCATTGTTTAAATTTACTTTTTCTCTATAACCTACATATATATACATAGGTACATAGATACTAATGTCCCCGGACTTTCTAATTGAAGTCAACACTAAGCAAAGCAATGTTAAGTATATTTGGACTCTAATCAATCTAATCGTGCTAGATTGTCTGAACATACTCGTATCACCCCTGGCTTTGGAGAAAGCGTTAAACCAATTCGCACATCGTTTGATCCACCCATTACTTGAAGACCGAAAAGGACATTTGCTTGTCTTCTGGCCTCAAAGAGCGATAAGCAAAGCCACCATATCCATGGGATAACGATATTGAGAGTCCTCTTTATATTTCATTGCTCTTTACACTTCCGACGAAACGAAAGCAATACCAACGACGACGATTCCTAATAGCATCGTATTGCAAATCACCATCAAATAAAGGAGCGCACCAAATAAATGTTATACGTACGAGTATGTATTCGCACAGCCAAATACAGCAACTAGACCGATTGTCCGTACCGGTTCCTCTTCACTCTTCAGCCAACATCACGTCACTGTCACACAGCAAAGCTAAATCAAGTACAACGAACAAAATATCACTATAAAAACGAATCCCATTTTAATCAGACTTTGAAGCGCTTTCGATGAGCTCCAAAGGATCTTTGATTACAACGTCAAATCGAATGTAGATGGAAACGGGAGTTTGTTTTGTTTGTGCGCCCAAAGCAACGAGGCCAGAGCAGATCCAACCATGAGATATCCAATACTGGTGATGTTGGCGATGTTAGTCGTAGTTATATGTAAGAATATATATAAAATAGAAGTACGAGTACAACAGTAGTGGTAGTGGTAGTAGTATAGTCCTGAAGAGCGATAATGACGTAGACGACTTTCGTGACTTAAAGCAAGAAACCTCCTGCACTGCATAACAATAGCAAGGACAGCTCACTCCAACCATCTGCCACTCGAAATCATTGAGAGTAGTTTCGTTTCGTTTGCCAGTTGTTTTGCTTGTTGAATGCTAAGAAAATAGAAATAATTGGACGTAATGCGGTAATCCTTGTAATCTGGCCTCAGCAGATTGAGTGGTTTCTTCCGACAAATTCTTCTTGTGTACTCGTACTTGTGCGCTTGGAACACTAAAATCGCAGCAATTTTCCTGTTCAATCTCATACTCCTGCAGCTCTTCAACCGCACCTACACATCATCAACTAATGCCCACCGCCCCAGGGCCACGGTTGGAAAAAGTACGCTCACTCCGGCCCGGGTATCAGTTGAATTCACAAACTATTCGTTATCCTTAGTCTGATTGTCGATTCCAATGTAAAGGGAGGAAGAGAAAGAGTAAGGCCACAGCGATGGTATAGAATTTGCCACAGAACTTCTTGAAAAACTCTGATAAGACTTTTAATATACCCTCACTATTGCCACGACCACCGTTTCTCACTAAATTCACCATTCTACCATTGTAGCGACCCAGCCCAGCACCATCGCACCATGGCACCACCACAGACTTTGGTAAGTTTATCTCTCGTTATTTTCATATAATTTTCAAAAGATTCAAAAACTTCCTTTTTTGTGGGTTCGGCAAGGAACGGCCGCATGAAGAGATTTCTTCCGCTGCTGCCTCCGGAAGGAATTTATCTTGTTGCCGTTTATTGTAGGTTGGCTGTTGTATTTGGATGTTTGTTGTTATGTGTACAAATAATACGAGTATGAGTATGAAACGAATATCTATCTATCGGTAGATATAATACATAGTACCTATGGTTGACAATTTAAATCGAGCGAACGAAACATTGTCAACGCCTAACTGTGCAGTCCCACACTGGTAATACCATTCCAAATGGAGTGTGTGTCGAAAGTGGAACTCTGACGAACTTAACCGAAGAATTTAATCCTTTCATTGTATCCCATTGGGAGGGTTCACAATCATCATCAGCTTTGCATTCCAGATTTAATACGCTTCCTCAAGGTTTGGGTATACGACTGTAGTACGACTGTAAATGAATTAAGGATAGGGTTTGGAACGTTATCACATTCAAATGGACTGACTGCCTCATACTCGTACACTCGCATGTCCTTTTCAGTCATCGCCATCGCCATCGTCGCTATCGTCAGTTTGTTGAGTTGAAACGAGAGCTTGCATGGCCTGTGTGAAAACTGAAAACTGAAAACTGAAAACTGAGGCTATGGGAGTAAGAATTCATTTTAATAAGAAGGATAACTGTAATTGAAAATACTGCGGAGATACCCGTAATTCATTCATTCTTCACAGTTTCATTTATCTACACATCCCTAAGGACAAATCTCGAATCGTTTTTCCTTCTTCAACCTCTCTATGTTCTTTTTTTTTTGCTTTTTTGGTTTTTTTCAAATTTTTTTAATCCGTTCGGAAGTTCATTTTATTTTTTATTTTTTATTCTTGTTAATCCCCATAGTACGTTGTTGTTGTCATCATTATAATAGACTCCGATGAGGGTAGGTGCAATAGCTCGCTGGCTATCTATGTACGTAACTAGCCCTGACGACTGTAAAAGGGACATTTTTAATTAAATTGGATTTCCGCATGAAAAAATCTTATGAACTTCAGACCACCCTCCGTCGTCGGTCGTTTAGGGGCTCTTTTTTATTTGTCACTAAATCCCGCCAGCTTCCATTATAATGCGAAAAAGTAAATTTTCTGACTGGACTACGAGTATGACTGTGAAGTCCGATATGAATTCGCTGCAATACTCTACGACTCTACGACTCTACGACTCTACGACTCTACGAATCTACGAATCTACGACTGTACGACTACAGCTGCTCCTGTAAAGTTATTTTAAGTTCATTATAATAGGCGTCGTGGCCGAACGTGTACCCGAACTTAATGTCGAACCCGGTTCAAAGCAATGCAGGCAGTGAGCAGGAGTATGATCTTCAAATCTGTATTTTTTTTTTTTTCTGCTCTAGTAATAGCAAACGAATGGCATTCTTGGGTATAAACTCGAGATTAAGGTTCAGGTGGCAGGATTTATGTGAAATGAAAAGAAAGAACAAAAAAAAAAAAAAAAAAAAACACAAAAACCTGAAATTGTAATGTGATCCCGAAAATGAAGTCTGAAACAGAAACGTCTGTCTGTCTCTGGGATTTATCAAAAATTCAGAACTGGTGCAGAGGGATAATCTTATGAATGCCAGAGGCAATACATCTTTGTAGAGTGGCAAACTCAATAAAACCAACGACAGAGAGGATGGTTAAAGGGAAGAGGAATCATGGAACACTGGAAGCAAGACATGCCTGAGAAAATTCATTTAAATCGCAAGAAGTCGACGTGGCTTTGCGGTTGTGTCCCATTTATGATGGCATCATGGGTCAACCTGTCTCAGTTGGTCATAGCACCAACCACCCAGCAGCCAGCAGCCAGCAACCAGCATTCACTAGTAGTATACATTACTATATAATATAGTTTATCATAGCACTGTGCTTGGCAACAGCTGTCATCACATGTCGAGATTGAGGTCATGGATTACTAAATAGTTTCACTTCTCTTTTAGCTTTGAGAGACAAGTAAAATGATATTGCACAGGAGATAACATTGTTGTTCGCGTAATTGTTTACAGTGGCCAAAAGCAGAATGCCTGATGTTTTAGTGAGCCAGGATTTTGCTATTTTCAGTGGGTTTTCATTGAAATTACTCGTTCCGCATACAATAGCTATTCAAATTTGTATTTTCACACAAGGACTGCACCAGGGATGAGTGTTTGTATTGTACTATACAAAATTAAGTCGATTTACCTCTAATTTGTCCTTGTTATACTCGTATGCTACAAATCCAAATACAATTGCCTTTTTTAGGCAGAGAAATTCAATTCAATTTGATTTGTCAATACGTTAAGAACAGTCCAAATGCGACGCTGTCTGTAAGAGTATCGGAATGATTATAACATTAAATGAAACCAAAACTTATAATTGAAGAGACAGAGGTATCAAAGAAAGGAAGGAAGAAGTGACAAAGAAGTGGACAAAGAATAGGTAAACATAGAGAGGAATGACGATCTGGTAACAGAGGAGGAGAGTTCAGATAGAAAAGCTAGCGCATTGTAAGTTTAACTGTCCTGATACACTGGGTAAATTGGTGCTATGCCAGAGTTCCATTGTGTACAGGTTTAATTTAATTTAATTTCACTTAAGGTGATCCTACCGTTCCGTCATGCGGCAACGCCTTATAGAATGTTTCCCCAGTTTGGAAAAATTCTATTGAGAAACTTTAAAACTTAATACGAGACTGAGAGACATTGCCGTCGCATGAGACTACGTATGATCAGGTTCCCACGTCTGGAGACTACCGGTGATGGAAAGGAAAACTCGGATGTATGTTCATACGAAAGTACGAAATCATGGAGATAAACGTAACACATGGATACACTACACCGAGGGCCACTTATTCTGCAGAGTTCGATGGTTTTCAGAGGCGGCGAAGATGGAGTGTCGGTCGGCACAATGACTGACAAAAGTTTGGAACTAGAAACCGTATTACGAGAACGTAAAATCGATTAAGATGCGTTCAAGAAACCAAGTGGCCGAATGTCCGAAACAAGTCCCCATACTTGACATTTGTTACTAAGCAATGAAGCAACAAGAAAACGTAGGCATCAAAAAGGCAAGTGTATCAAAAATTAGGGACCGTTTAGGGCACTGAGTAATCCGAAAAATAAATATTTTGCCCTAATTTTGATGAGCTTGAATATCAAAGGAGGAAATGCTTTTCATCAGCGTAGATTAAGGAAACGGTTTCGAAACGAGAAATTCAACGGGAGAAAATATATTGAACTGTCGCAAATCACACTAGTCTTACTATACTAAACACTCTATTTACTAAGCAAGATAGGGAATTCGCTTACATGGTGCAGCGGTTGACACCATCTATACCGGAATGAAGCAAAACAGCTAGTAAAAAATCTAAAGCGATCTTGGGAAAACCACTTCAAAGTCCACACTGACTTTTGGCAGCAGCGCTTAGTAACGTCGGTGCTTGTGTTTTTTGTATTTGCCTTTCTTTGTAATAACTCGGGAATTCAGAGAGGATATTTCCAATATACGCTGGCTAAAAAGTAATCACTTTTCTGCGTACGTCCACGTCTGCAAATACAGACCAGCTGTTTTGGCACTTAGTGAAACACAGGTAGTTCCCCGCCCACACCTCTCAGATCACTCTGATCTGAAGCTACCTGGCTACGAACTAGTGCCATTATTCTTCTCTCACCGCGGTCTCGCAATTTACGTGCGTAATGATGTAGCTTACCAAACTCCACCACAATGTAGTCCCTGTTCCAATCCGGAATTCAATTCCATATGGTTAAAATTCCATTTCCGTAAGCAAATTATCCACTACTGCTTTATTTACAGAAGTACCAAACTGGACAGCAATTCGACTTTTAACGAGTTTGATGCGCTGTCTGACTCTATTCAAAGAATTGTATCCCTGTATCCTCATACTGAAATCGTCATTACGGGCGACTTCAATATACACAATTCTGGGTGGCTTCAACATTCTAAACAGACAACACCCGAAGGACTGTGTGTTGAGATCTTCGCTGCGGAAAACAACTTAACGCAGCTTATAAGTGAGCCCACGCGAATACCATACGTTGATAGTCATACCGCCAACACCCTGGATTTATTTTTAACTTTTCACCCTGATAAGTACACCGTTGATGTGCTCTCCCCTCTAGGCTCGTCGGACGATTGTGTCATATCAGCTAATTCCTCGTACACCTACCGCACAGTTGGAGAATGATCACAGAAATTATTCTCTTTGGAATGAGATACTTTATCCCTCATCGGATGAAGAGTATCAAACCAAAAGAAAAGGCATGGTACGACTCGAGCTGTAAAGAGGCTGTCAGAGTTAAAGAATTGTTTTTTCGGTCCTACAAGACCACCCTAACAGTGGAAAACCGAAAAAAGTTCAACCGGGCTAGAAATGACTGCATCGCCTTTCTTAAACGTGTAAAATTCTAATACGATCAAAAACTGAGGCAAAGAATACTACAGTGTCCCAAATGTAGTAACAATTTTTGGTCGTTCGTCAAAAATATTGGAAATTCTGCCTCATTCTCCATCCCAACGATCATTTACAATAATATTCCAGCTGTCAGCTCTTTGGACAAGGCCAATCTGCATGCTGCACACTTTGTCAGCTAATGATATATCTCGAAACATAGAAACTTCTTAATGACCGGCAGTACGGTTTTCGTAGCCACAGGTCCACTGGTGATCTGATGGCATGTCTCACCGAAAAGTGGAATCGAAGTGTACACCAATCTGGCGAAAGCAAGATAGTTGCACTTGATATTTCTAAGGCATTTAACAGAGATTGGCATCAGGTTGTTTTGTCGAAAATGCGTGCGTTTGGGATCGATGACTCTCTTCTTCAATGGATTAGAAACTAACTTTCGGAACGTTCAATTCAAGTTATCTTGGATGGTTTGACATCTGATATTCACAAAATAAGTGCTGGTGTGCCCCAGGGCTACGTTCTGTCTCCGACACTCTTTTTAATTTTCCTCAACGGTCTCTTGTCTGCTACCACTAGTCCAATATACTCGTACTCCTTTGCTGGTGACAGTACTCTCTGCTTTTCATATTCGTTCCCGGACTCACGCCCCTGCTCTTCGGCTGTAGAACGGTAACGGCTGCGTATGTTAAGCTCATTAAATTCCGATATTAACAGCATAACCAATTGGGGAACTATCAACCGAGTGGAATTTAATGCTTCCAAAACTGCACTTGCATCTTCGAAACCGATAACTTTCCATTCTCGCTATGTGTGTCAATGACAACTTATGTTAGAATGACTACATATTCGGTGTCGTCAAAAATGTCCAGGCTTCCTTAAGCGATGTAAGAAATACTTTACCCCCTCTGACCTGTCCTCAGTATATAAGGCATTTATCCACCCGAAATTGGAGTACAATGCCCACATCGGGTCGGGTGCGCCCAAAACATCTCTGCACCTGCTAGATAGGATCCAAAACCGTGCGATAAAACTCATAGGCGAAACTAATATCATTCAAACAATGGACACCCTCGACCACCGACGTAATGTCTCGTGTCTCACTCTGTTTTATCGCTATTTCCACTATCAGTGCTCCATAGAAATCGCCAGTAGCATTCCGCCACTTCAGACTTTTCACCGTAACACCCGTCTCGCTATGAATGCTCATCAGTATACCCTCAAATCCACTTTCGAACGTACTCTATAATAACGTGATTCATTCCTAAGCCATACAACTCGCTTATGGAATGCCCTGCCTAGCTCTTTATTTCCATGTCATTATAATCTTCAAACAATTAAAACCAGCGTTCACCGGTACCTCTCTTTCTATCCTCCCTGATTTTCCTTCTCCCGCGCTGTGTGCAAACATTTTAAGGGTACTTAAATCCCTTGAGCTTATAAAGAAAAATGAAGAAACCAGAAAAAAGTCATCGAATCCCTGCAACAGTCGGAAACCAATGGGGACAATTTAGACAAGGAAAAAAGCCAGCTCTTGGCGGTAAATATGAGAGAATTGCTCCAAAATGCCATAAATCAAGGAGAAGAACTATGCTCACAACCTATGTAGAACAACTTCGAAGAAAAATATGAGAGTAGTGCAAAAATTCGAAAACGGTGATAAAGAGTAACAGATAAGCCTTAAAACAACGACTAGCGAAACCGAAATGGTACATCTTGAGTGCCTTGCCAGTGGAGGGGCAGCTTCCTTGCTCTACTGTATAAAGTGAAAGGCACCGATCGATGCAGCTAAGTCGAATACTATGTGGGAGGCGGGTAGACATAAGACGTGATTCACAGAGAAGATTGGAAAAATTTACATATCACCGTAATCGGCTTAAAAAAAGCGTCACAATCTCAAAATGAACCCTCATATGGGAATGATTCGCGGTATGTAGGATGACGTTAAAACCAAAATAAAATGCCGAGCGGAATTAACACGAGAATTTAAAGTTACGGTTAGAGTACTGCAAGTGCAAAGTCCTTTGTTTTTAACGTCGTATAATGTATCCTATTGACACAGCACGATAACGAGTCCGAAATAACTTCTCTTCTTTTCGGCAATGTTAGAGACGTGACAGCTCTTCATACAACTTTAAATTGTTAGATAAAGGCGCTAGAATAATACTAGCCTACGCCGTCATAAGGCTCACAACCGCATACGGAAGAGATTAAAAAGATGTGACGAACCAACAAATGGACTCGAATAAAAACGGATTCACTGTTGACGAAACGTTTAAAAGAGGCCACATGCAGTTGAATAATTACCAGAGAACCTTGATTTGGCCCTTGACTGCCACCACGCAGAAATCACCGTCATCCAGGAACTGCGATGGGATGGGCTCGACATAAGGGGGATGAAAAACTGTGATATACTCGTATACTATGGTGATTGCTATAGCGAAAAGAAACAGCGCTAATTCAGATGCAGATTTGCGATATGCAGCAGAAATCTTGAGCTTCCGACACGTGAGGGAAGGTCTTATGACAATCCGCATCAAGCCTGTATTCGCTAACATTAGCCCAATAAACGCCCATGCCACTACGAAAGACAAGGACGACGCCACCAAAGAATATTTCTACTAGCACATCGACAAGACATATGAGCAATGTCCGAAGTGTAGGAAAGGAAAGGAGGACATCTTTGGTAGGACAGTTATCAAGCATAGCCTGCACGACACCACGGATTTGGGATTATTGAATTTGTGGCGAGACTGTAGCAAGCACCCAGTTTCCTCATCTTAATATGTTCAAGTGGACATGGCGGTCTTCGGATCATGAAATACTAAATCAAAATAATCACATTGCGATCGACGTAATACCTATACATGTCACCAGTATTCTGCGCATCCGAACGTTCTGGGCAGCCAACTTTGACTGTGATCTCCATCCTGTTGCAGCCAAGGTAGGATTTCTCAGACACCACAACAAAGAAGAACTACTGTGAGAAGATATAATGTTGAAAAGCTGCAATCGCAAGATACCGTCAGAATCTTCGCCGAACGCGTATCCAAAAATCCCACAACAACTTCTATGTCGCTAGCATAAAGTACCAAAAGCCAGTGGCCTATTGCCAACGTGCAATAAGAGACGCCAGTACTGGTGTGCTGGGTTTCAACCGACAACCACCAAGAAATCCCTTGTTTTACGAAGAATGCCGGTAAACATAAGCATCTAACCCCGAGGGACGTGCCAGCGGAAAGGCACCTCAAGCGACTTCGAGTGCGCTAAAAAATAACGGGTTACGAATTAGTCGTACTAAGACCGAATATCTACATTGTTGTTTTTTCGAAACCAGAACTGCTGACAGATGTAACCACACCTAATAAGGAATGCGAGCATTTACGGAGGCCTCCACCTGCGGAATCCGATAGTGGATAAACTTCAGGTTTAGCAAATCAACATATTCAATTGTTTGTCGGAAGATCTGGAAAATCAATTGGATCACTCAAGTGCAAAATATTAGCAAACGCATTGCCTTATTTGCGAGGTGATCCATATAGTGGCCTTTACAATGGCTGTAAGGAAATATGTTTTATTAGATCTAATTATACGTGTTAATAAAAGAAGAGGACGCTACAGTTAGAGATGGGCCCAGGCCTTAACCAACAAATATGTATATATTTGTCTCGAGTTACGCACAGAAAGTTATCACTCTGTAATAGATGTGAAGACATTCAAAGATTTGAAAACACCGAAGTTCATAAATTCTAGCCTTTCTGATCAGGTCAATGTCGCTCTATAGCCAACAGAGTTCATTGTTATAACATTTTGCACAAATTCCGTTTGTACAGACTTGAGCGATCATGATGGATTCGTCGTTTGAATTTACGGCTGAGCCCAGGTAGATGGAATTTTTTAAAAGTTTTCTGTATTTTGTTGAACCCTCACTTTTAATAAGCAGACAGAATGCCTCTTTTCGACATCAATGTCCTGAGCATGTACTTTTTACAATATATTGTGTTAAAACTTCCGAGCATTATTTCTCCAATATCGCTCTATAGCCCCTATCGAATTCTACTCTGCTTGTGCTAGCTATGACGAAATTTTACTACGCCGCGAAGTCGATTAGCCTGAGACCATTTTCAAAACTGGTGCCGCGGCTGGGGTAGGTTTTCCAACTGTTCCCCCAAAGGGGGCCACCGCCCAATTGCCAAGGCTTCGCCCATTAATGACGTTGTCTAACAAAAAGCGGGGGCAGAGCATATGACTGGGCTTATCATAAACATCTTCAGATGACGCCACCGAAGGTTGCCACGATTTGACCAGTTACAAGTTGCCGGCCATAGGTCTTGCTGGCGACAAGACCACCGGTAGTCCCTACCAGGACTTAAATCACGGTACCATGGGAGTCAGGAGCCTCCCGGATTTCGGTCCGGTACTCACTTGTTGAGGTAGGCCCCCTTGTGGGAGCATCATGGTGGCTGTGGTTTAAACCCAAATCGCGGGAAGGGTCTTCCTTGGTTTGACCCATTGTAGAGTAGCAAATAAGTACTGGGTGCTGTTACCCTAAGAGCAGTTAGAGGTTTTAAATCGGCTTCGACTCATACCAAGGGTGGAACTTCTGCCTCCAACACCATTTCGAATTGGTATCAAAGTATTGGCGGAGAGCGATGGCAAGGCATATCCTTGCTCCCATGGATGTATGGGCATCCCGTAAACATAAGTCTACATGACAGGTGGTTTACGTTAAAAACCAGAGACTAATGTTCCCCCAAAGGAGACCTCGCTCAATTATCAAGGCTTCTTCCATTAATGAAATTGTCTAACAAATAGCGAGAGCTATAATACTGGTCTTATCGTAACGGCCTTTTACTCTTAACCCCACTACGTTGCTACGATTTGATCAGTTACAAGCTGCAGCTCATAGGTCCTGTTGGTGGCAGGACCACTCGTAGTCCATACCATCTATACCACACGGACTTTGGTCCGGAACTGACTTATTGACGTAGGCTCCCTTGTGGGAGAGTCACATTGGCTGTGGTTTAAACCTATAATCGCAGGAAGGGTTTTCCAGTTGGCTTCAACCAGATGTAGAGTTGCGCTAAATACTGGGTGTTGTGATCCTAAGATCAGCAAGAGCTTTTAAATCTGTTTCAACTCATACCACGGGTGTAACTGATGGCTCCAACACCAGTTCTGCGTTGGAATCAATGAATTGACAGAAAGCGATAGCAAGGGGGAATTTGTCAGGAGTTCACTTAAAATATAGAGGCATCTGTTCCGCTAAAGATGCCCCCCAAGAATGAGCTTAACTTTATGGTTATAACCACTTCCGGTAGAAACATTCTGTGAAAGGATCGTATTTTACTTTTATGGGGTGTGAAAGTCTTATGTGGGCTTATTTTGCTATGATACGGATGCGCTCACATGCCTGAAACTCAAAACTTCTTGCCTAAATCTACATTTGATTACAAATCCACATACAAATTCTGCTCTGTATAGCAATAACCAAAGTAGATCTCAGAGTTTTCTAGTTTTTTTTTCGCCCATCCCATCGCACTTTTTAGATGGCAGTGATATCTTCTTTGTAGCTGCCTAAGGCTTCCTCACAGGCAAAAGTCGTTGTTCAGTTTTCGTTTGTTGGAATAGTCAAAAGTGAGTTCATCATAGGTACTGTCATCAACACATATAATGGCAACACCTTACTTCCAGAAAACGCTGAAACGTATATACTTACAACAGTACCTAGGAACCAGTTTGAAATAATGAGATGCGCGATCATATCGACGCAAGCCACATGGAATCGTTGAACGCTACAAGCAGCTTATATTAAAATAGGGAGCCACGTTTGTTGTACATTAAATTAGAGTTACCAAGCAGACTCACTAATAGAGTTTTAACAATCTGAAGTTTGTGTCTATCCCCGTTTTCAACATATTCAATTATGTAGTTGTTTCGAAACGCTGGTGGTAACTGCTACGATTCTTCGTAAGAAGTATATTTGAACACCGTCAGCGTAAAGATGAAGGGCAACGTGCAAGTAGACTTTGGGTAGATCATTTACAGAGCCAAAATTGAGTACTTAAGTACTCTCTTTTATAAGGCTCTATTACTTAAAAGAGGCTTCCTCTTTTTGTAGATTTTTACTGCGTGAAGTTTGTTGCTGTCTAAGGTTGAATGTAGGGTCTGGTTACAAAAAGCTTTGGAAAAGTCAAGCCGGAACCAGCAACGTAAGGTGATTCATATCATCTTAATAGGTTTCATTCCCTCGTTGCTTTGTTATTCCCGCTCGTAGACCAATATTCGCATTACTTGGCCTGGGTTAGGACTTCTGACACCGAGCTTTATGAAAATCTCACTTTTCTGTACCGCATAGTACATATTTTGCACTCATCAACGTTGCCCTAAAAACTTGAAATTTATGCAGTCGTACAGTTTGTTTTTTTCGCTGGATCAAATCTTTTACCGTGGGTTCAATCCAAATTCAAATGCTAGACATTTTCACTGGTTGGAGTTTCCTTTCCAAGAGCTTTTACTCGTAAAAACTGCCAAAGAGTAACTCAAACACTTATCTTTCAGAATAATACTTTTCTTCGGTGATAAAATTTGCTTGATCCTAAGTTGGCGAGAATCTCAAAAACCTTTCTCTAACACGAGTTCCCAAGTAACTTAATTCTGCTGTTACTGCTAGGTTGTAGGTTGCGTTCGTGCAGCTGCAATGCAATCTGAGGAGCAGATACTCGTATTTGTGCTCTGCATATTACTATGTGTAGTGCTTTACTATAAAAAATTCACCATTGGTGAATTTGGCTCTTTGACATAATATTGACAATATATGTACTCGTATATTTAATGAAAATAGTACGTACCAACTCGTACAAATCAAATCTCATCTTCCGTGCTCACACGATTCGCTCGCAGACAAAATTGCATTTTTTTGTGAAAGCAGAACAGAAGGAGAAAATCATTAATAAAAATAAAAATAAATAAAGGACGAACTGGGAGCGAGCACAAGTAGATTCTATATGGTTTCTAGATTTGGAGACATGCAGGAAAAAAATCCAATAAATTTTTTATCTAAGGGAAATTCCTGTAGTGTGACAGGAGCAATGTGACAGCAACTTTAGTGGCAAGGATGGCAAAGATGGCTACGGCCCCGACTAGGACTACGATGAAGATGACGACGACGACGACGGTAGTGGTGGTGACGGTGACGGTGACGGTGATGGTATGTTGCATCAATATCAAATACTCAACTCAGAGGCGGACGACATTCCTCTGCCTCCTTATCACATGCAAATTCTCAAAAATACCATTGCAATTGATGAAAAATTCAGTTGACTCCCACTGATCCGAAGGAACACTTGAGGGTTTCCGCAACTGAAAATACTGACAGTGTGCACAGCCTAGATGTGCATTTTTTCGAACTGTAGACAAGACATACCCCAAAAAGGTGCAAACCTATACATAACCAGTAGTAGCAGTTGTAGTAGCGGCAACGAAATCATATATTGAGAATTGATTGTGAAATTGAGACACGTGTAGAACGAAGTAAAGAGATGCACTCTCCATTCGCGTCCCACAAAAGACAAAAACAATTTGAGGACACGTGTAATTTGCCATAACAATTCAAGGAGCAGCACCAGCACCTGCAGCGGCACCTTCAAATAAAATGAAAATACGGAAAAGTACGAGTAAATATATTAGTACTGCCGGATATTTCCATCTATTTCACTTTTTTTTACTCTCAGTCTCAAGAAGAAATGAATTTTTAATGCTTCCATTTTGTTGGCAAAGGCAAATGTGGACACAGACAGATATCCGTAGATGGAAGAGCACGAATATTCTTACACCCATTTGCAGCGTTTCAAGGATGCCCTATGTTGACTTTGCATTCCTATGCGAACTCCACATGGAGCAGGAGCAAAAACCTGCTGTTGCAAGAGCTAAAAAAAAAAGAATGCACGATAGAAAATGAAGAAAAAAGAGAAGAAGTTCCCTGCAAAGACATGCAACATTAATAGTTGTGGGCACGAAAACAATGGAGCCAGGAACACCACTACACCTGTTGTACATGCATTTAAAAATGCATTAGATCCACAGAAATGGAACAAACCCTGAACATTGAGAGCTGAGCACAAGACACCTAGACAGAACACTGTCACATTCAACTGGTAAAATATCGATGGCAAGTGTCAAACATTGTTTCCTTCTCTGGTATAAGCAACTATAATTGCATTGTCTTCCCGTACTTGTCGTTGGCATCGTGTTAATATTAATAAACATGTTTATTAAATGTTAGTCGCAGCGCTTCTCTCAATCACCCGTGATACAAGGTGAATGTAACATTTTGACACTTTGGATAATCTCGGGGATTTGGGAATTCATCATATGACAATGTCCTCGACCCACATGGAGCACGAGCACAATCAACCCTCATTTCCATAGTTAGCCGCAGAGAGAATGCCAAGAAGTGAAGTGAAACGCAGTAGGCAGTCATTATAATCCCTAGAACACTTCCCGTAAATATACGTATAGATACTCGCACTTCTAATCAATTAGTAAATCGAGGATCCTTAATCATAAAATCGCTGTAAAAATAGCTGAAGCGTGACTTATTCCGGCCAACATTTTCTATAATTAAAAACGAAACCGACAAAGGATAACAGTCCCTTGTCATGGAGTGGTAAATAATAATGATCTGGGAGCTTAATCGAATTGCAAGAGGCGGACATAGCTCTCAACTCGAGTTAAATGATAACCATAAAAGTGTGTGGTCCAAGTTCTTAATAGACTTTTGCTCTTAGCAGTAAACAAGTAACTTTATGAAGCCTAAAGCATGACAAGAAGAAAGACAAATAAAAAAGAAAATAGTAAAACAACAAGAAACTGGATAAATGTAATTTGAGAGGGACTCAGCCATCGACCCACATCGACCATGGCAACCCACACCAAGTTACAGTTACATTTACTCGCAAACCGTGGCACCACATGGCCCGCACGCACTCAACTTTATTAATTTTTGCCGATGTCAGAAACAGAAGGACCCCTCATGAGCATGGATAGGTACATAGCTGTAATGTTATGGCACTGTGATACTGTAACTGTAACTGTAATTCGTGATACTGTCACTCTGATGGGCCGTGCTTTATAACAACCAGCTCGTAAGCATCAAGGTGCCATTCCTTTGGAAACCTTTGAAATTCGCTCGTTTTCTCGCACCACTGCCCTCTAATGGTGCAGACAAAATCTCCGATTGGCATTATTTCAATGCAATGCATTCACAAATGTCAAAAATCGAAACTGCAGTTTGTACATCAAAACAGCCTAAGTTTTGAAATCCAATCCAATCACATTCAGTCCATGCATTCCTGTCCCACACAAATGTCAAATGTCATTGCATATCCCATTGTCACGAATAAACACACAAAATGCACTCGTTGGTCATGGTGGTGACGATGGTGTTGGTTCTGCTTCACCATCTCTCCATCTCTCCTAGATAGCTGCCAGAGCCTACTGCTGCCGCACTTGCAATGGATATTGAAAATGTTAGCGTTTTTGTTATTGATTTACCATGTCATTGGACTAAAAGGATCTCTCCAAATCGCCGGTACTGCTGATGTATCTGTCCATGCAAATTGGAATTTTAGCAGAGACTTTCGAGTAATGCAGATGACGCGCTGCTAAATGATTCACTATGGAATGTCGATTGCAAACGTGGTCACATTTTCCACCACCTTCTCCTCGTACTAAGCCCGAAACGAAAACCTTACTTCGTTTGCTGACATGCTAAATTATTTGCACGCATTGTCAACGTACTCGTATGTAGCGTTCCCACTTTTTTAGAAAAATGTGTCTACTCTGTCAAAATTTTTTACCCATACATCTTTTTGAAAATAAAGTAAAACAGTGTCGTAAAATGTACGTTTACAAAAAAATAACCATATTTTCGAAAAAGCTTAAATCCAACCTTTTTTTTCAAATATGAGATATATGGTATTTTAATAATAACTAAAAAACAAAAATAGTTATGATGAAACCAGTTCTTTTTTTTTAATTGTTTTCCAGATTTTATACTTTTATAGGCTACCGGAGCGGTACCCGGCACGCGTTGCTACCCAAAGTACACCGGCATGTAGGTATTTAATGGCAACCGCCAAACTCTGATACGAGTAAAAAATATTCGTGGTAGTTTTATTTGGTGTACAACTCCAGGGGGGGCCTGCGTGGAGATCCTATACTTACTGGAGGTCCCATACTTAACTTGGAGTGGTCCAACAGCGCAACAATCAAGTTCGTAGCGAAGTCCTTGCCTTACCTCCCAGTAGTAGTCCCCTGTAATTGCATGAGTAAGGTGATTGTACGGGCATGCCCGGACAGTAGCATTATTCTGGTCTACGCCCTCATAGGGCTCACAACTCTACACGGAAGAGATTAAAATATGTGATGAACCAAATAATGGCCTCGGACAAAAGTGGACTCACAGTTGACGACCCTTGCAAATGTTCGGATCTGCACGTGGTATGATCAGACCCTTAACAGGTCACGTGCAGCAGCGGCCCTTAACTGCTACAACGCACGTATCACCGCCATCCAGGAAGTGCGATGTGATGGATCGGACATAAGGAGAATGAAAAACTTTGATATACACTGTGGTGATTGCTATAGCGAAAAGAAACAGCGCTAATTCAGATGCAGATTTGCCAAATTCGGCAGACTTAGGTAAGAAGTCTTGAGCTTCCCATCCCCCTACGGAAAACAAGGGCGACGCCAGCAAGAAATGTTTCTATATGCTCCTCGACAATATATAGGAGCAATGTCACAAGTATGACATATCGCCTAATACGATTTTAACGCCAGGATAAGAAAAGAGAACATCTTTGGTGGGAGAGCTGGCAAATATAGCCTAAACGGCACCACATCTGGCAATGGATTTAGTTTACTAACTTTGCGAAGGGACGAAATATTACTGTAGCAAGCACGTGGTTTCCTAATCGCAATATACACAAGGGCAAATTGCATTTTCCTAATAATCAAACGCTAAATCAAATTGATCATCTTGCGAAATGCGTAAGGCATGCCTTAAGTATACTCTACGACTAAACGTGTCGCAAAGCCAACATTATCCATGAACGACACCTGCATCGTCGAAACCGATAAACTTTCCATTCTCGGTATGAATGTCAATGACAACTTACGTTTTAATGACCACATATTCGATGTCGTCAAAAAAGCGGCGAAATGTCTAGGTTTCCTCAAGCGACGTAAGAAATACTTTACCCTCTCTGATAAGGCCTCAATATATAAGGCGTTTATCCGCCCGAAATTGGAGTACAATGCCCACATCTGGTCGGGTGCGCCGAAAACAAATCTGCACCTGCTAGAAAGGATTAAAACTGCGCGATAAAACTCATAGCTGATAATAATATCACTCAAACAATGGAAACCTTCAAACACCGACGTAATGTCTCGTATCTCACTCTGTTTTATGGCTATTTCCACCAACAGTGCTCCATAGAAATCGTCGGTAGCATTCCGCCCATTCAAACTTTTAACCTTAACACCCGCCTCGCTATGAATGCTCATCAGTATACCCCAAGCCCACTTTCGGATGTACTCTAAAATATCGTGATTCGTTCCTAAGCCATACAACTCGCTTATGGAATGCCCTGCCTAGCTCTTTATTTCCTAGTCATTATGACCTTCAAATATTTAAAACCAACGTTCACCGGTACCTCTCTTTTTATCCTGCCTGATTTTTCTTCGCCCGCGCTGTGTGCAATCATTTTAAAGGTACTTAAAAACCTGGATCACCACCTTGTTGCAGCTATGGATTTTCCAAGCTCCACAAAAAAGAAGAACTACTGTGAGAATATATAACTGTAATCGCAAGATACCGTCAGAATCTTCGCTGCACGCGTATCCAAAAATCCCTCAACACTCCTCTGTCGCTATCATAAACTACCAAAGACTAGTGACAAAACTGCTATCGTGCCATCAGAGACGTCGCAACTAATGTACTAGCTCTTACCCAACCACCACCAAGAAGTCCCGGGTTTGAGGAAGAATGCCGGCAAGCACATGCAGGCAAAAAAAAATCCTACAAAACGACGCTATTATGAAGGACCATGGCTGCTCGCGGGTTCTACGAGCGGCAGAGGGGGAAGAACATCGGCTTCTTCAAAAGAAGAAAAAAGAGTACGAGAAGCACGTGATCGAAGATATTGAGAGGTTTTACTCCAGGAATAACATACCAACAGATAAAAGGAACGTACGAAGGCAAGAAGACCCGCATATAATCCTATAGAGATGAAGAAGGAAACCTTGTAATGGTGCTGAGTATATGGAAAAAATAGCGGCCCTACGTCAGGCAAAATACAAAACTTTCATTCACCTGACCAAATCAAAGTAAAGATAGCAATATCGAAGCCGAAATCCCATGAAGCAGCTGGACCTGAAGGCTTACCGAACACGGTATTTAAGGCTGCTGGAAGTGACTTTGTGGAGAGCACACACCAACACCAATAGAATCTCAGAATCGCTTACCCGGTCCACCAAACGGCGCCAACTAAACATAAGTCTTTTCAACATTGAATAAAAGATCTGATCTGCCATATTGGGTGAACGTCTCAGATTGGTCCCTATCAGTACGGTTTCAGACACGGGAAGTCCACAAGCGATTAAAATTTTCATACTCTGGCAGATCCTGGAAAAAGCTCAAGAAGGCCAAATCGACACCACCATCTTTTTATCGATTTTAGGGCTGCATATAATGCATTTATAGAAAGAAGCTATATAGAGCAATGTACGAGTACTTCCGAAACGCGTTGCGCATTTGCATTTCGGCGGTAGATGATTGTGTCGGTGCCAACCATTACAACTGCTACATGATCGTGGCACAAGTGTTAGTGACGGTTCGGAGTTCAATACCAGCCGTGCCCGAACAACATTCATTTCAGCCAACTAAAATCTCTTTACTTTTAATGGAATCTTTCAGTTTTTCGAAGAAAGATAAGTAAGCGGTTCCGTGATAAAGCGCCTACAGTACCAGCCACCCACCAAGTTAACGCCGAATACCTGCAGCCAGATGCAAGCATTAGCCGTATATTCACAGAGGTACGGCCCAGCGGTGTAGTAATCACTTTCGCAGCAAGCATCGCAAGAGGTTGTATCACTTATCCCCAGCACATTTAAGTGCTTAGCAAAAGTGTATTGCTGCGTTAAGACGAGGCGATCTTTTTTACTCAGGAAGCCTGCAGACTTCTTGGAGATTCGTTTGGTCTGCCTGTTGCTTGGGGAGTCCTGACATCTGCAGTTGTGCTCATATGCAACCCAACTGTCAACGGAAGCCTTAACCGAGGATGCAGTCTGACCTCATCTCTGAGCCCACCCTGGCAAGATCAACGACGATTTCATTTCCCATTTTGACCTGGGACCCAGAAAAGACTCAATGAATTCAGCCTTCCGACTGGAAGGAACTTGTAAAAGCCTTCAGCAAGACTTTAAGCACAGCTTAAGAATTGCTTCACCGATTCGACATAATATACTTCATACGAGTATATCTCCGCATGGACGGCAAGACAATTTTCCTAAGTGGAATCTAATGTTGCTTCCTCCGAGAGCAGCGCTACATTCTAGATTATTTTTGGGGTTATTCGTGATGACCCGACTACATTTCCTTCCTGGGTCAGATTCAGGCCGAAATCATTTCTACGCTCAGAGAAATTCGATTTTCTATTTTCATAGCATCAAAACTTCCATGCGTTTGTTATGTGTTGTACCAAAGATCACATCTTTTAGGCGAAAGATGGCTTTGAGAGTTCACCCAATGAGCCAGGCGAGACTACCATTTCTTTAAAGTCCGGTAAAAGCAGCGTTAATGTATTTTCTTGAAAAACTAGTCCACCAGACAACCAACACATATGATAAAATTTATTTTATCATGGCCATGTAGATCCAAAGGACACCTGTCGGCGACATGCTCCGTGTATTGACGTAAGTTGCTTTACACTAGATGTATTCGGCGTGATAAATTTAATTCCAGCGACTTTGTTATCCAATATGGCACTCAAATACTTAGCTTCTTTGGAGAATTGGATGGTGATGCCCTTAAGCATGAGTCAGATCAGACAATTTCTTCCTTCCCGTAAAGAGAACATCCTCGGTTTTGAGATGATTGATCGAAAGCCTAAAGCTGCCGATTGAACAGATAGTACAGCTACATCGCTACATAATCCGAGTATGCTTGTGCATAAACGTCAGAAATATTGAGCGCCTTGACCAGTGACTCGACCGACATACACCATAGCAGTGGAGACAGAACATAGTCGCCTTGCGGTCAACCCCTGTTTAATCCCGCCATCACATATTGGCCGCAGTCAGTATCCGCAATCAATGTCATATTCAGCAGGATTGGCTTTATCCACAAAACTAGTGACTCATCTACGCCGTGTTGTTTGGCCGAGTTGCACATGCCGTCAAAAGCTGGGCTGTGGAAAGCATCCTCAATGTCTATGAAAATGCCCAGGACGTATTTCTTCTTCTCAAGTACGCCTTCAATTCTGCCTAACAGATTCTGAAGCGCGCTCTTGCAAGACTTTCCGCGTTGGTGTTGCATCGCAGATAGAGGATATTTCGCAAGGCAGAGTTTGTCCACATTGTCTTCTATCCAAGCTCTTCAACATGAAGGACGTTAGACTTATAAGCCTGAAGTTGTTGGAGAGCGGGTAGTCCTCTTTTCCGATTGTCGGTATAAATGCTACTTTCACTGTTCGCCAGTGTTCCGGTATGTATGCCAGTGCCAGGATGGCAGTGAAGATTTTCTTCAGAGTTACCACCAAGTGATTTATACGTGTTTGTAACATAACTGGGTATATGCCATCGGTACCAGTCGACTTGACAACACAGTGGAAGCAACAGCATATGTAATGGCCTCAGCTACGGCATGTTGTGTTATTCAGCTCACTAGCAGATTCGGAGCGGGATGAGACAATGGATCTGTTAGAAAAAAAAACATATTTTTCCCCCATTTTGTGTTTGTCTATAAATCACCAGTTGACAGTCATTAATTCGCATTGGTCAATTTAAAAGGATCCTGTGATTTCGATTGTGATGCAAGCGATGATTCGAGGCAAATTCCTTCATTTGTGCAGTGACGATGAACTTAATACAGCCAACCGCCGGGATCAATTACGTTCAGCGACTTGAATGCGGTTTGGAGTATTCATCTTTTCGTGGATGAATCTTACCGTGATTTGGCAAAGAACCCTGAAAGAGATTTATCCGTGACGAACCATTTTTGTATTCTTGTTCTCAGTAATTCCATATGAAATACTGAGGCGAATAATCGGACCTGGTGCACAAGTAATATTGTAGCTAAGGCTTTTTTGTGTAAAATCTCGAAACACTCTAGTCCACAATACTTCGCAAACTTGTCCATATCGTTTTGCTAGGTCTCTTGAATGAACGCCGATGTTTTCTTTTATAGGAACCGTTTGAATGGAAGAAAACGTGCAATACCATTGGTTTAATAGGCCGACATTGCAGACGTGACCATGGCTAAGTAAAGTAATTACGAGTAAGAACACGCTTTAAAATCGATAAGGAAGTGATGAGTTTCGGTGTGCAGCTCGTGCGACTTTTTCAAGACATGACAGGCATTTTTAGTGTTTATATAGAATTTGCATATTTATTTAGCCTAAAAGCAAATATGTTTAACCAAAACACAAACTTATATCAACATGTAAACCTGTTATCTTCTTTAACATTTACCGAGCTATGATCAACGTAAACCGATCGGTTAGCTGCATTTCAATTTTCGAGTTGGTTAGTTCGAAGGAGAGTGTGGTGATTTTTCTTTATGGTGTACCTTATCTTAGAAGTTTATATTTAAATATTTTATATCGTACATCTAATACTATACACATCGCTGTTTATTTTTTTATTTTAAGAAAGTGCAACTTTATTGTCAAAAAATTTTTACAAATGAATGATTCAAAGCATTGCCCATCGCTAGCTACAACTTTCTCCCATCTTCCTGGGGGAGCTCGAATACGGTTACGGTAAAGCGTTATCTACGAATCAGGTCATTTTTTGATGTCTTCATATGAGCGGGACTGCTGATCAACCAGACCATGTGCCATCGAACGGAATAAGTAATAATCGGACGGCGCAATATCTGCAGAATATTGTGGGTGGGGTAGGACTCTCCATTTGAGCGTTTCCAGGTAAGTTTTAACGGGTTTGGCAACGTGAGGCCTAGCGTTGTCATGCTGTAGAATCACTTTTTCGTGCCTCTGCTCGTATTGTGACCGTTTTTCGCGCAGTGATCGCCTTAATCACATAAATTGAAGTCGATACCATTCCCCAGTGATGGCTTCATTGAGGTTTCAGCAGTTCATAATAAATAACACCGACCTGGTCCCACCAAATACACAGCATAACCTTAGCAGCGTGAATATTCGGCCGAGCCGACGACGTACAATGGAAGCATGACTGGGCTGTCCCCATCACTTGGAGCAGTTGTTGACAGGTGAAAAAACGACGTTCAACGTACCTTGGCTTCAAATTATTTCCAATGCATGCAATCGCTTGGAAATGGCTTGGCGAGTAACTACCAATGCTGAGGCAAGCTCTTCTTGTGTTTGACACGGATCCTCATTGAGGAATACCTTCAATTCAGCGTCTTCGCTGGATTTTGGCCTTCCTCCACGCGAACGGTCGTCAACATCGAAATCGCCGTCTTTGAAGCGACGAAACCAATCACGGCACGTTGTTTCACTTAGAGCAGCATCTCTGTAAACTCGTTGGAGTTGTCGATGCGCTTCAGCCGCCGTTTTCTTCGAATGAAAGAAGAAAATCAGCACTTCCCACAAATGACGATTATTTGGCACAAAATCAGACGTTTTCGCACAACCAAATGTACAGGGTCTTCCAATAGTGACTTCCGAACTTTGGCAGTTGATAGCGGCCATATTGTTGAATGACAGTCAAATTGACAGTCAAATTGACTTGTTTTATCAAAATTGGTATTGTTTTATCAAAATAGGTCGCCATAATCGTCCTACCGAACGGACTATTCGGATGTGGTGGATAAACTTGAGTCCACTGGTTCAGTAAACGATAAACCAACACCCGTATGTCGACGAAACGCAAGAGCCGAAAACATCGCCGCGGTCCGTGATGTCGCTCACATGAACTCGATAATTCGCAGACCACAACTTGGCTTGGGCCTGTACCCGTATAAAATTCAATTGACCTAGGAGCTGAATGGGCTCTGGAGCAGGTGGAAACTGAGCCTAATTTTCATCGAAAAATCATCTTCAACGATGAGGCCCATTTCTGGATGATTGGGTACGTCAGCAAACAAAATTGTCGAATTTGAGACGATACCAATCTACATGAGATCCAAGAGCGTCTAATTCATCCCGAAAAAGTCACTGATTGGTTTGGATTTTAGGCTGGCAGCGTCATCGGTCCATATTTCTTTTAGAACGACGTTGGCCAGGCCATCACCGTCAACGGCGAGCGCTATAGGTCGATGATTCTACTTCAACTTCTTTTGGCCTGAATTGGATGATATGGACACCAGCGACATGTGATCTCAACAGGACGGCGCTACGTGCCACACAGCTCACGCTACATTGGAGATTATGCACGAGTGATTCAAGGGCATGGTCATCTCACGTGGAGGTGATGTGAACTGGCCCTCAAGCCCGTAAGACTTTTTTTTGTGGGGTTTTCTGAAGTCGCAGGTCTATGCGAATAAGACACAAACCACAGCGGCCCTTAAAGCCAACATAACCCATGACATCGGTCAAATTCAGCCTGATTTATACGCCAGAGTCATGGAAAATTGGACATTTCGGAGGCGCGGCATCCAGAGAACCGCTGTGAACATTTGAACGATTTTATATTCCAAACATAATGGCATCGATAGCCCTTTTAAACGAATAAAAATGTCGATGATATCTTACACACACTTTGTTTTATTTAAATTTAGAGATAGGAATGAACGACCCTTTATCTGAGGCCAAAATAAAATCACTAATGTGTCAAAACGGTTTGTTTACCATATGTCTAAGCTTGGTTAATGTCTATGATACTTGCATCTTTATTTAATAGATAGTTTCATGCCATTAGTGTTTAAATATGATGTTGGGCATATGCGCGCCACGGCTAGCACCGTGAATTCCAATTTTCTACAACTGTATCGAGCAAGTGGAGCCGTATATCAGCAGTAACACGGCGAATGTTGACTTCCAAATCGTCCAACGTCTCTGGTTTATCGGCATAGACTAGTGACTTCACATACCCCCAAAGAAAGTAATCTAAAAGTGTAAGATCACAGGATCGAGGAGGCCAGTTCACAGGTCTATTACGCGTACTTATGCGCTCAGAAAATATTTCCCGCAATAAATTGGTGGTGTCGCTCACAGTATGGCATGTTGCCCCATCTCTTTGAAACCAAAGCTCTGTCACGTCAGTGCTATTCAACTGAGGAACGAAAAAGTCAGAAATCATGTTCCTAGAACACTCTCCATTGACGGTAACACTCTGGCCGGCATCGTCCTTAAAGAAATATGGGCCCATGATTCCACCGGCCCATAAAGCACACCAAACAGTGAGTTTTAATGGTTTTTAATTGTTAGGGCATCTCGACAAAGGCTTTTTAGTTTCTCCAATCCAAATTTGGCCATTTTGCTTATTTACATATCCATTTAACCAAAAATGGGCCTCACCGGAGAACAAAATTTTGCGTTGAAAATGGAGGCCAGGCTGAATCACGTTTTCGGCCCATTCACCGAACCTAAGACGCGTATAATGGTCACGCGGTTTCAACTCTTGTACAAGCTAGAACTTATAACCTTTAAAGCTAAGAACAAGCTAGAACTTATAACCTTTAAAAATATTCACGTCCCAGTTTGAAGACAGAATAGCTTCTGATTGCATGAAGCTATGAAGAAGGTATGACGATTTTTGAACACTAAAATTAATGTATTCTAAATACTTCTAAAAGGACTATAAGAGCCTATAAAAAAGAGGGAGATTTGTCCAAAGATCGCCATAATAGAAAAAATCCAACAAATTAACTTTGTACGCGCGCCAAGTTTTAAATGGCGAAGATAGTTGGCAACAAATTACACAAACCGATTCGTCTAATTATGTACTGTTACTTTACTCATGCCAAAGGCAACAAACATTATTTAAAAATATTGATTTTGTCTAAGGACGCTTCTAAGTTTTTGTGCAATTATAAAGTTCAAATAAATTTGTGGTTTGGCTAAACTTATTTGCTTTTGGGTTATAGTTGATTGCTAAAGGCCTAATATATTTGTGTTTGGGTTGAATTTGTTTGCTGTTAGGTTAAATAAATGTGACAATGCTCTATTTGGTAAACGACGTTTCTTGACCAAAACTCATGGGAATCGATGTTAGCTAGTTCAGTGAATCGACCTTGTAAGAGAATCCCATTTCTCGAAGATTAAGGCAAACATTACTGAAAAGAAATACATTGCGTGTTTGTTTGTTTTCATAAGGTGTTTTAGGTAAAACAAAATATTTGTTGTCGATGCACATACTCGTATATAAAGTGCACTTCAAGCTAAATCTGTACGTCATTTGATGATTATTGCAGCTGATATATTTTTTCAGTAAAGCTTCACTATTAATCGGTTCATTTTTTTGTTTTGATTGAAGACGTATCAGTAGTTCTGTACGCAATGAAAATTTCTTGAAAATCCTTCGTGGTCAAGGTCAAAAATCGCAAAGGTGCTAAAATTACCGAAGACTACCATGTGCAGTGTTATAAAAAGGTATAAAGAAATACTCAGTATCGAAAGAGCCAAAACAAAAAATTGAGAAAACGCGATGTAAAAATTCAAAACTTATCTCACAGGTAATAACGTCTATGAAACGTAATCCTGGGCTATCAGACAATCATCGAGTAAAAACATTTAATACAAACAAAAGCACAGCAAGACGTATACGTTTGAAAGCAGGTTTTAAATCCTATCGTGCAATAAAATACCCCAACCGTTCTGATAAACAAAATGTAATAGCTGAAAAACGGGCTAGGATTCTTTGTGACAAACTTTTAACCAAATTCAAAGGCTGCTTGGCAATGGACGATGAAACGTATGTTAAATTTGATCTTAAGCAGCTACCAGGTCAACAATTTTATGTATCGACGAAACGTGGTAATGTCCTTACAAAATTCAAATATATAAACCTCGATAAATTTGCTAAGAAACCAATGATTTGACAGGCGATCTGCAGCTGTGGCCTTAAAGTAGGAAATACTTTAACATACAATCGTTGTGACAACGGTTGGACCGATTTGGTGTTGTATGCGACAATTGTATAGTGTGTTTCACCACATACGACCGTTGTACCGATATTGTATGGTCGCAAGCTCTTGAGTATACAACCGTTGTCGCATGCTACAGATTGTATACAAATTGTATGGTGTGTATTCGCACATGGTGTGTATTCGCAAATACAATTGTTGTATCGATTTCATTTATGTTTCGGCTGTTCTAGAAGCAGGTTAAGTGTTTTAAGAATGGTTTCGATAAAAGAAAAACATTTTTGGACGGATTTTATAGAACAATTCCCCTGTTTATGGGATGTGCATATTAAAGAATATAGCAATAAGATTTTGAATAAGGAGGCGCTGCATGTGCTTGTGGAAAAATGTCGTGAACAAGATCCCAACGCCGATAAGGAGTACGTGCGCAAGCGAATAGCGAATCTCAGGACAGCTTTTAGCAGGGAATATAAAAAAATTGAAAATTCCAAGCGCACTGGATCGTCTGCTGACAGCATCTGCGAGCCCTCTTTGTGGTACTACGATTTGCTTTTATTTTTGAAAAGTGGTGAAATTTCTCGAAAAGGACATAGCTCTTTGTCTTGTTCTACAGATGAGAACAGTTTACTCGAAGAATACATCGCTCCAGGGGTATATTTTATCTTAATAATTGTTTTATATTTTGTAATCGATATAAATTTATTATTAGGGATACTCTTCTCCACCTCAAACTCCTGATGACAATAGCCCTGGCGTTTCACGCCCGCCATCAGCAAGTTTTTCTCAACCCAGAAGGAAAAACTCACTGCAACAACAGCAAAAGCATTTTTTTGAAAATGCAAGCAAGTATATGACGCAAAAGGAAGGCAGGGATGAAGATGGGTTAGATATTTTGGGGAAGGGGATCGTTGAACATTTTAGAAGTATGGAAGCAGTGCAGCATTTGATTGCAGAAAAAATAGTAACCGACGTACTTATCACTGGTAGAATGAATCAGCTAACTATGAACTCAGCCTTCATTTCAAATTCTTCAGCATCTCAAAGTCATCAAACTGAAATGCATACATCAACTGCATCTACTAACCCTCAAGGTGAAATTATATTTGAATCAGAGATATCTGAATTTTTACTATTAAATCATAAAAGTTAAAATTTTTTAAAACCAACCCTCAACAAACATGGTTTTTATTGGAGTTCCATTGTTCTTTAAATAATAACATTTAATGTATACAAAAACTTTTTTAAATAAAGAATTACTAAATAATTTCACAATGTCCTTACAAATTTTATTGTGGGAAACCACACATTTTATTTTGAAAAGAAACTTTTCCCTCATTGTTATACGAGTAGTACTGCTTGAGTCTGTTCCTTATTTCTTTTGCATTTTTCGAAAATTGTTTTCTGATGTTTGTGTTTTGTAGAGAAAGCATCATTTCATTCTGACGCCAGGTTCCTGGATGTACAACACAATTTTCCAAATCTTCACGATCTACACATTTATCAGTTACATAGCCAAGAGATCGAGCCCTTAAAAAATTGTGTAATGAGCAACAGGCTAAAATAGTTGCATCAGCATCTTCTAAGCTTGTTTTTATTGGTGATTGGAAAATTTTAAATCTAGAACATAAAATCCCAAACACATTCTCTACGACTCGGCGAGATCTGCC
This sequence comes from Volucella zonaria, assembly GCA_963966105.1. Classification (NCBI taxonomy): domain Eukaryota; kingdom Metazoa; phylum Arthropoda; class Insecta; order Diptera; family Syrphidae; genus Volucella; species Volucella zonaria. The sequence continues at coordinate 180,581,174 of OZ014533.1, read as the reverse complement.
TAATCTGTAATTGAAAATTCTTTCTTCTTTTGATATTCCTGCTTGAGAAAACGGTTTCCATATATTTTCTGATAGAGAAAATGCTTCGTCACCAACAAATCCGTAAGGGCAAACGTAGTCATTTTTTTCAAGTTTTTCTGGTGGAGGTAGTTTAAGTGCATGGTTTTGCAACTTTTCATAAAAATCCGTTCTGTTCAAACCTCCTCCGTCCGATATTCTTCCATTCGTGCCTTAGTGGACGTATATAAATTCATAATTGGAATTTACAATTGCAAACAAAACGATACTATATGTTCCCTTATAATTAAAAAAATCTGAACCGATTTTTGCGGGTTTTCTAATCAACACACGTTTCCCGTCCATTGCTCCAATACAATGTTCAAAGTTCCACTGTTTTTGAAATCCTTCAGCAATATTTTTCCATTCAGTTTCAGTAGATGGGAACTAAAAATAAGGTGGAAGATACCTATATAAGATTAATCAAACCGGCTATTGCATTATTTTTATCTTGCCTTCATGTACTCATTTTTTAAGGCATTGTATATAGCCCAACAGGTTTCTGGCACAATTTTTCCAATAGCTTGGGCCGATACTCTTGAGCTGAACTTGAGATCACTGAAATCACATCCAGCTGCTAAATAGCGCAAGGTTAAAATTAAACGTTGTTCCGCGGATATTGGTGACCTCATTAGAGTATCCTGTTTTATTATAACAGGTGCCACGAGATTTAAAAGATGTTCAAATTGTTCAGATTTCATACTGTAGTCTGTAGTCGTCGGGCTCCGTAATTCTTAAATGTTCCACTAGGTCAACATCAGAATGCAGTGATCTATTTAAAAACCATTCTTTAACCCATTTTCTTTTTCTTTTCTTTTGGGTTTCTACGCTCAACACTGCACCAGCACATATAATAACAAACTTCTTCCGTGCACTTATCTCAGCCATATGTAATTACGAATCAACTGCTAGAAAATGACTGAATAAAATATCTGATTGTAGGTAAATCGCACGCAGATGGTATAATGTGTGCGCTGCATACAACCGTTGGGCCGATATCAGTACAACGTATGTCAGCACAACCATTTTATGGTGTATTGCCTGCTTAAGAGCATGAATCCACCTAACTGTCCCCAACTTCGACAAATCGAAAAATATTGGGCAATTGTTAAATTTAAATTGCGGAGGAGTGCAGGCGTTGTTAAAAATGTCAATTCAATGGAACCATGCTACAGCAAAAGTCAAAAGGAAGGATGTTCAAAAACTCATGGCGTCCATCAGGAAAAACACCCGAAATTTTGTTCACACGAAAGAAATCTAAGATTCATTTTAATATTACTTTTAAGCTCAATAAACAACTTTTAATTTGGGGTATTATTTTTTTTTCTCGTAGTGTTATTTAAAAAGTTATAATAGCATATATTCGTACAGATTTTACGTGAACCGGACTTCACATTGATTTCAAATGCTTGTAGGTTTGGTATCGTGTCACCTTAAAGTTCAAACATTTAAGGCGTACACACATCGCCGCGATAGCGATGGAGGTAACGATAGCAATCTATCGCAACACGTGAATTCAAGTTTGTGTATGCTCACCGAGTTCGATATACAGGATGAATGACTCGAACTCCAACTTTTTAAAATGCTATAATTTTTTTATTTTTTAATAAATTTTATTGTGCCAAAGCAAAAAATGTTGGAAAATACATCAATTTTCAAATTGTGTCAGTAGTTTTCAATATGTCCACCTTTGGCGCGAATAATGGCCTTGAGACGGCCGAAGAAAGCATCGAACGCTGCACGCAAGTGGCTCTGCGGTATTTTGGCCCATTCCCGGCGAAGTGCTTGTTTGAGGTTGTCCAAACTTTGGTATTTTTTAGTGCCAACCTTCGCCTTCAAAATACCCCAGACAGAGAAATCCAACGGATTTGCATCCGGAGAATTTGCAATCCATTGTGTCGAAGAAATGAAGTGTGGAACATTGTTTCTTAACCAATCTTGGTTGATGCGCGCTTTGTGAGACGGTGCCGAGTCTTGTTGAAATGTCCAAGGTCTCCGACCGAAATGATTGTTTGCTCAACGCTTCAATACTGCCTCTACGACAGTTTCACGGTATACGATCGCATTAATTTTGACACCACGGTCCAAAAATACGAACGGAGAGCGACCATCGGCGGTTATGGCGGCCCAAACCATCACCATCGGTGCTGCCTGCTTTCTGGTGGCCGTCCGAAGGTGTAAATTTTCGAAGAACCTCTCTGGGAAGTAAACTCGGTCATTTTGTTTGTTGAAATATTGCTCGACAACAAATGGCGATTCATCGGAAAAAACCAAATTCGGCAGCTCACCACTGTCCTGCAAGCGTAGCAACTCCTTCGCTCTTTCGACTCTAACTTTTTTCTGTTGCGGTGTAAGATCGTGTGCTTTTTAGAACTTCAATGGCTTGAACTCAAGCTCATTTTTCAGTATGTGTTGCATCCGTTCCAACGATATGTTGAGCTCACGAGACATTTTACTTCCACTTCGACGTGGATTTCGCTCAATTCGAGCCTTCACTTTCCGAACCATTTCTGCCGATGGTGCTGTTTTTTTATGACCACCTCCATGGCATTTTGCAACGCTGCTAGTATCACGGCAACGAGCTATGGTTCGAGACACAAATGATTTATTCACGTTGAGGTGCTGGAGGGCTCTAACTATAGCAACTTATGGTTTTCCAGCCAAATATAAAGCAATCACACTATCACGTTTGAAATCCATCGCGGATAAAAATTTTTCAACACAACTGAGACGCATATCGTTTAAAAAACTTTTAAATAATAAAATTATCTGTCATGTGTCAAAATTCGAGCTCACTGTCATGAACGGTTTGGAAATTATAGCAGTCTGAAGTTGGTTGCAGCTCGAGTCATTCAGTACTTGTTTTTAAAATGCCACAATACAAAAAATCTACCCCGAGAATTCTCGTGCCTGGCATTGAGACAGAAAAATCTGCCCTCAGTGCCATGCCCAAGAATAGTCGGTCTGTAATTGGATGAACTATATATGAGCCTACTTCACTTTCTTCTGCTCTTTATGCCGTCACACAAAAGTGACAAGTGAAACGTATAGGAGCTACAATTATATGAACGAATGTTATCGATATAAATGCATCTATTTCTCTCTTTTCCTCTTTATGATATCATATAGAGGTGACAGCAAAAATTACCAATGTAGGCAGAAAGCGTAACAGTATCCAGTTCGTGTGTCAAGTTGTTCAGTATCTTTTAGCATATTCGAGCGTGTTTGTTTTTAAAATTTTGGTTTACAGCACAATGTTTAAACGTCTATTAGATAAAGAAATTTCTAAAATTACGAGTATAAACAGTGAAGCGGATGTTATTTATATGTTCCTGGCCCTTCAGAATCTTCTTCAGACGACTCTTACAATGAGAAACAACATTTTGAAAATACACCGCAGCAGCAGTTTGAGGAGGATTCCCACCAACAAGAGCTTCATGAGGGCGAAATGCACTATATGGATAGCGAATGGGTTGACATTCCAGCCGATCTTCCAGATTTTCCTTTCACAGCACAGCCAAGTTTGAAGTGTGATAGTAATCTAAGTCCCGCACAATTCGTTGATTTGTTTTTCAATGAAGAGTTCATGAACGTTTTAGTAGTAGAAACAAATAAATACGCCAATCAAGTGATTTTGTCAAGCAACTTGTGGCGATCTTCACGGCTAAAAGATTGCAGTGATACAAATATAATTGAGATGAAAGTTTTTCTCGGCCTGGTTTTCCACATGGGTATTTGTTCCCTCCCATCTAAAGATTTATATTGGAGTAAAAACAAAATGTTTGATTTCCCAATGTACCGAATCCTTATGAGTCGCAATCACTTCCAAATAATTTACCGTTTCTTACACTTTTCCGACAACGAACAAACAAACAATAGCCGACTCGCTAAAGTAAATTATGTAATAAATCACTTTAATGACATAATGAAACAAATTTACGTTCCCTCAATCGAATTGTGTGTTGACGAATCTCTTATGTCCTGGAAAGGTCGCCTTATATTTGGGCAGTATATAAAAAACAAAAAACACAAATATGGCATTAAAATATATAAGCTATGTCAGTCTAATGGTATCATTATGAAAATAAGTATCTATACTGGCAAAAATTCCGAGCAACCAATAGAAAACTCAAACTACAGTTGTTCTATAAATATTGTTTTTGATTTAATGAAAGACTATCTTGATAAAGGCTATTGATTGTATTCTGACAACTTTTGGTTCAATTGCTGAGAGAATTGACTAAGCGTGGTATGTATATCTGCGGTACTTTACTTTCTAATCGTAAGGGCAACCCAACAGTTGTTACCTCCTATAAGCTCGAAAAAGGAGAAATGATTTGGAGACGTTCTGATAAAGTTGTAGTCTGCAAATGGAAAGATACACGCAATGGGAAACTGGTAATGAAGCCTAACATTATACGTGATTACAATATGGGATTGGGAGGAGTGGACCAACTCTTCTCATATGCCGCACGCAAAGCCAAATTTTGGTACAAAAAACTTGGAATACATGTTTTCCAGATGTATATACAGAATGCCTATAAGTTATATCTTATGCAACCAGGTGTAAAAAGTAATACAAGCTTGCATAATTTTGAAGAACATGTGATTGCTCACTTGCTTGGTGAAAAGTACCAGACTTAACATAAACAGGGTGAGTTTTTTAAACTTGAAACATCCAAATTACTCGAAAAATACGGGATATCGCGAAAAATGTTGCAAAAAAAGTCACAAGGTTCTGAAGGGGACATAAGATGATGACCACGAATTTGACCTTGAGACCCATTTTCAAGGACAAACGAAGGTCACTTTTGATTTTTCAAATGATAATTCCTAATTTTCATTGCTCAGTCGTATTGCTCGTAGGCTTGTCATTTGTTTTTACATACTGCGTTTAGCATAACCTAGAAACAACGACGTGGACGTTTGTTTCCCGCGGGGTGATTAATTAGAGTGGGTCCCCTTGCCCACCACTGTTGAATCATTGAATTCTTCCCATTTCGACGTTTATTTCCCGAGACTATTTCAACAAATGCTCGAAAATGTGACCATTCACTTCAATACACTTGTCTATCCGCGCTCTAAATGAACCAACAGAACTGAAAAGTATTGCTGGCGTAATCTTCGTCTTAATCAGTTATTCGTCTTTTCATGACCTCACGTGTTGTTGGCTTTTCTGTAAACTTCACTTTTTAAGTAGCCCCACAAGAAGAAATCAAGTGACGTAAGATCAGGTGATCTAGCAGGCCATTGCCTCGGACCCCCTTGTCCGATCCATCGTTGATGGTAAACATTGTTTAATACACCCCGGGCTACTTGGGAATAATGGACTGGACAACCATCATGGTGAAACCACGTTGTTTGTCGCAACTCCAGTTTCAGTTCTTCTAGTAATACTGGAAGATGGTCCCGCAAGAAGTTTGCATACTTTTCGCCATTCAAGTTGCCTTCAATAAAATATGGACCTATTAATTTGTCCCCAATAATTCCCGCCCAAACAGCACCCAAGGGTGCTGGCGTTCAACTTGCCGCAACCAAAAAGGGTTTTCGGTGGCACAGTAATGCATATTATGTCGATTGACCGTACCGTAATTAGTGAAAGTCGACTCATCAGAGAATAACACTTTGGCGAAGAAAAGGGGTCTCGTTCAATTTGCTGAAGTGCCCATTGACAAAAGGAAACCCGGTTGCGAAAATCCTCACTAGAAAGTTATTGATGCATTGAAACCTGATAAGGATGGTATTTATGCCGATGTAATATCTTACAGACAGTCGTTTGAGAAATTCCTGATTCACGACTTATTTGGCGAGTGCTAATGTGAGGATCGTGTGCAACGGCAGCTAACACTGCTATTTGATTGTCCTCAACAGTCACCCTATCTGACCGATTCCTTTTCTTTGGTTGCACACTTCCTTCACCAGTGAATTATTGGATGACCCGATAAAAGGAAGCGCGCGATCGTATCTGGTCTGGGAAACGTTGGGCGTAAAGAGCTATAGCACCATCGATGTTCCTTCCACTTTTTCCATAAAGCAATATCATTTCAATTTTCTCTTGAATTGAAATAGCCTGCATTATTAATCTGGAAAACGTTACTAATAACAATGAGTTCCTCAAAACAAATATCGAACTTCTAAATGAAGTAACATACAGTTCCGTTCAAGTAGAAAAAAAGGGCAGAGTGCACATCATACACTCTCAGATAAGTTTAGGACAATTTGTCTCTATCTGAAATTTCTTTGAGTTTTAACTTCACTCGAGGCAATAATGACTTCCTCAAAACAAATCTCGATCTTCTAACACCCTAACAACGTTGGAAACCGATTAATGATTTAGGCGTGCCAGTGCAGTGGTACGTATCTAGCACTGAATGAATAAGACCTTTGAGACAAAGTCGTGTGCCCCATTGAGGAATACGACTGAGCAATGAAAATCAGGAATTATCATTTGAAAAATCAAAAGTGATCTTCGTTTGACCTTGAAAATGGGGTTCAAGGTAAAACTCGTGGTCACCATCTTATGTCCCCTTCAGAACCTTGTGACTTTTTTTTGCAACATTTTTCGCGATATCGCGTATTTTTCGAGTAATTTGGATGTTTCAAGTTAAAAAACTCACCCTGTATAGCAGATACTACCTCAAAACATTCACAATCTCAACCGATTTCTTCTATCAACAGGTAAAAAGGCGAAGCCAACAAGAATCTGTCGAGTATGTTCTAAGGAAAAAAAGGGCAAGGAATCTAGATCTTGCTGCCCACTTTGTCCAGAAAAACCTCCATTGTGTATTGAACCATGTTGTCGTAAATACCACAACCCATGATTGTTACAATTTGTTTGATAATAATATGAATATGAATATAAACTATATTTATAACACTTGTTGAAAGCCTTTATTTTTTGATAATTAAAAATATGTTAGTTTTCTTAAAACCAATTTTCATACTGTTTTATTGGGTATATAACTTAAGCTATGACTTTTTCCCATCTTTCTGGCAATTTGTGGATCCCATCCAATTTTTGATATTCTGCTCTGATGTGAACCGTATTTCAGTGAGGGCGTTCTGCATCGACCGGAACAATTGGTAGTCAGAAGGGGCAAGGTCTGGGCTATAAGGCGGCTGGGGTAAGACTTCCCATCCACTGTTTTCCAAATAGTTCTTAACCGGAATAGCAACGTGGGGCCGAACGTTGTCATGATGGAAAATTATTGCCTCGTGTCTGATCGCATTAATTGTTTTCGGTAGCGTTGTCCATTGATGGTCTCACCCGGTTTTAGCAGCTCATAATACAGCACACCCATCTGATCCCACCAAATACAGAGCATTACTTTCGCGCCATGGATATTCGGCTTTGCCGTTGATTTGGTTGGTTGGTCGGGTTTCACATATGATTTTTTGCGCTTGGGGTTGTCGTAATGGATCCATTTTTCATCACCAGTAACAATCCGATGCAAAAATGACTTCCTTTTGTGGCGTTCCAGCAGCATTTCGGACATGCAAAACCGCCTTTCGACGTCTCTCGGCTTGAGTTCATGTGGAACCCAATTTCCTTGCTTTTGAATATATCCAGCTGCTTTTAAACGTTTTGAAATGGCTGCTTGAGTGACACCCAAAGATTCTGCGAGCTCTTCTTGTGTTTGGCAACAATCTTCATAGAGTAATGCTTCCAGTTCTTCATCTTCAAACTTTTTTGGCTGCCCAGGACGTTCATCGTCTTCCAAGACAAAATCACCACTTTTAAATCGTGCAAACCACTTTCGACAAGTTCGCTCAGCTAGCGCATGTTCACCATAAACTTTCACCAAAATACGCAGTTTTCTTCATATTAAAGTAATGAAGAAGAACTCCCCGCAAAACACTTTTTCAGGCACAAAGTTTGACATATTTGAGTGAAAAAAAATTATTGTTGTTTACACTTCAAATGAATGACATATACTGAAATGACGTACAATGACGGTAGCTTTCCAACGCATGTTCCAATGGAATAATAACAATGGAATAATACAAGTTACGCCATCTCTTAGCAAACCGCACGAATTAAGCTATAGACCCGATATTTCAAATGCCAGGCTACAATATGGAACTTAGCTATCAATGCCAACGCAAAGGGTTCTGCCCTGAATCTATACGGAAATTGCACGGGAATTCTCGGGCTTGGCATTAAAGGCTAAACTTCAAACCCGAGAATACTCGGGCTTGGCAGTTAAAGGCTTAAAACTGACAAGAAACTAAGCAAAAACTTCCATCGCTATCGCGCTGTTGTGTTTAGTTGTTTATCGCTATGGCGATAGTTATGGCTGTCTCCATCGCTATCGCTGCGGTGTGTATAAACCTTTAAACGAACGTTTTTGAATCGTATCCATGAAGTGCATGGAAGTTTTATTCTTTTGTACTTTATCCTTGGGCTGATGTAAGTTATTTATGTTTAGGCCACATCAAGTGGAATAAGGCTTTATGCAGTAGGAAACCTTGGAGTTTGGCAGTTTGTTTAATCTGACTTTCAATAAATTATGCATGAATAAGATTTACGAAGATCCCACATTCTCCACGGTATCACATCGATCACACAAACGACAGTTGGCTATATTTTTTTAGACTGCCATCAAGAAGATTCTTCCGTCGCAGCTCAGCTTTGACTAATGACCAACAAGTGACACACACTAATCTAGAAATGAATCATTAAACAATATTAAATAGTTGACCTATTTATAACATACTGCCATACCGTAGTTAATACGTTAAAGAGGACTTCTATCAAAATGCTGCAAATCTAATATACGAAAGTGGGAACGCTAGTCGTATGCATCTCTTGAATGTGAGTATGTGAATGAGTGAGCGTCCTATCAGCTCTGGGGGCAAATTGTAAGAGAAATCCTGTATTTGTCACAAAATCAGTTTGTTTTGCACTTCTGCGATGGCAATGGGGCTCTTTCAACTCGTATGTAGAAGTACCTGAAATGGGCATTCACTTAACGAAATAAATGTTTAACGAGCGGTGGTAGTGGTTGCTACAAGCTCTACACTTCTACACCCAGATGCATGTGTAAACAGAAAAGAAAGCCGGAAACGTTAACATACTAAAATCGAGGCAAAGAAAAATGAAGAGTGCAAATACACATCACATACTCTTGCGACTGCCCCACTTGATTAGGGCACTTGGCGGGAGGTGGATAAGAGATTATTGTTTGCTTTGCTCTACTCACGTCTAACGCAATTCCCATTTCCACCCTTCGTTTGACTATACCATTTCGTATATATTTACTCGTACAAACGTCTGTACACTTTTTTGAGTGGCGATGTGGTCAAAAATGCTTTACGAAGAGCTCTAGAAGCAATCTGAGATGGTGAAGCGTGTTGGCTGAACTGCTGCTTATTAGTTGAGTTCCCATGCAACAGGTGAGTCTATCGTGCGAGGGTAGAACGAACAAAATGGATTTCTTGACGTGCGAAATGAGCGGATAAGGATTTACACGGAAACAGTTAGCTTATTAGTTCCACTTGTGCTGTGTTGGCGTTGGTATTTAAGTTTCGATTTTCAGAAAACGTCATGAATTAATTTACTCATGAGAACTTATCTTCGAAAGACAAACAGTCATACTGATGAAGTCTGTGAAAGTTTTTAAGCCTCTTATGTCGGTTTGTATTTATCTCGGCATATCTGAAATATAGATTGGTCTAGTGAAAATATTTTATTTGGAACCTGCACTTTCTTTCAACATCACCTAATTATGCAAATTTATTATCCAGAAGAAAACGCAGGGCTTCGGATTCTGTTTTCAAAACAAACAATTTATAACAATGCACATACAACAATATGTATCTCTACAAATTTGTTAATTGTTATTAAAATATATTTACGGTGTCATTAATCGAGATTTAGCTGAAAATATGGTGTAACGAACAACCTACATCGACTTATAATTATCGAGGCATATAATACTTCTAAATCCTTACCCTAAAGAAGGTCCTTTACAGAACCAACTGCAGTATATCTCATTGAGCCATTGAGTGTTACTGAACATTTTCGAAAGAAAAATTCATCGCCCACTTGCAAGAACCTTCGAACCTAAGTACTCAAATTCATTTAAAGCCAAAAAGGCTTAATCCCCGTTTATAGGATGGTTCATGTGACAAATTGGCGATAACATGCATTGAGACAGAGAAAGAAGATCACAGCGTTTTTATTTCTTAAAAAATCTACGTATATTGCAGGTCCGTTTTAACAGAATACTAGGATCTCACTTAAGATAAAGCTACAATCCGGCCTGAACCTGGGACTCAACCAACAAGCATCACCTGCCTCCAGTTTCAAACTCTAAATTGGTTGAGGTCCCCTTCGACTTGCGTGCGCCACCTGAGTCGCGGTCTTCCTCTACTGCGCTGTCTCTCGGGGTCAGAATCGAAGATTTTTCAGAACGGAACGTTGGTGTCTGTCCGCTCTACATGACCTAGCTACCTCAGTCGTTGGACCTTCTCTCTTTCGACGTCGAGGTCGCTGTACACCCCGTACACTTCGTCGTTGTGTCTCCTTCTACACTCACCGTCCATGGGGACGGGACCGAAAATCATCTAAAGAATAGGTGGTGAGATGGTGTGGAATTGGAGCTCACGAGTTTTTTTACCAAAATCTGCCGTAGTGTGAATATTTGGTCGATGGTGCCATATTCATATGGACCAACCAGGTTGTAGGCGATATTAAGAGGACTGATGCCTCTGTAGTTGGTGCAGTTCAGGGGCTGACCTTTTCAGAAGACTGGAGAAAGAGAGCTGACATTCCATTCATCGTGCATACTTTCGTGCAACCATATTTTATAGATGAATTGGTGTATTCTCCTTACCAAGTCATCGACTGCCGTTTGAAGAGCTCGGCAGTCAGACCATCCACCCTAGCAGCGTTGTGGGGCCTAAGCTTAGAAATGACTATCTTCACTTCATCTAGGTCGTGTGGACGGAATTGTTGGTCTACATTGTCCAGGTTGAAAGCTGCATTCTGCCTGACAGCGGTATTTGCTTCGCCATAGCCATTATACTGGATGGAGTGAAAAGTGACCTCCTTGGGAATGAAAAAATTTTTTTTTTATTTTATTCAATATAGTCTCCTTTTAGTTTGATACACTTATTCCAAAAGTAATTTTCCGGAAGGTCTGCAAAATACTCCTCCGTGGCGTCGATGATTTTCTCGCGTGAGCTGAATTTTTTATTGATGAGCCATCTTTTGAGGTTTGGGAAAAGATAATAGTCCGAGGCATCCAAATCCAGTTACCAATCGACGCCAAGAGTCCGCGCGATTCCGCATCAGCAAGTCCAAACACTCTTTCGAAATGCTCTCACGTTCGTGTTTTTGGTCAGGATGTGCGGCACCCAGCTGCAGGATAACGTTTTCATATGCAGAATATTGCCCAAAATATGGCGTGTGTGCGCAGTACTAATCTTTGTGATATCTGCTAGCTCGCGCACCTTCACTTTCCGGTCAGCCTACACCATTTCATGTTTTTTTTGACATTAAACAGCATCGGAGGGTCTGCCTCTGCGGACTTGATCGGTAGTGGAGTTGCGGCCACCACGAAACTCTCGAAACCAATATTTGACGGTGTAATCTGACGGAGCATTAGCCCCATAATATTTATCCAACTTTTCTTTTGTTTCCTTTGCCGTTTTGTCTCTCAAAAAATTATGTTTTATGAGAGAACGAAAATCGTTTTTGTCCATACTCAACATGATGCCAAACACGTCAACAACAATCAGCTGTCAAAACAAAACTAAAGACAGTATCGCACTGAAATTTGGCATGCCTGCCTAAATGTGAACGGACCATAACCTTTTTTGCAGTAGCAGCGCATTCTGGCGGTCAAGGAGGTCACTTTTCACTTCATCTAGTACAGTCTACAGAAGTGGTCACTCTAAATCATCGGCATCGACTCCGATTCTACCACTATGTTTCTTTATTCATCTTAACAGGCTTCTGTTCGGGGTTTGTGTCCGCGGCATCTGTTTTTCTACTTTTGGTGAAACTTCCGACTCTCATTCCTGGGGTAGCATTTCTCAATTTCCTCGACCACGCACTTCTCATGATACTTTATTTTTTACTCGTAGAAGCAGTGAGCAGCTCTTATTCTTCTATACAGCGCTGCGTTATTTGCAGGTTGCTTAGCTGCGTGTACTTGACTGCACTGATCTTCAAACCAGGGGTTTCGTTGTGGTTGCTGACACTGCGTCTCCACAGGCAATATTTCAGGCAATGGCAATGGCAATGGCAATTTAAAATTTAGGTGGGAATTTCATTTCTGGCAATATCCAAATATTCCAAATGTCAAATGTAATTATGTCATTCAACAACGAGCGTGTGCGTGCTATCCGAGCAATTAAATTATTAAAAGTTTTCGTTTTTCACTTTTCGCCATTTTGAAAACTTTGAAACGTCAAATTCATTGCCTTTGCGATGGAAATCAATCATTGCCTATTATCCGGCGGGCAATATTGCCATTGCCATTGCTTGAGCGTCTACACTAGGAAATTTGAAAGCAATGGCAATGCCAATGGCAATTTATTGCCTGAAATATTGCCTGTGCAGACGCAGTGTGAGTGAAACCCAACTCACCAGAGGTAGCATCTCTGATGACTTATTGGCAATGTTGCCAATGTTCTCCGATATTTGATGTTGGCGGCATAGGACCTCCTAAGAGATTGGGAGAGACTCGTTCAGAAAAGCATTTGACGATCGCTTGCGGTTGTAGACGTCCCACGTCGATCTGTCTCACAGTATTAGATTGCCTTTGCGAGGTTTGGGATATCCGCTACCGTACGGTGATGGTCCGAGTCGGTTGCCCCGAAACGTTCGGACATCCATAATACTGGAGGAGTGCCCTGCATCGATCGCAATATGGTCAATCTGGTTAACGGTTGATTGATGAGGAATTCTCCAAGGATGGACGTCGACCAGTACCCGATGGTTACCACGATGGATATAAAATAAGCACAATTGATGTATATAATTTTTTTTTAAAGCAACGTGAACAAAAAATTTTGCCGCAAGCGCAAGATGGTCCTCTACATGGCCTTTATCCGGCCTATGCTTGTATTTGGATGTTCCCTGTGGTTCAACGGGAGAGCAAGTTCATCGAAAAAGATTCGGGCGTTTGAGAGGGCTTGCCTTAGGGCTTGTTTTCGCTAATACAGGGTGTCCCCTAATTCGATGACGATAATTTGGGAAATGATTCCTGGGCATATTCTAAGAAAAAAATCGTTCTACAGTAAGGTTCTATCTCCAATGTTGACATCATTTATCGAGGATTTAAGAAAAGGCTTACTTTGGTGTACCCTGACCCATGTTAACGGAAATTGCTCTGTTAGTACTAATGGTAAAAACTTCTTTATAACGGCGTTTAAATAAAGTTGTTGAGAGTAATGCAAGCTTTTTTGCTACCCTGTTATATAAAAATTGAAATAAAACACGGTTTTATCTGATTGCATATATAATTAGCGATATAAATGTGGACACGGTCCTTATACTTCGAGGTTTGGAATAAGAAAAAAAAAAAGAATTAATATATTACAACCGGAAGGGTTTAAAGAAAATGACATTCGGAACAACATAAAATGTAATGGATTAAAGAACAATATATCAAGGATTAAAGTTAAAGAAATTAAAGGAGCAGATTATTATAGAAATATAAATTTAATTATGCTGTGAGTATTTTAGGTTTAACAAAAGTTGATGTCTTATTTGAGTCTTTAAATATTCAACTTCTAAGCCTGCTCCATTTTCATTGTCCATGCTAATATTTGATTTTGAGGTCACTTTTCTCCAGAAAATGCCTAATTAATATAATGTTTTATTATTTTTTTCTTATGAAAGTGGCAATAGTAAAACAAAAAACCATTATCAAGTTTCCACAAAAACCCACAGATTTTATGATACTTGAAAAAACCTGCAACAGGTAAAAAAGGAACGTTTCTAACAACAGCTGACAATACATACTCGTAAGAGTGGTTTTCCGGGTATTACTAATTTTCCAATATTATTTTTAAAATTGCATAGTTATTAAAGAGTTTTAAAGTGTGCTCTTGTACTTGACTGCCTGTCAAAACCCTCATTTCCTTACCCTGTTCCTTAAAAGTTATCAGAAAGGTTAGGTTTAGGGTATGAAAGCCTATTTAGAAAATCTACCAAACAAAAATGGTATAAAACATTAAGAAAAAAATTAATTCATCAGTTTAATTTTTTACGCTAAGGTTACAGTTGCTTATGTTTGAAATGTCAGCATTTACAAATCTTATTTACGTTTATGGGTTATGCAATGGAAGTTCAACTAGTGCACTACAAAGATACTATGAACTTTATCCTAACCGACGACTTCCTAGAAAAGGAGTGTTTGGGAATACGTATCGAAGGCCTCGATAAACGGGATCAGTTTCGAATACACGACCGAAGGCGGGAGCTCCAAAAGTAAGAAGCATTTCGGCTGATGAAAGAAAACTCTATGCTGTTACAACTTATCCATCAATCAGCATCAGACGCTTAGCTTTGCAATTCAATGTTTCCAGGCATAAAATTTCTAATGTACTGCATGAGGTGTATCCATACCACCATACACCTGTACAAGAACTGATTCCCAATGGTTTGGAAAAGAGACTTGAGTTTTCTAACTGGTTACTGGAGCGGAGCTTGGATGACAACCAGTTTATTAGCAGAATTCTTTGGAACGATTCCCAATTTACAAGAGATGGGATCACAAATCTTCATAATTTTACGTGGGCTGCGGACAATCTACATACAATGAGACATAAATCATTTCAATACAAATTCAGCGTCAATATGTGGGCAGGTGTACTTGAAAACAAGTTAATCGGCCCCTTCAAACTACCACCTAGGCTGAGTTCTACAAACTATCTGGAGTTTTTGCGAAATTATATCAGAACTGTTGGAGGACATTCCACTAGCTTCATCATATTTTCAACAGGATAGTGCTCCAGCCTACTATGGTCGTGAGGTGAAGAATTGGCTAGATGAAGAGTACGGTAGCCGTTGGATAGGAAGAAATGGACCAGTTCACTGGCCCGCAAGATCTCCTGGCCTTAGAGTATTGGATTTTTTTGTATGGGGAAGAATGAAAGAACTTGTTTATTCAACCGAAATAGCAACTTTAATTGAATTGAAAGATCGTTTTCTCGAAGCGTCATCAAAAGTGAGGCAGCAGTTAGCATCAATAAACATTCGCAGTGGAATCTAAAAACGGACTTTAACATGCATACAAAACCAAGGAGGACACTTTGAGTACCTGTTATAACTGTTTTAGTATGCACATAAAATAAAAACTGTCTAAGACCACACAAAATCATTTTTTATTCATAGCCTTTGGAGCTTAAAGCAAAAAACCCTTTTTTATAAATTAATTTTAACTGCTGCAGGTTTTTCCAAGTATCATAAAATATGTGGGCTTTTCTAAAATCTCGTTGATTTTTTTTTTATTATTGGTAAGTAGTAAAACGTTATGTTAATTAGGCATTTTCTGGAGAAATGTGACCTCAAAGTCAAAAATTAACAAGGGCAATGAAATTGGAAGAGGCTTAGAAATTGGAAATCTAAAGACTCAAATAAGACATCCACTTTACTTAAACGCCGTTATAAAGGCTGGTATTTCTTCTAAAAATAAAATTTGAAAGGTTTTTACCATTAGTATTAGCGAAGCAATACTAAACATGAAGTCAGAGTACCCAAAGTAAGCCTTTTCTTAAATCCTCGATAAATGAAGTCAACATTGGAGATAGACCCTTACCGTAGAACGATTTTTTTCTTAGAATATGCCCAGGAATCATTTTCCAAATTATCGTCATCGAATTAGGGGACACCCAGTACAGAACATCAACGTCTGGGTACATAAAATTCTATCCTAATGAGGTTTTTTACAATAGGGCAAACCTAATAAGAATAGACAATTTTGTTATTAAGTTGACTCGAATGCACATTGCAAGAGCAATAACCTCGTCGTACAACCTGATCTCCTCGGTTTACTACCCCAATTATATGTATCATGAGGGAATACGCTTCGACGGGTTTATTCCTCAACCTAGATATGAAAGGTCTGATCCAGGACAGATTAGCGGTGCCATTAATGTTCCACGTCTCTCGAACAGCTACGAGCAGGCGACTCAGTGCCCGCATGTGGCACTCTATAAATTATTTAAGCTAATTTTTAAGCATTTGTTTGTCTAACATGTAAGAGTAAATTAATTAATTAAATAAAAAATGCATTAAATACGAAATAACGAAAACGAATCGGTTCCCACTAGATCACCGAAATCAAGCAGTGTTAGGCGCTTTAAGTACCTGTTGACAAAAAACCCCATATGGGCATAGTACCCCGGCGTAAAAATCTCGGACTTTACAAATTTATTTGTATCGTCCTTTGAAAAATAAAAAAATAAAATAAGCTGAACTTTCGCATATTGCATCGAAGTATCATAGTACAGTACACCACAGATTTATATCCGTGGACTTCGAAAGTCCAAGAAATGAATTTCTTATATCCGTGTTTTTCTTATATGCAAACAACAGATATAAGAAAAAAAGTTCCTTATGAACGAACCACAGATATAAGAAAAATAATTTCTTTTATACGCCCAACGTAGCTACACATGAAAAAATTATTATATTTCAAAAGGAACTACAACAATTCAATAAAAACGAAAATAAGCCTTTATTCGTTAGGTACATTGAGAAATAAACTAAAAATAGATAAGTACTTAATGCATTGCACATCTATCTTAATTAAATATATCACGTGTTAGTTATTGCAAAATAATCTTTGATTTCATTTTTGTATATTGTATTTGTATTTGTATCTACTAAATTAAGCATATCTGCGCATATTTAAATTGTAAAAACTTATAGCATTGCGCAGTTAAAATTTGTGTTACACACTCATTTACAAAAATTATCTTAAACCTAATAACAAAAGAAAAAATAAAGGAACAAATGTAATACCAAAGCAAGAGGAAAGATGAAAAAAGAATAGAAAATGAAAAAAGAGGAAAGATGAAGATGAATAGATATAGTTTTAAGTAATAAAAGCTAATTTTAATAGGCATATGTATCATTAATTGCGACTTGTGTAGTAATTTAATAGTTCTTTTTTGAAACGATTTTCTATGTTCACTCTTTTGATGTTTGTAGGGAGATTGTTCCACTGGCGCACAGCATGAATAAAAAATTGACGACTGCTATTTAAAAATTTATACTTAGGAGGTATTAGCTTAGGAGTTCTCGGAGAAGCACAAACTTGATTTTTGTGAGCAAGTAATTCGGAGTTCCAGAGTAAATAATTTTATGCAGCACAAGGACAATCCGATATTTTAGAATGGTATTCAGTGAACACCCTGCTATTTGCGTAGTAACGGCGGATATGTGATCATACCTTTTCAAATGTAAAAATGTATCTAGCACAGCTGTTAAAGGTGACATTTAGCTTTCCCAAGGACGAAGAATCTAAGCATGCGAAGATTTCGCATCCCTATAGAATAATGGGCAGGACGAAAGATTTTATAAGTTTCATTTTGACTTTATCATTATCATCGATTTGTCGTGCTCAATCCCCTTAACACGCCATATATTTTTGAGACAACGAGGTTTATGTGATCAGTCCAGTTAAGTTGTTTGTTAAAATAAATTCCCAAATTTTTAATTTTAGTAACAGACTCAATAACATCATTATTTATAACAAGCGGCAAAATTACTGTTTCCCGATTGCTGCTACCAATCAGCAGTGACGTAGTCTTTGACGGGTTAAGGCTAAGGCAGTTTTTTTGTGACCAAAAAAATATGGAATTAATGTCTGTTTTAAGGTTTTCAACACTAGAAGACACTGCAGATGGGGGTATTTTTATGTATAACTGCACATCATCCGCATAGATATGATAATCGCAGTGGGTTATCCTTTTATATATATATCATTTATAAACATTGTGAACAAAAGAGGGCCGAGGACAGGCCCTTGAGGCACCCCACATGATCCCGCAAACTCGATGATATTCGATCACAATAAAATACAGCTTGGTTGCGATTTATGAGATATGATGCTACAAGTTTACACGCTTTATTATCAAAAGTAAATTGATTCTTTAATTTGTATAAGAGAATGTCATGGTTTACGGAATCAAATGCTTTTGAGAAGTCCAGGAAAACTAGAAGTGACATCATGTCTCTGTCAATGGCAGAACGGATGTCGTCAGTTACTTTTAATAACGCAGTTATGCAGTTATGCTTCGCTCTAAAACCAGATTGATGTTGGGTTAGTAGGTTATTTCGTTCAAGGAAGGTCTTTATTTGTTTGCTTACAATTTTCTCAAACACCTTACAAAGGAAAGGTAGGATAGCTATTGGCCCTATACTCTGAATTATTTTGCAATCGTGACTTTGGAACAGGTATGATTTTTGCTTGCTTCCATTCATCAGGAATAATTCCTGTCATTATAAATTGTATTAAGCAAATTTTTAATGTGTTTGGAGAGAACTGGCAACAAGATTTTAATAAATTTCGGGTGAATATCATCCAAGCCTACGGCATTTGATTTGACAGAAAGAATAGCAATACCTACAGTTGTCTCATCAACACATTGAAAGGAAAAAGATAGCGGTAATCTGGTTGGAGCCTATCAAAAAAGGTAAAGTCAATTTGTCTATTGGGTGGAGGTGCACAGTTGGTAAACTTTCTATTGAGTTCATTTAAGTCAATATTGCTACATCCTGATTCACTTTTCTTAATACCAATCTGCCGAATTGATTTCCAAAACTCAAAACTTGACTTATTGGAGTTAAACTTAGCTTGGTAGTACTTACTTTTGTTTTTACGATTTAAGCAGGTAACAGCGTTTCGCACTTGTCGGAATTCATTATGTATATATGGACATTGGTATCTGCGCTATTCAACTTGTTGAGTGAACCAAGGAATACTAGGTTTTTGTATTCTCCTTTTTACAAGAGGTACATGTTTGTCAAAAAGATATTCAGGATTGTTTTTGAGTCCAGAAAATTGCAAATTTACGTCAGATGTGCAGTATATAGGCGATCAATTCAGGTTGTCACAGTCATTGAGCAACGTACGAACATCAATGGACGAATACTAACGAAATTGTACAAGGACATCATTTGAACTAGGTGGAGCAATATTTAAGAAAAGAATAATCATGTCATGGTATGAGAATCCTGGTGAAGATATTTGATCATAATGTAATACCAAGCCAGTTTCAGAAACAAGAAAGACATCTATCAGCGACGGCACTTTGTCAGGTTGGAAATGAGTGGGGTGGACATCATTAGCAAAATGGAATCCCAGTGAGTTGACCGTATCTACAAATTATTTATTTTTGCCTCTTAGAATATCAAGATTAAAGTCTCCACATACTACAACTTTAGTATACAGGGGTCCTAAGTCTTCAAGATGATTCCTTACTTTTTTATAACACGATACCTTAGGTGCCAAATATAGGGCTCCAATAAGACATTTAACACTGACAAACACTGATCCCCAAATTACTTTCACTCAAAATGTTTAGCAACATCCTCGACTTTTCAAGTTGTTGCACCAGTGGATATTCGCAGCTCCCATCCGTGTCACTTATTATGTGCATTGTCTACGAAGCAAAGAGTGAAACGAAGTAGAAGAACACAGAAAAACATAGTAACGCACTAAAATTAAGATCACTAAAGAAGCAATTAAAGATGGAATGCATTTACAAATTATTAAAGAAAATTAACATTTAGTTATAGGGAAATAAAATAGTAATAAAGAAAGATGAAATGAAAGAAAGTTATAAAAGAAAAGAGAGAAGAGAAAAGAAGTGAAAAACACAAGCATAAAATAAGAGAGAAAGTAATAAATTTTAAGATCACTTAATTGTTGTTGTTGTCTTTTAATATGCAAGACTTCTCTTCTTGTTACGGGTAACTGCTCTCCATTTAATGTGAGAGATTTTCTTCAACAGCTTGAGTTTGAGTGCACTTCGTTGCAGAAGGTAGCTCGCCTTTGTTAGGCTCTCATTAATATAAATTTTTTTGTCAGAGTTCATGCCAATATCGCGAAGAGTCAAGCCGATATTTGTTTGCCTGTAGTGAGCTAAGCAGCTTTTTAAGAGCTTACTTTTTTCATAAGCGTCATACGAAGATGATTTTCCTTTGGAAACTGCGGGTTTAACTCTAAATACCTTTTTTATGGCCGGGGTGGTAACATTTAGTGCTGAACAGATGTTGGCTACCACCACCTCGAGCCTTTCGCCCTCTACAGCTAGAACACCTACCAACACAGCATCCGCATTGATTTCTCTCCTCTCTAGGGTGTCAATTCTAGTCTCCAACTCCTTACATCGAGCTTGTAGGTAATTTAATTCACTCCTCATGCTGCACTCAATTGTGTTGACTTTCGTGAGAATGCGTTCTTCTACAGTTATCAATTGCTCGAATTTTGCATTGATCTCTTTAGAGAATTCAGCAAATCTTCTCTCAAAGCGGATTTACAGTTCGTCCACGGTATTTGTTTTGAGTGGAGTATTATGTTGCTGAGGGTTTTGAGCGGTTTGCTTTCTGGTACCGGATGACATTATGTATTCAAAAATATAAATTAAAATGTTCACTTGATGCGTATATTTTTCGTAAGATTGGTAGACAATAACCTTACTAGTTATTTAAACAAAGTCGCAATAGAGTGCGAGGTTCACTTTAATGGAAAATTGAAAAGAGCAGGGTGAAAGAATTAAAACACAACTATTCACTATGACTCAATGTCATTTGAGAAATCGCTTGTCAAAGTTCTTAATGGGCTGTTCTTCGATACTTAGCAAATGTTGGTCTTCGTCGCCATCCAAATATCGTTGTAACACGAAAAACGATTCCACTGCTTCAGTCCTAGTTGGCCGTGGCATTGATGGGGTGTTCACAATTTCCAACGATTCTGGTTCATCCTCTTCGTCCTCCAACATTTACAAGCTACCTTTCATCTATCTTTGAACATACGAAAAGTTTTCATCGCAGTCGTTTAAGTCACATTTAGTGTCCACATTCCACATTCCTCGAGCGTTTTCTTTAAAAATCCCAGCCTTCCTGAAGCAGTTTTCAATTACTTGTGGAGTAACTAGCCACCAGGATCTCTTTACCATTTCTTTCAAAAATATTTCTATGCAGTTGGATTCAATTGCAAGAACTTGTTTTCTTATCAAATTTTTCCTATAATGTCCCTTAAACGACTGGATGATCCGTAAAACAAAACATTTTATAGTAATTCGTATTGATAAAATAAATCCTAGGCTGATCAAGATCAAGAGGCTGTATGAGACTGGTGGTGTTAGCCGGTAAAAATACTATTTCTATATTATTTGGTGTAAAATTAAGCTTGTGACACGAAGCATTGTCTACCAGCAACAAAACCTTCTTATTTTTCTTGAATCTCGGCCCAGAGTGTGCTTGTCATCCAGGTCTTTTTATTCCACTTGTATGACACTGGAACCTGTTTTCCATGGAAACAATGAGGCTGCCTGAACTTACAAATTGAAAACACAAACTTTTCTGATCCAGTTGCGTTGCAAACAAAAAGTATTGTATTGATTTCCTGAAACATATGTTCCATCAGGTAGTGAATTGTTATACTTATAACCCAGTTTCATCCGCATTAAATATTTCTTCAAGATCATATTTTTTCAGTAAATCAGGAAAAACTGCTTAAAGTTTTCTGCTGCTTCCACATTAGCAGAACACGATTCGCCATGGAGCTTTCTAAAACGAATATTTTCGTTGCTTTTCCAACGGTGAAGCCAGCCTTGATTGGCTTCAAAATCTGTCATTTCCAATTCGTTGGCAAATAGTTGAGCCTTCTCAAGTAATATCGGTCCGGTTATTTTTGCATTTTTCTCGGACATTTGTTCAAACCATTTATTCATAGTATTGTTTAAAATTTCGTGCTTTGGCTTCCTGTCCCTTCTCTGATTTAAATTTTTGCAGCAAAACATCTTGGTTTCAATTTCGTTTGACTTCTTTATTATTTTCCATAAAGTGCTCTCCGCAATTTGAAACTTTTCTGAAACTTTTTTCTTGATTTTCCCGACTTTATTTCTTCGAGAATTTTTATTTTATTTTTAATTGACAATGTGTTTCTTTTTTTAAACATTTTTAGATGCGGATACTGTCACATACTTTCTATTGTGAACTATTGTTAACGATCTACATTTGTGAATGAACAATATGAAATGTCAAAACTTGAAATAAAAGATGCTTTCTTTTTTTTTTGGGTTAGCTTTCAAAAGCGACAACGTGGTTCTATTATTCAATTCGAGGTCGGAAATTTGTTAGTGGCGACGAGGATATTTAAAGATTAAGAAAAATCCAGAATTTACAATCGGTTTCCAGACCTCCAAATTTACACTTCGATCATTACAACGAAAATGATTAACCTTTCCCAAATCACATCAAACGATTAGAAAACTACTTAGCTTTGAGGAATATTACAGACCCTACAAATAAGCGGCAAGTTTTAATAAAGTGTATCGGTGCTAAATACTATATGCTTTTGTCAAACTTAACAGCTTCAGATGAACCGGACGCAAAGTCTTACGACGACTTAATCAAGCTTTTGAAGGATCACTTCAGTCCAAAGCCGAACGAAATCACCGAACAGCATAAATTTCTACTGAGGCTACAGCACGAAGGAGAATTGGTGGCCAACTATTTAGCAGAGTTGAAAAAGTTGAGCGTATACTCCAACTTCACGTACGAGGCGTGTAAAAAGTCAACTCTAAGCACACATTTACGACCACAATTTATTCGGGGCTGAGGATTCGGATATCAAAGAGAGGCTACTGCGAGAAACCAGCATGACTCTTGATAAAACAATCGAAAATGCACTTGCAATGGAAGCGTCACACACCGAAAGCCGCAATATGCAGAATATTCATCAAGTATATACAAACGGGTTAATACAAAATTCACGGACAAAGAGAACTACAACAAATTCCAACAGCCCTAAAGCTACGAACGTTTCGTCGAGAAGTAATAAAATTGACCACAAGGCCAATAAATGTCGAGCAACCAACTTGTACTGCAAGAAGTGTTGTAAGAGTGGCCATGTGTCTTCGGTGTGTATAAAAGCACAAGCATCTCACAGGCAAACAAATACACTACAGATATCACCTGCTGATTACGATTTGTCAGTTTCACGTCAGCTAACACAACCGGAGGACAGGCCATACGAGTTAAACGTGCTAAATATTGCAAACGTGGGAAAAATAAACTTAAATTCCATCAAAGTACACCAAAATGTCGATACCCAGGGGGGTAAGTACTACATAACCTTAAAAATTAACAACAAGGAATTTACTATGGAATTTGATACGGGGGCGGCCATATCTGTGATGAACTACAACACTTCTGTTTCCAACTGGCCAAATGCAAAAATAACACCAACAACCATAATGCTTAGGACTTACAATAATGCTACAATACCCGCTTTTGGCAAGTCTCAGGTAATAGTTGAATACAAAAAACGGAAGGTTATGTGCGACCTATACATAGTAAAGGGTCCGTTTGATACACTCTTGGGACGTGAATGGGTAAATGCACTTAAGTTATTACAAATTAATTCAGTCGATATCTTTACAGAGAAAGACATCAACCGTCTAAAGAATATCTTCGACAATCACAAAGAGGTATTTGAGCAGAAAATTGGAACGATCCCCGATGTCAAAGGAATATTAAAATTGCGCGAGGGTACGTCTCCTATATTTGTAAAACCAAGATCAGTCCCACATGCGATCCGACCACTGATTGAAGATGAGATTACAAGATTGGAGAAAGACGGTATTCTCGAAAGAGTTGCGAAATCAGATTGGGGAACACCAATTGTCCCTGTCACAAAATCCGGCACGCTTATGTGCAAACTACAAAGTTACATTGAACAAACTAATTGTGAACGATAAATACCCGATCCGAAAGATATATGAACTGTATCAAAAGCTTAAACACGGTGAATATTATTGTATCATATCATAAACAATCTTCGACGACATCATTGTTATGGGTAAGACTCTCGGAGAAACATACCACAGATGTAATCTCCTACTGGACAAACTGCGGAAATTCAACCTACATTTGAACAAATCTAAGTGCAAGATGTTTGAAAAAAGTGTCATATATTTGGGACATAAAATCAACAAGGACGGACTACATAAAACACCGGATAAAATCATTGCCATTTCCAAAATCAAACCGCCGACTGAAGTTACCCAGTTACGCCAATTTTTAGGTATGGTAAACTACTATCATAAATTTATACCGGACTCGTCAACGAAACTACATCCTCTTTATCAATTACTACGGAAAGATAATAAATTTATTTGGTCTGCGGAGTATCAGCATTCGTTTGAATCTCTGAAGGAAGAGATTATGAATGAGAACTTTCTGATTCCATTTGATGAAAGTCTGCCTCTTATCCTGGCAACAGACGCTTCGCCAGTTGGACTCTCTGCACTACTTTCTCATACAACTGAAAATGGCGAAAAGCCGATACCTTTCGAGTCAAGGATAAAGAAGCAACGGCAATTTACTGGGGTGTACATAAATTGTTCGACTATTGCTACGGAAGAGAATTTACACTGATAACGGATAATAAGCCGCTTATCTCAATATTTAGCCCAGAAAAGAATTTACCTTTACTTACAGCCCAGAGGCTGCTACGCTACGCTTTGTTTCTTAGTGGATTCGACTACACAATTAAATACAAAAATACCAAAGAACATACTAACGTCGATTTTCTTTCCAGAAACCCACTGGAGATACAAGATGATAGTTTAGTTTTAAATGCATTTTATTATATTATTCATTAACTCTTACATACTAACAAAAAATGCTTAAATGCTACTCGTAGCTTAAAATTACTTAACAGTCTTATATTAACTTACTGGCCCCACACAGGCACTCTAAGCTACTCTAAATTCTTATATCTATGTCTTTCGACTTTATTTACATTTTATTGAAATATATATCTTGTGTACTTAAGGCTAAGAAAAAAATTGTTAACAAAAACTTAGCATATGGACTTAATTTTTTATAAAACACTGCACACTGCGTGTGCGACGTCTCTGCCGTAGTTGAGTCGCCTGTCCCCAGCTGTCCGAGCGATATGGAAGATTAACGGGACCGCTGATCTATCCTGGATCAACCCTATCTGATCTAGGTAGAGGAATGCTTCCGGTGGAACGAAGCCGTCAGAGCGCACACTCTCGTGGTAAAGGTAATTGGGGTAGTAAGCCCCAGATATCAGGTTATTCGCCAAGGCCATTGCTCTTGCAATGTGCCTTCGAGTCAGCTTAATTACGAAGTTGTCCACTCGTATTAGGTTCGCCCTGTTGTAAAGGACCTCATTACGATAAAATTTTTTGTACTCCGACTCTGGTGTTCTGTACAAGCGAAGGCAAGCCCTAAGGCAAGCCCTCTCAAACACCCGAATCTTTTTCATTAAGCTTGCTCGCACATTCAACCACACGGGACAACCAAATACCAGCATGGGCCTGATAAGGGCCATGTAGCAGATTACCTTTTCTTTCGCATCGAGTTGGCTGCTATAAAACAGTCTCTTTGTAAGGGCAAAAGCGCCTTTAGCTCTGGCCAGAGCAGCATCTATATTTTTATCAAAATACAGAAACCGATCTAGCCAGATCCCAAGATATCTGACTACATTTCGACAAGCAAGAGGCTGTCCGTGTTGTCCAATGATCGAGAACTTACGCCAATTTTTTCTGGTATCCCTAGAGGCTCCAGACAACGGCGTCCTAAAGAGAATGGTTTCCGACTTCTGAAAGTTGATTTTCAACTTCCAGTCATCGCAAAACCGTCTTATCTTATCGAAGTCACGCTGCAAGAGAGTATTAATGACCTCGATTTTTGGACCTGTTCTGTACGCTATCAAATCGTCTGCGTACGCAATAGTATTGGGAAGTGAACCTATCAAGTCGCTGTATAAATGTTGAATAGGATCAGCGAATTGACCGCGCCTTGCTGCAGACCATTTTTAATTTGAAATACTCCAACAGAAGTCACATCGCCATTTTTCACGATGAACTGTCTGTTGGTTAGCATATTATAAAGAATGTACAAGAGTGGTTTACTGATCCCCAGCCTAGTCAGCTTATAGAAAAGACCCTCTAACCATACGGTGTCGAAGGCCTTCTCCAAGTCAACAAGGCGGGCACCAGTACATTGATTTTTGCCTTTATTCTACTGGATATCGGACACCAGTTTAGACGCGGCATGTGAGATATCATGTCCCGTCTTAAAACCGAATTGATTACCCGGAACTATATGTTTGTCCTCAACCCACCTAGACAGAGGCCTATTGATTACTTTTTCAAACAACTTACTGATATTCGGAAGGAGACTTATCGACCGGAGATTCGCCGGATTGGATATATCCTTTCCCTTTTTGGGGATAGGTTGCACCACTGCCGTTTTCCAAAGCGCTGGATAATGTGCATTATTCATTGCATTATTAAACAGGGTGGTGTAAATGTCCACCGCTTCTAGAGGAAGATGTCGAAGCACGATGTTCGGAATACCATCGGTCCCCACTGATTTCTTAGCCCTGATTGTGTCAAAGATCTCATGGAGCTCTTCCTTCGAAATGAACAGGGGTAGGTCACCCTCTCTGGTAATGACATTATTTGCCATATTTTCTTCGCTGAACCGGGTGAAACCAGAGCCCTCGGATCGCCAGTTCTCTACTTCATTTCGAATGTTGAAGTCGTGCACCAAGACGCGATTGTCCAGGTCATAATTAGGGCCAATGGTATCAGTTCGCAATGGTCACTGTCATACACGAATGTGCGCAGACAGTTTAGCGTTTGTAAATTCGTACCTGTCAGTCGTATACGTGTGTCGTACAGCAGTAGATCCAAATAAGACCCGCCTCTGGGAAACGACGGGTTATCCGTCGCTTTAAGACCGAGTCTGTACATGACATCGCGCTGACCCCACCAATCGAGTAGTAGGTTCCCTCTAGTATTTGGTAAATTATTTCCCCAATCTCTGTGTTTAGCGTTGAAGTCCCCGCCGATTATAAAATAATTCTCCCCCGATTCCAGCCTCAGAAGTCGAAAAAGCGTGTCGAGCTCTGTAATGAATAAAGTGGATTGTGGAGCCTCAGGTGCATAAACAGAGGCCAAGTACAGCCGACAAGATGATAGTACTTACAAAATGTACGAAATTTACTAGCTTTGGGAGGTCTTCTTACCTGTCACCAATAAAGATATATCCAAGGAAATTAAAAAGGACAAGGATCTATCTTTACTAGTCATCCAACTACAAACCGGGCGGACTTTGAATTCTCTGTACAAAGGTATGGAAAGCGAACTGATGCTGCATGATGGTTGCCTGTATAGAGGAATACGCATTATTATACCTAACTCACTACGTGGGAAAGTTTTAAACGAGCTACACGTTTCGCACATCGGAGTCGTCAAGATGAAGGCATTAGCAAGAAGCTACTGCTACTGGCCTGGAATTGATCAAGACATCAAAGAGGTGGTAAGAAGTTGCCGCGATTGTGCAAAAGTGCTTACAGAACCGGGCAAAGTTGCTACTCATCCATGGGAAGTACCAGCGCAACCTTGACAGCGTTTACACGTGGATTTTGCTGGGCCATTTATGAAACGCTACTTCTTGGTGATTGTCGATGCGAAGACAAAGTGGTTGGAGGTATTTCCGATGAGCCGAATTACAAGTTTCATTACCATCCGAACATTAAAGGAATCATTCGCCAGATTTGGTATTTCAAATACGGTGGTATCTCACAATGGTTCTAATTTTACATCCAAAGAATTTCGTGACTTTTTGAAATCTAACCAGCTTACTTCTCCAGCACATCCTTCTACTGTACAAACGGGCAAGCGGAACGTTTTGGACAGATTCTTAAGAATGATTGCGGAGATTTCCATATCAAGCTACATCGTCTACTTATCCAATATAGGAAGACTCCATCTACAACAACAGGAAGAAGCACGGAGCCGAGTTGTTGCTGAAATTTAATTTTCGAACTAGACTGGATTTAATGAAATCTACAAATACGGGGGAGAGAGAGGAAATCCCTGAGTGCAAGCGGAGTTTCGACATTGGAGATTGGGTTTAAGTCAGTTACTAACAAAACAAGGAGTGTAAGTGGAAGTTCGGGAAAGTTACTCATCGAGATGGTTACTTGCACTACCTGGTGGATGTGGACGGTACATCTTATCGAAGGCATATTGACCAAATGAGATCAACACTGGTCAAAGGTAATATTTCTGATTCTCCAATACCATTTAAGCTTAATAGAATGCCAACGATGACTGGAGACCTAGTTGGAGGACACGAATTGGTACCGAGGACTGTGAGCTTAGGTGAGAGTGAAAACGATGCAGCTGAAGTTGGACAGACGCAGAATACTGAGGCGGAGGTTAATGACACCTATCCAATGGTAACAACAGAATTGATGCCATCAGGCGGAAACGACGAGGGGCCAAAACAAACCACGGAGCCAAGAAGATCTAAAAGAATTCGTAAAGCAGTCGTACCCTACCAAGCCCAATAATATTTAGTGGTGAAGACTGTTACATACTTTCTATTGTGAACTATTGTTAACGATCTACATTTGTGAATGAACAATATGAAATGTCAAAACTTGAAATAAAGGATGCTTTCTTTTTTTTTTTTTTGGTTAGCTTTCAAAAGCGACAACGTGGTTCTATTATTCAATTCGAGGTCGGAAAATTATTAGATAACGAACTGGATCGAGAGAACAACACAGATTTAATGTCATTGTTCACAATTTTTTGAAGCTGTCATTGTTGTATTCTGACATTCCAATTTCCTTAAGGCGTATACACATTCGTTTTTATATGGCAATAAGTTGCTGGAAATGCAAATTAATATTGCGAAAAGCAAATTTCTTATAACCGTGTATTCTTATATGTAAAAATAGATTTTGTTATAAGAAAACAAGTTTCTTATATCCGTGTTTTTCTTATATGCGTTTTTCTTAAAACCGTTTAATTTGATACAGAAATATAGAGAAAAGACACGGGGAATACGATTACGTTTCTTTTAAAAGGTTTTTTCCTTACCTCTATCTGATTTTAGCAATCTAAATTCATATGTTATCACGGAACACTTGATATTCATCTGCTTGTTTTCCGATTACCGAAAACACTTTTTTTCAGTAAACCGTCATCACTATTAATTGCAGTTTCAGTTCACCTCTTTTTATTGCTTTGTAGAAGGAATTTCTTAATTGTTTTGAACCACAGTCTAATTGTTATCTAAGTTAGCCTACAAAACCCATAAATTTGCTAAATTGCCTTTTATAATTATAATATGAGCTGAATTCCTTATTTATTGTTTTGGGTCCCTAGTTCAGTGAATGAGTGGATTAAGATTTCTTCTTCTTTCGAAGAAAAATGGAATTTCCCCTTTTATATTGGGGCTTTACGCTTTGCCCACGCTAATAGCGGCAGCATCTATTTTAACTACAAGGGTTCTGACAACACTGAGTTGGCGGCGTTAGCCGATGGAAATTATAAAATAACCAGTAGGTGGAAGAGGCAGGATTTCAGACGGAGGTATTTTTTAAAATTGTTCTCCATCAGATGCGTTAGGGAAAAAACTATTTCAAATACAAGAAGACTGTCCGCTATCTGGCCGGGAGAAGAAGGTTCCATATGTAATAGTAGCAGATGATGCTTTTGCCCTAAAGAGATATCTTCTTAGGCCATTTAAAAATCAACCAGCTCCTAATTGTGTTTTCAACTATCACCTTTCAAGTGCGGGGAAAGCTGTGGAAAACATTTTTGGGTTTTGCGTTTTGCATAAACCTATAGAAGTTGGTCTGGAGAAAACGTCGGACATTGTGTTTGCAATATGTGCCTTACATAACTTTTTGATGTCAGGAAAACCTCAAGAGCAAGGTATGCTCCACAATGAAGGGATGGTGCAGCTTGGCAGCTGGTGTAACGAATTTATATTAGAAGTAAGCTGTTTACTGCTTGAGAGTATTTCTCAACAGAATTCAGCCGCGAAACAAATTCGGGATGAATTTAAAGAATATATTGTTTCTCCCGAAGGTAAAGTTTTTTGGCAATATAAATACATATAATTTTTAACAACAATCAAGTCTATTACCTAGCAAATTTTTAACATTGTAAGATGCTCCTTTTTCAGTTATTATTATTGATATTACTTTTCTGATTATCATCCACTTTTTTTGTATCGTCCGGCGTACTTCTTGTAGAGATTGTGTTCTCAATTTCATTTTTCAAATTCAACTCAATTGCTATATTGTTAATAGCACTTTGTCTTTTAATTTTTTTTTGTAATCTGCTGACCAAACATTCCACAATTCGGGTAAAGTTGAATAGTTTACCATTAAGTTTTGTATTAGCTCGCGATTCCACATTGTTGTTTGCCGAGTCCTTACTGAAATATTGCGTAAATGGCAAACAGCAGCTGCAAACGGGGAAATATTTCATGAAACAAAACTGGCGTGTTCACATCACATTCTACATTATTGCCGCAAATTTTTGCGCACAAACATTTTTGATTGGAGTCAACCGTTTTTTTTCTACTATTCACACATGCAAATTTATTGTTCTTACGGGTACGTAGCGTACCTACGAGCAGTTTAAGAACTTGGGGAATTGAATTTGAATGAAAGAAGTTTGTAGAATGCTTCATGACACTTTGTTCTGAATACAACCTCAAGAATATGTCTTTCTGGTTGGTAAAATTTTGGATTTTGTGACTTTGCCTGAGTCACAAACCTGAATAGCTTACGGTTTGTCAGCATACACCTATGACTTTATATAGCCCGACAAAAAACAATGGAGTGGCGACAAATCGCACGATCTTCCTAGTCCACTTCGCAAGACAATGTCTTCCTTGAATCGGGTCCTCTTCTGGATTGGGATCATTCCAGAGATGCCAATTTCTAATGTTCGCAAGCCGTTTGAGCCAAAAGTTATCCTAAGCACGACTTTTCGATAAAAACAGGGGTCGACATTGAGCTGCTCAAGAGCCCAATCAGCGAATTCTCCTCACATGGTTTTGTACTATAGTTTTAGTTCCTGCGCCACAGACATCCTATTGGGGTGTAGGCAGAGATTTTCTCGCAATTTTTCCCATATAATGAATAAACAATGGCCAAACAGTTCCTACACTTTTAATCAGTGCGATCGAAGTATCATCTTGACGAGTTGTTGGCTTCACGTGCCCTAATTTGTTTAATAAAAAGACATGTGTTCAAAATATCACCAGTTGTCTTTCAACAGCGAAACGGAGCTGACGTATTTACAGCAATCGGTAATCGGTGTTAAGTTAGTTTTCGAAAGGTCTTTGTATCTTAATTGCGGGAGTTAACGTAATTACGGTCGCTTCGGTTGCTTCGGTCGTGATTTTTCCGATTAAATATCAATCAAGTGTGAAGTGTCAAGCGGTTGCACTTTTCAGTGCGGACGAATTTTGAATTTTGTTTTTACATTAGTGTGGTGATTGGTTTTACCAATTATAAAAGAGGAGAAATTCCCAAAAAAGAAAAAAAAAAAATTTGTGTTGTGCTTTGTGCTGCCCTAAATCCAAAATGGCTGATAGGAGCGACTGCTCCCCGGTAGATATTGAGAAGAAGGGGAAGAGGAAAAAGGCAACCCTGCCTGAACCTCCAACGGAGAGTGAAATGGAGATGGAGGATACTATGAGGAAGAGCGTAAAAAAGGAGAAAAACCGGCTGAGCCTGGGGTAAGTCAAATAAGTAGTATTATTAAAAGTGGAAGCATAGGGGAGTTAAGCGGGTTGAGAACCCGTATGATAGATGTGATGTTTGATCACGGTGTTGCGGATCCCCGGATAGCTAAAAAGTTGATAGATATATCCGGGGAGTTTGAAAACATTTTCTGCCTACTAGTCGCAGAGAAAGAAAGGGTTGCGAGATCACTTGGAACTCTTCAAGTGGTCCTAAATAAACCCGATAGCCAATATGCCAGCTGCAACTTCGGTGACTTCACTAGCCCTAAGGCTCCTAGTTTTGCGGAGGTGGCATCATCTGTGATGAAGCCCGCCATTCCGCCGAAAGCATCAAACCCCTCCCTGGTTAAACCAGCTAACTCTCCTCTGGATAAGCCAGTTAAGCCTGTTGCTCCCACCTGGCCGGTGGTTGTTAAGAGCAAAAAGGCGGCCGTTTCCTCTGAGGACATTGTAGCGAAGAAGGTGATTGCACCAACCTTGGGAGTTAGGGTAAATGCGGTAAGACCGCTTAAAAATGAGGGCGTAGTAATATGCACTTCCTCGGCTGCCGAAAGGGAGCAGATTGTTAGCAGCAGTAAATTCAAGGACATGGACCTTGACGTGGCAGTGCCCGAGAAACCGGGTAATAGGGTTGTTGTACATGGAGTACATACCCGCATATCTCTAGAAGAATTCATGACGGAGCTACATCCGTCTGAACTTCCCAGAGGCTGCCGAACAAAGTAGGCTGAAGGTAATCTCCAAACCATGGAAGGTTGCTAAAGGGGCTGCAACAAATGTAGTATTGGAAGGCCCAGCTGCGTCCATAAACGCCTTACGTACCACGGGCAGATGCTACATCAAGTGGTTTTCGTTCCCGGTAAGGGAGTACAAAGTAAGAGTGGGATGCTTCCGCTGCTTTGCT
The DNA here is from genome assembly GCA_963966105.1 of Volucella zonaria. Taxonomy (NCBI): domain Eukaryota; kingdom Metazoa; phylum Arthropoda; class Insecta; order Diptera; family Syrphidae; genus Volucella; species Volucella zonaria. Next base: position 180,548,418 of record OZ014533.1, on the reverse strand, counting down.
CTGGGGCATGGAGTTGCTGACTGTCCTCTTAAGGAGGACATTTGCCGTCGCTGCGCACAAGAAGGCCATAAGGCCCTCAATTGCAAGAGAGCCATGCAGTGCAGAAACTGTTGCAGCACAGTCCGGCTGATCACCTTATGGGGTCAAGCGACTGCCCCATGCATGTAGCTGAGTTGGCAAGTATGGCAGCGAGAAACTAGGACGATGAAGATCGTCCAAAAAAACTGTCAGGGCGCTTTTTCGGTAGGGGTCGATTTAGGAGTTCAGATGGTTAGGCAGGGCTGCACCATTGCCCTGGTTCAGGAGCCCTACACATCTGATGGATGTATTAAGGGTTTGCCTGCAGGAATGCGGGTCCTCCCTGATACCAGAGGAAATGCTGCGATTATTATAATTGATGTCAATTTAGTTTGTGGGCCCGTTTCCTCCAGGGAACGAGGTGTTTGCGTAAGCTTAGAAGGCGCTTTTGGCAGGATTTTTCTTGCCAGCGTCTACTGTAAATACAATGAGGCAAATGACCCATATATTGAGTATATGGATGGTTTGTTTTCGCTTGCCGGCAGTGAACCCCTCATTATCGGTGTTGACGCCAATGCAACCTCCCCTCTTTGGTTCAGTAAGGAATCCGGACCCCTAACGGGTAACCGGAGCCAGAATCGGGGAAATGTTCTTGGTGAATGGGTCATTGCGCGCAATGCCCATGTTATCAACGAGCCGAGTGAGGTGTACACCTTTGATGCGGTCAACGGTGGCAAGAGTGACATTGACGTTACTTTTGCTAACGAGGCAGCTTTTAGGGCGTTTAGCTTTAGGTAGCGTGTTAGTGTAGGGGTGAGTGATCACAACTGGGTTCAGTTTGAGATCGCTCACGCAATATAAGAAAACAATAGAGTTTCCGACAGGAGATGGTGTGTGCGAGGCGCTAATTGGAGTGTTTATGGTGCGCGTATACTTGCGGAGGTTTCCTCACTGACACCGCAAGTGTACGGTAGCTTAAGCAGCCGGCAAATCGCGCACCTCAATGAATGCGTATGGCGGGTTAACGACGAACTCTTTGAGAGGAGCCGTAGGGCGAATCAAAAAAGGGTAAGTTGCTGGAACCGCTGTCTGACAGAGAAGCGAAGAGTGGTTAGAAACCTAAGGAAGCGATTCCAAAGGGCTAGGGCGGCTAACGATGAGAACCTGACTCAGCTGGACATTGCCTTTCGGCAAGGGCTCGCTGAGTGCAAGCGTCTCATTGTCAGCACAAAGGAGTCTCACTGGAGAACCTTGGCCTCTAACAATAGAGATGATCCCTGGGGCAAACTCTATAAGATTTGCCGTAGTACTAAAAAGACTGCTGACATTAAAGGCATTCGTGTGGATAATACGGCTTTATCCACATGGAAAGATTGCCTTACTGCATTGCTTGGTCACTTCTTCCCGAGAGAGGAGCGCTTTGAGGACTTTTCATATGAAGAGCCTCCGGTCCCTCCGGTGTTAAGGACTGAAGAAGTCGAGTATGGTGTTTCACTTCTTCGCTCCAGGAGATTTCCTGGAGCTGATGGAATGACCGGAGAGATGGTGAGAGCCATCTGGAAGGCCACCTGAAGTCCACTGATAAGAATAGGTCTGACCCTAAATCTTATCGGGGCATCAACCTGATTCCGGTACTAGGAAAAGTACTGGAAAGGCTTTCGGAGAGCATGGCGGGACCAATGTCCCCCTTCCAGTTCTGCTTTACAAGAGGCAAGTGTGTCGAGGATGCATGTCTTTCCTAAAAGACAGAGTCCTCAGAAGCAGGGCCAGTGTGGTTGTAGACATCTTTATTGATTTCAAAGGTGCCTTTGATAACCTAAACTTGCAGAAAATAGTAACCAGATTGCAGGAATTGGGCTGTCGGGAAATTCGGCTTTGGGTAAGCTACTTTTCCGACAGAAAAGCGAGTGTGGTAAGACGCACGACAGCGTCTCAATTAATGTTGAGAGATGTTTTTCCCGAGGGGTCCATCTGTGGTCCAATCAGGCGCATTTTGCGATCTGACTGGGGACTCAACAGGCGTTCTGTTCGTATCATATACGATGGCCTTTTTGTTGCCTGTGCAACATATGGAGCATCGGTATGGTACGACAGGGTTATGACTGTTGATGGTCGAAGGCGGATCTTGACTTGCCAAAGAGTCGTCTTGCCTGGATGTTTACCGGTTTGCCATACTGTCTCCACAGAGGCAATGCATTTGTTGCTTGCGGTGCCGCCTCTAGATCTGGAAGTGATACGTCGTGGTATTGCATTCAAGATCAGAAATGGTCTCCCTCTAAATGGGCGCGATTGGGTTTCCCCGGAAGAAGTGGATGGCCTATCCCTGAAGCAGCGTAAAACTTTGCTACACGGCAATCTAGATGGGATGCCAGCGAAAATGGCAGGGATACTTACGGCTTCCTAAGGGATGTGCTAACCATGAGAATTTTTCCTGGACGGAATTTTAAGTCTGGGCTTTTGTTGACCGGGTATGGCTCTCTTAATGCATAAGAGGGGGCCTAGCGGGGTTGCGAGCTGCTCATGTGGAGCCACTTATAAGGACTGGCTTCATGTCCTATGTGAGTGTCCCAATTACGCTGACATAAGGAACTTGCAGGCTATGGGCATCACCCTTAATGGTGAGACCTACGATGTCAGTGGAATTATCACTGATACTGTAAGGTTCTAAAGAACCCGTAGTTTTGCAAAAGAGGTATTTTATAGAAGACGCAGTAGGCAGCTAGCGGGTCTATTATAAACTCTGTGTAAAATAGTCGAAAGGCCGCCAGTCCTGGGCAGTGAGGTGCCCAACTGGAAGTAACCTCAAGGTTGCGAAGCTCGACCGGAAGCTATATTCTGGTACCACGGGAGGTTAGGAGCCCCCGAAACTATGGTTCCGGCCTGACCTAGGAGTTGGCCCCCTTGTGGGAGTCGCGGGGAGAATAGAACTAATGGTATTTGGACATCTCATGGCTTAGCATATGTGTAGTGTACTACGACCTGTGCTAAACCATGGGACTGCTATGGAACCAATTGGTCTGCTCGATGTGGAGTTGCATTGCAACCGGTTGCCATGACCCACAGAATGGCTGAGGTATTAGATAGCCCTCGACCCTTCACCAAAGGTGAAGTTCGTGCCTTATACGCGATTTCGAATCTGGTACTGGTGGTAGTACTTGTACTACCCGAGGGGCGCTTATCAATGCATTGTTTTGATATCTTGTGCGAAGACGCACCGTAGGCTTAAGCCCTCACGGCAAGTACCTACGTAAAACAAAAGAGACATCTGTTCAAAATATCAAGGAAATTTTTATTTGGGATGGAAATATAGTTGATACTACATATTAGTTATGACATACCACCTTGATCAAAAAGTTCCCGGGGGACACCACAGTGTGGCGCTCCCATTAATCCGGTTTGAGTTTTGTTTTTGTTAAGTTGTTAAATCTGTTGTTGACATTCCCTCTAAATCTTAGCGCCATAGCTTGACATTTACAAAAGTTACGTAGCCAAGAGTGCATCTATCTCTGTGTGTGTTGGCGATTTTTTGCAATTTTAGAAATGGATTTAAATTTGCAACAACGAACTTGTACTCGTATTAAATATTGCGTAGAAAACGGATTTAATAGTGCACGAACGTTGGGAATGTTGGAAAAGTGTTTTGGCAACGATTCTCTAAAGAAAACGGTCGTTTACCAGTGGCACGAGCGGTTCAAAATCGATCGTGAGTCAATTGAAGATGATGAAGGCAGTGGCAGACCATCGACATCGAAAACCGACGAAAACATTGATGAAGTACGAGTAAAAGAAATGTTGGTCGATAGCCGCAAATTAACCATCAGAGAGATAGCGGAGGACTCGAACATTGCCTATGGATCCGTCCAAGACATTTTGGTTTTCCATTGTGTAGCAGCAAAGTTGGTGCCAAAAGACCTCAATTTCATGCAAAAAAGAGACCGTGTTGGCGTCGCAAAAGAGATGATTTGCGAGGCTGAATCCGATTCCACATTCATCGAAAGGATCATTACTGGAGACGAGATGTGCGTTTATGTGTACGACACGCAATCCAGACATCAGGCAAATGAATGGCATTCACCAAATGAGACCAAAAAAAACCAAGTCGTGTTCAGTCAAAAAAGAAGGCAATGCTCACGGTTTTCATGGATTACAACGGTGTAGTGCATCATGAATTTTTGCCAGAAAGCCAGACAGTAAACAAAGAGTATTATTTGGGCGTTATGAGACGTTTGCGTGAAGCAATTCGCCGAAAGATGCCAGAATTGTGGGCAGAAAACTCATGGATTTTGCAAAAATGCAACAAATACCATTCAACAGCCACCAAATTCACCTGATTTGGCTCCCTGTGACTTCTTTCTGTTCAATTGAGTTAAAAAACCACTACAGGGAACGCGTTTCAACAGCCGAGAGGAAGTAATGGAAAAATCGCAAGAAGCACTGATAGACATACCGTAAACCGAATATAAAAATTGTTTCGAGGATTGGATCAAGCGTTGGCATTAGTGTGTTGCAGGATTACTTTGAAGGGAGCAATATCGATTTACTATAGATGAATAAACTTGTATTTTTAATTTTCTGACTAAATTCCGGAAAATTTTTGATCAAGGTGGTATGTCACATTCAAATGTCCTGCACAAAACAGCTCGGACTTTCGTGGATACCTGGACCAAGTTTGTCATGTATTTTTCGCCTAAAAGTCTTCTAAAGTTAACACTCAAGTGGGTATGAATACACTTATAATGCCTCAGCATGTGGTAAGTTTCTTGGAAAATGGGATAGAGAGAGAAAGAAAGATGTTTGGGCTCAGTGGTTATTTCGCTCCATGGGTGGCATCCAACACTTAATGGGGAGACTAAATTCTTAGTCGCCCAGTTCCAATTTACGACCAACTCAAGAATAAAAAAATTGTTAACATGGAGCGCTAATGGTCTCCATTGACTGTAACCGACACGCTGCCATCATATCGAAAGAAGTAACATACATTCGTACTGATACAGAAGCGTTCTATGACAATTTACTAAACAATTCTGAAGGTAAATTACGGTCAAAAATGACAGCTGGGTATACCAGTATTTGGAATGCTTCAGTTGCATTCGCGATTTATATTTGCATGTAATACTGTGATAACCTAGCAATCAATTAAAATTGGATCCACTATCTTGTATTGCTAACTGATTGGCGCACTGAGAGCTTTAATTCATAACATCAGACGCTAATGGACTTGAGCCGAATCAGATTGACATTTAATTTATTGAGATAGGGATTCTGTGAGAACCAGTTACAATATATATATTTTGTACATATACCACATATGTGCACCATTTTATAAACAGTAAAAGACCTACATGCCTACCCACTATTTGATGCTAGAAGAATATTGTAATTAGACTAACTTTCACTCAGAGACTACAAACAACTATTTTCATTAGTGCGACTTCATTAACTGTAGTTAAATACCGTATGACGTGAAATATTCACTTCCGAATACATTTGCTGCCAAGAAGAAAGCCAACTAAATTCATATCCGGTTTTCTTCTCACGCTATTTAACCTCGGGATACAGGATGTCCGCCAATTGATTGGTTAATTACACCAATTTAGGAAGCTATGAGTGTTGCAATGAGCGGATATAATTGAGTACACTATTTTTATCTAATGGAAAAATAATATGGAATCCGATTGCAATAGTTAGAATACAGGATGTGTGATATGAACTCGAGAGTGTATATTTCTCTTCTTTTTAATTATTTTATATTGAACCAAGAAACAAAAACAAATTGAGAGAAGATATTATATCCTGGGCCGGAGATTTGTATAGTACTTCTATACTAAAAATCCCTTCTGTAAAGATGAGGCTGAGATACATAGTTGGAAAGCGTTGAGATAGTTATGAAATGCGCTGTGTTCAGATAGTTAGATTGCGGATGTCAAAAATGTTGTTAAGATTACTTAAGAGTGAAACCTTAGGGCGCAACAAGTCTTTGACTCAGCATCGTCTACACCGTTCTGCCACCGTACGTGGAGCGGGTTGCCGTCGCTCAAGACTGGCTTCCAAATCACAAGATTCGGTGTTAACAAAAATCAAAAAAGGTGAGTATTTAACGTGAAATCAGCAACAAGCCAATTTCCACTAATAATTTAGTATCCCCATAGTAAATGTTGGATGTCACCCATGGGTGTAGCGAAATAATCACTGAGCCCAAACATCTTTCTTTCTCACTCTATCCAATTTTCCAAAAGTGGGTGTTTTCATACCCACTTGAGTGTTCTTTTATAAAAAAAAAAAAAAAAAACCGGAGTTTCCTTAACATTAGTCTATATTTGACACACTTTTTTTTCATATACGCAAAACTCCTAATAATTATTGTGCTGTTGCCAAACGCTCGCGGCTCACCGGGCTACTTTCTCGTCTACGGACTACGCTCTCAAGTCGATAGACAAGAAAATTCAGTATGTGCGCGATCCAATGCCACCATGCCCATCAGTCTCGACAATAGATTTCGCTTCTCGTCAAGGTTTGTTTTGAGTTTTTTGTTTAGGCGCTTTTATTTGAAATTTTTGCAGGGCCAACATCATTTGCGAAATCTCGCATCAGCAGTCCATGAGCTTTAGACTGCTAAGCATGGGCCACCAATTTCCGCAGCGACAGTGTCACTTATTCGCTTTCGAGCCATTAGCCAATCGATACGACTCGATACCCAAGAAACTCGGCATAATGTTCAGCAGAGTGTACGCGATAATCTGGCACCTATTCGCGATTTGTTCGATCTGTGGGTCCAACGCTTAAAAGTTATTTATGTTCCTGGCAAATTTCTGAGCATCGATGAGCAACTACTACCATTTCGTGGACGATGCAGTTGTCGACAGTACATTTCGTCTAAATCTGGAAAGTATGGCATCAAACTTTGGATTCTGGCCGACGCAGAATCGCTGTATGCCTACAATATTCAAGTCTACGTTGGCCGTGACAGAAACTGTTCAGCGGAAATCAATCAAGCTCAACGTGTTGTTCCGGATTTGTGCCAAGGTATTTCTTCTTCGTGTACATGCATTTATTTTTCTCTGATCTGTGATTCTTTTCCATTTTTAGGAATGAACGGACGCAATGTCACTTGTGATAATTTTTTTACTTCTTACAGTTTGGCACTCGAGCTGAAGAAGAAGCAAATTACGATTGTCGGCACCATAAGGAAAATTCGCAGGGAAATACCGTCAGCGCTGATTGACAAGAAACGAAACCCAGTGCTGCATACCGAAATCGTCTACAACCATGCAGATCGTGACGATGGTGTCATACGTGCCCAAGAAAAAACGCTTCGTAACTTTGCTTTCGACGTATCATGCGGCCGTCCACTTCGATCCAGCTGACCAGGCAAAAAAGCCCAACATAATTCACTGGTGTCGACACTCTTTACACTCGGTGTAAACGCAGGATCAACCACATGGTATACATACGGTAGAAGTTTTTCGTCGTGTGCAAGATCCAAGTTCGTCGATTTCACCGTACTCCTCTTGCTTGAATTCTCCATCAACATCATCACAAGCATCAGCATCGGTCAAAATGATAGCGGTCAACATATATCCAACCACAAAAAAAAACGGGCTAGATGTCACATGTGCCCTCGAACTCCGAACGCAAATGTTCACAGTGTTCGCTGTGACATGTATGTGAGACCAACTTGTACGGAACATCGTTTTATTCTTTGCGAGAAATGCGAAGTACTTCATCGCAAATGAAATTTCAGCATGCTCCATTCGATTTGGCGTGTCCTTTTTTTTCCTTCTTTTTATATTTGTAGTTGAACTGTCATTTTTTTTTTAAATAACAAAAATTGAAATTGTCCGCAACAAACCAGCATATTACAGCTTTTTTGGCTCCATAATCGGCTCTATAAACCTTGTGTCAAATTGACACCAAACATCAGATTAACATCGCAAAACAAAATATAGACTAGTGTTAATCAACGACACAGAATTGAGTTGGCGCTTAAGCGGGACACTCAACATTTAAGATATTTTTAATGAAAAATGCTAACTTTTCTAATTGCAGGAACTCGCCTCTCCTAGTTGAACCGCAAACCCCAGAGTCTTTTATTTTTTCTCAAGCAAATGAACAACTATATCCACCGGGGACGGTCTAAATCCAGGTTTACTCGTAGATAGAGAGAAGTCGCTAAGCCAAGATTTTGATCTGACGTTGCACATGCAACTACACACTTGGACCCGCGCAAGCACAATTGAGTGAAATTTAATCCGAAATAATGATCCAAACAAAGCACCATAAGAATGATGAAGGATGAAGTCAAGGGTGACATCTTCGGAAGAAACAGTGATATCTTCCCTTTCTGATTGTCAAAATAGGGCCGATAACAAATGAGTTTCTAGAAAACCAAAACCAGGACTCATACCCCAGTAGTAAGCTACAGGCAGATATCACGGGTTTCTATGAACAACCCAAACAATCATAATCATCAGATGAAGGCATCGGGTGAAAATCTTATGCTTCTTCATAGTGAAATTAATCAAATTCATCAAGAAAAGCGTTACAAGCGCCCTCGCCCATACAAGAAAGAAAAATGACTTTGTCAAAAAAATTTGCTACAGGCTCAGACCCGTAGAAAACATTCTGGCATTTTAAATAGGAAGCCAAGAAACAAGAGCATGTTACAGAAGTTAGCATACACCACACAAGTTCAAAGAATGGGCTTATGGCAATCGACTTGGCGCAGGTCGAAATGAGATCATAATTTCCACACGCTTCCCACGCTACAGCATCGACAAAGCATCACAACAGTCACTTGATCAAAACCCCGTCAACCAGATTGATTAAACCGCAAACGCAAGTGTAAAGTTTAAATACGACCAAACAGTCGTAGTAAACATTTATGGTCGTCCGTCAAAAATATTAGAAATTCTGCCTCATCCTCCATCCCAACGCTAATTTATACTAACATTCCAGCTATCAGCTCTTTGGTTAAAGCTAATCTGCTTGCTGCACACTTTGCCAACAGCTAAACACTCCCAGATTATGCTTTGTCTACCCTACACTTGAGTGCGTCGTTACTTAAAGATCTTGACATTCAAAAATCTGCTGATCCAGATGATATATCTCCCCTTCTTCTGAAGAGGTGTTCTTCCACGGTGACAAAACTACTGCGTCAGCTTTTTCATCAATCCCACACCTAAGGACTCTTTCCGAGCAAATGGAAACAGCATTTGTCCAGCCTGCTATTGATACAACTAGAAACATGTGGTGTCTAGATGTAAGTAGTGGTCTCCCACAAGGGACGGCACTTGGCCTTATTTTATTCCACATTTTACATATATCAACTCATTAGGAATAATAAAAAACAATACAAAGAACCGTGATTTGATATTTACGAGGGCGAGGCAACTATCATTCGGTATAGCTCAAATCATTCCGACTGTTTAATGAAGACGCAATGGAGATTTCATATATGAAGGCTGATCGAGAATTTAAGGCGCTTTGCGTAAAGAGAAGGCTCGAGGACTGGCGCGATGTAATAACCCTTCAGAATTCTGGAAATTGGCGAGAAAACTAAATGGTGGAAAATATGTCATACGAGTAGACACGAAAAAATTGTAACCATCCTTGAAGTTTACTTCGACAAGCTTTCGAACCCCTCTGGCAGCAAGTCTAGAATTCAGTACGCTATGCTTGACTTCCAGAACGACATTTTGTTTTACAGGATGTAGTTGAGGCTCTATGTAGATAGTCTTGATTACAGTAAGTCTGCAGTCGGATTCATCAAATATGACACCATTTTTACCGACTTTCTCAACAATATTTTGGAAGGTGGGAAAATACTGCAGCGTTTCGAGGAAGCTTTGATCTTTCCCATCTATAAAAAAGGGTTGTAGGGTGGACCCAGGAAATACCAAAGACTTGCAGAAGGCTTTTGACACCGTATGGCTGGAGAGGTTTTTCTACAAGCTAACCAGAATGGGCATAAGGAAACCATTGTTATGTATGATTTACAACATGCTTATGGGAAGAAGTTCGTTGTCAAATTTGGCAACGTGATTTCGAGCACAGTTTCCAACATTAACAATGGCTTACAGCAGGGGTCCGTTATTTCTCCGATACTATTCAATATTTACATAAGTGGTCTACATAATAGGTACCCTCAATCACGCTATAGCGTATGCAGATGATTTACTGGCGTACAGATCAAATCGAAACCATTAACATCCTTTTCCAACGTGACTTCGATCATATTAAGGAGTATTGCGATTATTGGAAATTGAAAATTAGTTTCCAAAAGTCAGAAACAATTTTATTTAGATCTCCATTGAGAAGAGCTTCTTGGGATACCAGAAATAGCTGACGAAATTTGGCCATCATTGGACAGCATTGACTACCATTAGTGCTGAGAAGCGCAATTAGGTATCTTGGTGTCTGGCTTGATAAGTATTTATATTTTTATAAACATATAGATGCTTGTCTAGCTGAGGCCAAGAAGGCTCTAGCTTTGACAAGAAAACTGTTTCAAAACAGTCAACTTGATTCCAGTGTGAAAGTCATATGCTGCGTGGCTCTAATCTGGCCAATCATCGCTTACGGTTGTCTGGTGTGGTTTAATGTAGCACCATCTTACATGGAAATGATTCGTGTGATTGAGAGACAGTGTCTTAGAACCTGTCTTCGATTGTTCAGAACACCTGAGTCTGAGTACATTAAATATTATCCCAACAAAGTCCTTTACAAGGGGGCTGGACTAAATAGGGTTGACAATTTTCTAATTAAGGTGATTCGAAGGCACATCGCAAGAGCAATGACGAGCGATAATAGCCTGATCTTTGGGGTATATTACCCCAATATAATGTACCATGAGCCTAAACTTCAATCTGGCTATATCAAATCCATATTGACGCTAAAAGGTTAGTGCAAAGTAGGGATGGTATCCCGGTATTATACCACCGCCACCACGGTGCGAGGGAAAAGTGGCTCATCTACGACGGGTATGTCACCAGTGCTCTGGAGCTCTTCCGTTTTAACCCTGCAATTGCGGACAGGGATAGGATCGATGCCGAAAAGCAGTTCACCGAATACTGGTGGCTTAAAGAAGGGGAGAGAGGCGATACGCTCTCCTAGGTCGGTGTGTTACTTGTGTAGCTTCTCCTAGGTATAAGTAGATTAGGGTTAGCCAGGGGGTTTTCGTGGAGAGGCTTGTTATCACCTAGGGGTACCTCCGAGAGTTGGCCGACGCTAGACGGTCTCGATCAAGTTTCGGAGGAGCATGTGCACCATGATGACGACTGCCAGGCGCCCGAAAACGCAATCGAGACGATGACCACTCGGAGCAAAAGAAAACGAGTGCTCGTCATCTGGATTATAGTTAAGTTAAATTAAGAAGCATAGGTAGGTTAAGTAGATAGGTAGCTTAAGTTTTAAATAAAATTTAAAAAGTACATATAAAACATCTAAGTTTTTTGGCAATAATTTTCTTAGAGAATCATATATGTAAATAACTTGGTTATATAAGCTAAGTCCTAGGATAGATTTAAGGTCGAGAGACATTAATTGTAGCAATATCGTTAAGTTTAGAGCGCTTGGTAAGAGCCAGTAAGCTAAATTCAGAAACGGTCGCTCTCAAATTAGATTTTAGCATTTTTGTCTAGTATATAAGTTAATATATAGAAGGAAATAATAAAAATGAATTTAAAAGTAAAGTAAAGCAACTCTGTAGTATGGTGAGGTGTTATTAGAGTGGTTTCGATCGGAGTCAGGGGTGAAAAAAGATTGAGCTTTGAGCACTAGTCTATTTGGAACCCTTATTGACGATATTTCTACCTGGAAGTGTGTAGTATTCCGGTGTGCTGGTTAAAGCTCTTCCTTTTGCGGATAACGTGGTGTTGTTAGCTAACTCATCCGAATCCCCACAGAGTCCTCGAATATTGCAAAATGCGGAATCTGGTGTTGAACATAAGTAAGTCTCAAATAATGATATTCAAAAGAGGTAGAGTCTGCTTTCGCGCAAATGAAAAATGGCACTTTAATGGGGAAACGTTTCAATTTGTGGAACAATGTATTATAAGTACCTCGGACTATATTGTACCAGGAATCTCAATATGGAGAGGCATCTAAAAGAAAAATTGTCAAAATCAAACTCAGCCATCAATGCTAGTTGGAGAAAATGTTTCACCAATAAATATATCGCCCATAGCTGCAAATATTAAGTTTTTGAAGCTGTTTCGAGAAGGAAAGCAATATGGGTCATTGGAAAAGTGTTTAGGTTTTACATGTTTCCATCTTCCACCGAATACGCCAAACAATATGCTCATGTCAGAGACAGTCTTGCCGCCACTCTGTGCTTCAAACCTAAAACTACAGGTGGAGTACGTGGCCAAAGTACTAAACATTCCAGGCTATTGACTACCAAAGAAAGAAGCTCTACAAACAATACGAAGTAAGACGGCATGGTACAAGGAGTTCTGGAACTAGCTAGTGGTTGTGGAATGAAACTGGGTGTCGAGGATATGGCGAGTTGGAAGTATAAGCTTTATAAGTTGATCGTGTGTGTGAATGAGTAAAACAGGGAAGAGTTCCGAGAAGAAGCATCTGGGTAACTCGACGGAGCAGTTAGCAGCCGGTTATGCCACAATTTTGAGAGCAATAACTATTTTCATGATGAACGCAATTTAAAAAAAATTGCGACGCACTGTGCTGAAGGTGCGTGGAGACCTCCTTAAGCTGAATTATATTTTGCCAGAGAGAGAGAATATTTTTCATTTTGTTGGCGGGTACCCAATTTTGCGTGAATCAGTATTTAAAAATGAAGTCTTCTTGAAGAATCAAGTCCTTCAAATCCTCAATGAGATTAACGTTCCATTACTAACAAGGTACTGCAAAACTGCCCTATAGTATAGCTAGAGAATCTTAAATGAAAACTTCTAAAAATAAAAAAGTTAAACAAAATAATAATAATAAGAAATTAATTCATTATACCTTGCTATTAAGCTATAAACAATAATGAACTCCAACTTTTTAAAATGCTATAATTTTTTTATTTTTTGATAAATTTTATTGTGCCAAAGCAAAAAATGTTGGAAAATACATCAGTTATCAAATTGTATCAGTAGTTTTCAATATGTCCACCTTTGGCGCGAATAATGGTCTTGAGACGGCCGAAGAAAGCATCGCACGCTGCATGCAAGTGGCTCTGCGGTATTTTGGCCCATTCCCGGCGAAGTGCTTGTTTGAGGTGGTCCAAACTTTGGAATTTTTTAGTGCCAACCTTGGCCTTCAAAATACCCCAGACAGAGAAATCCAACGGATTTGCATCCGGAGAATTTGCAATCCATTGTGTCGAAGAAATGAAGTGTAGAACATTGCTTTTTAACCAATCTTGGTTGACGCGCGCTTTGTGAGACGGTGCCGAGTCTTGTTGAAATGTCCACGGTCTCCGACCGAAATGATTGTTTGCTCAAGGCTTCAATACTGCCTCTAAGACAGTTTCACGGTATACGATCGCATTAATTTTGACACCACGGTCCAAAAATACGAGCGGAGAGCGACCATCGGCGGTTATGGCGGCCCAAACCATCACCATCGGTGCTGCCTGCTTTCTGGTGGCCGTCCGAAGGTGTAAATTTTCGAAGAACCTCTCTGGCAAGTAAACTCGGTCATTTTGTTTGTTGACATATTGCTCGATAACAAATGGCGGCTCATCGGAAAAAACCAAATTTGGCAACTCACCACTTTCGTGCAAGCGTAGCAACTCCTTCGCTCTTTCGACTCTAAATTTTTTCTGTTGCGGTGTAAGATCGTGTGCTTTTTGGAACTTCAATGGCTTCAACCCATACTCAATTTTTAGTATGTGTTGCATCCGTTCCAACGATATGTTGAGCTCACGAGCCATTTTTCTTCCACTTCGACGCGGATTTCGCTCAATTCGATCCTTCACTTTCCGAACCATTTCTGCCTATGTTGCTGTTCTTTTATGACCACCTCCATGGCGTTTTGCAACGCTCGCGCTGCCAGTATCACGGTAACGAGCTATGGTTCGAGACACAAATGATTTATTCACGTTGAGGTGCTGGAGGGCTCTACCGATAGCTAACTGTGGTTTTCCAGCCAAATATAAAGCAATCACACTATCACGTTTGAATTCCATCGCGGATAAAAATTGTTCAACACAACTGAGACGCAAATCGTTTAAAAGACTTGTAAATAATAAAATTATCTATCATGTGTTAAAATTTGAGCTCAGTGTCATGAACGGTTTGAAAATTATAGCAGTCTGAAGTCGGTTGCAGTTCGAGTCAGTCAGGATGTATATGTTTTTGTTAACCAGGCGGAGGGCCATGCCATATTATCTGATATTTGTTTATATGTATAATAATTTGTATATATTTTAATATAAAAATAAAAATCTAATCTAGTTTAATCTAATCTGTCAACTCAATATTTTGCCTCAATCTTAAAGGTAAAAACTGGATTTGCTAACGATATATGGTGCCTGGACTTGGCAGCAGGCATTAACTATGATTTGGACATACTGAGACATTGGTTTGGTATGCACAAGCTTGTCGTAAGTGACAATGTTTTTTAATGTTCCCCTTTCGATGCCAGATCACAAACTTTATTGACTGAAATATGTATTTCTAAATTCTGAGACTTGCAATGCGAATGGTTCTGTTACAGCATTTGGTTATAGCCTTAGATGTTCCCCTAAATGTTTTACCATTGAAAATGTGAGAGTTTTTATGTATCATACTTGGGTCTTAATAGTATAATGATAGTAAAATGAGCTGGAGCCTGCATCCCTCCCAATTGAGAAAGAATCTTTTAAAACAACATTTATTATGTATCATCTAAGGCCATCCTGTTCTCGGAAGCTACTTGAAAGAGTTTATTATGCTTTCGTGTAATCAAAGTGGCTGTACGGAAATGTGTGCTGGGGGGTACTTTTATTAATAATTTGCAGCCCTTAATAACTTCTCGAAAGAAAAATCGTCGCAGTCATAGTTTCTATCGATTTCTTGGTTCGAAGATGCTTCCTCTAAAACATCTAAACTTTTGTAAGGTCTTAAAAATATTATACCAACGAAGTGGGAATTTCTTAAACCAAAATTCAATTGGTTGTAATTTTCGCAGGAATGAACAATTAGCGTCTTCCATCCCGTTCTACTGGATTATCAGATTATCTAATCGGTTGCCATTAGGAATTCAAAGCGCGACAGCTTAACTTTGATCTTATTGATCTGCATAATTTAACATTTTAACTTTGTTTGTTACTGGATATTTGTTAATACTTAAATTCACTAAATCACCGTAAGTAAATTAGCTTTTTCTCGATGTTAGTCATACACGATACACCCCGCACTAGTTAAAATATTGCGCGTTGCATGAGTAATGTTAAATTTTGTTTACCATTATTTTATAAGAATAC
Source organism: Volucella zonaria (assembly GCA_963966105.1). Taxonomy (NCBI): domain Eukaryota; kingdom Metazoa; phylum Arthropoda; class Insecta; order Diptera; family Syrphidae; genus Volucella; species Volucella zonaria. The sequence continues at coordinate 180,532,988 of OZ014533.1, read as the reverse complement.
CAATGTGCATTTTGAATTATGTGAATTGAAAGAATAAGCTAATTAAAGAAATTAAATAAAAAATAATTACACTGCAACATGGTCTTCCGTAAAGTTTCGCTACGGGACTAGGACACTTTAGTCAAAAAACTATTTCGTTGAGATGACGCGCGAATTATTCAAAATTGGGACACCAATGTCTCGGACAACAAACTAGAAAACACAATTTTGATCTGGTAGGTAAAAGACAGTGTATCTTGGCTCCGTCTCAACCATAGAAACCAAGCGAAGAATTACTCTTGTGAATCATTGTTGCATCATCATTGAGAAGATAATTTTGATAAAAGTCCCTCTTGCTAACAACTAAGAAATCCCTGTTTATGACTCTTGTCGTCTCAGGCTTACTGCATGAAGTATAGATTTATAAAAAGCGGGTAAATATGTCTTTGGTTGCTCCTTGAGAAAAGTTCTTCGACTTTCGGTCCTACCTGCATAAGCAATGAAATTTATGGGCTATACAGCTATACTGTCGACTTTCTTTCTGTGGTTGGGGTCTTACCAATGAGTTTGTCTAAAATAATACGAGAGTCTCACCTTCTCCAAAGAAAGCAACACACATTTTTGAACATAGCCAATTTTCCTACTTGAAATATCTTTTACGAAAAAGGACCGTTACCGTACATTAAAAATTAGTAAACCACAATCGGACAGATACTTTGTCTTCGAAGAATTTAAGAAATTCATAAATATTTTCGTATCTCGAAAGAAAAATAAATTCCTAAAAGTAAGTATTCGTCTCTATGTTATCCCTTCGTTAAGATTAAAAGAAAAAAAAAAAGAAGAAAATCCAAAAACCATACCCTGATGACAACTTGATGTACTCAAATTCTTAGTCATCTCCGAAAAATTTCACACCCTCTTTACTTATTCAGGATCAAGGGTTACACAAGTTTCAGCTCATAACTCGTGTAGCCCTTATTGCCACTTCCATCCAAAGACTTTCCCATTCAAATCAAATCAAGCGCAAACTTTTTCTCGAAAACTTTTGACGCTTTTGGTTTTTTTTTTTTTGAAACTTTTTTTTTATATTCCGACGTCGTGTCGTGTCATATGGCTTCGTTCTCCTTCAATCCAACTGAAGGATAGATTTATTATGCATGCAAATTAAAGAGGCCAGGCTTGACTACTGCAAGTAAGCGTATGCACCCACGTCAGCAGTGAGTAGAGAGTAGGTACTGAGTTAACTAAGAACTTAACGCGAATTAGTTTGCCGCTGAGGAATGAGGGCTTCTCTTTGGGAGGACTTCTCCACTTGAAGCACAAGTGCTTGCTCGACCTGTTATTCAAAACGCGCCCAAGTGCTGCTTCTGCTAGTGTTGTTGCTTCTGCTGCTGCTGTTGCTGCTGCTGCTGATGCTACAGTGTATTTAGACAGGTAGTCATCGTTGTTGGGCAGGTAAGAGCGTTAGAGGTTTATATAGGATTGTAAGGGTTTGTGGGCTGCAGCGAGGATATTATTTTATGAGAATATTAAATAATAATGAATATTCATGAGCTGGCGAGCGTTTTGGGAATACTCATCTGCAAGGATTATCTTTGACGCAACTCGTTTTGCATCGTTTATCTGTTAGAAGATGGGTAAGGATTCAGATGAGGTGACGAGGATCTCAAAGAGCTTTACTTTCCAGCGTAAGACCGCAATTTCATATCATTCTTTTTTTCTATTCTATTTATTTGGGATTCTCTTTTTTACCAAGAGATGGGCACAAGGAAAATTATCTACAAATTAGAATAAGAATGAATGAGATTTATTTTTTTGTTGTAGTTGTGGTGTATTTTTTTGTTCCTTTTTCCTGGTGGAAAATCGTCAACAATCCTTTTGCTTGATGCTGCTACTGCTGCTGATGCTACTGCTGCTGCTGCTGTTGGTGTAGGAATTATCTCGTCTTTCTCAAAAGAATATGAAATTCCTCGTCTTTCAGTGGTGAGATGGAGATTCCATAAAAAATGTTAATTTAATTTTATTTGTTTGTATGCTTTTGGTAGTGGATCTGTTTTTGAATTCAAATTTCTCGAGGACAGTGCGCTCGTTATAAGTAGGCACAGGATGAGCCTCTTGGGTATATAACATTCTTTTGTATATATATTTGCGTATTACTGTTTTTAGCTTTCACATCTGCATTTGCTAACAAAGTGTTTGAGGCGATTTCTTTACGAAGTTTTATTTCTCTTTCTCCCTCTTTGTCCCTTTGTCAACAAGTACTGGGTCATGTGCATACTTTTGTAACTCAAAGCCAGTTCTTATTTTACATCACTCTGACTTGGTGACAGCTTTGCTTGCCTAGTTTTTAAATCTTCTGATTTATACCGTCAACCCCCCGACTGTTTATTGTATTTGAAATTCGAAAGACTTCTGCACCAGAACAAGTACTCAGAAACCTCCGAATGGGGTAGGGGTATGAGGACACACTCAGAGCAAATTGGGAAGTAAAGAAAAACCGAAAATATAAATTGTATGACCCTCAACATTTAAAAGAACTGAAAACCAACCCCAACACCATATTCAACAGAAAAAAGTAAAACAAAGCGTTAGACGAAACCACATTGATGAACAGAACTGAAGATCGTACAATTCTATCAAATAAGATGCTGAACAAGCCACATGAAATGAAGTACCTACAGATCTTGCGACAGTGAATATTTTCCAGTGTCTCTTCGCTAGATGACAGGACCTCATCATGATGTTGAAACTAGAAACTAGACGTAACCCTTCGTAATACGCAGCTCGTCCGAATTTCCTATTTCTTTTCTTTTGTTTTGTTCTATATGCTGTAGGATGAGGTGGATTTACTATGTCCAAAACCTATTTGTTAAATTTTTTTCAGATTTCAGTATTCACGGGATATGGTAGCTATATTAGGAAGACAGATTCTTTTCACAACTGCCACAGTTGAAAGGATGTAACCTTGTTTGAATCGGGTTCACGGTGCCGATATTCCTTTCATCGAGCATATTCTCATCCAAACAAATTATGCAGATCAGTTCTTACCATACTTCTGGCCAAAACAGGACCAAATGCTTTAAATAGTTACACAGATACCCAATTTCTTAAATTTAGCAACTGCTGTACAATCCTCCACAGAAGATAGGGTCGATGCAAGCAAGGCTTTAAGTATGACGTAATTCATTTTAGATAATTTTAACACCAAAATAGGAAAGGAGGACATCTTTGGTGGAACATTCGGAAGGCATAGCCCATACGACAACAACTATACAAGCGGACTTGGATTAATTGACTTTGCCGCGGAATGTCGCACAATCGACAATCGTCGAACACGTCAGATGTGGTCATTCCAAACTCGCTTTCTTGTTCTAATTAACTTGACAATGTCTTTCACTTTAGTTTCCTCACGTATTACTTCATTTCTTATAGAATCGAGACGCGTTTTTCCAGCGATGGATCTAGGAATATGCCTTTCTGTTGTACGTAGCATCTGTTTGGTTTTAAGACTTACCGCTGTTTTGTACATGTGCCTCTGGGTTAGATTCGAAGACTCTGCGGGAAGGAGAATTAGTGTCCATTCACTCTGCATGTCTTAGGCGACTGATGCACCGTTTTCTGACCAGGTCGATGCCGCTGTATAGCTCGTATAGTTTGTCGTTGAATCTTCTCCTCGAAAGGCCGTCAACGCAAACGGGGCCGAATATTTTTCGAAGAATTTTTTTCTCGAAACGACTGAGGATATCCTCCTCTGCTTTCGATAGGGTCCATGCTTCATCGCCATAAAGTACTGGGATGATCAAGGTCTTATACAGAGTCGCCTTAGTTTTTCGGGATAGGGCCTTACTATACAATTGCCTTCTTATCCCCAAGCAACAGCAATTGGTAAGAGTGATTCTTCGTTTTATTTCTGCTAAGGTGTTGTTGGAAGAATTCATAGCAGAGCCAAGGTAAACAAAGTTTCTTACTATCTTGAAATTATAGCTGTCGACTGTGACGTTCCAATTCGTCAATGTTGTGTGACTCTTCCTATTGACACCATATACTGTTTTGCCAGCTAAATCCAATTTTGCAGCTTCCATTTTACTGTTAGCAAATGATCCGGAGACATCCCGCTGAGGTGTCCCAATTATTGCATGTCAATATCATCAGCTAGTCACGTTACAGCGCGTCACCTTGTCTAAAACCTTTCTTGACATCAAAGGGCTCGGTTAAGTCCTTGCAGACCTTGACAGAATAGCGAGCGTTCTCAATCGTCATTTTGCAGAGATGAATGCCAGGGATGGCACAACTAGTCATGGCTCTATATAGATCTCTCTATAATTGATGAAAAGATGGTGGTTATTGATTTGGACTTCTTGAGTTTTTCCCAGGATCCGCCAGAGTGTGGAAATTTGGTCTGAAACCGCACCGATATTGACGAATGGTTTCAGGCGTTCGCACAATATGGCAGACAAATTTTTGTGAGACTTATGGATCTATAGTTGGCGCAGTTGGGGGGTCTCCCTTTTTATGGATCAGGCAAACAATGCTGATATTTTATTCATCAGACATACGTTCTTCTGACAAGATCTGAGAAATTAGTTGGTGCATGCTCTCTACAAAGTCACTTCCATTTGTTGGGTTTTAAAATAGATATTGACGTCCGAAATTCGTTCTGGTCAGGTGGACGGAAGTTTTGATTATTATCACCTAAGTTGAATGGTCTATTCTACGTGACGGCGGGATGTTGGGCTTCGTCGCTGTTATACATTTTACAGCAAAAGTCTTTCCGTATTCTCAACTCGTTTCGTTCTTCATCTCTCCTGGTTTCAGTGCGGGTCTTTTCTTGCCTTGGCACATTCTTTTTACCTCTTCCTGGAGTACAACCTCTCAATGTCTTCGATCGTGTTCCTTTTTCTTGTTCTGGAGAAGCCGATGTACTTCAAGTGTCTTCGCTAGCTTTGTACGCTTCTTGTTCATCTGCATGTGCTTGCCAACATTTTTTATCAAGCAAGAGATTTTTTGGTGGTGGTCGGATGAAATCCAGCTCAACAGTTGCGGCGTCCCTGATAACAAGTTGGCAGCGTTGGCACTGGTCTTCGGAACTTGATGCTGGCGGCATTAGATTTCCGGATACCCGTTCGGCAGTCTGGTCTGATCTGGTGGTCTATTTCAATTGCAATTTACTACATTGTATCATCAACAAGCAACAAAGTGGTTATCCGAGTCAATGTTGGGTGCCCGGAATGTTTGTATGGCCAAACTACTGGGGTCGGTCGATCAATTGGATGTCCCCTTGTGTTTAATGGGATAAAGAAATCGTGTGATTACTATAGTGATATTTCGTCCCAACTCAAAGCCAATAACCTTATGTCCGTAGCCAACGTATTGTCGTGTAGGCTATGTTTAATAAATGTGCTACCAAAAATGTCCTCCAATCCTATTTTAATGTCACACTTTGAAAATATATCCCTGGCATCACTGTCGAGGAGCTCGTAGAAACATTCTTTAGTGGCGGCGTCCTTGCCATCCGTAGAGGCATAAGCGCATATTAGGCTAATATTAGCGAATTCCCACTGGAAGCAGATTGTCATAAGACCGTCGCTCACGTGTTGGAAGCTCAAGTCTTCTCTTTTTCTTTTCCGCATATGGTAAATCTGCGTCCGAATTAGCGCTGTTTCTTTTCCCTATAGCAATCACCATAGTATATGCTATATCACAGTTTTTCATCCTCCTTATGTCCGGCCCATACCGTCGCAACTCCTACATGCGGTGATATCTACGTGCAGATTCGTTACAACTTTTCAATCACTTCTACTAGGTTGTGAGCTCTATGGCGGCGCCGGGTATGTATAATGCTACATGCGGAGAATGCCCTTGCCATTTTAGCCCGCATCAGTAAGATTCACGTATCCAGTTACCGGAGACCAGTTGTTAACCAAGCACTTCGCTACAAAATTGATTGTTGGCCTGCTGGCTCAATCCAAGCTCTAGGACAATCAGCGGTTTCCCGATCTATCGCCGAACAGGTCCCCTCAATATTCAAAAAAAAAAAATTACACTCACACACATTAATCAAATTAATCATATTGGCATCGGTGCAAGCCACTCTTCCCAGCGGCCAAAGTAGTTGAAACCAGGGTACGTCTTCTGATATCTTAGACACCGCAACCATGTTAAATACTGTGAGTGGATATAACGTTGCATTCTGTAGTCGCAGCAAGCCGCCAGAACCTTTACCAAGTGCTTACCGCCCTACCTCTCCTCAACCATCCTAGAGAAAACCCAAGAAGTCCAAATCAATTCTCATCACCTCTTAATCGATTCTAATCATATGACAGCGTCAACTTTCATATTTCTCAGATTCAGCAACATGACGATGGAGAACATTACTGCTGCATAAACCCATAAGCAAACCGACTTTCGACCTTTGAAATCGAATAAGTGGTTAGACACAGTGATTTGCTTTTCAACCTCATATTTGAGCAAATTGTGCGAAACTCGCAAGGCAACACCAGAGCAAGGATTTGCATACGCTGGTGACATTGATATCGTTGGTGGACGCAGCGAGCTATCACTGATGTGTTTCCAAGTATTCACGCTGAAGCAACAAAAACGAGTGTCTAAAAGCAAAACCACGTAAGTTTTGCTAACTAGAAGAGACGCACAATATTGACAAGTCGGATAGATCGTCGTAATAGACAATTAGAACTTCATAATCGCTATTTCTTGGCTTATGAAGGTGACTCTGCAGCAAATCTTTTCTGAAGAAGAGTAAAGACACTTTACATATGCATATGGCCTTTACGTTACATGGCACAGAAGCGTAGACACTAGGGAAGGCGCATGATGATATTCTTGAGTCGTTCCATTTTCGCTGATAGGCTTTGGAGGAGAGGATATAATAATGAACTCTACGAGCTGTACAGTGACATCTGCCTGATCAGAAAAGTGAAAACGAAATATACATATATGGAGGCTGTAACCCGAATAACATTTGTTTCTTAATCCGTCAAACAACGCAGTAGAGAAGGGCCTCGCCTTTTATGGCGAATACAAAAGTCTTGGAGTGTGTTGAAGGTAGACAAACAAAGAAACAGACCATCTATCGTCATGTCATCGGTCACTTACCATGCGTTTCAGACGCTTGTCATATTTTATGTATATATACAGGGTGTCCCAATCAACGTCAAGCCGGAAACGGGTGATATGTAGGTCAAGATGCCCAGTTTCACAGTGACAGTTTAAACTTTCAACGTCGTTTAAAGTTCCGTTGAAAAATTTTTCGGATTCACAGTGCTCGTCTAAACCAAAAGTTTAGTTTTACTGGTCATTTAAGTTAAACGACTGCACTCTGCCGTTTAAATTTTCGTTTGAGACACGACCATTTTGATTCTTTTTTTTTGTTAATTGTCATTTCATATACTAAATTTATTTAAATTTTTCTATTTGATAACTGGCGACAACAAAACAAAAGAAACTATCCAATTTATTCAATAACAATAATCAATAAGAAATTTGACATTTGGAAACAATGGTGCTGCCATTTTTTTTCAAACATAGTTAACTGGAGGTTTATTTTGCACTGTGAAACCGAAAGAGTTTAACTAAAAATTTAGACTTTTGTTTAGGTTCAGTTTAAACTGTCAATGTGAAACCGAGCATAATTCATGTACTTTTAAAATTATTGGCCCTCAAAGAAAATCGAGAAATCTAATACCCTGTGACGATCTTTCAAGTACTGTGACCGCAGACTTTTACTTTTCTTCAATTTTTTAGTTGCCACGTAACCCTGAGCAACTGTTCTGTAAACTACAGTCCAAAATTGAAACATAACTACTATATATCGGTTTTAACTAAAATATTGCTTTTTTGCCCATCCATGCATCTAAAAATCATTAATTACCCAAATTGAACTGACTGTACTGACAAAAACATGTACTGTGCCATTTTGGCAAGTAACTTTAAAAGATGGCATATTTAGTCTGGATTCCAAAATGGTATGGCACTTGCTAGACTAACGCTTAATTGAGGACAAAACAAATATTTTGTTAAAGAAACCCGATTCATAGTTAATTCTTTTTAATAAGTTAAAATGAGTACCAAGTGTCTGCGAGACAGACAGTAACGCCGTGATTGAGACGGATAAACGCGGCATTTCGACTAGTGTGAGTGAAACAGATACAGATGTCACCCTTGTCATTTCATTTCATTTTTTTCCCATCACAGGGCACACAGAACACTACGTTCTCTTGGTGTATACTCTCAGGATCGCCGTCTACCGATCTTGTATCTTACAACAAATGTTCAAACTGTTTGCCTTCAGTGGCAATGCAAGCTCTGCATTTTCTTACAAAAGATCTGGTAATAAGACGGGCATATCTTCTGGAGTTGATGTCGTAAAAAAAATCGAATGGATCTAAATTAGGTGAACGGGCTGGCCACGAAATTGTACCAGACCGCCCTATCTACCTGCTGGAGTATTCCCGATCGAGGAACTCTTGTACTGTGCGAGTATAATGCGCTGGGCAGCCATCTTGTTGATACCACATGCATGCATAAATATTTAGTAGCACGTCTTCCAATAAATTTGGTAAGTGGTTCTCCAAAAAATCGAAATAAACCTCGGCATTCAAATTCTGCGGCAGCTCAAATTGGCCAATAATTCTATCATTCAAAATTCCCGTCCACATGTTTACTGTAAAACGGTACTGTGATTTATCTTCCCGCATCAAATGTGGATTTTCCACGTGCCACTCATGCAAATTTTGAAGGTTCATGTAACCGTCCCTTTGAAAAGTTTATTCGTCTGACCATAGAATTTTTTCGAAGAATCCCGGATCCTCTCTGAACCTCTGTAACATCGTTTGACAAAATTGCACTCTTTCTGGATAATCTCGGGGTAGCAGACTTTGGACTCGTTGTATATGGTACGGATGGAGCTGGTTTTTCCTTAGAATTCGGTGTGCCGTACTTTTGGGCAATCCTATGCGTTCTTCAATTGCAGGTACTGAGGTACTAGGGTCTTGTACGACTGCTTGTAAAACTTCGTCCTCGTAGGGCTTGACGGGTCTTCCCTCACTAAACATTAGATTTGGAAATCGACCCTCTGAGAATGGCCGGTGCACATTGACAAACACTCGATGATCCGGATGACGCTGAGCATTTGGGTATCTCTCATGATAAATTCTGGCTGCAGCACTAGCATTACACCTGCATTCCCCATGAAGGGAGATGCATCTTAGCAAATTCCTGAGCAGTGTATCGAGATGTCATGATGGCATTCACGCTACACAATCAGGGAATCAACGATCAATAATAGCCCAGAAGAAATCCAGGTTCGACAGAAACGGTCAGATGGCAAATCAAAGTCGCAATGCAATGAAGTCAGCACGAATGCAGTATACAGAATGCAGTATTGCATGATGTGCCTATCCGTCACTGCTTGACAAGGGTGGCATCTCTATCTGCTTCACTCACGCTAGTCGAAATGGCGTGTTCATCCATCTTAATCACAGCGTCACTGTCTATCTCGCTCACACTTGGTACTCATTTTAACTTATTAAAAAGAATTAACTATGAATCGCGTTAATTTTTTTATTTTTATTTTGTTTATATATTTATTTTGTCTTCAATTAAGCGTTAGTCTAGCAAGTGTCATACTTGATGGAGTGAAAAGTGACCTCCTTGGGAATTAATTTTTTTTTTTTTTAAATGTTTTTCTATATTATTCAATATAGTCCCCTTTTAGTTTGATACACTTATTCCAGCGATTTTCCAACTTCTGGATCCCGTCCGAAAATTAATTTTCCGGAAAGTCTGCCAAATACTTCTCCGTGGCGTCGATGAATTCCTCGCGTGAGCTGAATTTTTAATTGATGAGCCATCTTTTGAGGTTTGGGAAGAGATAATAGTCCGAGGGATCCAAATCCAGTTACCAATCAGCAAGTCCAAACGCTCTTACTTAAAATATGGAATTCCACTAGCTTTTCTTATTTTCTTATTTTCTTTTTTTCCCGTGACATGAATTATAGTATGTATTATATAATGAATTGTATCATAAAATCATAAGAAAAGAATAAAAAATCTAATCTTATCTAAAATCTAAATCTTTCGAAGTGATCCCGCGTTCGTGTTTTTGGTCAAAAGTGAGCATTCGCGGCACCCAGCGGCAGGATAACTTTTTCATATGCAGAATATTGCCCAAAATATGGCGTGTGCGCTCAGTACTAATCTTTATGGTATCTGATAGCTCGCGCACCTTCACTTTCCTTGACATTGTCCTCTGTAACCGCATTGGAGGGCCTGCCGCTGCGGACTTGATCGGTAGTGGAGTTACGGCCACCACGAAACTCTCGAAACCAATATTTGACGGAGTAGTCTGACGGAGCATTAGCCCATAATATTTATACAACCTTGCTTTTGTTTCCTTCGCCGTTTTGCCTCTCAAAAAATAATATTTTATGAGAGAACAAAAATCGCTTTTGTCCATACTCAACATGATGCCAAACACGTCAACAACAATCAGCTGTCAAAACAAAACTAAAGACAGTATCGCACTGAAATTTGGCATGTCTGCCTAAATATGAACGGACTTCAAGGTACCATAACCTTTTTTGCAGTAGCAGCACATTCTGGCGGTCAAGGATGTCACTTTTCACCTCATCGAGTACCATTTTGGAATCCAGACTAAATATGCCATCTTTTAAAGTTACTTGCCAAAATGGCATAGTACATGTTTTTGTCAGTACAGTCAGTTCAAGTTAGGTGATTAATGATTTTCAGATACATGGATGGACAAAAAAGCAATATTTTAGTTAAAACCGATATAGTTCTGTTTCAATTTTGGACCGTGGTTTACAGAACAGTTGCTCAGGGTTACGTGGCAACTAAAAAATCGAAGAAAAGTAAAAGTCTGCGGTCACAGTACTTGAAAGATCGTCACAGGGTGTCAGATTTCTCTATTTTCTTTGAGTGCCAATAATTTTAAAAGTGCATGCCTTGGATTTTTTTTTATAGTTTTGTGATAACCGACACCACTTGACCTACATATCACCCGTTTCCGGCTTGACGTTGATTTTTAGGACACCCTATATATACCGTATGCTTGTGGGGACAATAACCAATTGAAAAAGTCCGCTTAAAATACGTGGTTAATAGTTTCTTTTTATTATATATTTGCATATATAAGTGAATACTCATACACAACAGAGTGCAGAGTGTATGCCGAAATTATGAAAAGATCAAGCTCCCTGGAGAAGTTTCCTCGTTAAGATCTCGGTCAGTATTGTAGAACAGGACTACTGTTGATTGTCGTCTACGCTGACTGATTAGTTTTACTTGCCGTTAAACCTGTTCATGGAAATAGTATTGCACATTTTCTGTACCAACTACGACCTTCTGTTAGAACATCCTCTTCTTAGCATAATTTCGAGCGTTTCTTTCCTCCCCAACGTTTTTGTTAGTTAAATTCTTACGTATTTCTTGTCTTTTTTGGGCTTGTCGACATCCCTCACCAAACCAAGAGCCTTGTCGCAGTGATCAGGTAAAAGCCAGCACAACAAATCCTACGTCCCTAAGTGAAAGGTAAATGACCACTTTGCTCCTGGACTTCTGCGCAGCACAAGGCTCCAGCAGTCCCTTTTAATTGCAGCCGTAAAATGTCATATTTCCAGAAGTATTATGGAGAGAGATACCATGGCATGGCCCAGGTAGTGTGTCAGATTTCTTTTATAAAATCTTACAAAGTATTGTAAAAAGGATTTCATACTTTTAAGTCTAAAAGAAACAGTGATCTCATCATTGTGGGGTTTGCATGTATGGTATACTTAGAAAATATCGAATTAAGAATAAGTGTTTCCATAAAAGGAAGAAAGCCATAAAATAATATAACTACAGATGGAAATTTATGTCATTAATATTCCAAATACTATTTCAAAGCAACCAATTTCGTAAACTACGAAACGAAGTCAAACCGCTGAATATTCATGCTGTCATAACTCAACCTCACGTCAGGACGGTTTTATTAATCGGTTTGCTTAATAATCGCGTGTGTGAAAGTCTTGATAAACAAACTGCACCATCAGCATTTTGTGTATCGTTTTGATTACTTTCCATGACACTTGCAATATTATTTCTCGAAGCCTAAGAGTTAAATTGCGAGCACTAAAACCAGAGCTGCAAACAATCACGCACACAAATGTTACAATATAAATTGTTGCAATCAAAGTGAGTTTAAATAGCGTCGCATCTGGAGTTTAGATAGATACTTACTTTATCACCACAATTCGAATGCCCTGACAAAAAAAAAAAGACACAAGAACGTTGATTGAATATGGCAGAGTTTTTGAAACTCGACGCAAATATCGTATTTGTAGCTGTTCCACTGTACATTGTCATCAATAAATGCTTGGCACTTGGCAATCCATCATTTGCGCAGGGCATGTACTTGTACTTAGATAGGTAAGCTTGCATGGGTATGTTGTATGCAGATTCACCATCAGCCGAAGCGAACGGCAAGATCTTCCATTATTTCCTATCACATATAGTAATGGAAAATATGGGTGAATCCTTTTTACCCTCATTCACGAACTTTCTGGGAATTTATGGGTTTTATTCTGTGATTTATGACAGCACAAGAGAATACATTCGCATCGGAAAAATAGGTACACAATACAGTGTGAAGTACATGAAGTGCCATTGCAGCAACGAAAGAGCAGCCGGAACAGGACCAAGAGCTGAAGCAGGAGTAGAAGCTGAAGCTGGAGCAGTAACAGCAGTGGAAAGTCTCCCGTGTTTTACCCACATGAAAATTCAACGGATGGAGGTGGTACTGCAACTGCGAATCCTCTACAGCATCTCTTGGGAGAATTCAACTTATTTTTTTGCAAACACTTCGCAGAATGTTATTTATGACGGCTGACGGCGGAATTTATAGATTGCAAAACTAAGACAAATGCGGGAGACAACCTTATATGGGGTTTTTTATTGGTACTAATGCTGTAGCATCATTCGACTGAAAAATTTTTCATCTTGATAACAGACATAAAATCAACTTGAAAATAGCTTTCACATTTATGTGTGCTATAAGTGCTAGAAAACTAAAAGTAATTATTAGCTCTTGTATGGCGAAGTAACCACAATGTAAGCTTAGGGAATTTAGCCGGATGTTTCACTTCATACATAGGACAATAATGGTGACGCTGCACTTAGAGGGTATTCACTAATTGGTGACAGTACTGGATTGAAACCGTGGACGATCATTTTGTGCATTAAGGCAAGTCCTATAAAATGTATTCCAAGTGTCAAGTCAAAATATTTGCAGTCTATCTCTCTTCAACACAAATCCTTTATACACAATTTTTTCAAGACTAAATGGAAGTGCTTGTCATTGGAAGCAATAAAGTGCTAAAGTGCATTGGAAGCAATAAAATGTGATATTGATCGGCTCAAAACTCTTTCTATCCTCATTCATGTGTTACAACACAATGCAATTTAGACAGAGTTTCTAAGGCCGGTGCGAATAATACCACAAAGAACTTATGATCTGATATTGTTGACAGATCGGGCAAGTAAATGATCATTAGTTACTACAAAAACATGGCCAACTGGATGTTATGGCAATAATACAATACATTGGCAAAGTGATGTAAAATATCACCTTGATTAAAGTGAAACGCGTTCCCCGTAGTGTTTTTTTTCAACTCGATTGAACAGAAAGAAGTCGCAGAGAACCAAATCAGGTGAATTCGGTGGCTGTTGGATGGTATTTGTTGCATTTTTCGTCAAAAAATTACGAATGATGATGGCACTGTGCGACGGTGCGTTATCATGGTGCAAAATCCACGAGTTTTCTGCCCACAATTCTGGTCTCTTTCTGCGAATCGCTTCACGCAAACGTCTCATAACGCCCAAATAATACTCCTTGTTTACTGTCTGGCCTCCTGGCAAAAATTCATGATGCACTACACCGTTGTAATCTATCCACACCGTGAGCATTGCCTTCTTTTTTGACTGAAAACAACGTGGGTTTATTGGTCTCAGATCATTTGGTGAACGCCATTCACTTGCCTTATGTCTGGATTGCGTATCGTACTCATAAACCCACGTCTCGTCTCCAGTAATGATCCTTTTGATGAAAGTGGGATCGGATTCAGCCTCGCAAATCATCTCTTTTGCGACGTCAACACGGTCTCTTTTTTGCATGAAATTCAGGTCTTTTGGCACCAACTTTGCTGCTACACGGCGGAAACCCAAATCATTAACCAAAGTGTCTTGGATGGATCCATAGGCAATGCTCAAGTCCTCCGCTATCTCTCTGATGATTAATTTGCGGTTATTGACCAACATTTCATTTACTTGTACTTCATCAATGTTTTCGTCGCTTTTCGATGTCGGTGGTCTGACACTGCGTTCATCATCTTCGATTGACTCACGACCACTTTTGAGTCGCTCGTGCCACTGGTAAACGACCGTTTTCTTTAGAGAATCGTTGCTGAGATACTTTTCCAATATTTTCAACGTTCGCGCACCATTAAATTTAAAATTTCTAAAATTGTAAAAAATCGCCAACACACACATAGCTATGACGCTATGATTTAGAGGGAATGTCAACTTAACAAAAAAAATAGAACTCAATTCGGAACAATAGGAGCGCCACACGGCGATGTGGTGCGGGAACTTTTTGATCAAGGTGGTATTCTCCCAAGTTTACGTTGAAGGATATGCAACTTTTATGGCTTACAAGTATAAATTCGAAAAGCTGAAAAAGCCAGTGTAAACTATTACAAGAGGCACTGCAGCGCCGAGACCACATCTTAGTAAACCTCTGATTCAATAAAGGATACAGGCTTGAAAGTAGAAAAATTGTATCAACAGAGCAAACTAGACTCATTTTCAGTAAATTTACGGTCGACGATTACAAATTACAGGCCACGAGGACGAACATTCCATTGTTCAGTAGATCGAATCATTCCGATTAGACAGTGATTGACGAACTCTTGACCAAAACTAGGCTTACAATGGTCAGACTCACATCTAATTTAGCTTTCAAAGCAATTTTAAAACAGAAGAGAAGTCAAAATTGATTCTGACTAAGTACGAGTATGGCGTTCAATATATTCTCGGTATCGATATGAAGGAAAATGCGAATTCAATTTAAATTGTTTTTATTTTTCAATATAATCTCCCGTAACATCAATGCATTTGTTACATCTTGAGATAAGCTTTTTTAAACCCTCAAAAAAATAAATTTCCTCTTTCTCTGCAAAATACCGACTTGAGTTCTTCATCATCCGAAAATCTTTTTCCACGAAGACATTTTTTCAAATCCGGAAACAGGAAATAATCACTAGGGGCAAGGTCTGGACTATAGGGTGGGTGTTGGATTTCTTCGAAACCACAATCTCGCGCAGCAGCCTTGGAAACTCGCGCCGTGTGAACAGGAGCGTTGTCATGAAGAAGCAACACACCCGCTGCGAGTTCACCCCGTCTTTTCTTTTTAATTTCCTCCCGCAAATTATGCAAAGTGGAAGCGTAGGATGTGGCGTTGATGGTTTCACCTTTTTTTTTGTACTCAATGAGCAAGATTCCCTTTGAGTCCCAAAAAACTGTGGCCATGAGCTTCCCGGCAGACGGAGTGACTTTGAACTTCTTCGGGGGGTCTGTTCCTTTTTTATGCCACTGCATGGACTCTTGTTTGCTTTCAGGGTCATAGTGGTGGACCCATGTTTCGTCCCCAGTAACAATTCGATCCATAACACCGTCCGCGTTCTCACTACACATCTCCAAAAGCTCTCTACAGCATGCGATTCTCACTTTTTATCTGAGGCGCTGTGAGCATTCGTGGCACCCACCTTGCACTGATCTTTGAAAGGTTAAGATGGTCATGAAGAATGGTGTGAATGGTACCAATTGAAAGCTTGGTGATCTCTGCCATCATTTTCACCTTTATTCGGGCATCCTCAAGAAGAAGTTTTTCGACTTCTTTGATGCTTTCTCCCGTACAAGCAGTAGCCGGGGCGCCGGAGCGGGGGTCGTCTTCAATGCTCTCTCTGCCTCTCTTGAACTCACTTGACCACTTTTGCACAGTTGATAATGAAGGTGCGGAACCCTGGTAAACAGCCACCATCTCTTCATGAATAGTTTTTTGACTTTTTCCTTGCTTAGTGAGAAATTTAATTACAGCGCGATGCTCAATTTTCACCATCATCGCCTCAGTTGCCATTATGATTCTGTTTAACTAGAGATAAAACGCGAATTAATAATCACATTTATATGAAATTTTACATGAATGCACTAAAATAACAGTATTACTTGATAAATAAGTCAATTTATATATGCAACTACAGCTACACCCCGATACCGAGAATATCTTGATCGCCCCTCGTAACATATACTCGTACAAATATAAAAAGAGTAATGGAGGTGAGTGATGATAGACTGCCAAAAGTTGTATTCAAGAGTGTTAGATATAAGAAATACAGCAAGTTTCAGTCAAGTCATCTTGCGTCGGAATGTGGAGAGAGCATATGCATAACACCCGACGAGCAGCTTGCATGTCTGAAAACAAAAATTAATATTTATAAAAGTAACGAAGGTCAAAGTATGTATAATCGATTTGGAATCGGAGCAGAGTCCTCTCAATGTACATACCATATACTCTGTTGCAATTTTATTTTACCGCGGTTGTTGCAATTTTTAATAATGACTATGTTCAGTAGCCGGTCTGCCGGCAGGAATCAAACTTCAAAAATAATGGCAACACAACGATCGCGAACCACACAGGTGATAATTATTTCGGTAATGGCGGACTGCAATGCCAACCACGAAGAAAACCAAAAAAGGGAAATTTGCAACAGGCAGCAGGTTGAGTGCTGCCACTTTCGGCTGCTCAGCTGGGGTGGGTTTATGATTAAAAAAAAAAACGAAAATAAAAATATATGAAAGTCGCAGATCTCAAAAAAAATAAAAATACACAAATGTGTCCGTAGGCGCCACGCAATCTTTTTAGCAAGGAATTGCGAAACCTTAAAACGATGAAAAAAACACAACAAAAGTCGAAAGTCACGTTATAATGGGTTCTTTATTGATCGGACCTTTTTTTTTGAACAAAAGAATTGAGCGGTGCAAACGGTTTACAGAACCAGACAAGCGGCAGTTAAAACTACTATAGTAGAAACCGCTTAAGAGTGGGCCGCTATCATCCGTCTTCCCGAACGATTAAAAATAAATTTTTTTCCTAGCAGGTCGCGTGAAGGGCAAACGGGCCTTTCTTTGTACGGAGTAATAATTTACTCCGGGATCTCACTATACACTGTGACTACACAATACTTTGCTTTGCTTGGTATCCTTCTTTCCTCGTCTTCCCAGTTCTTCCTGCGGTTCCCTGATCCTGTCTTCTTTTCTTTTGACTTTTCACTTAAATGTTTTGTTTTTGTTTTGTTGTTTAAATTTTCTTCTTTGTCACTTGGACCTAGTTCTCTTGGTTTTTTTTTTTTTCTTTTTAAAAAACCTCTATACCGTGTTGCGGTCAACCAAAAAGTGGTTGCCCTAATTCGACTTATGTCCACTCAGACCATTGGTCACTCACCCACACATTCGTGCATTACATCTACTCGGTTAGCGGGCGCAATGTCTGGTATATGTGTACCACGCTCCGCTACCTAGCTGGAGCGTGTAACCATGGCTTGGAGCACCGCCAGACCGCTCTTTCATACACTCAAGTGTGCCACTTTGACTATCCAGATCCTCGGAGAAATTTCCGAATTCTGGGGATTTCCTTTGGCCTGAGTGAACATTTCCCTGAGTTGTTTTGGGTTCAAATATCCCCTTCTTTCCCGAAGATCTAGGGATCTTAGGTTAAACTTTTGAAAAGTGACGGAGAAAGAAGGAAACTTTTCTCAAATTAAATTCCCTAATGGAAGGTGGACCCGATGGGCTTCCGTGCAGATTTTGGGGGGAGAAAAGGGAATATCAGACAGCGTCTCACTCTTTACATTAATTATGTTTTATTTTTCATTGTACAATTTGTTGTTTGTTGTTTTTTTTTTGTTTCTGTCTTCTGTTTCGTTTGCTGCGTTTTTTCCAGGGTTCCAGACCGCCCATCTGGCTCTAGGTGTATAGTCCAAATAATATGGCCGTCGGCCATATGTTCAGAGTGTTCCAGGCCGTCCGCCTGGCTCTATCTTTCCCGTGTGGACCTACTGGTTGTCACTTCCGAGGAGCGTAAAGGCAGACAACGGACATAACAGACAAGACGGGTCAAAATGTGAAGGGGTTAGGAGCTGGAAGGATGGAGCGGATGCCTTAGCTCTACTTAAGGCTGGAGACTACCCTTTGGGGGTGACAAAACAACATTTGGGACAAGGGTCGGCTATTTCGTGTTGGACCCTTGCACAAAAACCAAAACCTATAGCGCTTTCCTTGCGCTCTTGTAGCAAACCGTCCGCCTGCTCTGCGGGGTTCTTCTTCGAGTTTTATTTTTTTGACCGTCCGCCGTACCTATTTATGTTGTCCTTCCTTATGTTGGCTGATGCGCCCATGGCTGCCCATCACTCTCTCAGAATTTTGGACGAACAACTGTTACAAAGGGAAAGGTTCGAAAGAGTGAAGCGAAGGTTTCAAGGAAAAAGAGTCCAGCTTGTTGTGGTAAATTTTACCGCAACAACTCGTATGTAGATAAAACCTACTAGATAGAGATACATTTAACATTTAAAAACAGAGGAGAGCTACTGAATTTGAAATTCATTCCACTTCGTCCAGATCTGTGCATTCTTTGCAACATGAAGATTCGTGAATATTTAAATTTCCTGCAATATGTACAGTTTTAAAAGAAATTCGAATAAGATCCTTTAGTTCGCTTACTATTCGTATAGGATCAGATGAAGCAATTAAAATTTTGAATGGAAATCGTGGTTGGGATCTGCTTTACAACAACAGCGTAAATGCACTTCGTTTTAGGAAATGTATAGCTGAAGAAGATTTTTAAGACTTAAAAAATACTAGTATCTGCGATATGTATTTCCTTTTGTATAAATTTGTATATAAACTATTGTCAGTCCCGTAGACGGCCAAAGGCCAAACCACAATAGACTTAGAATATATGAGCTAATGATGAAAATAAAGGTGATATAAAACTAACTAACTAAATCCAAGTCACAATTGATCCTCACTAGACCAAGGCGAATCCTGTTTTTTTTTTTTTTAACTTGCCAAACAAATTCTTTCTTCTTTTTATTGCGTTACATCCTTTGGGCAGGACTTAGCCTTATGCACGATGTGCCTCCATTCTGCTCTGTCCTGTACTACATTTCTCCAGTTTTGAACGTTTAATTGTTGCATGTTGTTACATAGTTACGCCATCTATTCATCTTGTTTTTGTCCTGCCTCTTGTTTTCGTGTTTTCAGGGTTGCCGTTGAATGTTATTTTTGTTTTTTGACCCATCGATTCTTACTACATGTCTAAGCCATCCTAGCCGTTGGGCTCTGGCAAATCTTAGCATGTCCCCGTCTTCTAGTACTGCGTTGCTTTCCTCATTCATGCGCCGAATATATATTCCATTTTCTAGTCTTGCACGGTGAATTCTTCGGATTAGTTCCTTTTAGAAGATTCGCATTCACTCATCGGCTGATGTTAGGGATCAAACTTCGCAGTTGTATGTAGCTATTAGGCGTATAGTGAGGTCTTCAGTTTTTTTGACAGAAGTTTGGATTTAAGTACTTTTTTATTCATAAAAAAACGGGCGTTGTGTGCTCGTATACTGTCTTGAACGCAGTGATGCATACTGTTGTCGTCCCTTAGGAGTACTCCAAGGTATCTTAAGTTTCCAACCACTTAAAATAACCAACCAAATGCAGTCCTTCGCGCAAGAGAGACAATGTAAGACTTAGCTTAGAACCTGCTCAACGGCGCTGAAGCATGAAATCTATCGAAAGCGGATGAAGATACTGTCGGTCGGTTTCAAAGCAAGACTCTTTGGAAGATATTTTGTTCTGCTTAAGTTTCAGTTTTTGAAAAAGAGATTGAATTACGAACTTAACGAACTATTTAGAGACATGAACTTCGTCAAACGATAGTACTCCAGACTTCTTAAGTAGCTTCTTCATGTAGAGCGGAAGAGTGCTTATAGAGCTTACGATTTCAACGCAATAGAGGTGGCATTCATAAGTATATAAAACGATAAATCGATCTGCTGCAGACGAAGAATGTTTGTCTATAACCAACTAGTTGGAGAAATTTGTAGATTAAGGCCCAGATGAAAGCCTACTTAGCTAAGTTAATAAGTTAGATGGTTGGTGCCGTAATTGAGCAGTAAGAAAGCAAACGTGAAATTGGCAACCAAATGCAATTTCACGTAAGTAAATATGAATGGAAAATGCAGTGTCCCATTAACAAATAACTTGTAAACAATTGCTCCCATTCTAGGCTTCTATGACTGTGACCTTTTTCGGCATGGACTCATAGAGTTTTTTACTTAATTTATTTTCCGTATCAGATGCCCTTTATTTCTTGTTTCCGTTTTTCGTAAAATCTTGCTTACAAAGATTTTCAGTTATTTGGACTCAATATTTGCCCTAATTACAGAATATATTTAGAGTATATTTTGAGTGAACTTTGTACGAAAAAATTAGCATTTTCTTCCGGGGAATAATCATAACAGGACCAAACAATTCCTCGAAACCAGGCAGCTCCAATTGTAACATCCTTTTTCTGTATTCACAGCACCAGTGTCTAACACCTCAATTTGGGTTTCATAAGCAAACCATAGCAGACCATAGCAGGATACATCAAATCCGAAATTAGCAGGAATATTAACATAGCTTATACAGTTCGTTAGATGATACCTAACGAACTTTAGAAATCAAGACCTTTTAAGGTTATTAACTTACATAAGAGGGTAGCCCCAGAAGTACCTAGCCTGGTGGTTATTGTTTAAAAAGAATAAAAGAATGGCAATTGTAGAAAGTACGAGTATCAACTTTATGAAGCTTAAATTTGAACCACCAATAGCGAACGCTTTCAATATGGGCCTCAATCCAATCAACATCAAAACGGAGGGGATTCTACTCTAGGGGAGCCGGCTCTTTCGTTCGTTATAAAATATTGGGTGGCAGAATTTAAGCGAAGCCGTACAAAAATCGCAGTAGTCGACCAAATGAGGCTAGTTCACCAGAAATGGTGAAAAAAATCCACAAAATGTTATTGGATGACCGTCAACTGTTAGTGCGTGGACTAGCAGATATGGTAGGCATTTCATAAAGCGCTGTACATCGCATGTTAACTGAAAAATTGGACATGAGAAAGCTGTGCAAAAGATGGGTGCCGCTATTACTCACAATAGAACAAAAACAGCGTGCTGTGGAAATTTCAATCGAGTGTTTGGCGAAGTTTCACTGCAATTTTTCCGATTCATAACCATGGATGAAACATGGGTCCACCACTTCACACCCGATACGAAGGAACAGCCAAAACAATGGACTCAAAGGGGAGAATCGGCTCCAAAGACGGCGAAGACAGTTCCATCTACAGGCAAGGTCATGCCGTCAGTTTTGGGATACGCGTGAGATAATTTTCATTGGTTATGCTCAGAAAGAAAAAACGATCAACGGTGTGTATTACGCGAACTTATTGCAGCGTTTGAAAGATGAAATCAAAAAACAAAACGGCCGCGTTTGGCGACGAAAAATGTTTTGTTTCATCAAGATAATTCACTCATCCGCCTTCGCGATGGCCAAAATCAATGAGTTAAAGTACGAATTGCTTCGCCATGCACTCTATTTGCCAGATTTAGCCGCCTCGGATTATTTTCTATTTCCGAATTTAAAAAAATGGCTCGGTGGTAAGAGATTTACCAGCAGCAGCAGGTGGAATCTGGATGGCTAATTAAGGAGCTCGACGATTCTCACTATAAACAGGATATCGAAGCTATTGAACATTGCTGGGAAAAGTGTTTGAGTTCAATACAGACTACGTAGAGAAATACCCTTGTAAGTGTCTACTACAAATAGTATAAAAACATGCCTTCCATCTTTATGAAGCATGTATTGAAGATTCTTTTTCATCGCCTTAACTACCTTAAAACATTTAAAATATTAATGGTAAAGCCATCTTAAATGAAGCTCTTTTTTAGCTCTGTCAGTGCTAATTAGGCAAACAAAAAACCTTAAGTTTTAGGAAAGGAGACTTAGGCCAAAGCCAGGGCGGTCTTGGTGTTGAAACTACATATTTGCCCATTTGCTTGATATGATTTAGACAAAGCGTCATTTGTTCAATCAAATTTGAAAATTACTTTTTCGAAATGGACATAGTGGACCAAGGACCCATGCGCACGTGACAGTGATTAATCCCGTCAGTGGACATAAAATCGTTATAACAAATACGCGCTTCCCACATCAGACTTCGTGGCAGCCTCCTGTGAAAATTCGGCAAATCAGATTAATTACATTGCAATGGCACATGCAGTCTTCTTAACACATCGAGGAGCCAATTAGGGACATAACTAAACCACTATCTACTACCACTGCCTACCTATCAAGGCAAATATTCGAATATCAACGGTTGCAAAACGCCTTGAAATTGGTTGACTAGAATCCCAAATGATCGCCAGAATCTTTTTCTTGCTCGTTTCTGTCAGTTACTCTAAAATTCAGTGATGCTCCTTGTAGGGCCCATCAAAAGTGGTTCGACGATAAATACCGTGGACCAGTTATACTCTACATACACGTATGTACGTATAGAGAAGAAAACCCGAATATAAACTTTTCCAAACCAAAAAGAGACTGTTCGAAGTTCTAGCGATTGTGAAATGCGTGAGAATGAGGCTCGTAGACTTTGCCAAAAAGTAAAAACAAAATCATCGCAGTAGAGTGGTCGGCAGTATGGAATATTTGAAAAACCTACTTCTACCACCCTTACCAGCCAAACTTATCACTATCACCGACTAAAACTAAGTGAGGATATCAATTTCAAGACTCAGAAAAACTTGCAGGAACTGCTACCATAACAATCAAACTTTTCAAAACTGAAGGAATTAATCTGATGAGGAGCATGCACTAGCTAATCGGTAAAATTTGGACGAAAGACGACATTGAATTTTGACGTTGCTTTTCGGGTTAAAAGAAAGATATCCCTTGAACTGCATCAAAGAAGACTAAACCTGCAAAATATCACATAAAATGTCGCTGCTGCCTTATTATGGAGCGCTTAAAACCAACAGATTTAAACCTTATAATAAATTTATCATCGGCCAAATTTTCTTTTGTCAGTAGATCTTGGACCAGACCCAGGAACATCACATCGGCAATCGCTACTAGCATACTCGTATTTTCATTGAACTTATGGTTGCTTATGATAGCGTCTACAAAGATAATCTATACAAACTCATAGCTGGTTTTGGCATACGGTCGATAGAGCACTTCCAGTGCTTAAAGCTATTTTTCGCAACTCACAATCCAACACCGGAGGCACAATAGGTTTGAACAACTTCTTGCATGTGCAGATATCATTGAGTCGGAAAAAATCAATGAGCTGTTAGTGACACAATCAAATATGGAGACAGAAGCAGCAAAAATGGATCGGGCTGTCAAGAAAAAGCAAGCAGGCAAAGCTGATGTAGATGGTAAATGACATCCTTTCATAGAATAGTTGAAACCTATCTTGACTTCACTAAGTAAACGACTCTCTTTTGTGTTATTCGGTTCCGTTGAGGGCCAAGAGACAGCGAAAAACTATACCGACAATATGGACTTGATCAGGAGCCTGCGCATACAGCAATAAGGATGGCTAGGACATGTGGATTGCATAGAAGCCATAGCTGCAGTTCAAAGGAATACTTTACTCAAAGTGATGTTCTTCGTGGGAGTGAGATTCGGTGAAGGCAAATAGCTAAAAAAAAAAAGGGACTTGACTAGAGAGATATGTTCGTTGAGGCCTAGGGCTGTTCTATATGTATGGAAGAAATTACAGATAATCTCACTGAAAGAACATGAAACAGTACTTGTACTTCATTGAATTCGTTTTTTAAGGCTGTCGGTATGACAACTGTAGTAGTTGCTGTGCTAATCCACGAAGTCAAATTAGTCAAACTGAGCATAAGAGGGGGATTACTGGCACGGAGTAACGAATGTTAAATTAAGTCATTCCGCAGTAGAATTCCAAGTGCCTTACAAAACAGAAAGGAACAAAATTGTGTTTTCAAACCTTATGCCATATTATGGACAGAGCTGCGGTCTTAAAAACTCCGCATATGGGTCTTAGTGATCGCCTTAAAATATAACCTTTAGGCTGACTGACAGTGAATGCCAACTTTAACAGTTATTGTATGTGAATAGAAATATATAATAACTCGGCTTGGCACGACGCTTCCCCCTGAAGGAAGTGGAACGATGGAGTAATTGAAGATAAATTCTTTTCAGAGCATACGTTTTTGACAATGTCATAGAGCCAAATACCGAGTTTTTTCAACTTCAATTATGAGAGAATCGAAAAGAGGGAAACGGGGGAAAAAATAACATAAGGAGGAAGTGAATTGGACAAATGAAGAATGTGATTAGTGCAAAAGTTAATATTGCATTGCAGTGTTTGTAGTTATATTACATGCTGGGCCCATAACCACGAATAGTATCACTTGATCCAGAACGAGTACTTTGGAACCAAATGTCCTAAAGTAATTCACTTTTGCTGGCATCCCCAGTCCACATCTCATAAGGAATTTTTCCGCTTAAACTACTCGTAAACGATTGGGAATATGACAAGCAGTAGCTATAGCTTCAGAAGAAAAAGACGCACTCAAGCCAGACTGCAGCAACAAACACCTAGCCATGTCCAGGAGAGTTCGGTTCATGCTCTCCGCTACTCCGTTTTGTTGTGGGCTGCGGGGAACCGTTAACCTCTCCTCTATTCCTTGATCATCTAGATATTTGTCAAACTCTAAATTGCAATATTTACGTCCGTTGTCCGACTGCAAATACTTTATTTTCTTTCCAGTATACCTCTCTAGAAAACTCTGATAGATCTTGAACGCTTCGAAAACACCGCTCTTCTGTCTCAAGAAATAAACCTCGGACCATCTTTAACAGTCGTCTATAAAGGTTGATTCCATCCTAAATGGGCCTTCTACATCAGAGTGCACAATTTTTAATATCTCTGTAAAAGGCACTCGACATTTTGGGAGAGGTAATGCAGACATTTTTCCTTTTAAGCAGACCTCGCAATGCAATAACTGATCTGCAGCTTTAATAAACCTTTGCTGTTCAAATGACCCAATCTTTCGTGCCACTTCAACAGTTCGGAGCACTCAGATTGGACAACAGCTTCTGCACATTCAGTATTTTCACGAACATAGTAAAGTTCTCCTCTGCGATCTGCGACTACCGACACATTTCCATGTTCATCACGGATGTAAGTGTAACCTCGATAAGGTTTGTTCGTAAGTCAGGTACATACAACGTATCCTTGAATTCAATCCTTCGATGACCACAACCACTTGCAATTGATACATGCACAATACCCTTTCCTTTGACTTCAGCTGACGCCTTACTAGCCAAGTTCAATTTCGTCTTCGGGGAACTTTCCATTGTCTTGAAAAGACCTTCATCGCCACATAAATGCGCCATTATCGAGGATCCATGCCCTACTGGTCAAACGAGTCTTTACACATGTATTATTTGCGTCTGTAGTAATCGAGTGAGAAACAGCATAATGCGACTCATCGACACTGTTCGCTGAATGCTTCGGCTTTCTTCTGACATCGTTGGACTTCCTTCTCGGGCATATATTCGCTTTATGCCCCAAAATTCCACACTTAAAGCACTTCATTTCTCTACTGCTTGGTGGCATTTTTATCTTGTCTCTCCTGGACCTCGTATATAGTACATAGTGTACTCTGAAATATGCGTATATCTCGATAGATGCAAACACATTTTTGTCATTAAATGGTAGGTGCATCCTATTCAAGGATACAAAGACTGCTTTCCAAAAGACAACATCTGTACGATGGAAATTTGTGTTTCAACGGGGCTTATTTAGATACACGTTTACTATCAGAAAATTTGCGTGACCTTGATATAAGTTGGAACTGGAACGGATTAAACAGTAGTCCATTAATAATTGAGCAATTGCAAATTTCGGCAAAGTTCTTATTTCAATTCGATTCTTAGTGACTAAGGCAAATTGATGCAAGAGACAGATAGACCTGTCAACACACAAGTGAACAGAAACAAATCCGCAAATTGAACATGGAAAAGGATGGCTCCCAAGACAGGTTCCAAGATAGATGACAGTGGTTTATCTTGAGAAACAATCTGTCCTCTTCATCCCACCTCACTTGTCAGATAGACAACTTTCGGAACAGCCAGTTTGGGTAAATAAAAATGATTCACCTTATCAAAAGGTTTCGAAAAATCCAATAGACAGGGAAGAGTTAGAAAACATTGATCCTAGTCACGTCTTAAGATTTTGATCATGGTTGTGAAACAACTATGACCGTCTTGGAAAGTACATAACAAGGAATTCGAATTCAGATGACTTTGGATTTTCTTTAATCGGATTTTTTCCAACACATTTCATGGAGATGGCAGAATACTAATAGGGCTGAAATGAGTTACATTAGTTGATGTCATGGTGCAGATATTTATCTTAAATGGCTGTCTTATGAGTTTTACGAAATGTTAAGATATGCCAATGGCATTCGATTTAACAGCTTCAAAAATAATACCATTGTCACTATCAGCATTTAGTTAAATATTTATGGATGCTATGCATGCTTGGATCAAGCTTACGAGAACTACTACAAGGTGGCGCAAAATTAATCATTAATTTGTTTTCGAATTACTTTTTCCCTAAATAAAAAAAATTATTTTGAGTGATGGAAATCTGTTAAGTGGAGAAGATGGTATCCGCCAAGTGGCTGCAGCCAGTGTGCCCGTTTTATCGCATTTTCCGGTGATAACTGTTCGCATTCCTATCGAATATTCTTCTTAACGGTTGCGATTGTCTGAAGCTTGTTGGCATAAACCCGCGACTTCAAGTAGCCCCAAAGAAAGAACTCTGGGATGGTTAAACCGGGCGATCTTGCTGGCCATGCCAAATCTCCAAAACGGGAGATTACGTGACCAGGAAATGCTTCCTTCACAATATGCATTGTGGCTCGTGCTGTGTGTGCGGTTGCACCGTCTTGTTGAAACCACATATTCACCAAGTCGCGCTCATTCAATTCCGGCAGTAAGAAGTCGTTTATCATGGCCCTGTAGCGTTCGCCAGTAACAGTGACCGTATTTCCGATGGCGTCCTCAAAAAACCGCACCACACAGTGGCTTTGAGTAGATATAATGGCTCTTCGTGCATCATACGCGGATTTTCAGTGCCCCAGAAACGAAAATTTTACTTATTGACGTAACCGCTTAAGTGGAAATGCGCCTCGTCGCTCATGATGATTTTCGATACAAAATTGTCCTCTTCATTGTTGAGATTGAGGATGGCATTGCAGTAATTCACACGCGACTGACGGTCAGGAGGCATTGACTAATGCACAGTTTGCACTTTATACGGGAACATGTGCAAGTTTTTCACTAAAATTCGCTGTATGGTCCGTCTGGTGATGCCCAATTGCGTGGCCCGTCGACTGTTTAATGTTTCTTCGTTCTCAGCGACATCGGCAGCCACAGCCGCGATATTCTCGGCCGAACGATCAGTCCGGTGGAGGCCACAGCCTGCATGGTCTCCTGTGGTTCCACTCTGTTCGAGTCGAGTAGCTAACCGCCGGAATGTATGCCGAGTTGGCGCGACACGATTAGGAAATCGACGTCCAAATTCACGCTGCGCTAACACCACCGACCGTTTATTGGTCAAAAACTTCGACTCAATTATTCCACGTTCTTGCGGAGTATAGTGCTCTATTGCTTGTCTGTTTGTATACTGCAGCTGTCTAGTTCACAAATATCAAATATAATTGACGTACGACGCCACTTGCAAAAATTATACCATCTTCCGATAGGGTGATTAATTTTGCGTCACCTAGTATAATATAACCTATTCTTACCCACTTATATTTGAAGTTGATTTTCTCAAAGAAATACTAAGATTAGAAGAGCTGCAGTTGCGCTTGGTATTACGAGTTTCGTCCGTTGTAAAAGTAGGAACAGGTTTATACAATAAATATCCCAATTCGGGCCCGAAGAATTAGGTTTTCATTAGCTATGTAACTTTCAAGAGCATTGACAACAAGAAGAATGGAAGACGGATTAGATACCATAATGTAGCCAAGTAGGCTTGGATCAGACTCTGCAAAGGACCTTGTTGCATGTGTACTATTTACTAAGCTTTGTTCATACAGTTGGGAAGAAAGTGTATAACAAGAGTTCTGAAAACATGAATCTTTCCTCAGTAGATTGGAGTGGAAATCTCCACACACTATAGTAAGCTTAGATCTTGCACAACAGGCAGATAGATTTACGAATAAAGGATCTGATAACACATTTCTGTTGGGCACATATAAATTCCATGGAAGAGGTTATAACATTTTTTCGGAATTATTGCCCAGATTAGAAAAAGATAGGGATACAAGTTGTGAACAAATAATTTTAAGAGAGGCCTTCTAATACGTCACTTTAATTGTATGACATCAAGTTTGTTTTTTCATTCAGTCTTTGAACGTCGTATGTGCTTTTGCCTTTTAGTCAGTAGGAACACGTTTATGTGGGGAATGTTCAGTGTTTCAATGACATCTGGAATTGCGACTCTTCAGATTGTCTTTTAGGGTGAATTAGGTTTCCACCGGTCGTGAAACGTTAGATTTGATAGCGAGCTTTAAATAAAAAAAGAATGAGCCAGGACATGCTGTTGGACCGAATCACGTACTCTTCGAAGTGTGGGTGACAATCGAAAATCTTAGTTTTAAATGGCTTGAGATTTTGTTACAATAAATAAAATTGAGCTTTCTTGTTACGCTGTACTAAGCCAAAGGCGACACGAGAATTTGTAACGATGAAACTAATCTCGCATATTCGAGAGAGTTTGACACAGTCAACAGCTCACTATTTTTTAATTCTCTGGGTATCACTGCTGTTTCATGCGAGGCACATATCGGGAAGCTTTGAAATATCTGCATTCGATTTAAAGCGTGTCATTTGAACACGGATAATCCAAACTGGATTATCTTAGTTATGTTTTTAATAGAACGGATGTGGATATTATGGGTGTAACGGAAACTTGCTTCAGACCCATAAATGTGGATGCAAATGCTGCTGACGATGACATGTACAATATTCCTGGGTACAAGCCGACTCACCAGAAGTCGTTATGTATTGTTACACATCCCTTACCTGTCGTGTTCGACTAGTTGGAAGGTCTTTTAATGTTAATAATATTGAATGCATGCTGATTGAAGTTGCTGACTGCAATTTGAGTATAATCAACACCGCTATAGCTCCTTCGACCGGTTTTTCTTGGCGAACACACATAGCGTGCTGTAATTTTAACATACATAGACCTGCATAGATTGGACAATAAAGCTTGCGAAATTATTGATTCAGTTGCTGGTTCTGGAATTTATGTAATCAAATCCTTTGCTACCCGAGCTGTTTTGACTTATTCATCGTATCTGATTCAAGATCAGTTGTCCCTTACAGCCATGTCTGGCCATGATTTGCTATTCTGTACATATAACATGCAGTTATTTCGTTCGTCTGCAATACCAACATCGAAATTATGCTGCTGTAGATAGTAGTTCTCTGCAACTGGATGCAAGCATGCTTCCTTGGCACAACTGCTATTTTTTTGCTGTTGAGCTCTTTATTTCCTAGTCACTATAACTTGCAAACATTTAAGACCAACTCACATCGGTATCTCTCCCTTTTCCCTCCCTAACTTTCACTCGCCCACGCAATGTGCAAACACCTTAAGGGTGCACAAAATCCCTTGTACGCTCGCCAATTATAAAAAAAAAAACAGAAATTTTGTCCGACAACTGTGTTTCTATCCCAAACACTGAGCATTTTTTTGGAATTTGGTTTTGACAAGACTTCGAAGTCAAACGGAAGTCATTGAAAGCATTTATCCTACATATTAAATTCGAAGCAATTGGGAAAGACGGTGTGGCTATTCGCTTCATTTAAATGATACTTGCCCACATATTTAATGTACTTAGGCAGGTGTTCAATTACTGCATTTAAGGTCATGTTTTCCTGAAGTTAGCTAAGGCTCTATCTGTATCAAGAAAAACTTAGCCGATCTCTACTTCAATTCTCCGCCCAGTTAGTATTTTACCGTGATTGTCAAAAGTTTTGGGGAAAATGCAAAACAAATTTCTAGTCATCTTGATCGTTATAATTTATTGTGTTTATTTATCAAAACAAATGTGTATCAAGGTTAGGTTTTTTTACTGTATTTCTTTTCGTCACTTAACTTCATTTTAAGACTTTTCCAATGGTACCAAACATGATATCTTTTCTGGTGCCGTGAAATAACGGCGTTATTTCGCTTTCATAGAGTGAAGTAAGGCCGAATAGTAGCGATCGGCCTTATTTCGCTTTTCATTATTTTTAATATTGTTTTAATATAAATCAGTTGCCATCATATCATGCTAAAAATGATTAAAATAAACGGTACCATGTCAAATCGATCAATCACAATTACAACTAAAATACAATTGCTAAGAAGTTATAGGCGCCTACCTGACAGTTGTTGACATTTGCTTAGCAGAGTGACGAAGTTCCGTGAGTGTCCCTGCGCAGAAAAGGGAGAAATCCTGTTAGTGAGCGAAGCGAGCCACCTTCTTGAAACTTGAATATAACACATATTTCTACATTCAACAATTCGGCTTTATTTCACAAGCAATAGTCGGCGTTATTTCACTTTGTCATTGTGAAATAACGCCGAATTCCAAAATTCGGCTTATTTCACTTTGTGGAAGCAAAATAACGCCGAATTTTGGAATTCGGCTCGGTGTTATTTCATGGCACCATATTTTCTGCAGCATATTAGTTAATTCAAACTATTTTTTTCCTTGACATTCATCCACTGCAGTACCGAGCACTGAGAGTTACATTTGTACAAACGAAAGTTTGTTCGTTACAATTACATCTGCCGACATGTCGGTTAGTCGGAACAACAAAGTCTCATGAGTTGCTAAATCCTAAATTATTATACTATACATTGAAAATAGAAGCATCAAAACCATTGAGTCACTCTAATCATTTCAAACTTCCTAGGACGCCAATTGATCTATCCTATACCGGGTAGGCAAAATTAAGAACGATGAAAAATAAAGCCAAATGGCCTTATTTCATGGCACCTTGGCTGACATTAGAATTGAATATGACTTAGGCAATATTACCTTAATTTGTTTGCTCGACTACTCCAAATCTTTTGACAAAGGAAGTCATGAAATACTCGTACTAAGTAAAAAAACTCAGATAGTACACTACTTTAGATTTGGTCGAAAATCAGTATGTCCGATATCCAGTTATTTCGGTGATTGTAGCCAAAGAGTGATATTTGGTGACATAGCATCCAATTGTAAGACTTTGCTAACTGGGGTACCATAGGGTTCAGTTTTAGGTCTAATTTTATTCTGCACTGTTCAATTTTATGCAGACGATGCTCAGATCTACTTATCTCGTCCAATCGGGCTAGCTGAAGACCTTATCTGGAGAATAAATGAAGATCTTTTAAGTATATGTATATAAGTGGACTCAGTGGAATGGCCTACAACAATGAACGCCTAGCACCTGTTTTCTTAAATAACATAAGATTTCAATATGCGAACGTCGTAACCAATCTTGGTTTCAAGGTGCATACATAAATCGTTCACCCTCTGCAGTCGATCACATTAACTACTCCATTGGGCGCATCTAGGCCTGGGTGAGCAAACTTTGGCCTTATTTTAGTTATAATCCTGTCGATACAAAGCTCAGGCTTATCAAAACTTTACTTGTACAGCTAATCTGATCCCCAATCTAGCCTTAAGTTATTTATTGCCTTCAATGACATGACAAGGTATATAACAGGTGATGCAAATACAAGTTTCTTTTTGAATCATATGTTATTTTGACACTGACAGCTCTTTCTAGATCGAAATCTCTACAGACAGTCAGTATCATACCTCCGCAGAATGAAATGAGTCGTTCTATGCTTTACACATGCTGCCCAAACAGTGAGTTTATTGAAAAGAAGTTTCGCCTGAAATGAAGCAGCCTGCTGTACCCAAGCTTGTGAAAAAATCTCATGAGACTATCTATCACTCACGGCTTCCGTTAAACAAAAATGTGGCTGCCGTGGCCGAGAGTGCTCGACTCAATCCAGGAACATCGATTCGTCGTCGATCTCAACAACTCAACACTTCACGCAGATCTAGGATTATTCCCATTCTAAATCCAATTTTCTCCGAAAATGCCATCTCAGCGACTTTGTTAACAAAGAAAATTTCCTCATCTGGGGATCGAGAAATCGACAAGTGATTGTCGAGAAGTCAATGCATCCGTAGAGAGTAAAAATTATATCATTAGCCCCTTCCATTTAGAAAATGCTGCTGGAAACGTCCATGTCGGTTAACGGTGAGCGCTGCAGATCTATGATTACCAAATTTTTGTGGGCTGAAATTGAAGACATGGACTTGGACGATCTTTGATTTTAGCACAATTACGCGTCATGCCACAGAGTCCATTAAGCAATCGATGTCTTCCGCACTAAATTCAGTAATCGTGTTACCACCTGGGCAATGTCAATTGGTCGACTTGAAGTTGCAATTTAACCACGTTAGAATTTTTTTTGTCGGGTGCTTTAAAAGATCGATGTTATGCGGACAATCCAGAAACGATTCAACCCTTACAGCAAATATCGTCCCAGCCATTCGTGAAATAGGGCCAGAAACAGTCAACAAGGTCTATGAAAATTTGGTTGACAAGATGAGCTACTGCGAGTCCAGGCGAGACAGCCCTTAAATGGAATAGTATTCCATAACTAATTGGAATTTCCGAAAATAACTAATTTTTGTTCATTTTATTTTATTTTTAAAAAGAAACTTGTATTTGGACCACCCTAATCTCGCACTACTGCACAAATTTACTCGGTTATTCGTTTCAAGAATTCCTTAATATTAGATATTGTATGTTCCTGCATAAAATCATTCACACCAAATCCCCTCCGTGCAATCTTCTAGGACATGTAACCTCATCACCCCCATTCCATAATTATTTGGATATCTCGGGTATTTTCTTTGTTCATGTGACTATGCTATGGAACTCTCTACCAATATCAACAAAACAACAAAAGAAATCGGTAATGAACAAACTTTTGTTTTGAGCAAGTCAGCTGGTTTGCCATGTTGAACGAAATTCGTCGGGAAATGGGGTTCAAAAAGCAATAGATTCTAAAATCCACCCGAGATTCGAACAAAAATTAATTCGATCACTCAATTGCATCAGCAATCCGTATAGCTGGAGAACGAGGTCAGAGTGAACTGTAGAATGGTTCCAAGATCCGCAAATTAAGCCAGTCCCTCAATCCGTGGGAAGGATATATATCATTAGATGTACTCGTATTATAAGCCTTAACTATTTCAGGGTTTAGTAAAAGAACGTTATTTGTCTGTGCAAGGGCACTACACGTGTTATCCGATCAGCGCAATTGGCCTCATCATCATCTGTTGCTCGGAAGCCGCTGCTGCTGCTGCTGGTATTTGCAGCTGGTTGGTACGTGGGTTTATTGTTTCATTTACTTTTCCAATTTTAGCCTTGGCAACGTTTGATGATTTCATTTGACAGTGCCGGCATTTTCCTATTAAGATGTGTAATGCTTATAAAAAACGTTTCCTTGGTAATAAATATAAAAAATTCAGTAGCTTAATAGGTTTAGACAATCTATTGTAGATTTTCTCCTCTGATAACTTGTCACCCTTGGCTAATAAAAGAATTCCCCTCGCATTCTCTTAGGCGAATCAAAAGAATCGAAAAATTGAAGTGGAAAAAATCAATGTCATTTATCAGAGTTTTAGTTGTAAAAATAGGCACAAACAATCTATAACGTATTAGTTTTAGGTTGAAATATTCAATTGAATTTATGCGTTCTATTTGAATATCCCAT
This sequence comes from Volucella zonaria, assembly GCA_963966105.1. Lineage (NCBI taxonomy): Eukaryota > Metazoa > Arthropoda > Insecta > Diptera > Syrphidae > Volucella > Volucella zonaria. The sequence continues at coordinate 180,498,949 of OZ014533.1, read as the reverse complement.
CATGCCTGCCTCGGTCCCTATTCCGCGTCCATTAATACATGGTTATTTCCTTATTTCAGATCAAATGAATCTTAAATTTTACGGATTCAAAGCAGCAAAGCAATTATATTTTCTCGAAGCAACTTTCTTAAAAAGACACTATTTGATAAAATAAATTTCAATTCAAGAGAAAAAATACTATTTTCCAAAAGTTAGACACACAAGTCGTATTAACAGAAGAATGTACCGAACGTAAAGTCCTGAAAACTTTGATTGCAAAAACCTGCAAATGATCAACCTGTCTGCTATCTCAAGAAACTTTTCATTTCAATATCAATTTCATGTTGTCAAAGCAAAGCAGGCACAGAAAAAAAAATTGAAACCATTTCAAATACACAGCCTTGTTGAGCAAAACTTTCAAATGAAGCGGTTAACCTTGCCCTTTTTCACTCTCCAAAACCAAAATTAACTTAGAGACCACTACTTCAACTGGTCACAGTCTCATCATCCCCTATCCGAGTACTACCGTAATATGGTACAAATACAAATAAAATTTCTTTCTATCTCCAACCACAAATAACTTTTTAAACATTCATTTAGATGACTCCCAGACCCAATCCACATGAGCGAAAGTAAATCTCCTAAATTACTTCACAACAAATGTGACTCTTGCGCCGTAAATGTCCGAAATTTGCTATTTCCTTAGTTGAATTGCAGTAACTCATACTCGTATCTGCCAGCTAGCTTGTACGAGTCCACAAACTTATACCTGCAATTCTCAAAATATCTTCTCTTCTTCGAGGAAACGTAGAACTAAAACACACAAAAGAAAAAAAAAAACAAAAAGAACAGAAAAAAAACTTTTCCAATTTCCTTTTAAATGTGTCCCAAGGATGTTATTAAACTGAAAATTACAGATCCGCAAAGAAGTAGGTATATAGTATATTATTACGCTGGGCCGCACAGAAAACGCCCACTTAGGAAATCCACCCCAAAATGGTCATTTTGTTTAAAATAAGACTAGAAACCGGCTGCTCAAGTAAATCCCCCCGCCCAAAGCAGCCCAAACCAGCCGAAACCAGCCCAAACCAGCCCTAACGTCTCATTTCATTTGCAACAAATCAAAACTTTTCAATTGAAATTTCGAGTTCATTTCGGAAAGACTTTAAGCACCTACTACTATGTACATCAAGTGGTATAAATTCATTCCGTATTCAAATTTAAAACTCAAAAAGTGTGTTTGGATTTGGGGTTTGCTGACGGCCGGCCGGTAAAGGACTCACGACGTTCTCGTATGTTTACGCGTTTGCATACGAATACAAAGCATCCTAATGACATCCCAATTTGTTCATGATTTGATTCTCAGGATACGATTTGAAGGCACAAAACTTGGCAAATTTGTTTGGAAGTTTAGCTTTTCCTTATTTGAACTCCATTTGATGGCAATGACATATGTATTCTTTGAGACTTTGGCATAGACATTTAACTCACCTTTAATCAGCTCGTAAAGAGGTCGAGTGTGGATGCCCATATGGACTTTTGAATTTCAATTGCTTTGATCGATTTTTTTATTACCTTATAAAATACGCAACATACGAGTGTACTCGTATACTCGTATGTCATATAAAATGCACAGATCGACGTTAAGCTCTATACACAGATACGCTCAAATGTGTGTGCGAAAGTAACCGTCAATTTTGCCTTAGAGAAAGTGATTAAATTCGAGAAAGAAAATTTTATGGAGGACGACGAACGTATTTCGATAGCTGCGACCCATTCGATTGCTCTTAAAACCAATTCGAAGTTCATCCCTTAAAGGTGTGTTAACATCTATGCAAATAGCAGCAAAATTGTCATACCATCCCATGCCATCATACTCGTATTTACGTCTTAGGGGATGGGTCTTTGCTAAGGGGTAACTGCGTATTGTCGGCTTCGATTCGGAATAAGAAGCGCATAAAATATTTAAATCACGTTTAAGACGATACATTTATGAACTGTCACGTCTTCGGCTGGCAAATCCTTTTCCAGTGCTAAGGACAAGCTCTTCTACAATATTGCTACATGGACTGGGGGTGGCAATCTGTGATGGAATTTTTCCCTCGCTTTACCCTTGCACGTGGATTTGTGTTGGATTTTTCTCCTCCTTTTTTCTTCTGTTCTATTCTTTTTTTTTTTTTATTATTTTTATTTACTCATCGCCTCATCGTTGGCAGTAGCGGGAACACCATCATCATCGGCAAATACGTATAATATCGTCGCACATTATCGCTCCATAAATAACCGCTCTGCTTGCTTACTTCGAAGTTCCTGTACTAGGAGACGCGCTTTAGCACTTCGGTTATGCTTTAAGCAAATTCGTTTGAACGGAAACATTTTTCCGAGTTAATGGTCTGAAATTATTCGGTTTTGGGTCGATTCGATTAAGGGATTGCCAAGACCGAATGCACTGTTTGGTATGATTGCCTTCTAATTGCACGCCGAATATTGACGATAATTTGTGAAAATCGGTTTACATTGCCATTTATATGTATATTTATGTTGATTTGATTTGTTTTTCTTCAGTGAACATATTGTTTTCAATGAACGTTAATTTTGGGCATATCGTTGTAGTTTCTGTATCTCAGGGAGGCTTTATACTCGTACCATTTATCTGTTATTTAGCATTCAAGTGTTCATTGAATTAAGTATAATCAACATATTACACAGGTTTAAAGCGGAAAAAAAAAAATACCAGCATCGAAAAGGACCCATCACGGAAAACCAATTAAAATGAAAGTTTAAAAGATCTCTCAGTTTTCTTTGTTCTTGTTCTAGTTCTTGGAGTTTATGTATTTCTAAAAATGTTTAAAAAAAAGTACTTTCCTTTAGTTTCACGATTCGCCTTCGCTTTCGGACTGTACTCGTATATGAGGTTTATCGGTTTTCCTCTTTAGCTAATAGATCACCATATAATCTGCAACTGTCCATTTCCGTCAGTCTGAATTTTTTGGCTTCCTTAGAAAATACTGTCCTGATAGGATCCCTATTAATATCCTGAATTGCGCCCTGCTTATATTGAGAACTAGCTGTTGCCTGCGGCTTCGCTCGTTTATCAGTACTTTTGTTATGATGGGTGGTGATGAGTATTGTTGTTTGCTCACTGATTAAAAAGAAAACAACGATTTTTACAACAATTTAGTAGAATTTTATTTTTAAATACATTTAAACTTAATATCTTCATTGCGCCTGTCCACAACTAAATTACGAATCCGCCGAATTGATGGACCAACAGTCGCAATACCTCTGTACTTATCTTTTTCCAATCTATTAAATTTTTTTCATCCCTTATAAATTATTAGTTGCGACATCAACGTGTAAACCACTACAGTGAGTAAGTTTATAAGTATTTATAAAACTCAGCTCTACACAGTTCTATAAACAACAGATTTGGTCTTTCCTTCTTTTGCGAGGACATTCAAATTTTGTGGGTTGGATACAAGCGAGCACGCCACATGTACAAATGTACGCAGTTGCCCATGAGAAAAGTACGATTTTGTGAATGCACACCGCCTACTTTTATTGTTAGTCATTCACAAACCAAGAGCAAATCGGTAGGTATAATTTTGATTCGTGGGATCAAAATACGTTCTCCTTTAGCTGTGCTTATTAACTCCAACGACATTGTAAACGTGTACCATTACATAATCTGGGCCCGTCACGACTTTGCAATGAAAAGGACCAGAACGGCAATCTTTAACCCCAGTCTCTGGTCTGTATCAATTAAGTGGTGTCACCAATAACATTGGCAGACAACTCGACCTAGTCTTCGCCACTGATACAGATAACTGCATCGTTTTAGAAAGCAGACATCTTCTTTCTAAGTTGGATAGTTACCACCCTCCCCTTTCTCTTACGTTGGCGGATAACAATGGTCTTAATCGCGTTTCTTATGATTATTCCTACAGTTTTAATTTTCATAGGGCTAACTACGCCAAACTGAATAACCTCCTCAATATGGCCAATTTTGACTTTCTTTACGATAATCCCAACCTCACGGTTAACGATGCTATCGCATCCTTTTATACCGAAATTTTCAAATGTCTCTCCCAATCTGTACCTTTTTTATATAAAAAGAATCCCTCATCATCACCACCCTTATATAATAAAGAGCTGCGATCTCTTCGTAATAAGAGAAATAAGCTCTGGCGTACTTACTTAATATCGCGGTCCGACATCGATTTCTTTTACTACCAGTCTGCCCAAATATATTTCTCTGTACTTTGTCAAACTCTCTATGACAACTATTTAAACCAAATGGACCGTACACTCATTTTCGACTCCAAGCGATTCTTTCAGTTCATTAAAACTAAAAGTAAATTGGATAACTATCCATCATCTCTGAATTTTCTAGATAAGTCCTCGGGCGATCCCCAAATTATAGCAAATCTCTTCGCAATTTTTTTTAGCCAAGCGTTCGCCACCCATTCCCAAGAGCCAGACCACTGTTACTTTTCCTACTTAAAAAGCTGCCACAAACAACTTTGGAATCTGTGTCTATAACTTTAGAGCAGGTTAAAGATAAAGTAATAAACCTCAAATAAGATTATTCTGCTGGCCCTGATGATCTTCCCCCTATATTTTTAAAGAAATGTGAAATGCACCTAGCCCAACCTCTTACAACTCTCTTTCAGCTTTCTATCACAAAGGGATTAATTCCCTCGACCTGGAAAACGTCATTTATTATTCCCCTACATAAAAAAGGCCGAAAAGATGATATTTCCAACTATCGACCAATTGCTAAGCTGTCCTGCATACCTAAGCTTTTCGGGAGCATTATTTATGATATAATGCTTTTCCATTGTAAACCTGTTGTTTCCCAAAACCAGCACGGATTTCTCAAAGGTAGATCTACGACCACCAACTTAACGGAATTCGTATCAAGCACTTTGTGTGCATTGGAATCTGGAAATGAAGTTGATGTGATTGCCACCGATTTCAGCAAAGCCTTTGATAGGATTTCACATGATATAGTCCTTCTGAAATTAAAAGCTCTTGGTTTCCAAATAAACTTTATAACATGGGTTCAATCATATTCAAATGAAAAACATTACTATGTTCTATTTAGGTCCATGATTTCTGACCCAATTAAAGCCTCCTCTGGTGTCCCTCAAGGCAGCCACCTTGGCCCCTTACTATTTATTCTGGCCATTAATGATGTTGATTGCATCATTAAAAATTCATACATATCTATTTAGGCAGACGATATGAAAATCTTTAGATATATAACCTCTTCCTCAGACAGCCTACCACTACAGGAAGATCTTGACAGATTTTGTACTTGGTGTCAGAAGAATTTTCTTGAGCTTAACGTCAATAAGTGTCAGGCTATAACGTATTCCCGTAAGCGGGCCCCTACTTCACCTCGCTGCTATGTGATCTTTAATCTGCCTGTTCCCTTAGTGAATGAGTTGCGTGATTTAAGTGTTATCTATGATAAGGAACTCAATTTCCAATCTCGCATTGATAATATAATAAAGAAAGCCAACTCCGCCCTTGGCTTCATCAAGCGCTGGTCTAAGGAGTTTTCCAATTCTTATATTACCAAATCTCTTTACATAGCCTTTGTTAGGCCTCTTCTTGAATATGCAAGCCAAGTTTGGTCACCCTACTACAGAACACACATCCTCCGGATAGAAGCTGTTCAACGCAGGTTTTTACGATTCGCTTTACCACCTTATACTGACCGGCTGAAACTTATAAATTTACAACCCCTTTCTATACGTCGAAAAGTTGCCGACATTCTCTTTATTCATAAAATTTTAGTTGGTAATATCGATTGTCCTTCTTGACTTCGACTTATTTCTTTTAATACCAACCCACGCAATCTTAGGTCTGTGCCACTTTTCCGGCTCAATCTTCACCGAACGAATTACGGACACTTGGAGCCAATGTCTAGAATGCTTCGTGAAGTTAACGATATTCTGCCTCTCTTCTACTACCATCTCACCAAACTCTCTCTTAAAAACACTCTTATTTCCATCTATGCCTCACATCCTAACTTTTTTTAACCGCTCCCACCCTTTAGTTTTTATCTTTAGTTTTAAATGAAAATTGTTAGTTCTAAGAATAAGCTTGCAATAAGAATTAATAAATCTGTCCGGGGTTGACCCGGGCCCCAAATCAAAAATCAAATCAAATCTACAAAAATGCTGTCTTACACGATTATTTATCGACGCCAAAATTGCCCTTTCACACACACTCTTTATGTCAACGATCGCTATTTGTACTGATGTTGCAAATAGGTGTTTTTTCATGAGCTACGAGTAAGTTCAACGCCAGCTTAAATACGAGGGCGGGTCAATAAGTCCTGACTTTTGGATTAAAACACAGATTTTTTGATAAAAAAATAATTTTATTTTTCAACGTAGTTTCTATACACTTTGTCCAACGCTTCTCCAATTTGTTTATCCCTTCCAAAAGAAATGATTTGTCGAGGTCCTCAAAATAGGCCTTTGTTTGCGAGATGACTTCATCATTGGAGTCAAATCTTTTTCCACCAAGCCATTTCTTTAGGTTTGGGAACAAGAAGTAGTCGCTCGGAGCCAAATCTGGAGAATAGGGTGGATGAGGGAGCAATTCATAGCCCAATTCATGGATTTTTGCCATGGCAACTGCACATGTGTGCACCCTTGCATTGTCTTGGTGGAAAAGAACTTTTTTCTTGGCCAAACGAGGTCGTTTTTTTTTCAAATCGTCATTGAATCGGTCCAATAAGTTGGCATAATATTCCCCATTGATTGTTCTTCCCTTTTGAAGGTAGTCAATGTGGATTATCCCGCATGCATTCCAAAAAACAGTCGCCATAACTTTATTGGCTGACAAACCCACCTTGGCCTTCTTTGGCGCCGATTCACCCTTAGAAACCCACTGTTTTGACTGTTGTTTGTTCTCTGGTGTGTTGTGATGGATCCATGTTTCGTCCACGGTTACAAAACGGCGCAAAAACTCCTCCATATTGCGATTAAACAACGCCAAACCTTCCTGTGAAGTTGTTACACGATTGCGTTTGTGGTCGACTGTGAGCAAACGCGGCACCCATCTTGCGGAAAGCTTTCTCATGCCCAAGTGATCATTCAAAATTGAAACCACTGAGCCATGCGAGATCCCTACGGCTTCCACAATCTCTCGCACTTTCAATCTTCGGTCGGCCAACACCATATCGTGAATTTTTTCGATTGTTTCGGGTGTAGAGACCTCAACTGGGCGTCCAGGACGTTCGGCATCTTCAGTGCTTGTACGGCCACAACGAAATTCAGTAAACCACTTTTTTACCATTGAAATCGATGGTGCAGAGTCCCCATAGTATTTATCAAGCTTAGCCTTGGTCTCGGTAATGGTTTTTTTTCGCAAGAAATAATGCTTAATAAGCACACGAAATTCACTTTTTTCCATTTTCTCCTCAAATTAGTGAGTAGTCTGATAAAAATAGCTGTCAAACACAAACTAACTGACGCAGCAAGTTTAAATTTTGACAGGAGTCAACTGACAGATGCCTGTTGACAGGAGCAGTGTTGCTGTTTCAGTAAAGAGGTCAGAAATTCAAAAAGTCACGGACTTATTGATCCGCCCTCGTACTGAATGCGCCTTTCGGCCACCATCGAGTAGTTATCCCAGAGAAGGCCACTGGAACAGTAACTTATTTATCTTTCCGAATTTGTTGGTTTTTGTTGGGTTGGTTCTTGCCACTACACCGTGCATCTTAACTCAACTTGCCTTTTTGTTCCGTGCCGAATTTATAAGAAAAACGAAAACAAGGATAACCTGGAGAAAGCTACGTTACTATACGTTGACTAAACGCACGGACTTAAAAGAGAGGAGGAGAGAAAGATGATAGAAAAAAGAGGAAATGAAAGAGAAAGATTACATTGTGTGCCATCATCACCGTGCGAGGCAAGGACAAACGCAATGTAGCTAACTAAACCTAATCTAACTTAATCCCTAAATACCGAAATTAAATAAAAGCTTATAACTAAAGCTAAAGCTAACTTAACCCTAGGTACCCTACACCGAATAATACGCTCCAGGGTTACACAGCGATGACAGCTCGTTATGACCTGAAATAAACCGGGTGTTGTTTGCTGGTAGCCCCTAAAACGAATATCTTCCCAGTCGCTGCCTGTAAAAAAAACATTTAGGAAAAGTCAGTCACATCATCGGGTGTATGTCACGCCCGGTCACAGTCGGCCCCATCCCCACACTACTTGCGCTAGCTTTACTCCATAATTAAAACAAAAAAAAACCCGTTCTTCAAATCACTGTTCTGCACCTCGCTCCTGGTCATCTTTTCCTTATTCGTACTCTTCGTACTGTCCAGTATAAGGTTCGTAGGCGTGTTGGCGTTTCATCGGCACTCGTTTACTCGTCGATGCTCGTGGTTCTCAGTTTCCAAGGGATGGGAGTCAGATTCCTCCCCGGAAATTTCCGGAATCCCTGTAACACGGGAACCGCTTTATGGGTTGTTGGCTCTGTGGCTTCGGTCTGTTGTTTTTGTTCTCGACGACCTGGACTAAATCGTAGAAAGTCGTGCGGGAACGTCGTGGGGTCTAGAACATCGACATTAGCTGGTTCGGCATTTGCTTTAGGCCGCCTGTATCGGTTGTTTATCATTCTAAATACATCGTTCCTCCACGGAGATTGTCCGAACTATTCCTTGGAGCTCTCCTCTCATGTATGTATCGTAATTCAAAAAAAGAATAATAAAAAAATACTATATACGAGGGCGGGTCAATAACCGTGCATTTTTGAATTTCTGACCTCTTTACTGAAACAGCAACACTGCTCCTGTCAACAGGCATGTGTCAGTTGACTCCTGTCAAAATTTAAACTTGCTGCGTCAGTTAGTTTGTGTTTGACAGCTATTTTTATCAGACTACTCACTAATTTGAGGAGAAAATGGAAAAAAGTGAATTTCGTGTGCTTATTAAGCATTATTTCTTGCGAAAAAAAACCATTACCGAGACCAAGGCTAAGCTTGATAAATACTATGGGGACTCTGCACCATCGATTTCAATGGTAAAAAAGTGGTTTACTGAATTTCGTTGTGGCCGTACAAGCACTGAAGATGCCGAACGTCCTGGACGCCCAGTTGAGGTCTCTACACCCGAAACAATCGAAAAAATTCACGATATGGTGTTGGCCGACCCAAGATTGAAAGTGCGAGAGATTGTGGAAGCCGTAGGGATCTCGCATGGCTCAGTGGTTTCAATTTTGAATGATCACTTGGGCATGAGAAAGCTTTCCGCAAGATGGGTGCCGCGTTTGCTCACAGTCGACCACAAACGCAATCGTGTAACAACTTCACAGGAAGGTTTGGCGTTGTTTAATCGCAATATGGAGGAGTTTTTGCGTCGTTTTGTAACCGTGAACGAAACATGGATCCATCACAACACACCAGAGAACAAACAACAGTCAAAACAGTGGGTTTCTAAGGGTGAATCGGCGCCAAAGAAGGCCAAGGTGGGTTTGTCAGCCAATAAAGTTATGGCGACTGTTTTTTGGAATGCATGCGGGATAATCCACATTGACTACCTTCAAAAGGGAAGAACAATCAATGGGGAATATTATGCCAACTTATTGGACCGATTCAATGACGATTTAAAAAAAAAACGACCTCATTTGGCCAAGAAAAAAGTTCTTTTCCACCAAGACAATGCAAGGGTGCACACATGTGCAGTTGCCATGGCAAAAATCCATGAATTGGGCTATGAATTGCTCCCTCATCCACCCTATTCTCCAGATTTGGCTCCGAGCGACTACTTCTTGTTCCCAAACCTGAAGAAATGGCTTGGTGGAAAAAGATTTGACTCCAATGATGAAGTCATCTCGTCATTTTGAGGACCTCGACAAATCATTTTTTTTGGAAGGGATAAAAAAATTGGAGAAGCGTTGGACAAAGTGTATAGAGCTCAAGCGAGACTACGTTGAAAAATAAAATTTTTATCAAAAAATCTGTTTTAATCCAAAAGTCACGGACTTATTGACCCGCCCTCGTATATTCAAGAAAAAAACAAATTTCAAAAGAGGTTAAAAAAAGGTTACCTGATAAAAATAAAAAAGGACATATATACATATAATATATGGCTATCTAAATAATTTGAAAATCAAAAAAATTGTTATGTTGAATTGAATTTTTTAGATCGCTTTAGTGTGTGGTATTTGGGAACCAATTTTCCAGTCACTCTCAATGGGTACTAAAGTTGGTCTAAGTATAGTTCGTATTGTATGGTCGAGTCACATATAGTGGAGACTGGTATTTCAGTATCGTAACGAGGGCTGAAGCATAACCCTTATCTTCCCTCCATACTGGGTATATGGCTGAACCACATCCCATTCTGGCAAAGAATGTCCAGGTTATACTTCAACACGACTAGAAGTCGACCTAGGGCTAACTGTATCGGACAGCAGTCAGCTTATCGACCTCTCACTTCTTGTCCGCTTTTGGATCCTTTACAGACTTCCGGTTACCTCACAAAGTCCCTTGGCTTCTCGCCTGAAGACTGGACAGCCACCGTTGATCTGCTTAGAAACCAAAAACATAATCAGGAAAGTAAAAACTTTGAGAAATGAGAAAACTAGCGAACTAGCCGAATACGTCCGGCACCATTTTAGGAAGTGTACCACTGCCAAGTACTCCTGCATCATGGATGCCTCCGTGGTTGACTGACTCCTTACACGCTTTTTCTAAATATTAATAAAATTTTATTTATTCCTTTGAGCGAAATTATTTCTAAGTATGTCAATACACACACAAAAACCGATCCACCTACATGTTAAATTTCCGGGCGCAAATTTCCTTCCCGTAGCTCCTCTTTAGGTTTTCGCAATACATAAGCCTTTTCATCAAAACGAAATAAATCAAATCTACTTTCGTCCAAGAACAAAACACGTTTCCAGAACCTAGAAGTCCTTAGCTTGGTGATATCCGGCAAATTGTTTTCTTTTATTTCTATTTATAGTGCTGATGATTTGAGGATTTTTCTGAACTTGCCTGACAATCCACCGTTCATCCTCCTCAGTGATCTTCCTTGGCCTTCAAGATTTTGGTAAATTGTTTAATAAATTGGGGTTTTATATCTTCTTCCGATAGTTCAGTGGCTTCTTTTTACTATTTTTCCGATTTTTCGATTTGCCATCATTAAAATGCTCGATCACAATTTTTAGGATATTTAATGATGTTTGACCACGTTGTCGACTCATTTTGCCTTTATTAATCGACTGGTATTGACATTTGAATGCAGAAACAATAAACTGTAAATTAAAGTGCGAAAATATTGCAACTATCCCGTTAGAGAATTGAAAATAATTCAGTGTGCTCTTGTGTCTGACTTCTTTTTTGAGATGGAATTTGTTAGATTTAAAAAAAATTTTTTTTGCTTCTTGTTTTACAAAACAGCTTTAATATTATGTCATAAATGAAAAACACGAATACAAAGCTTTTAAAATTTATTAAATAACAAATAAATATAATATTGGTGCTAAAACACAGGAAAATCAACTTCGCAACTTCTTTTTTGACCAACTGTATCTATATATCCTTATCAATAAACTCAAAACTGTACGAAACGCATTAAATAATACAATATATTGAAATGATATCTAAATAAACTAAATTGAAATTGAAATTGAATTTGAATTGAAATTGTAGAAAATCATTTAAACTGACAAAGAAAGAAATTGGAAAAAATGTAGTTCGACGTAGCGCAAATTTTATAATACCCCGTACATGGGATAACGTCGGCTAGCGGCAGCCATTTGAAGTAACTACCTATATACGTTGAACTATATTCTTCCGTAGGGTTTAAGCTATGTCCACACCAAATTTCATGAAAATCGGTTCAGCGGCTTACTCGTAAAAAGGTAACAGATAATATTTATGTGGATGAAACACCCTAGTTATTCTGCTATCATGGGCATATAAAACCATGTCGTAACGAAAAGCGACTACACTTATTAATAGTGCGTTATATCGTCTCTCGTATTCTCCACTTGTTGTAAGGTCTGGGTTCATCACTAATTTCCAATCTTCTCCCGTCATTCTCTCTAAAGTAGTTTTGAAATCAGCTATTAGGTGGTTAGTCCCATTCAGCATTCTCTGAAAATTCAGTATACGTGTGTTCTTAAGTGTCGTGGGGTGCGCGCCTTTTTATCACAAAAGTACTCAAGTTATGGGAAGAGGAAATAGTTGCATAGACCAATTCCTAACACCAAGAACTGTTCGAGTTGCAAAGAGAAAATTGATCAAAGTGCTCCCTTTAAGATACTCGTAGATTGCTTTGATTGTAGAAAATTTTTTCATGGTACTTGTGTTCATATTCTACAAACTGATATTGACTTCATGAGCTCTACGAAAAGCAAGTATCGTTGTAACAGAACTGCAGAAGGCAGAAGCATTGCATTAGGAATCTGCCTTTAAAAAGTCTATAAAAAAATATATGGTGGCCGTGGCTTAAGTGGTAGTGGACTGGCTTCAAAATTCCCCCATTACATATTGGATGCCACCCATGGAGCGAAATAACCACTGATCCCAAATATCTTTCTTTTTTCTCTCTATACCATTTTCCAAAAAACTTAACACATGCTGCGGCATTATAAGTGTATTCATACCCACTTAAGTATTAAATTAGTTAAAAAAAAAAATTGTTGTTCCTCTTTGCAAAAAAGGAGATCCAAAAACAAAAATACTTACAGACCAATCTCACTTTTGACCACTATTTCAAAAGTGTTTAAAAAAGCAATTAAAAAGAGAGTCTTACACTTTTTAAATAACAATAAGTTTTTTAGTCGTAAACGGTTTGGTTTTAGAAAAGGCTTGTCAACTGAAGACGCATTGCTGGATTTCTGCTACTCTCTATCTATAAAGGGCTTCATGATAAAAGGTAATGTGCAAATCATTTTGTGGATATCAAAAAGGCATTTGACATGGTTGTTCATAGCATCCTTTTGCAAAAATTGTTCAATGCCGGGTTTAGAGGTTTAATTTTTAATTGGTTCCAATCTTATCTTATTGGTCGATCGTAAAAAGTAAAAATAAGTGGTGTATCTAGCAGCAATTGCAGAATGTATCTGGGAGTGTCCCAAGAATCAATCCTGGGGCCTATCCCATTTCTCCATTTTCAATCAAAAGACTATTGGTAAATTCACTGCATTTGCAGGCGATTTGGGCATTTCATATGTACGAGTATCTGAAAGTCCATTGAATCTTATTTCTGAAATAAATAATGTTGTAAACATTTTACGAAGTTGGTTTACTAAACATATGATGCGAGTCAGCAATAAAACCAAGTTGATGTTTCCAAGTTTAAGTGCAAGATTACCAGCGGATGTCGACATTTTCTTTCATTGCGCGAATTGCTTAAGATTCAGATCAGTGAATAGGATCTGTGTGAGTCTGAATGGTACATTATTTAACGAAAGTGTGTCCTGCGATAGGAATTGCTTTAGAATTGATGTTGTTGAGCGTCGTTATAGATTATAAATTGAGCTGGACAGAGCGAATTAATAAGTGGATGAAATATTTTCTCTCATCCTTATGGATTTTCTACTATTTAAAAAAAACATGCTCGATGCAGGTCTTAAGAATGATATATTACGGTATTTTTCAATCGAAGTTACAGTATGGAATTGGAATTAGAAAACAAAATTAAGAAATTAGTTATTCTTCAAAAACGCCTAGTAAGAAAGGTGTGCAAAAACCGCTTCACCATTCTATGGCGCTGTTTAAGCAACTCTAAAGCCAATGTGACGTAAAAGTACATAGGCGAAAAATCTGGCATTATGACTTCTGTCTCGGCACCAAATAAAGTCATCCGAAGACATGAATTGAATTTTCTTATTATGTTGATTCATTACAGTCGTAAAAAAATAGATTTTTTAAGGATTCCTCTGGCTCACCTAGAGACAGAAGTGAGATTTTGCCACCACAGCACCACGTACCAACTGTTTCTTCCTTCCATTTCAGCACATTGCAATGCCAACATTTTTGATCCATTCTCCCGGAGATTGATGATTAACATAGTTGACTAATGGGACATTATGAAGTGCAACGCCGTTAAAAGCCTCTCACGTCCTTAGTGTAAAAGTACGTCTCTCACGTTTGTCGTTCAGCATTTCAATGTTGTGACTCTTCATTGCATCTCAGCAGCTTTAAGAGATGTATGGCCTCTATCGTGCGGTAGACTTGTGATTGCTCTAATGTCTCTCTACAATAGTATTTAGGGTCTAGCGGACCTGAAATTCCTCCAACGTCTATGTAGCTCTAAAAGATGCGAGACACTCTGCATCTAAAGAGCGGAGGGCCACAGATTTCTCCTGGTTTTCTTGGGATCAAGTACCTTCAGCAGCTTCAGCTTGGAGCTACGCGCTAAAGTAGACTTACGTTTGCGTGGCATATCATAGGATGCCTAAGTAAAATTAATAATACACAAAAAGATAACACAACCACCCTACTTCAAGTCCCTTTACGTTTTACGTTGCTACATCCTGCCAGCTCAACCTACCGAATCTTACCAACTTCTTGTCGATACGATCGATCATTTAATTGACCTGTCTGACTCTACTGATGATATCTTTATTTTCGGCGACTTTAATCTTCCTCAGCTACAGTGGACTCCATCAGACGATCAATCGCTCTGCATCGCTTCAAATGGCAACTCAGCTAAGGAATGTCTCTTCTTAGATCGCTTAACAGACTCAAGTCTATACCAAGTCAGTGGTGTATCCAACTATATGGGCAGGCAATTGGACCTTATTTTCACAACAGATTCAATTAACTCCTCAGTCTTACTTTGTCCCCTATCTCTCTCTACAATCGACAACTACCACCCCCCCCCCCTCCCTTCAACATTCATTTTTTCATAACTCTTCTTTTCAGTCCACTCCTCCCACAACTCTCTCATCCTACGACTTTCATAAAGCAAACTTTCAAAAAATCAGTGATTATCTTAGCAGATCCCTCTGGCCCACTTCTCCCTCACATCTTGGATCCCTCTTATATCGAATATAAATTACACCTCAATGACGAATTTACACCCGGTCCAGATGGCCTCCCTGTCATATTTCTTAAAAAATGTTCTTCGTCTCTTTCCCTTGCCCTTTCTGATCTCTTTCGTCTATCCCTTTCACAAGGAGAATTTCCTCAGGTTTGGAAAACCTCCTTCATAACCCCGATCCACAAAAAAGGATCAAAGAACGAAATAACAAACTATCGTCCAATCGCTAAACTATCCCATATACTCAAACTCCTCGAAAGTATTTTGTATGAAGCTCTAAGCTTCCAATGCAAATCACTTATTTCCCCTAGACTACATGGCTTCCCAAAGGGTAGGTCAACAACCACAAATCTCTTTGAATTCGTATCCTTTGCCATCTCTGCCCTAGAGAACGGCAACGAAGTCGATGTAGTTGCAATCGATTTTAGCAAAGCCTTCGATAAAATCTCTCATCGATTAATACTCTTCAAATTGTCTGCCCTCGGCTTTGAACCCATACTGTTAAAATGGATATCCTCTTACTTCGAAAACCGTTTTTACAGTGTTCGCTTTAGGTCAGCCCCCTCAGCTCCATTTTTGGCCACCTCTGGAGTTCCTCAAGGCAGCCATCTCGGTCCCCTTCTCTTCATATTAACCATAAATGATCTCGATAGGATCATCAAACACTCGTCCGTCTCTTTTCGATCTAGTGCCTCAAAAATTGTTTGGAACTTAATATCACCAAATGCCAATCCATCACCTTTTCAAATAAGCGGCACAAATCTCCTCCCCGACTCTACCCTCTCCACAACCAACCTATCTCCTCCGTTGAATCTCTTCGCGACCTCGACATTTTGTGTGATAGGGAGGTCAACTTCCGTTTACATATGGATGGGATAATCCTTAAAGCCAACTCTGCACTAGGTTTTGTAAAACCTAAAATATGGTCCCCATATCATCGCGTTCATATCTCGATAATCGAAAGCATCCAGCGCCGTTGGGATGATCCTTTTACTCTGCCCCCCTATCAAAACCGTCTCAATCTTATTTACCTAAACACCCTTGAGGAACGCAGAGATGCAGCCGACTTTCTCTTCATTCATCGACTTCTTTCAGGTCAGATTGAATGCGCGTCCCTTCACAACTCTATTTTCCTCAACACTATCCCTCGTAATCTACGTACCCCTCGTCTCTTCTATCTCCAAACCCACCACATCTCCTATGGCGCGAACGAACCAATCAAATCCGTTCTCCTTCACCACTCTAACCAACCTTAGTTTTAAGTTTTAATTTAAGTTTAATTTTAAGTTATAGCTTGTATTAAGCCGAATAAATGAGGGCTTTCGCCCCCACCAAAATTAAAATTGAAATTAAAAAAAACATTAAACGATTATTTTAGCGATGTAAAAAATTAAAAGGTTGTCTTAGAAAGGTTATTTTAGAAAGGTTATTTTAGAAACAAAGAAACAACAAAATGCTAAAATTATTCACTTTAACAGCATTTTTGTAGGCTTATAGAAAAAAATACAATTCATTTGCAAAGGATTACGAAAAAAAGCAAACAATTAATTACTAAACAACTCTTTAAAAGACTGTATAAAACATGACATAATAAATATTATCAACCTCTAACGCAGCGCAAATTGTGTGAAAACACCAGATACCGGCTGCCTTTTGAAGTAGGTTTATACTGAACTATTTTTTTTATTTTTTAAGTAGCCTTCGTGAATCAGATTTTTTACAATAATGTCATGCAGCATCTTGTCATTGAAGTGCATTAATTCATTTTTTTTGTTTATTTTTTTAAATAGCTTAAGTCCTTCCTCAGAGTTCAATCTATATCCTTACCAAATTTCATCAAATTCTGTCCTGCGGTATATTGTAGCTGTGAAAACCTAGCAGACAAACGGAGTTACTTTTATATTCATAATATTAAATAGTATTGATATTTATTTCAATAGATCTTTTTGATCAACAGTGAATTTAAATCCTTATCTACTTAAATTTATAATTTAATCTTCAAAAGAATCCTGAATAAAACGCAGCTATAGTTTAATATCCACACCCCAACTTCTTTCTAGCTCACCTGTCTTCTCGCAAGCCATTGCACAGTGGTTCCTCCCATAGCCCAAAAGTCAAAATGCAAAAGTAAAAAGTACCCATATTTTTTGTTGTAAACGTTATCTCTGATACCATGCTAAAAACAGTTGAATTATTTAACTGAGAGTAAATGTTCAGTCGCTAAAGTTGAACGTTTTGTTGGCGATTTTTTGTGTGCATTTTTTTCGTGGACAGTAGCTGTTTCTTTTTTTTTTGAGACATAGGCTGTGCAATTACAGTGATGGATATTGAAGACCAAGGTATGTAGATAATTTAACACCTACTCATCCTCCGTATTGATGTTCAAAATAATATTAAAATAGTTACTAAAGTTAGTGTCTCAATTAGGGTCATTTATTTATAACTTAAATTTTAAAAGGATATAACTTTTGATTCGTCTACTTTCGTTCAACATAGTTTGCATAATTTGTTAGGTGATTTCTTCCTCTTTAAGAGCATATTTATTGTTTTTTTTTTGAAAAAACATTTTTAAACATTATTAAACATTTTCTTTTTTCCATTATGGCGTAACGTAAAGAAGGTTGGAAGTGCTATTAAGCATAGGGAAACGTTTGAAATCCTCAATCAAACATACAATATAGAACATACAGAACTTTTGTTCAATAGGATAAATTCGCTATGCAAGTCCTTTTTGGAGAGATGGAACAAATGCTCAAGGAACGAAAACTCATTTCTAAGAAAGTACAGTGAATGGCTTGACAGTACACAAGACTTAACTGATGTAAGTAGGCCCAGTGATACGAATGTTCGTCTCGAACAAAAAAAAGGCTTATTGCTATCTTGGATCAAGATATCGTTAGTGCTTTGAAAGCACCAGACATTCCGCAACTTAACGCAAATGACGCCTTAAAATTACTAGTTGATGGTAGATTGAGCAAAAACCAATATCAGGTTATAAGGAATGTGGTGAATGAAAAAACAAAGCTCGATATTTTTTCAAGTTATGCTAAGGTACTCAAAGCAAAGCAAGATTGTTACCCGAAGCTGGAAACAATAACGATCACCGATTCATCGGCCGAGGTCGCAATCCAAGGCCTTTTAGATCATACCGCAAAACGGATTGTAGAATCACAACAGCATGTTCTCAAAATGTCGGAAGATGATTTGAGTAATTTGCAACTATTTGGAAAATGGGGCTTCGATGGAAACAGTGGACAGTCGGAGTATAAACAGCGAACTTCGGGTGAATTTAGTGATAGGGATATATTCGTCACTGCTTATGTTCCTCTTAAACTTTTTTCAAAAGCAAATCCTGACCCTAACAAAAGAATAATATGGCAAAATTCTCATCCAGGATCGACCAGGTACTATCGACCTGTCCGTTTTCAACTTAAGAAGGAAACTGCGGAGTTGAGCAGAGCCGAACAACAATACATAGTAAGTCAAATCGAGAAACTATCTAGTACCATTATAACTATGGAAGATCAGAGTTATAATGTAAGCCATAAGCCACCGCTTCTCAGCAGGTGTGTTATATTTGCGGAACTACAATGAACGATATCCAAGGTACCTTGGAAAGACATATTAATTATGATAGCTTGGATTTCAGTTTATCACCTTTGCATGCATGGATACGTTTTTTTAAATTTTTAATTCATGTATCCATAGACTTGAACGATTTCAGAAAGAAGACTAGCCTAATAATTGGTAAACCGAAACAAGGTGGGGGAAATTCAAATGACGCCAATACGGCTCGCAGATTTTTTGCCAACTCCTTTATTATCTTCAAAGATTAGGGGCTTGAAAAAGTCCATAATTGAAAGATGTTGTGCAGTTCTGAGAACCCTTGCATGTGGCTACACTATTAATATCCGGGCTTTTGAAGAATACGTTTTAAATACAGCGAAAGAAATTGTAGACGAATATCCATGGTATCCAATGTCAGCTTCAGTTCATAAGATATTGATCCATGGTGGACAAGTTACTCAGCATGCTATTTTGCCTATAGGCCAGTTGACTGAGGAAGCTGCTGAGGCTAATAATAAAAATATTAAGATGTTTAGATCAAAACATACGAGAAAAATATCGAGAGTAGCCACCAACACTGATTTCTTCAATCGGTTGTTACTTGCTTCAGATCCATCAATAGCTAACGCAAGACATTCAGAAAAACTTAAAAAATCAATGCTTAGCAATGACGTTTGAAAACTTTTAATGTGAAATCTGCTTCTATACTGTTAAAGTTTATTTTTCTTTTTTTTTAATAAAAAATATTTTTTATAGATATTATACCTTAATTTTTGAGCTATTTATACCATTTTAAATACATGAATCTAGCTACTACCACTTTTTGTTCAACGCTCCCTTATAATGGAACCACTGTGCATCGGCTAGCTCATTTCCCTTACGAAAACTAAATTATTCCCCCATGCCTGGTTGCTTAATAACTTCGTGTGTAAGCCGTAAATTCAGTTCGGCACTATCTATGGCCATAGTTATCCAATATTTTGTTACGTGTCCGCCCCCAGTCAGGCACTCCTTGATCCACGGCATAAATTTGTCCTATCTGAGATATGTTTACTTTTCGTTGGACTCTGGCAACTTTTCAAAAGTCTGTTAAACCAGTTCGACCCTCATTAACATTTTATTGGGTCTTTAGTACATAGCACATATGTATGCACCACAACAGAGATTATGAAATCTAGAGTTCTAGAATTTTCTTTCTATTAGGACGTATAATGTGATGAAGCTGATTAGAGAGACAGGGAAACCAAGATGCCTTTTCATTATTTTAAAATCAATCCATTTCAATCCAGGTAGAGGTGCTAATTACTTAACTAAGCCACGATAATGTGCAAGATATGTTTTAATGTTTTAAATAGGCCATTACAGATATCGAGAGTTGATTGGGGTAGTGTGGCGCACCCCAGAAGGAACGCATTTTAGTGATGATTTTGAAAATGCCAGTTCTCAAAAAATGTTCGAATAAAACTGCCTTCGGTCTGTTATAAAAGACATACAAGACCCATATGCCTGAACTTAGATCAAGGCACAATACACAGTAGAGAAATAACTCAATATAACATGTGAAATTTCCTACTACAGCTACCGTAAATTTTAGGATGCGGATTTGTCGTTAGAAATCGGCTCAGATCGACCGACAGCGACCGTACTGCTGTAATTTACACATGAACCATATTCTTCAGAACAACCCTTAACTAACTAAAATTATTAAGCTGAACAAGTTTTCCGGACCAGATGGGAAGTACGAGTATACTACCAAATAGAAAGCCAATTCGCAGCTCCACCAAACAAGATAATTAACACAAGGTTTTTCCCACAAAAAATCTGCTTAATTTCAGAAGATTGAACTACCAACTACGCCGTACATTCTTAGCTATTTTCTAAGATAACTTTGACCTACCAACAACCCCTGAGAAAAAACAAATGACAGGAAGCAATGGTGTTGTGTACAGGGAAAAATTTAAGCCCGAAGGAAAGTGAACTGACCAAAAAGAAGAGCAAGAAACATTTGTTTGACAAAAGTAAACAACCCACCAAGTCTCAGAGCCCAAGAAAATTGAAGAGTTCTTGGAAAATGACAATAAATTAAAAGTTGATACCCATTATGTATCCGCCGACATAAAGACCCTCCGGAGTCTGGAGTTCCACAAGAAGATGGCTAATTTTGGAATCCCACAAAAACTTATTCAGTTACCCATAACCTTGGAAAACACTTCGTGTTATGTGTGGATTAAAAACTCCTAGTTTGAATTATAGCAGTGATGTACCCGCAAAGAGATGCACTCTTCTGCGACACACTAAAATCCTGTGCTGAAACAAGAAGAGGAAAAGAGCGGGTCTGGAAAAATAATTAACAAAATATTTGTGCATACTGAAGCTAAACGGAGAATCAGCTACTTGCTATAATCGGCAAAAAGTCATAGTCAAAAGTTATATATCACTTCGAGTTCAGTTTCAGTTTACATGCATTTTTAATGTTTCTCTTAATTTACTCTTACTTGCTAGACAAAAAAATGCTTAAAAATTAGCTTAACTAACTTACAAATACTCTTATACTAACTTACTGGCGCCATGCGGGCACTCTAAGTTAAACCTAACACTTAAATTATGTCTTTCGACGTACCTTACTACTATACTATACTATTTCTATTTATTATAATTAAAACTAAGAAAACATTTTTTTACAAAAAAAACTTAGTAACATGACTTTTTATCTATTTTACTATAAAAATTAAAACTAAAATCCTACAAACACTGCCTACAAATAAATTTTAATCTACTTAAACTACTTACATCTAATACATACATATATACATATATATATATATATATATATATATATATATATATATATATATATATATATATATTGGGTCTACAAGTAAGTTTCCAGCGTTTGTCAGAGATGGCGCCACCAGTGGATCCCGGGCAGAAATGTCAGACCCCATGTGTTTTATTTGTAGGTTTTGTATCTGTCAACGGCTGAGGCATATCGTTTGGTTTCGGAAACTTATGGGGCGGAATGTATTGATGAATCGACGTGCCGCGAGTGGTTCAAACGGTTCAAAAGTGGTGATTTTGGAGTTGAAGACGAGAAATTGGACGCTTTACTGGATGAGGATCCGTGTCAGATTCAAGAAGAACTTGCTGCATCATTGGGCGTCACGCAACAAGCCGTTTCCCTGCGCCTAAAAGAACTGGGATTCATTCAAAAGGTTGGAAACTGGGTGCCGTACGAATTGAAGCCAAGAGACGTCGAACGGCGATTTTGCATGTCCGAAATGTTACTGCAGCGGTATAAAAATAAATCATTTTTGCATCGTATTGTCACTGGTGATGAGAAATGGATTTATTATGATAATCTTAAACGCAGAAAACCGTATACAAAGCCCGGCGAGACCGACCAATCAACGCCGAAACGAAATATTCACGTGAATAAGGTCATGCTCTGCATATGGTGGGATCAAAAGGGTGTCGTATACTACGAACTGCTTCCGAGTGGTGAAACCATCAAAGTACTATTATATCGAACCCAACTAATTCGTTTGAAGCGGGCATTAAAAGAAAAACGGCCAGAATATGAGACCAGGCATGAGTCCGCCATTTTTCATCACGACAACGCTCGGCCACATGTTGCGGTTTCGGTGAAAAACTATTTGGAAAATAGTGGATGTGATGGCTCAATACGTTCTTGGGCTGAGAAATTTTTTTAGTCCGGAATTCATAAATTGCCAGAAAGATGGGAGAAAGTTGTAGCTTCCGATG
The DNA here is from genome assembly GCA_963966105.1 of Volucella zonaria. Taxonomy (NCBI): domain Eukaryota; kingdom Metazoa; phylum Arthropoda; class Insecta; order Diptera; family Syrphidae; genus Volucella; species Volucella zonaria. Next base: position 180,476,612 of record OZ014533.1, on the reverse strand, counting down.
GACGATACTTTGAATAAAGCATTGTAACTACGTTTTCATAATAAAATTTCAAATTTTGGAAAAAATTTGAACTCTACTGAACCGGAGACGCTCCGCACTGCCGTGTGCGACATCTCTGTCGTAGTTGAGTCGCCTGTCCGCAGCTGTTCGAACAACGTGGAAGATTAGCGGCACAGCCAATCTGTCCTGGATCAGACCTTTGCTATCTAGGTAGAGGAATGCTTCTGGAGGAACATAGCCGTCAAAGCGAACTCTCTCGTGGTACATATAATTGGGGTAGAAAGCCCCGGAGATCAGGTTGTTCGATGAGGTCATTGCTCTTGCAATGTGCCTTCGAGTCAACTTAATGACGAAATTGTCCATTCTTATTAGGTTCGCCCTATTGTAAAAGACCTCATTGGCATAGAATTTTATGTACTCAGACTCTGGTGTTCTGTATAACCGAAGACAAACCCTAAGGCAAGCCCTCTCAAATATATCACTTCGAAGTCCATTTAACTTGCACTCAGGGTTAAGCACATAAGTGACACCTAAGTGGTGCTAGCAATCTGGCAGTACTTAAATAAGAAAGCACCAGTCTGGGCGATACATTTGAGAGGATGGATCCAAAATGCCATAAGCCAAAGGAAAGAACCAAGTCACGAGTATGTGGAACAATCTCCTCCAGCTCTGAATGAGTAAAGAAACATGGCGGTGGAACGATGATTAGTAACAAAATGCAAACCTTTCAATCGTAGACTAAGTACAACGAGAATTGCTAAACCGATAAGGAACATCGTAAGTAGAAGAGCAGGCTAAAAAGGAGCAATTAGGGTACGTGCAGTGGTAGTAGAACCATTGTATCGGGACTTAAAAGACGTATCTTCCCAAGCTTAAAACAGTTGACAAGCATAACAGGAAGGGCAACGTCAAAGCATAGGCAAACGAGTTAATATTTTTAAGATTGCCGCCCAACGAATCGTCGAATATATTGAAACGACAGATTTTACGGAAGCCGAATTTAACAAAGCAGTAAATGGAATAAGCCACCAACGTGCTGTCGAACCTGATCACAAACCCTCCGAAATATAAATCTTGGCTCGTCTTTAATAAAATGATGAGTGGCAATTGTAAGCCAAACCAGTGGAAGGAGAGCTAGCATTGTATAAAGGTGACACGAAAAACTGCAACACCTACCGATGGATGAAGCTAAAGACGCATACAATGAAAATTAGGCGTCAAAGTTACAAGCAGTCGATAGCACAATATTATTAAATTCCATTACCGTCAATAACTTATAATGATGGATAAAAATCGCGTTGCTTCGAAAAATCTTTGTATCATCTTGATCGATTCCCAGAGATCTTATATGATCGGCCATAAGATCTCAAAATGCTAAACGCACAAGAACTTGAAAGTTAAAAGCACAGCGGGAGTAATCGGAAAATTCAGAGTTAAAGTCAGAGTACACCAAGACAGTCTTCAAAATCCTTTAAGTTTTAATGTGATGAGGGAGTTTCTAATCTCCTGTCTTTGGCAAAGAACGCGCGTCTACCAGAATACCTACACCCTACAAGAGGGTCTGAGCTCCAAACTCGCCCAATATATGTACAAAAGCGAGAAAAATAACCTAATCTTCAGAGCTCATAACTCTTACGGTGAGGAATGGAAAAACTCCGAATGTGAAATCTTTTGCTATGAAAAAGTTTCTTACTCTTACATCCCTCATTCTCCCTCCGCCTTCTTCACTCCCTTCCTTCCTTCCCCTCCCTTCTTCCCTGGTCAGGATCAATGTGTCATACGTCTTGTGCCGAGGATTAGCCTTTCTGCGGGCCCATTATTTTCGAAAAAACCGAGTATCCGGATACTTAGGCTTCATCTCCCCACTACTGGAGGAATCCCAATTCAAAAACAAAATTCGAAGCCGGTACTCCGCCAAGGCTCCTGCAATGCCAACCAAAGGCAGAGGCCGTAGTCTCACCACCCCCTCCAACTCTAGCAGCAGAAGTTTTGAAGCACACCTGCTAGTACTAAAACTTCTCCCGCAAAAAATCAATCACAGACTCAGCCGCGTCATCAAGCCCCATCTAAGGTGTTCTACTGAAGACGCCGAAAGGCCGCACGCATTATGAAAACCGCCGAATCCATTAGCACCAAAATAAAGTGTGTCAACAATATCCTGCAATAGAGGGTGAATTACCCACCGTTCCCAAAACGTTGAAAGACTGCTCCGAGCGCCAAAGATCGTTGGAAGAAACCATATTGGTTACCAGAAGGCTCAAAATTAAAAGTGTCAAAACCCTCTCATGGCGTTCCAATGTCATACCCCTGAGGTCTTTCAGCGAAGTCTTAAAAGATGCAGTAGCCATCGGGGTGGTTGATAGAAGCGGCGCCTAGGAATCTATTTCACCTGAACGATGGCAGTTGCTCGAGTTAAAGCTTTCAGGCAGCTTCTTAGCCATCATGTGGAATCACAGGATCCCCTTCCATCGTGGTACTAAGGCCACGAAAAGCTTTTTGTTTGTACCGATCAAAAATCTATTGATCTTTATACAAAAGTCATAGGTGAATTAGGAGAGGTTTGCCCTGGTGCGAAGCTTGAAGTTGTGGCTAAGGAGGATATCCCTAGCAGACCAAGAACCCGCACCTCGATCCCTGAACCCTGTTCCCCAGAATTCATTCTGGATATCATAAGGCTTAAAAACCCGACCCTTCCGAATCATGACTGGTGTAAGGTGAGCGGATACACCTTGTTGAATTCACTAGTCACTAATGACACTAACCCATGTTAACGACGACCTGGGTTTATCTGCCACTCTTACATGTTTCTCTGATTGCACGTGGCTACGATTAGATGTACGTCGATCTAATAAAACCCAGTTCAAATAACCAAAGTATTACAACTGGAAAGTCGCGAAACTGGAGGAACAAAGGGGCACTTATACGGTAGATGCGCATTAACTGTGATCAATAAGGAATCCCTTAACTCACTTGCGCAGACTAAAGGCGTGTTTCGGTCCGGATTCGAGTTTATAACCCAAAGGCTCACAAAATTTTCTCCTCCTTTAATAGAATGAAGACATACAGCCTCAGATTTCGTAGCGTTGACATGCTTTCTTGGAATATATAACGACGACTCGAATTTTTCCGTGGTGACAACCAAGCCGACGGCCTTCATCTCTGACACCCTGTGGGAAATGGAAACCGGTAACAAATCAAAAAGAAATCAGAGGATGAAGATGAGCTTTTGGGTACATTTTCAGAATCCGAGGACTCTAATAACACCATGGTGAAGGGTTCTCTGGTTGATTGTTGCAATAATGCTACGATTTCTCCAGATTAACCTCCATCACTCGAAAAAGTCCTCGGCCGCACTCATTCTGCGTCTATCCAAAGATGCAGAAGACAATGTGAATCCAAGAACCATGGATAGTAGAATGCGTGGCTCGTGGACTTGGGCTCTATACAAAAGACAAAGGTAGGATCAGAACTGGTATATTAGTGAAACGTAACCTTAATGTATTCGTACTTCCTAATCTCAGCGACCCCGACATAATCGTTGCTAGGCCGGAGACTACCAAAGGTACCTACAGGCTGGCATCGACATTTCATAGCCACAACTGTGTGGGCCCTCTCCCTTGTAATTAACTAGAAAGGGTGGGCTTGGGAACTGGAAGAAAAAAAACTGGCCTCATCATCAGATGCGACGCTAATGCTCATAACACGATATGGGGTAGTACCGACATCAACGATAGAGGTGAGTCACTTTTCGACTATATAATAAGTACTAACCTCATTGTTTGCAACATAGGCAATGAGCCCACTTTTATAACAAGAAACCGACAGGAAATGCTAGATATCACTCTGGTCTCCGACAGCATCACTCAAATGCTAACGAACTGGATGGTATGGTCTGAACACTCTTTTTCAGACCACAGGTACATTCAACCCAGCCTGAGTGATACTCATCCCAGCCAACCAGCATTCCGGAATTATTGAAAAACTGATTGATCAAAATACAGAGGAATACTGTCAGAAACGCTGTCTTCTGAACTCTCAAGTCCCCCGCGTGACACCAACTAGCTTGATATGAAAATCAAGGAATTCACCCTGGCTCTCAACCAGGTTACTGCCGCTTCTTGCCTTCTTATTCAACCTAGATTCAAGAAAAAGCCGCACTGGTGGACATCAGTACTGGGACCGCTTAGAATCATTTGCAAAAAACTGTTCAACCTAGCAAAAAGCACAAGGAAAGTAACTGACTGGGACTCATACAAAGAATCCCTCAAATTATACAAAAAAAGGACTGAGGAAGGCAAAGCGACAATCCTGGAGGTCCTTCTGTGACAAAATCACGGAAACTCTGAGTCATCGCAGCTAAGAAAAATCCCCTCTACAAATCCTATGATGCCTTTTTGAAAAAAACCAATGGCTCTTGGACAACTTCAAGTGATGAGTCACTCAACCTGTTACTGGACACCCCCTTTCCAGGTTGCTCCCTATTTGTGGCTAGTAGTAACATAAACAGGACTACTGCAACCGTGACTAAAATTCATGGTCTGATTACAAGAGACAAACTGCTCTGGGCGCTGCATAGCTTCAAACCATACAATTCTGCTGGTCCGGACGGTATAATATCTGCCGAGCTACAGAGGTCCTCAGCCATTATTCTGCCTTCGCTAGAAAATATTATGAGGAGCTGTGTAGAACTTATCCACATTCCACTGTCATGGCGAGAAGTCAATGTAGTTTTCATTCCCAAAGCCGGAAAATGTTTCTATGTTGTCCCAAAGGACCTCAAAACTATAAGTCTATCATCTTCCTTCTGAAAACTCTAGAACGACTGATTGATATCCATATACGAGCTAAAATTGATCCTAGACTTCTGTCAACGGCTCAACATGCCTACTGTAAAGGAAAGTCGGTGAAAGCGGCTCTGCATTCACTGCCTAGCCACATCGAACGATCCCTGCAATATAGAGAGTACACAATGGTTGCTTTCCAGGACATAGAGTGTGCCTTTAACAACGTCAACACATCCGCAATCACGACTGCGCTGTCAACTCTGCAGGTAGACGACTCACTTGGGGAGTTGATCAGTCTTATGCTAAACAGCAGGATAATCAACTCCAAACTGGGTGGTACGCCGCAAGGCGGTGTCCTCTCTCCCCTTCTCTGGAACTTAGTGGTTAACGAATTGCTGATATACCTGGAAGCGGGTAGTAGCAGGGTGATTTACTATGCGGATGACGTTGCTGTATCCGTTCCAGGTTATGAACTCCTTCAACTAAATCTCAACAGATTAACCCGTTGGGCAGATTGCTATGGATTGGGAGTAGACCCCATAAAGTTGATCTTGTCCTCTTTTCCAGGAAATATAAAATTCCAATAATAGACTCTCCCTCAATAAACTATACCAGATGCAACAAAATATTTAGGTTTCATTTTTGACACGAAACTAAACTGGGAACCTTACATTCAAGAGAGTGTCAAGAAAGCCACCGTGCGATAAAACTCATTGATGATACTAATATCAGTCAATCAATTGATACCCTCGAATACCGACGTAATGTCTCCTGTCTCACTTCATTTTATCGCTATTTTCAACACCAGTGCTCCATTGAAATCGCCAGTAGCATTCCACCCATTCAAACTTTCAACCGTAATACCCGTCTCGCTATGAATGCCCATCAGTATACCCTCAAGCCCACTTTCGGACGTACTCTAAAATATCGTGATTCTTTCCTAAGCCGTACAACTCGCTTATGGAATGCCCTGCCGATCTCTGTGTTTCCTGGTCGTTATAACTTACAAACATTTAAAAACAATGTACATCGGTACCTGTCTTTTCTTCCTCCCTAAATTTCCTTCGCCCGCGCTGTGTACGAACATTTTAAGGGTACAAAACCCCTTGAGCGCGCGCCGATTATAAAAAAAAGTAGCTGCGATTGCAGCTATTAGCCTTAAAACGACTACGCAGTGGATAAATAATTCATTTGGCTACGCTAATATTCTCAATACATTAGGAATCCTCAGAGAGAACATCGATTACACCATACTTGAACTTTGCTTTGACAAAGACTTCCATGAGGACAAGTCAATCCATTTCTACACAAACGGATCTAAAACCGATAGCCGAGTTGGTGGCGGTGTTTCCTTAGATAAGCTAAATCTAAGCCTCTCTTTCCCTTTCAAAGCACTGTAGCGTGTTCCAGCAGGAAATTTACTGATTGCAAAATCACTGTGTTGGCTGAAGAAAAACTTGATATCTGCAAGGATATCCGTATCTTTTTAAATAGTCAGGCCGCTATCAAATCTCTGGAGTCAGTCTCACAAAATTCTAAAACTGCCCTTGATTCCGGATCATTTCTCAGAGAGAAATGTGCCGGCGCACAGAGATATTTCAGGAATTTGGACCGACCAGCTCGCCAAAAGTGTCACCACTCTCGATCCGAATCGCTCTAAGAGTTATATTTTCCAAAATAGGAAACATCTCAGTGCTATCATAGGTGCCATACTAGAGACTGTCTTATAGGCAAGCATTCACAAAGGCTTGACGTTTTTACAAGGACTTCTGAAGACGCTGCATGGACAAAGAGTAGAAGGAGACAATCCTCCACCTACTCTGTACATGACCAGATATTTCCCAACTTCACTGAGGAACTTTCTTCTACAATGCCTTAAGCGATCTAAACAATATAGGCGTTAACTCCTTAAATTCGTTCCAAGAGTTGGAGAGTCACAGTTGCACGTGGCATCACAATGTGCCATTAGGCCTAAGTGGGTTGGTTTTTCCAACAGTCACTCTAAACTAGCCTAACCTAACCCACACTCTTAGGAGTTGGTAGAAGGCCGAAGCTCCTCTCTCACTGTTCATAAAAGGGCAAGGCCTTGGTCACACCGGATCTTCTTGAAAATAGTGTTTGTTTTTTTGTTTCATTCACGTTAAAGTGTAAACAATTGAAATACCATAAGTAAGCTCTGTCGTTTACCACCAACGCAATTGCGATGACAATGTTACAGGATATTGGAACAGTAAAAGTTAATTGTAAACGGCAGTCGTTCGACCATAGGCACCGCATTGTGATGAGCGGGGAGTATTTATAAGAGAAAACTGAGTCGGGAATGAAAATGTTAAAAATGTCACCGTAGTAGTCAGTAGTAGTTCCAATAAGAACTGCTAGTACCCGTGCAAGTCTTCACATCAAGAAACCGACAGTGGATCAATTTAAGGCTGAGGACTTTTAACTAGTTTTGCCATATTCAGCTAAAGTCGTCGGAAAATCCAGTTGAGAAAGCAACAGGTGTCCAGCTTTCAAGCTGGGAGAATATTAAGTGAATCACTCAAATCCAAAACATCATTAAAATCTAACGAAATGATTCCAAATAAAGCGGCCTGTGGAATGGTAACAACAATATATCCGCGAATTAAACCAGCAATGCAATAGCAATGCTGACACGTATCTATTTACGAGAAATATGTAATACGTATTTGCAGATGGAATTGTCTTTTCAATTGTATTTGAATAGTTAGTTAAGGACGAAGTGCTGATACCGCTGTGTTATAATCTACCTGCTCACAAGATCGGTTGAATCTGATACTTTCGTCTGTCAAAAGATGACTCCCAACCCCTTGAGTCGAGACGTAAAGTAAAGACTAATGCCCAATTCATGGATTTACGAGTACCGACCATGATTGCCAGATGGATTAACTTCAGACGAAGATACCTGGTAGGCTTCTGAATGCGCTTGATGTTAGAGAAATTCTAAATGGAGTGGCATCTTTCATAACCATATACAATTCACATCATTAAATAAACGATGAATTAAATTCCCCAAACAAACAACATCCCGACGTCATATCGTACATATGCCACGTAAACAACCATTTATCAGTGTTTATTTTGTTACACCAATACTCGTAACTATAGGAAAATTGCAGAAGACCGATACTACTCCAAAGATTTCAAATGGATCTATAAGTACCCGCAAGTATTTCCATCTTTTTTTTATTGCAGTATAGGATGGCTATTTAGAAGAAAAGTTCTCATTTTGGAAATTCCCTTTGAAAGCTTCGTTAACAAGCGCCTTACTAACGTAAATACGAACAAACGGCCTATGGTCACACCAATTCCAAATACGACTACTACACATATCAGATATCATCAAATACGAGTAGTAGCCCTATTTGATCAACTTTTGTATAACCAATGTCAATTGCGGATATCGCTGAATTGTACTAGGATACTTGTACTAAACCCTTTCGATTAAACATGAGGTCGTCAGATTTTCATCTGAATCAATGCTATGTACTCGTAGTCACACCAATAATTTCGCTCACAACCTTTTAATGGTCAGCAGAAGCCGACTCCAGTCGATGGCTAATTAAAATATAATTCGTCATTGGACGTGTCAATGCTCTGGTGGTATCGGCGAATGTACGTGGATGCCATGTACTCGTGTGCGATGTGGAGTGTTGCGAAGTCCGAAAGCAAATAGTCCTGTGACCATACGCAAACGAATAAATGAATAACAACGAAATGTAACCTCATTAATGGAAATTACTTATGAATATTAATTAAGTGAATAATGCAATGTGTTTACTTTTGAAATCGAACCACCACGACAACTGGGATGGATGTTGAATTGGCCAAGGACGAGAGGTGAGCAACGCCGCCAAATGACAGAACGAAATCGAGGGGAAGGATCGGTCAGCCGACAGAAACGACATCTGAAGAGTGAGTTTCGTGTTTTTAACGGTAATGCCCGTAGTACAGCATCTACGCTAATTAATGACTAATTATAGGTCTTTATTTTCCACTTAATATAGCATTCACAAAGCGTATCTATAGATACGAGTGTTCACGGGCTGTGTGCATTGATGTTGCGATTCCTTTTCCACTGTTTGTAACTCGTCTTTTATGTGTGTGTTTGTTTGGTTTTTTTTTTTTTTGTTTTGTTTGTTTTCTTGTGCGAATACTGAGAACTGTTCATCGCCCTTATTAGGTATCCTTGGCATTTGGCATTTATTTCCTTTGCTGCGAGGAATCACGCGGAAGTTTACTTGATGTTATTTCCTTTTCAGATCCACAAAAGGGTGTTCCTTGGTGCAGAAAAATAAAGTCAATACAAACGGTAAAACGCTGTTTATGGAAGGTGAACCAGCGGGCAAAGGCGACAGCGGGTTTTAGTACATAGAATGTAGGTTAGGATGTGGCAGAAGCGGTTACGATGGCTATGATGGTAGTTTGATTTGGTTTACGTTGAGGTACTGATGATGGTACTGGCAACTGTATCAATGCCTTGTCGAAACGGAAACAAATATAATGATCTTCTCATCTTTATTATTTCTCCGTTTGGTTTCTTTGAGTCGTCGTCAAATTTCCTTCTCCTTCTTCGGAATATTGACTTTGGGATTCTATTTCAATTTCCTTTCGCTGTTTCTACCACAGACACTGTTGTAGTTCGGTTCGCCTCTGGGGAGGAGTTAAGGTACTCTTGAAATGATGACAATAATTTTCTTCCTTTTTGTTTCCTTTCTTCTGGAGTAATGCTCATCAATTCATTATCGATTTCTGTCATCATCTGAATTGATTAGAGTTCTTGAAGAAATCCTCGAAACGTGACCACTCAAATATGGCAGCACTGATGATGAAAGCACTTAAGCAGAGTTCATTTGAAAAATGGTTTTTGTTTTTTTTTTTTTTTTTTTTCAAATACTCGCATCTTTCAAGTTTATTACTATTATCTTTAAAATTGTTAGCATGTGTAAATTAGAAGAAGAGAAAAGGAACGCTGCATACCACAAGATTTGTTGAGGCTCAAGAGACAATATTGACAGACATTGTTTTCATTTACACCATCCATAGGTACTCGTAGATACTTTTTTATGTGCTCGTATGTGGATGTATCTTGAATGTACAATACATGCTTGCCTTTCCATTTACCAGTCGTCATATATGTATTTTTGACAGGTCATGAGCTATGCCCATACTAATCTTGTGAACTTATGTGGCAAAGTCCGAATGGATCTGAGCTTCAACTAGCAAAATAAACGCCTAACCAAGTTGATAACATCGGTTCACACTGATTCATTGAAAGCCGATTACTACAATATTTTGGTGTTGTTGCCTACTTCCATTATTTATTTATTTCATATGCCTTTTTGTGTGGTTTTAAATCGGCGGTCCCTCTACAGGCTTGATTAAAATGCAAGTGATTACAAAGATTTACATTGATTTACATTGATTAAGTAGTTACAGAAATCACATCTACTCTTACTTAAAATCAACAACCAAATACAGTATCATAGAGTGCAAGTAAGCCACACTTACTTATATGATAGTTTGAGTTCCCTTTAAGCTATTGTAGAAGCGCCATTGCTGTGAAATGGATTCACCAATTTGTGCGTACTTCATACAACTAAGATTTGTTCAATATACTACCTTGATCCCGGAATGTATTCAGAAAATTTGAAATACAAGTTTATTCTTCTAAACCTATATTGTCCCCTTCAGAGTAATCCCCATCGACTGCAACACACTTATGCCAGCGCTTGATCCAATCCTCGAAACATTTTTTATATTCGGTTTTCGGTATGTCCTTCAGTGCTTCTTGCGATTTTTCCATTACTTCCTCTCGGCTGCTGAGACGCACTACTGGGAACCGTAGTGGTTTTTTTAATTCGATTGAACAGAAAGAAGTCACAGGGAGCCAAGTCAGGTGAATTCGATAGCTGTTGGATGGTATTTGTTGAGTTTTTCGTCAAAAAATTACGAATAATGATGGCACTGTGACGGTGCGCTATCATGTTGCAAAATCCACGAGTTTTCTGAACACAATTCTGGTCTCTTTCGGCGAATTGCTTTACGCAAACGTCTCATAACGCCCAAATAATACTCTATGTTAACTGTCCGGCCTTCTGGAAAAAATTCATGAGGCACTACACCGTTGTAATCCATGAAAACCGTGAGCATTGCCTTCTTTTTTGACTGAAAACGACGTGGTTTTTTTCATCTCGGCTCATTTGGTGAACGCCATTCACTTGCCTGATCTCTGGATTGCGTGTCGTACCCATAAACCCACGTCTCGTCTCCAGTAATGATCCTTTTGGTGAATGTGGGATCGGATTCAGCCTCGCAAATCATCTCATTTGCGACGTCAACACGGTCTCTTTTTTGCATGAAATTGAGGTCTCTTGGCACCAACTTTGCTGCTACACGACGGAAACCCAAATCAATAAACAAAATGTCTTGGACGGATCCATAGGCAATATTCAAGTCCTCCGCTATTTCTCTGATGGTTAATTTGCGGTTATTGACCAACATTTGTTTTACTTCGTCATCTTCGATTGACTCACGACCACTTTTGAACCCCTCGTGCCACTGGTAAATGACCGTTTTCTTTAGAGTCATCGTTGCCGAAACACTTTTCCAACATTTCCAACGTTCGCTCACCATTGAATCCGTTCGTTCAAGTTCGTTGTTGCAAATGTCAAGCTTTGACGATAAGATTTAGAGGGAATGTCAACAATAGATTTACCAACCTAACAAAAAAAAAATAGAACTCAAATCGGAACAATGGGAGTGCCACACGGTGGTGTGGTGCGGAAACTTTTTGATCAAGGTTGTACACTTTTAGTAGACAATTTTCATCTGTCCATCAAAATCCTGATTAGGACATTCAGTGCACATGAAACCCAACACGTGGTATGGTCTACGTTCTTCCGAAGAGCTTTAATGTTGCAAGCATCCTTTCAGCTATGAATGCAGAAAACGCTTACGCAAGTAAAGACGTGATACTCTTACGTTGATGAAACGTTCACTTCCAGAAAAATCACGGCTTTTTGCAGAGTTGTTGTTTTGAAATGATCAATAGTAAATTGAGAACAATGAATGAAATAAAGTAGTACCACTGCAATCATTTCCTCTCCGCGAACTTAAAGCAAATACAAAACATATTATTTCTGAGGCTGAAAAACAACAGAAACTCTCTCTCTCTCTCTCTCTCTCTCTCTCTCTCTCTCTCTCTCTCTCTCTCTCTCTCTCTCTCTCGATCTTTATCCCCCTTTTTAAACAGTTTTGTACCATACAGCTATTGTTTGTGCCAAAAGCCAGTTCTGTTTTCTTCCCATTTTTCAGCTCATTTTTCTTCTTAGCATCTTACCATTTCCAATTGTTCTCTAAACAATTCAATGAACAATGACGCTCAGTCAAGAGGCGCTGGATACTGTCTTTTGATAGTTCCAAAATTGTTCCGCATTTAGACTTATGTGACGTTGCAAATGTAAATATATATGTGTTACCGCGTCTTGAACCCACCGACTGCATATATAAATTTCCCGGATTGGATTTAACTTTCGATCCGAGATGATATTTACCGCTGATATTAGCTATTGGGGTGCATTCAAACTTACTTGCTAGAATCCAATACACCAAAAGGATACAAAGGAGGAAAAAGATATGCTTCATTAGGACTCTTAACCAGCAAATGGAAAAAATCTATTGTCCATCCCGCCCCGAATCTTTATCTTCCTCCTCCAACAGACCCACTACTCTTACGACTCTTGTTTCCAAAATCATAGAAACGCTAATAGACCGCCAGCTCACGAAATATCTAGAGATACAAAAACTTTTCAATGAGCGGCAGGATGATTGTACTGGTAACTTAATGGGATGTCTCACCGAAAAGTGGAACCATTGTCTACATCAATCTGGTGAAAGCAAGATAGTTTCACTTGATATTTTTAAGGTAAACAGAGTTTAACATCAGGCTCTTTTGTCGAAGATTGGTGCATTTGGGATCAATGAATCTCTTCTCCAGTGGATTAGAAATTGCCTTTCGAAACGTTCGATTCAAGTTGTTTTGGACGGCTTCAAGCCTGATATCCACAAAATTAATGCTGGTGTGCCTCAGGGCTCAGTTCTTTCTCTGACACTCTTTTCAATTTTCATCAACGATCTCTTGTCTGCTACCTCTAATCCAATATATTCCTTTGCTGACGACAGTACTCTCTGCTTTTCATATTCGTTCTCGGACTTACGATGTTAACAACGTAACCAATTATGAAACTATCAACAGAGTGGAATTTAATGCAAAACATACTGTCTGCTGTCGTTAAAGCAAAATTTAAGAACCCAACCATTATCCATGAATGGAGCTTGCATCGTCGAAACCGAAAAGTTTCCATTCTCGATATGTGTTTCAATGACAACTTACGTTGGAATGACCACATATTCGATGTCGCCAAAAGAGCTTGTGAAATTTCCAGGTTTCCTCAAGCCATGTAAGAAATACTCTTCCCCCTCCGGTGAGGCTTTAGTATATAAGCCGTTTATCCGCCCGAAATTGGAGTACAATTCCCACATGTCAGGTGTCTCCAATATCTCTTTGCACTTGGTAGAGGTCTGCAATAAAAGGAGTGATGCCACTGTTGTACGCTTAATTGAAACTGTTGAACACCGACGTATTGCCTTTTGCTTCACCTTGTCCCATCACTATTTTCATCACCAGTTCTCCATCAAAATCATATCTCCTCGACATTATAACTTCCAAACCTTTAAGACCAACGTACATAGGTATCTTTTCTTTATTGACTGACTTTCCTTCGTACGTGCTGTGTGTAAAAATTTTAACTAAGTGAAGAGATGACCTTTGATGAAATCACGAATTGGCTCACCGTCCTGCAGAGATAAAATAGCGAAACTGTATTTTCCTTTTTTAATCGTACCATCTTTAAAAGAAAGAATGCCAGCAGGTTTATTTAGGTTGCATCACCGAACGGAAAAGCTATCTATCTGGATTTCCGAGAGGATTGAGATAAGAAATGGACGACTTAAAACTCAACTATACGTCCAACTCTATGTATATTCAGTAAGAATGCAACATTATGAAGCCTTGGATAGGGAAAACTATGACGTAAAAGATTACCAAATAGATGAAACCGGAAAACCACAAGAGGAAACACCAGACCAACCCTTTCAAAGCTTCATTATGATATTGACATGGCTGCAGCAGTATGTTAGATGCCGAATTCTCGCGCCGGTTAGATAGATACGAGGGTTGTCTGAAAAGTTTCCGCAACGTAAAGACAGCGGCACTCGTCAATAAAAGCTAGTGAATGCTAGTTGTCCATCTTTTGACAGTTACTTACCGAAGTTTCAGTCATTTTGGAGGCGCAGTTTTTAATTGACAGTCGTTTGAGTGAGTCGTTGTGAGTGTTTTTTGTGAAAATGGAGAAAATTGAGTATCGAGCTGTTATTACGAGTAAATTCTTGTTTTTGAAAGGCAATACGCCTACGCAAATCAAAAATGAGTTGGACTCTGTATCGGGACTCTGCACCATCATTTACCACAGTGAAATTTTGGGCAGCTGTATTTAAACATGGCCGTAAGAGCTTGGGAGATGATGAACGTTTTGGACGTCCAAAAACTGCAACACTGACGATAACATTGCTAAAGTTCACCAAATGGTGTTAGACGACCGCCGAATTAAAGTGAGAGAGATAGTAGAGGTTATGAAAATGTCCAAAGAACGTGTTTGTTACATATTAAATCAGGATTTAGGCATGAGAAAGCTGTCCGCGCGTTGTGTGCCGCGTTCGCTTACGTTAGACCAAAAACGTGTTCGAATGAACATTTCCAACTCTCTGTTGGCGCAGTTTACGCGCAATAAATCCGAGTTTTGGCGTCGATTAATTACTGTAGATGAAACTTGGATGCACCATTATACGCCCGAAATAAAAACTCAGTCAAAACAGTGGACTGCAAAGGGCGAGCCGGCTCCAAAAAAAGCGAAAACTGTTTTTTCGACTGGGAAAGTGATGGCGACTGTTTTTTGGGATAGTAAAGGAGTTATCTTAATCGATTATCTTCAAAAAGGAAAAACCATTACAGGAGCATACTACACATCATTACTTGCCAAGCTGCAGGTAAAAATTGCATGAAAACGGCCACGTTTGCAGAAAAAGATAATCCTGTTTCACCAAGTCAACGCGCCGTCTCACACCTCAGTGGTTGCCATGGCGAAAATCTATGAATTACGGTTTGAACTGAAGGCGGATGATCCGCCTTATTCACCAGATCTAGCAGCAAGCAACTTCTTTTTGTTCCCTCATCTAAAAACTGCGCTCGGAGGACAGAGTACTATTTGGACGGGTTAGAGAGATGGGTGCATCGCTGGGAGAAGTGTGTACAAAAGAAAAATTTTGAGAAAAAATATTTTGTATCATTGTTTGGTCGGAAACTTTACAGACAACCGTCGTATGTAATATTTCATTGTCTTCAAAGTTGCCTACATTTGTTTGTAGCAAATCGCCAATGCAGCCGTTGACGCTGTCAGAGAGAGTGTTGCCGAAAATTCAAGTGTCCCGTATCGCCACCTATATCTGTTATTAAACATCATTGTTACCACGTCGAGGAGGATGTTGAAGCAATATCTTCACATGTTTCCACACAAAATACAGTTGACTCATTTTAGATTTTAGGAAACAGACAAACCGCGTCGCTTGACTTACGCGTCATCCGACTGACTGAAACTGGGCCGGATTTTTGTGAGCGAATTTAAATGACCGACGAGGCTTACTTCACCCTCTCAGGCTGAGTAAACAAATAAAATTGTCGCTTTCAGAGAACCGATTATCCTCACATAATTCATGAAACACCATTGCACGATGAAAAGGTAATTGTTTGGATCGGTATTTGCTCTGAAACCATCATTGAGCCATTTTTCTTTAAAGGTGGAGGAGATGGCCGATGGCAATTATTACCGGAGGATGTTGGCGCACTTTGTATCTCCGCAAATGCATGAAAAAAATCTACAAGGCTTCTGTTGCAACAGGACGGTGCGCCATGCCACACTGCGTGCAAAACAAAGAACATTTGAAAGCACACATTTTCGGAACGTGTGATGTCGGGGTTATATGGCCTGATCCATAAGATCTCCACATTTGACTCCTCCTTATTCCAACATGCCGAAGACTCTAGATGAACTCGGAAACAATATTCGAGCGGAAAGAGCCGTGATATTAGGTGAGACGTTGGCCAATGTTATGTGAAATGCCAGAAAAAGAGCCCAACTTTGTATCAGCAATGAAGGCCGTCACATAATCGATATTGTGTTCAAGAAATAGCTCTAGCTTGTACACAAAAATTCGCAACACTAGGAAATCTACATATATTAGACACTTCTATACCGAAGTATAGAAATACAGGGTACACTATCTGAATACCCTGTATTTCTAAACTTGTGCAATGTGCAGAGATGAAAGTTTATGTACGCGAGAATCAGAAGGTTATAGGGATAGGTACTCACATTTCCACTCTCACATGTAAGCCTTATTTCTTAATCTTTGAAACTACTTCTATCTACGAGGGTTGTCTGAAAAGTTCCTAAATTCCACACACCAAAGCGATCTATAAAATTCAATTCAGCATAACAATTTTTACTCGTATGTATTGTAAAAAAGTGGTCAAATAAAATGCGCGTAAGGCCTTACTTAACTTTAAACTTTGTTTTGATACAGTCAGGAAAACTTGCTAGGCAGGCAAGGTCATGAGGTTAGTTTACCAGGACTCAAACCTACGATAGAACTGCCTGCGTCCTTGCTACGGGTTTCTATTGACTATTTCGAGACACACAAGGAGTTTCGATAGGGCTTAATTAATTGCCTCATAAACTCAAAAAAGTAGCGATTCGTAAAATCGTTTGATTTAGAGGTTGAGTTTTGAAAAAAAAAAAAACAAGAACACGTCTTTTTTGCACATTCTTAAACATTGGACCTTTATAAATTCATCCTCGAGAGAAAATTTTAAAATTATGATAGCAACTGAGCTCGTCACGCCGGAGCAAATCGGACAATAGACGGTGGACAATGCCCGACTATCTTACTGCCCAAAACATTTAAAAACCATGTAACCGAATGGCATAGTAACACATTTCAAAACCTTTTCGTGTTCAGTGTTTAGTTCATGCACAGTTTAGCTTCAATCTTCAAGCTAAGTAGACGTAAGTACGCTGCTCACAATTTTTTAAACGCGTTTCATAACATGGTTGACATGGTAACTCAAGTTCTATTTAACCGATTTACATCAAATTTTGTCCCAGCCTTTAATATATAACTTTCTATCGCCCCTTCCATTTTTATATCAAAATTATGTCTTTTTCTATTTTGAAAAATTAAAAATTCGACAAAAAGAGTCGAAAGACTCGGACAACCGCCATTTTACAAAAAATACGGACATTCTTACGAATTGAGAATATTTTTTTTTAATTTTGTTTCAGACTAGCAGAAGGGTTGCAATCGTGTCAGCCAGCACACTTATTTAATTTAATTTTTGTTTTTATATTTTAAAAATATCAATAAATATGCCGCAAAAAAATGAAAGGTGAAAATACTTTGTGTTTTCTTTGTTATCGAGCTCGACAATACGCCCAAAATGTATGCTTCTAGACCTGAGTAAAGCTTTAGGATAAAGCCACTCTCTGAGCGGTTAAAACAAATCTCTCTTCTGCAGAAATTGGTTTGTTTCGTTTTGTAATTTTCGTACGAACTTTTTGAGCAGAAATAAAATGATTGCATTGTCAAAATTTATTATACAAATGGTTAAATTCGAATAACCTGATATTGGGTGAACAGCAAATCTTTATTTTTTAAACTTAAGATAATTCTGTAAATGTTAAAAATGACATTTCTACAACTAATCGCTCAAGAATTTCCGCTCAATAAATGGCCACTTGCCGCTATTTTAAGGCTTTCCAAATTTCTGTGGGGAGTCTGTCAGGCCATGTTCTCCAATTCTGACCACAAACCATAATTCAGTGGATTAAGATCTGGTCTCCCCAACGGCCAATCTTCTGCTGCTATAAAGCCAGGAAAATATTAACTCTGAGCCACTCCTGAGCGGTTTTGGCTTTGTGCGCTGGAGCAGAGTCCTGTTTTTTTTTTTTTTTTAAAGAACTTAACACTCAAGTGGGTATGAATACACTTAGCATGTACTCGTATTAAGTTATGGGATATGGCTCCGTTTTTATTTCGCTCCATGGGTGGCATCCAACATTTAATGGGGAAACTAAAGTTGATTTCTAGTTAACTACTCGTCTTACTTGATTTTCGTTAACTGAAAAAATCTTTCGGGCGAGGCTGGGATTCGATCACCGAACCTTACGATTTGTAAGCCACTTGGCCCCGGCCACCCACTAGATCCATCTATATCCATTGAAAATGGTATTTGTCAAACCCTTCACAACACCCTCTAGCACATCTTCTTTGCACAAGTTTTTACGCCTTTTTCACAGAAATGGGGGATTGTGACACCATGGTGAGAGACCCCCACCAAACCATTATGAAAGCGGGATGATGTCTACGTTGAGCCCTTGGTACAACTTTTTTCGCTTCCTTAGATGAAGTGGCATAAATTTTGTCATTTTTCCACGGTCAAAATGTTCTCATCCGTAAGCAAATTTTCCCATGGCCATTTTCCGCGTGATACTGCTAAAGTCGCCTGCATCTTTCCACCCTAATTTTTTTTAGTTGAGGAGTTAGAAGATGACCCGTGGACCGACTATAGGCTTTCATATGCAGATCATCCCGAATCAGCCTAGACATGGATCTGGTTGATAGATCCAATTCCTTGGACATGATCATCTGCTTTCTAAGGGGATTTCTCCGAATTCGTTCACGCACTGCCTTTACTACCGCATTCGTACGGACGACCACTTCTTGTCCTGTCCTCTACCCCAAACAATTCGCCGAAGCTAGAAATAGCCCGATAAACGAATATTCTCGATATTCCGAGTGGTTTCAGCAACTCGAAAATTTGGCCAGCACTCTTTCCGCACTTATTCCACGCTATTACCACGACTCGATTCTCTTTAACGTCCAACTCCATGTTTTAATAGTTTGCAAACTGAAACCAAACTGACTAGTACTCGTATTCTTCATTGATCAGTGCATGTGTTCCGAAAGAAAATTAACGGTTCTATTCCCGCAAGAGGTTTTGAACAATAAGCGCTGGAAATTGTGTAACAAAACTTATAGCAGGACTAGGAATTAGAATCATCAGAACTAATTTCGAAGCAATATTGGTTCAGTCACACCAATGCCACCTTTGAATTCGTAGATTCTTACCAAATTCAAAATTATGCTATTGCTATGTTGAGTTGACCGTTGTGTGGGGTGCAGTATTGCTTTCAAATTCTGACTGTGAGTTTACTCTGCAGGATTTTGAATGTCTGTAATTTTGTTTTTAACTTTTGACCTTTTAATATCCTCGATCTGCCACTTTTTGCTATTCTTTGCGAGCCGCTCTCGTCATCCTGTGTTGCAGTCTTCAAATATTATATAATACGAATCGAATACAAACTTGAAGAAACTAAATAAAGGATTACCATTAACTAACAACGAAAGTGACTTGTTTATGAAGTTTGACTGCGAAGCCTTACTACTTCTGCGAATCATTTGAAGTCGTCCATGTTTGACATTTATATAATTACATTCACAACGCATGGCTACATTTAAAACAGATTTAAAAACAATTATTCACTACAGACTTACGGTTTTTTCTATTATCTTGAATGTCCGAATGGAAATATCGATTAAAAATTTGCTAATAGTAGTCAATGATGGACATCATAGCATCCATAAAGGCACTAATTGAGGCTGACATGCGTTGAAGTATGATACAAGACCATTTACACATATGTAGTCAGATACACATATCACATCATCGAATAAACTTGTACGTCGCCCCAATCCGAACGTGACATTTAACCAAATGAAAGGCTTTTAAATAGAAATACGAGTAATTGATGTAAGCCATTAACTTCACTCTCAATATGCTGTACCTAGACCGTAACTACTGCAAAGGGGGTACCTCAATTCTGATGGTGACAAATAGTGTCAGTCACTTGTGCAAAATTCTACCACTGTCAATCATTTCGAAATTGGCTTCATTTGAATAAAAGGCTTTACAGCGGTTCCGCTACTAGTGGTGCTGTCTGCTTCCACTCTATTCTTGAGCACCCATCATTGTATACAAATCACTGCTTGCTAGCTTTAGATATACTACAGATGTGCAGAGTTAATTAAGAAGGACTCAAAATGCATTCTAGTGCAAAAATTAACAGGACGAAGAGTAGGAGCAGCACAAAAATCCTAAAAAAGCAAAACAAAATAAAATTTAAAAAAAAAAACAGAAACCTGCCTGCAGAATTTTATGTTCGTACTTCACAGAACACCGAAGGGTTCTTCAACATACCAAGAGAGGGTACTACACAGAAGAGAAGGCGAGAGAAAAAAGCAAGCTCACTCTGAAACGAAATAAATTTCTGTTGAGTCTCTTTAGAGCTCTTTGGGAAGATTTGTGCCATTCCAGATCATAAAACAAGAGATTTATCTCAACAGTTGGGCTTGCTTGGATAAAACTTTACCGCCCGCTCTGCTGCACGCCTTGTCCCAATGGTTCTTGTCGCTGCTATTGAGGTGAGTCCTTGTGTCTATGGTTACTTGCGCCTTTGTGACATATACACGCTTCTACTTCCCATTCCATTCCCATTACCCACACCCTACGCTGCATTGGGCAGCGTTGTACGAATATACTCGTACCATACACATACTCGCATTATATAGGTAGATAATATTCAACTTTATTTTTAACTTCTAAACTAATACAACTCCACTCAACTATCATCCGGTGTCCTAACAACCAAGACTGGTGGTGCTTAGCTTTCTTAGTGTCACACTAATATACACCTACGCAAACCTCCGTAGCCATAATGAAATCTCTATAATGATGCCAGACAAGATGGCAACAGCTTAAAGTTTTCTCCAGCACCACCTGGTTTTCGTAGTGCCGTTCGTTGTTGCCTTCGTTTCAGTTTCTTTGCTTGTAATTCTAATCGGCACAGTCAGTAGTGTTGCGCCATCACCTTTACCTTAACCAATTCTGCTACACCAGACCACACTACTCCACCAAATGGCACATATGCCATCCACCTTGCTTCGCCTAATGGAGCTCGGTGTTCTCTATTCGGTCTTCAGTGTTTGGTATTCGGTGTTCGGTGTTCGGTGTTCGGTGGTGCAGCCCATACCGAACGACATCCATTTTAGTTGTCGGGGATTACATAAAGTACTGCTGAAAAATTATAAGTAGGTGGATAGCTTCAACTCTAGCTACATCTCAACCTACATATAGCTACAGATACACCTACGAATACAGCTAAAGATACAGCTTCGCCTTTCAGGGTAAGTGTGACATTTCCTGCAATAAGAAGGTTCTTTTAATACTTTTGTAGCCATTATGTTGGTGAAAGGATTATCTGGCTGCCAGTAGGGACGGGATGACTTTTGCTAAGAGAAAATCATATCCACATAAATGGGAATGATGAAGTGAAGCTAATTTGGTTCTGTCGTTTTTCGGAAAATCTCTATCCATTTAGGGAAGACTTTTAGGGACTTAATTTTTGTGAGATGTGTTCCGTAATCCAGTCTGGGAGTTTTCAAAGTTGTTTTGTCGATGTTGCTATCGGAGTTGGCAAATCTTCTCGTTTATCATTAAAGCAAACATTGCAGGTGAAATGAGGGGCTACATTTTCGTAATTATTTCAATCCATGGTCCATGTGTAAATTGGCTTTGCGAAAGTATTCCATTACAAGTGTGTAATTTTATTAAACGAGAATGGTGCAGATTTTTTTGTTTTTTTTTTTTTGGAATTGCGTTAAATTCATGCAGAAAAACTTTTTGCATGAATACGGGCAGATTTACACACACGAATCGACGACGAGCTGGTAAATGTCCTGTCTAATTTGTTCAATAAATTGACAATTTAATACAAATTCGTTTCCACGGAAGTTTGTTATTGGATTATTGTAGTTTTTTTTTATTTTTTTTTTGTTATGAAATTAAAGGTGTACATAGTTTTTGTGTTGAAATCTTTAAACTTTACAAATAGGAGTATTAAAGTCTTTTGAGACTCCTAAACAATGTCGATTTCTTAGATTAATTTTCCAACTCACCATCTGCTTTAATACGAGTACACGCATACTCGTATGTGTAGATCCTGTATGATTGGGGCAGCATACGGACCAATAGGAGAGGAGAGGCTCTGCTAGAAGCGGTATCGTCACTTGACGCAGTACTGCAACGAGCACACATTCACCAGAAACGGCGTAGGCCCCAGAGTTGATGTAACTTTTGTTACAAGTTCCCTAGTGAGAGGATGAAGATGGAAAGTCAGTAAGGACTACACCCACCGTTACCACCAGGCCATCCTATTTGAAGTGCAAGCAAGGCGAGCAACCCAGAAGTGCCATCTAAAGGCACAACGAATGGGTTGGAAAACAAGAACACTGGACGAAAACACCTTTTTCCTGATTTTTGGAGAATCCACAATAAACCCAGGAGCAGCAAATACGATGGCTGCGGAGGTTACTAAAACCGTATCTAGAGCTTCCGACGCATCTATGGCCACCAGTATACTGGGGGAAGAAAGAGATAGCAGAGCTACGCAGCAAGTGCCATAGAGCTAGAAGACTATGCCAGCGATGCAGAGGTGCAGGTGCAATACAAAGATAGGCGTAGGGACCTTAAATTAGTCATTCGGAGAAGAAAAACAACAGCTTTAAAGAACTCTGTGAGGAAGCAGATATTAATCCCTGGGGTGCTGCCTACAGGACAGTCATGACAAAACTAAAGCGCTCTAGGGCACCCCCACCCTCATGCCCTTCGCTGATGCAAAAAATAGTATCGGGATTATTTCCACCGCAAGCATCAACAGAGTATATAGAACCACCGCAGGAACTTCTGGATGTATGCAAACGATTTAGCAATAATAAATCACCTGAATTGGACGGCATACCAAATAAGGTCCTTAAGCTAGCCGTCAAAATAAACATAGAAGCATTCGTGGAAATATATAAAAAGCGCTTAACAGAAGGGGTTTTTCCAGACCGATGGAAAGAGCATCGTCTCGTGCTGCTGCCCAAAGGGAATAAACCACCAGATGAGCCCTCGTCATACCGTCCCATATGCTTACTAGACACGATGGGTAAAATACTGGAGCGAATAATATCCAACCGACTGGAGGTGTCAATTGATGAAGCCCGAGGACCTCAAACCAGCAGTATGGATTTAGAAAGGCTCGCTCTACACTAGATGCTATTCAGATGGTAACCACGACCCTAAAAGAAGCCATTCAGGGCAGAAGATGGAGAGGAGGTACCAACAAATACGGTGCCGTATTAACGTTGGACGTGAAAAACGCGTTCAACTCTGCAAACTGGGAGCTTATAGTACTCTCTCTTAGGTCTATGATGGTGCCATGGTTTTCAATAAAAATTATGCAAAGTTACTTCGACAATCGGTTCCTAATCTATGATACCGACGATGGAGTAAGGCAGTACCACATAACAGGCGGAGTTCCACTAGGACCTCTCTTATGGAACATTATGTCCGACAGGGTTCTAAGAGTTGGAACCCCTATTGAGCCTAAAATCATAGGCTTTGCAGATGATATTGCAATCGTTGCGGCGGCGAAACACCTGGAAGAAATAGAAGACATTGGCAATGAATGTATTCGAAAAGTTAGACGGTGGATGGCAACAGTTGGGTTAGACCTGACAAAACATAAAACGGAAGCAGTTCTGGCAACCAGTCGCAAGGAAAGAGAAACAATCACCATCAGGGTGGGCGATCACGATATAACATCATAACCGGCTATCAGATACCTAGGTATGATGATCGATGCTAAGCTCACTTACAAGGAACACCTCGACAGAATGTGCGACAAAACCGCAAAGGTGAGCGCTGCCTTATCCAGAATAATGACAAACATAGGAAGACCCAGACAACAAATGAGACTAGTTCTGTCAAGGGTGGTGCAGTCAATCACAATGTACGCGACACCAATATGGGCGAAAGCACTGAAAATTAAGTCTTACGCAGGAAAGACTAACTAACATAGTCAACAGACTATGTACTCTGAGAGTTTGCTGTGCATATCGGACAGTGTCAGATGATGCTATATATGTCATTGAGGGAATGCTACCTGCAGATATACTGGCTACTGAGCTATAAAGGACCTACGATGCCAAAGTTCGGGAACCCGGAGTTTCAGTCAATGATATCAAGTTGGGAGAAAAGCAGCGCAGCACAAGTGCGTGGCAAGAGAGATGGAACCAGTCTACAAAGGGGAGATGGACCTACCGACTTATACCCGATATTCGTAAATGGGTAGAATGTAATTAGGGAGAAGTAGATTTTTACTTAAGTCAGCTCCTAAGTGGACATGGCTGCTTTCAATCATATCTATACAGGTTTGGTCTGAAGGAATTTCCCTTCTGCTTGAAACTGCAGAGCGACCAGGGAAGTTGCACAGCACATATTTTTCCAGTGCCCACACTTCAGAACAGAGCGCAGAGAACTAGAGGAGAAAATTGGAGAGATACCAACTCCTGAAAACATCGTAAACCATATGCTAACATCAAGTATGCGGGATGCGGTGAAATAGGCTGCAGCAAAAATAATGAAGGAACTTCGGCTGTTGGAAAGAGTCAGAGAGAGCACTAATGAAAATCAAACCCAGATGGCATTCCGTTGGGAGCGTTGTAGAAGAATGCAGGGTGTGGGTTAGTACGTAGGCGCATCCCCGAAATCGAGTACTTGGGGTCTGCGAATCGTGCATGCTGATAGCTCGGGCCATTAGTACTTTCCGAAGATTGCCACACCCTTGGACGCAACCAAAAAAAAGAACACCTTTTTCCTTTAAAATGACTTCATTAAAGAATTTGGTTAACTATTTCAAAAACAGCAAATTCTTGCTTTACCGAACACGAGATCTAGACTAAACACTTGGTAAGCCCGATCAAAGAATAAGTAGGCACATATTGCCAGCAGGACAAAGCCAAGTACATATTACAGTCCGTCACATTTGCATCCAGCGGATTCAGTAGACAAAGAAGCACGAAATGAATTTTTCAGCAATTAAAGGAAATTTTGTCTTTGTCACCCTTTTTTCGAAAAAAAACTTCTAAATAACGCCTTCTATTTCTCTACTCTGAGCATCAAACTTGTCGAGTTCTAGGGGCTGAGTAAGGTCAGTGAATCTCGAGAAGTTCTTCTCCCTTCTCCATTTATCTCCATCCATCCCACTCCTTTCTCCCCTGGGCAGGATCAAGGTGTCATAAGACCCATAATAAGAATCACTAAGGCTGAGGGCCCAGTATCTTTAAAAATACCTGAGCCGTGAACGGAGTATCCGGATAAAGTTATAAGTTTTGAGGACTTTAATAAACCTGAAAATTAATTTTGTACTTTTGGTAATTTCATGGTCGATATAATTTAAATAATATGTCAAATAGTCCTCATAATAATGCAAATGAATTAAGTTTTTCTTCTTTAAATTCTGATATGTTTAATTGTTTTTGCTTAGATCATACAAACAAAGTATCTAATTCTGGTCTTTCGGTAATTCACCAAAACATCCGTAGCCTTAGAAAAAACCCTGCTCCTCAGATCTCTTACCGGATCTCATCTTTCTTTCTGAAATATGAATCTTTGATGAAGAAGTTGCAAATTATTATACACCTAATTATATGTACATTTAAAGCAGCAGCATGTAATAACTCTTATAATGCTGTTATTGAGCGTTTTAATTTAAATAGTGTTGATTTGATTTCTTTAAAATGTGAGATTTCTGGTGCTCGATACTGCTTTGTCGGTGTTTATAGATTTAATTATTGTCCAGTAAATTCATTTTTGGATGAATTTTCTGGCTTTCTTGACAGAATTATGTGTAAAAATCTAATAATACTGGATAATTTTAGCATCGTCCCATCCTACCCATGTAGTTGCAGGCTCATGTTTAGACCACATATTTATTAGGTTGCATAGAAACAATTATTCTAATTTTAAGACGGCGTCTTTGACCTTAAAATAAGTGATCACAGCTTAACCACTATTCAACTTGATCTAAAGATTTCTAGATGTAAACGGTTTGAAGTCTAAAGTCAGCTTTAACTTTTGAGTTTTGCGATGAAGTTTACAGAGAACTGGATCCATCTACTGCTTTTGATTTGTTTCTGAATAAATTACAATTGCACTTGTTTCGCGCAAGTTTAAAAATTAATAAACGCAATAATTCGAAACCACTGAACCACTGATGATTAATTCTTTGATAAATAAAATCAGACTTAAAAAAAATCTTTGCAAGCGTGTGAAAAAACATCCTTACAACTCTAGGTTAAGGAGTTATTATGATAAGGTTTGTCAAGAGCTGAAAACTGAAATACCTCTTCAAAGAGATACTTTTTATAGAAATAAGCTAGCTCGCTATACTGGTAAGTCCAAAAAAGAATGGCAAGTTGTCAATGAAATTTTGAACAAAGATAAACCTAAGGAGAATTTCGTAGTCACTTCAAATAATGTGACAATATCTGATCCTATAGAAGTCACCACAGTTTTTAATGAATATTTTTCTAATATAACAAGTACTATTCGAGATTACGAAATAACTAATAGTGCTAATTGTCTTTGTAATAGCAGAACTAATGACCCTTTACAAAGACAAAGTTTTTTCTTCGATTTATTTTCACCATATGAACTACATTCTTACATTCAATCGCTTAAGTCATCTAATTCAACTTCTTGTGATCAAATTTCAAGTAGTATTTTGAAAAGAATATCTTTTTTTGTTTCTGATGTCTTATGTCATATTTTGAAGTTAAGTATTCAATAGGGTATTTTTCCTGAATCACTAAAAACGGCTGTTGTTATACCACTGCATAAAAAAGGTGATACTATGTCTTTAAATAATTACCGCCCAATATCTCTTTTACCAGTCTTTTCAAAAGTTTTCGAGAATGGAGTCAAATCAAGAATGCTGTCGTTTTTAGATAAAACGAAGTTCTTCAGTGAATCGCAGTTTGGCTTTCGAAGTGGCAAATCCACTGAAGATGCATTGTTAAACTTGTGCGGAGAGATATTTAGCAGTCTTAATATTTCTGATATCCCTGCTACTCTATATGGTGGATCATAATTATATTGCTTCAAAAACTTTATAGCGCTGGTTTTAGAAGCTTTATCCATGACTGGTTTACTTCTTATTTAACTAATCGGATTTAGAGAGTAAAGTTTCGAAATTGTTTCAGTTCAAAGATTCTCATTGGCATTGGAGTTCCACAAGGCTCTGTTTTGGGTCCTATTCTCTTTTTGATTTTTGTAAATTCTCTTTTCAGTCAAAATTTCATGGGTAAAGTCACAGCTTTTGCCGATGACACTGCTTTGTCGTATTATGGTAAGAGTTACTTCAACATCTTTTTGGATGTAAACTTTGATCTAGAAATAATGCGAAGATGGTTCAAACTTCACAAATTGATCATAAGTAACAAAACAAAGTTCATGATTTTTAATATTTTGGGTAAAATTTGTGATGATATGCCTCTACAATACCATTCATCCAATTGCAATAGATTCCGTTTGATCAACAGTTGTTCACACGAACTTGACATACCCACTTTTGATTGTCATGTCCGTTGCGCAACTGACTGCTTTGAAATTGAGCGCGTAGACAGCTTCAAGTATTTAGGTATTACCCTTGAGTATAAGCTCAGTTGGATGGAGCATTAGGCAGATTTATCTACTCAGTCAACATTGCAGTTTGCCTATCTTAAAGCTAGTTTATAATGGGTTACTTAAGTCTAAACTGCAGTATGGTATATCTTGTTGGGGTGGAACGCATTTTAATAAAATTGAGCCTTTGCTAATTAAACAGAAACATGCTGTTCGCATCTTATGCAAGGTTAACCGCCAAACTCCCAGTTTTGAATTGTTCAGGAGACTTGGATTTTTACCATTAAGGCATTTGTACATTTTTTAAGGTTTTAAAAATATTTTTCCAAAGACCTGGATATAACTCTTCAAGAGTTTATGAAAGCCGTAATCTACGTGTCAACTCTAGAAATCTCGTTCATATACCGTCAAACAATAAATCACATTTTTCTTGTTGTTTTCTGGTTACTGCACCCCGTTTATTTAACAAATTACCTGCAAGTCTTAGATATGAGCGAGTTAAATCCGTGTTTCTTAAAAAAGTTAAATGTTGGCTCTTTTCGTTAAGCTACGCTGTGATTGGTGAATTATTGAATCCACTGGTTTGATGCCTTTTTTCTTGTTGTTTTTTCCCAAGCAATTTTTCTAATTACTTTGTAATTGAATTTTTACAGAATTTTATTTTCCCTTCATTTATTTTTATTTTAACATTATTGTTTGTTTATTTTTTTAATTACGAAATGTACGTTCGCCACTTTTCACTGTCACTGTCACTGCAACAGAATGTACCCAACTATTTCAATTAAATTCTTAAAATCTGTAATATGAAATTTGTATACCTAGCTTTAAGTTTTTATTGAAATAAAGATTCATATATACATATATATACCTGGCGAGCTCCAGACTTACTAGCCCCATCTGTATACAGCAGATCTCTATACAGGTCGACCTCCCTTTCCCCGGTATCCCTTATACAATCAAAAATAAAATTCGAGACCGATACTCCTGCAATGCCGAGTAAAGGCAAACTCGTGGCAGGCCATGGTGCTGGGTGCACCTTCTAAAGGCAAACGCAACGAGCCAAACCCCAAATTCGTAAGGAGTGGCAAGACTGTGTCCAAGCCATGGTCCTTCCACGTACTCCACCCCTAGCAGCACCAAGTTTGTGGCAGGCAACGGTTTTCCTGTTGCTAAAAACCTACTCCATCAATAGAAGAATGAAAGGCTCAGCCGCGTCGGTAAGCCCCCTCCAAGATGTTCTACTTAAGACGCCGAAATGCCACACGCATTATCAAAACCCTCAGATCCATTCCATCTCAGGCCGATAGAACTGTGCACATGAGAATCAAAATAAAGTAGGCCAATAACATCCTAAAAGGTGAATTACTCACTATTCTCAAAAAGTTGAAAGACTCCTCCAAGCGCCAGAGATCGCTGGAGGAAACCATATTGGATCCCAAAAGGCTAAAAATTCGAAGTGTCAAAACCTTCCGACGTCACATTGTCAAATCTCTGAGGTCTTTTAGCGAAGTCCTAAAAGATGCAGTAGCAATCACCCCGATCGATAGAAGTGACGCCGACGGTGGCAGTTGGTCACTTTAACGCTTTCGGGCAGCTTCTTGGCCATCATACGAGAAATCCCCGGTTAATTAGTTTACTTCCGAATATTAGCAAGGTATTTGAAAAAGTGTTAAGATGGGTTGACGAAAATAATATAACTCCGGGAAATCAGTTTGGTTTTAGGGCGAGCCTTGACACTATTCATGCTGCATCGAAGCTGGTCTCCGACACATGGTACAATGGAATATATAAAAGCAAGAACCAGTGTACAGTGCCTGTCACGCTGACATTGGGAAGGCTTTCGACACCGTATGCTTAGATGTCCTGTTCTATAAGTTGACATGCCATCAAAAGATGGGCATACCGAAACCTCTGCTATATGTGATTTACAGCATACTTGTGGTGGTAACGTCTTTTCGAGCAAGGTCTTTGACATTAAAAATGGCTTACAACAAGGAGCTGTGATTTCTCCGATACTTACATAAGTAATCTAGTGATCCCTCATTCACACCATAGTGTACGTAGACGATTTAGTGGCATAAAGTTCAGATCCAAAATCGAAGTCATCAGTACTCTTCTGCAGAGTGATTTCGATCATATTAAGGCGTATTGCGACGATTGGAATTAAAATTCAATTTTCAAAAGTCGGATACGAGTACAATCTTGCTTAGAACTCCATTAAAATGGGCTTATAGGGATACCAGATGTAGCTGGCGAAATTTCGACAGCACGGACCTCCATTAGCGGTGCGGAGCGTAGTGAGATACTCGTACCTTGGTATCTGGCTCGATAAGCATTTGTATTTTGACAAACTTGTAGATGCCTGTCTCGCTGGGGTCAAGAAGGTTTTATTCCTGACAAGATGGCTGTTTCACAGCAGTCAACTTGTCTCCAGGGTGAAGGTCATATGCTATGTGACCCTAACCAGTCCAGTCATTGCTTATGGTTGTCCCATGTGGTTCAATATAGCCCCGTATCAGATGGTAAGGATTTGGATGTTTGGAAAGCAATGTCTGTCTGACCTGTCTCAGCTTGTATAGAACACCAGAGTTAGAGTACAAAAAATATTATGCCAACAAATCCCTTTACGATGGGGTTAGTCTGAATAGGATTGACAATTTCCTGGTTAAGATGATTTTATGACACGTAGCAAGGGTAATGACCAGCAACAATAGTCTGATATTTGGAGCTTATTACACGAATGAAAGTTACCAAGAGAGTTCACTTCTATCGGGCTTTATATGGTCAGATGCTTTTCTCCTTATTGGTGTTAAAGGGTTAGTAAAAATCAGGTATGGTATCCCGGTAATACAAGCGGATTGATGCCAAAAAATAGTACACCGAATTCTGGTGGCTTCAAAAAGGGGAGAATTTTGCTCGTTCTCCTAGGTCGGTATGTTACTAATACTCCCTCTGGTTGTAAGTTGGATTAAGGATAGTCAGGGGGATCTCAAGTAAAGCCCGCGTTCATTGATATGAGGTGTCGCCTCTGTTAACTGAGCTGTGCATTATGGCATTGGTTAAGTCTTGGTGGTGCACGATATTGACGAATGCCAGCCGCACTTCGGATGATGACCACAAATAGAATTAGTCGTAAGATGATAGGCCGAAAGGCAAAATTTAATAAAATTGTATTAGCCAGTAAGTTACTTAAACTGTCATTGTCAAATTAAATTTAAGCATTTTTGTCTAGAATGTAAGTTAATAATGAAAGACAATAAAAATGAATTTAAAAGTAAAAAGTTGGGTGGAGGTAATTGTGCACAATTTTTTAGGGCACAAGAATCGCAAATTTTGTTTACTCACGTATCCACATAAGTATGTAGGCCTCGTATTATTTGGTCTCATGATTATTTTTGACGCAAAATCGTCCTCTTGGTTATTGGGATTCAGGAGGGCGTAAGCGCAGGTTAGGCGCAATTCACGGTCAACCCACAACAGCTGATGGACTGCCTTCACTTTGTAAGTGAATCTCTTAAAATCTTTCAGCAAAATTCCGCACAGAGACGTGCGTAAAATCGCCAATTTCATGGCACGTCGTTTGGTCGATGTTGACGGACATCTACATCTTCGGCCACGGCGGCGATAATCTCGGCCGAACAAGAGATACAAGACCTTCCAGGGCTTGCTCGGTCCCGTGTTGTTCCAGTCTCTAAGAGTTCTACAGTTTTTCAGAAGTATAGCATTCTATTGCTTATTCGCACAAAATTCTAATTCCGTTTGCTTCACGTACTCGTATGTCACAACCGAATTGACATTCAACGTCTTTTGTAAAATTTATACCATTTTCCGATAGGGTCATACATTATGACCCACTTTCTACAATAAGAGATAAAAAACAGGAACTTCTCTTAAAATCCGTATTTTCATTCTGGCAGCCACTTAAGTAAGCTGTTTCAGGTAAACCTTTTTTTGTTTTAATTAGTAAAGTTGGGAAATAAGAATCAGATAAGCAAAACGCTGACTCAAAATTTGTGTTGACTACCTGACTTAACTCAGCGAATTTTATTGGAAATCTTTATCTCAAAATATCAATATACAGGGTGTCCCCTAATTCACTGACGATAATTTGGGAAATGATTCCTGGACATACGAGGGCGGGTCAATAATTCCGTGCATTTTTGAATTTCTGACCTCTTTACTGAAACAGCAACACTGCTCCTGTCAACAGGCAGTTGTCAGTTGACTCCTGTCAAAATTTAAACTTGCTGCGTCAGTTAGTTTGTGTTTGACAGCTATTTTTATCAGACTACTCACTAATTTGAGGAGAAAATGGAAAAAAGTGAATTTCGTGTGCTTATTAAGCATTATTTCTTGCGAAAAAAAACCATTACCGAGACCAAGGCTAAGCTTGATAAATACTATGGGGACTCTGCACCATCGATTTCAATGGTAAAAAAGTGGTTTACTGAATTTCGTTGTGGCCGTACAAGCACTGAAGATGCCGAACGTCCTGGACGCCCAGTTGAGGTCTCTACACCCGAAACAATCGAAAAAATTCACGATATGGTGTTGGCCGACCGAAGATTGAAAGTGCGAGAGATTGTGGAAGCCGTAGGGATCTCGCATGGCTCAGTGGTTTCAATTTTGAATGATCACTTGGACATGATGGGTGCCGCGTTTGCTCACAGTCGACCACAAACGCAATCGTGTAACAACTTCACAGGAAGGTTTGGCGTTGTTTAATCGCAATATGGAGGAGTTTTTGCGCCGTTTTGTAACCGTGGACGAAACATGGATCCATCACAACACACCAGAGAACAAACAACAGTCAAAACAGTGGGTTTCTAAGGGTGAATCGGCGCCAAAGAAGGCCAAGGTGGGTTTGTCAGCCAATAAAGTTATGGCGACTGTTTTTTGGGATGCACGCGGGATAATCCACATTGACTACCTTCAAAAGGGAAGAACAATCAATGGGGAATATTATGCCAACTTATTGGACCGATTCAATGACGATTTGAAAAAAAAACGACCTCATTTGGCCAAGAAAAAAGTTCTTTTCCACCAAGACAATGCAAGGGTGCACACATGTGCAGTTGCCATGGCAAAAATCCATGAATTGGGCTATGAATTGCTCCCTCATCCACCCTATTCTCCAGATTTGGCTCCGAGCGACTACTTCTTGTTCCCAAACCTGAAGAAATGGCTTGGTGGAAAAAGATTTGACTCCAAAGATGAAGTCATCTCGTCATTTTGAGGACCTCGACAAATCATTTTTTTTGGAAGGGATAAAAAAATTGGAGAAGCGTTGGACAAAGTGTATAGAGCTCAAGGGAGACTACGTTGAAAAATAAAATTATTTTTTTATCAAAAAATCTGTTTTAATCCAAAAGTCACGGAGTTATTGACCCGCCCTCGTATTCTAAGAAGAAAGTCGTTCTACAGTAAGGGTCTATCTCCAATGTTGACCTCATTTATCGAGGATTTAAGAAGAGGATTTCTTTGGTGTACCCTGACCCATGTTAACGGAAATTGCTCTGTAAGTACTAGTGGTGATAACTTCGTGTAGGATTTTATTTTTAGAAGAAATACCGACCTTTATAACGGCGTTTAAATAAAGTTGATACCTTGTTTGAGTCTTTAGATATCCAATTTCTAGGCCTGTTCCATTTTCATTGCCCATGCTAATTTTCGACTTTGAGACCACTTTTCTCCAGAAAATGCCTAATTAACATAAAGTTTTACTACTTAACAATAATAAAAAAAACAACATCAACGAGATTTTAGAAAAGCCCACAAATTTTATGATACTTGGAAAAACCTGCAGCAGTTAAAACTAATTTATAAAAAAGGGTTTTTTGCTTTAAGCTCCAAAGGCTATGAATAAAAAATGATTTTGTGTGTCCTCCTTGGTTTTGTATGCATGCTAGAGCCCGTTTTTGGATTCCACTGCGAATGTTTATTGATGCTGACTGCTGCCTCACTTTTGATGACGCTCCGAGAATAAGATCTTCCCATTCAATTAAAGTTGCTATTTCGGTTGAATAAACAAGTTCTTTCATTCTTCCCCATACAAAAAAATCCAATACTCTAAGGCCAGGAGATCTTGCGGGCCAGTGAACTGGTCCATTTCTTCCTATCCAACGGTTAACGTACTCTTCGTCGACCATAGTAGGCTGGAGCATCGTCTTGTTAAAAACATGATGAAGCTAGTGGAATGTTCTCCAATAGTTCTGGAAAATCTTTTCGCAAAAACTCCATAATTTGTAGAATTCAGTCCAGGTGGTAGTTTGAAGGGGCCGATTAACTTGTTTCCAAGTACACCTTCCCACATATTGACGTTGAATTTGTATTGAAATGATTTATATTTCATTGGATGTGGATTGTAAGCAGCCTATGTATGAAGGTTTTGAAAATTTGTGGTCCGTCTAAAGAATTCTGCTAATAAACTGGTCGTCATCAAAGCTCCGCTCCAGCAACCAAGGTAGAAAACTCAAGTGTCTTTCCCAGATCATTGGGAAGCAGTTCTTGTACAGGAGTATGGCGGTATGGATAAAGATTTTCCCAATGCAGCACGTTAGAAATTTTATGTCTGGAAACATTGAATTGCAAAGCTAAGCGTCTGATGCTGATTGATTGATGGATAAGTTGTAACATCATCCAGTTTTCTTTCATCAGCCGAAATCCTTCCTACTTGTGGAGCTTCCGCCTTCGTTCATGTATTCGAAACTGATCCCGTTTCTCGAAGCCTTCGATATGTATTTATAAATACTTTTTATTTGGAAGTCGTCGGTTCGGATAAAGTTCATTGTCGCGCACTAGTTGAACTTCCATTGCATAGCTCATAAACGTAAATTATGTCTCCGCATTCTTGGTTTGTAAATGCTGACATTTCAAACAGCGTTCCTAAGCAACTGTAACCTTAGCGTAAAAAATGAAATTGATGAAATAATTTTTCTTAGCGTTAATATCATTTTTAGTTGGTAAATTTTCCAAATAGGCCTTCATACACCAAACCTAACTATTTCTGAAGACTTATAAGGAACAGGATAAGGAAGTGAGGGTTTTGACATGTAGTCAAAAAACGAGTACGCTTTGAAAACTCTTTAATAACTATCCCATTTAAAAAAAAAATACTGGAAATCAGTAATTCTTGGAAAACCACTTTTACGAGTATTGTCAACTGTTGGTAGAAACGTTGGTAAATTCCTTTTTCATACCTGCTGCATGGGCAAGCAAATTAGAACAGGCTTAGAAATTGGATACCTAAAGACCCAAAGAAGATATCAACGTTATTTAAACCCCGTTAGAAAGGCTAGTATTTCTTCTAAAAACAAAGTCCTACACGAAGTTTCTACCATTAGTTAGTGTCCGTTAACATGGATCAGGGTACACCTAAGTAAGCCTTTTCTTAAATCCTCGACAAATGCTGTCAACATTCGAGATAGACCCTTATTGCAGAACGATTTTTTTCTTAGACAATGCCCAGGAATCATTTTCCAAATTATCGTCATCGAATTAGGGGACAAACTGTACGTGTTATAGATAAGTAGAGATCCATTGCTTCTGTCGTCCGCTTCTGATACGCTCTTAAAACCGTCTGCTGATAATTGTAATTAACCCGAAGTTACCTCAAAGCTTTCTAAGTACACGTTAAATAAATACATAGCTTAGACAGCAGATAGATTTTTTTGGCTCTACAAGTATGTAGTTTCAGTCTCATTTTGTATTAAATCACCAAAAAGAAATAGGCATTTATGTACACTGTGTAGATACGAGCACAAAACTTGAAATTGTAATGTCATGCTAAAAGAAGTAGCATTTTTAAAAATGAGGAACTCTTTGACTTAAGCCTTAAAGCTTTCGGCAGTGTTTGAGTGTTGCTCGTAGAATTTGTTTGACACTTGATTATTGTTTAGGGCTCTTACTCCTAAAAGTACAGCTGGCTAAATTAAGTGCATTCTTAACATTAAATGTTACGAGTACTATTTTCACAATATCATATTGTTCAAAACCGACAAACATTGCTTGTATGAATGGCTGTAAAGCCTATATTATAAATGTACTTCAATCATTCATTTTGTCGAAGGAGTGGTTATACATATCAGGTAAGACCACTGTAATACCGGTTATATTATTTCGTATTTACCTATGAAAAGCTAAAGGCTAGAATGTCACATGAGCAGAAAGATACAGGTAGAGATGTGTATAATCCATCATACATATCTACAAATACCTATATGTGTATTATTTTGCATGTTGACGTCTATCTGATACTGTCATTTACTGTTGGAAAATCAAAACGAAATTACAAATTTCCAGTATTTTATTATACCTTAGTTGAACTGAAGGATATGCCTCTCGTTTTCCAATTCCAAGCCCGCACTGCTGTCTACCTTCGACAACAAATACAATTTTCAATATTCAAATACTCGTAGAGAGTGTCTCATCGGCTTTCAAGAACATTGCCATAGAATTTAATAAAAACACTCAACGATGTCTAAAACTGCACAAGTATTTTACCACGAGTATACGAGTATACGAGTATATGCATACGTAGTATGTATTCTACAAGTTGTAGTAGCAGCAATAGTTCACTAGTGCCTACTCCAGCAAATATAAAACAGTAAAGAAGGGTTCACTTAGTATGAGTACACCTAACTCGTAGTGCCATTCGGGTATACGAATATGAGTACTCATATGCCAACATTCGAGTAACATATTCAATTTTCGAGTAGTGAAATGTCAAAATTGTGCCTTTCTTCTTCTAACTGAAGTGCTTCACTCGATGCCAAACGCAAAAATTTCTCTCCGTTTTACCATGTTAGCCGATGTACGCCCATATGCTTCGTGTTAAGCACCCACATCTTCGTCCTCATCCTTGTGCTCGTGCTCATATCTTCGTCATTGTTCTCATTCTTTACGAATCACAAGCAACGCTCATCAACTGGAAATTTTCAACACTGAATATTGAATGTTATGAACATCATTTGCTTATTAAGATGTCAGTAAAAAGTTGATCAACAATGGAAACGAAGCATGGATCAAATTCATCTTCCACCCAATTATCACTCATTTGTCCGCCCGGGAGTCCTTACCTACCGCTAAAGCCTTTTGCTTTCCATTTCTAACCAGTTTTTATCCCAGTAAGCAGAATTACTTACCCTGGTCGTTGTTCGTCTGTCGTCATCGGTTGTTTGTCGTGTTATCTGAATGTTGCTGCTGGTTTGTATAACTACAAATACGAGTCCTAGACCCTGGTCCTCAGTCTGTGTAGTACGAATTCACGTGTAAGAGCCAAAGCACTCTGTTTTGTTGCTGCCCGACTTGTTCGTCGGTGGCTGTGTTGCCTTCTACCCTCGAGGATTCTCCTTAGAAAGACATTTGATATGAATTAGTGTGTTTTTTACACTATCCTTTTACCCCTTAAGGATACTCTATAGTCTATACATTCGCCTGTTTGTCTGTTTAGTGTTCAGTGTTCAGAGTTCACCCGTTCGCCTGATCTCTCGTTCTTCCGTCCGCTACCACTATGGATTTAATTACGTTTAATCCATTTAGTGGTGATGTAATGGAATGGAGTGTCATTCTTCTGAGAGTGTATGTATGTGTTTGTGGTTACGATGACAATGGCTACAACAAGGAATACATACTTCACTGACGGTCCGATAGCCATAGCGATCCCTGCAAACATCTGGAGTGATGAATCTTTGTAGTTTTCGGGGCTGATGGGATGTGATTAGCTGCCGAAATGAGTTTAAATTAACGAAGTGTTAGGTTTCGTATCGAAGACATCTCGAAAGATTTTCAATTGTGGTTGTCTTAACGGATTTCCGTCGGTTCGGATGTCTTTTCGCACCAAGAGACAACAATAATTCTAAGTAGATTGATTTTTTCCTTGTAGGTACATACATATATGAATTATAGCTACATACTCGTACTATATATGATTCGATCTGTTTTTTACACACAAATATACAAATATACTACGAGTACATGTGTGCATTTATCAAGAGTTTTAATCCTTTTTCCCCGATAATTGCTTTCCAGATGAGGAAAGTCCTTTGCTAAAACAAAAATCTAAAATCTATTTGCTTTCCATTCGCCGGCGTAATCCACCTAAAGAGCTTCGGAATAATATTTATGAGAACTAAAACAATGAGGATGCAGATGAAGTGTAGCTTTATGTATCTACATACGCACACGAACATAAATATGAGTGCATATGCATATACTCGTACCTATGTACATATCTAACTTTGTGGAAATTTCATCTTCCTTTTCTTCAGTCTATAAACAAACTTTGTTATCGTACTTTTATCTTCCGCTGCATCCAGCTTCCATTATCACAAGTTCTGAAAAGGGGAATATGAACTTCTATTCAAACATTGCACATTCTTGCTCTGCATCTGGATGGATGTATATGTGTTCATGCATCTACGTACTTATGCATGTTTGTAGATGCATTTTAGGAGTAACAAAACGATATAAGGTACAAAAGCCATCGTATCCGAGAAACAAGCAATGCGACTCACAAAAAGCAGATATCATACATACATACATACGTTCGAAACTTTTTACTCAGACAAAAGGAACATCAGTCGCCACCATCCATAGATACATCCAACACATACATATTGCTATATTCGTGTAGCAGAAGCATAGGATTTTTGCGTTATCATTTGTGTGCAGTTTTACGTATGCATGTTGAGATCGACTTGCTTTAAGTTGAAAAACTCCTTAGGCAATGTGGCTAAAAGGTGAAGGACTTGGTAAAATATTGATTAAAACAACATTGAGCACTCATTATACATACACGAATACCATTTGTAACGCAACAATAAAGGCGCCAGTGGGATTCATAAGCCAAATCCCGCAGATATTTAGCTAACGCAAATCAACTGAAAGGAGTCCTTCAAAAGCGTTATAACGAAAAGCGAAATACAATACTTTATCTGCCGTGTTTGTGTGCAAGAGGGTAAGAAGCTTGCAAGTACGTTCCAATGACTAGTACGCTTATTAAACGGCAACAATACAAACGACAGTGCTCTCAGAACTTTCGTCCTGTAATCCATTCTGAAAGAGTAAAAATATTCCCTGAAGATTTATGTATCTGGCATTGTTTTATAATTCACAATGATAGATGCAAACTAACAAATTCTGTGCCATTATAGGGGTAACTTTAGAAAGCAAGCATTGAAAAGTATTCCGCAGCATTAACGCTGTGTTACAAACCCTTTCAATTCGTCTATTTGGCCATGGGTTGTGCAACCTGTCGAACTGACAATCAAATCGATATTTTTAGTTCTAAGAAGTTTGCAACTAAGATCGAACCCAGATACGAGTACTTAGGATCGTCGAAAAATGAATGGTGATCCCCTTTAACATAAAATGAGTCAATAGAACAAAATCGGTTTTGGAACCTTATATCCGTTCCACAAATCGATCACGTCAAAAGCTTGGGAGTTCTGCATAATAATACCAGCATTGTTTCATTGCGACTCAAACCAGTTAGACGTGTTTTTCTTGTTCTCCCTATTCCCCTGTTCAATTTTCAGTTATAAATCTCGTTAAATTGCATTTTCCGGTTAATAACCCCCAGTGCTCGAATTCATTATTTTTTTTTTTTGTCTACTGGCAGATTTCAGTGCAAATAAAAGCCCCTATCTACAAAAAAAAAATAAATAAAAAAAAAAATAAAAAAATAAATAAATAAAAAAAAAAATAACTCGACCTATATCTATACCCTCACTGACCTACACAACCAATTTGAATTTGTCTTGCGGAATTGCCAATTGTGTAATCGATGACAGCAATGCTGACTGGGTAGTTTGCAAGGGCATTTGTGGGAACGCCTTTCATGCCGTTTGTGTCGGGTTAAATAAAAGAAACACGGTGTTTATTAAAGAATTTTCCGATAACCTACTTTTCTTCTGTGATGAGTGTAAGAGTATCTCACTTTCACACGTACTTTTGGCAATAAAATGCCTAAGTGATTCAAATGACTCCTACCAGGACGCACTCGCCAAAAAGATTACGGATAAAATTTCGGTAATAGAAAACAGTGTTAAAAGTGTTGAAGAGTTACGTAACTCAGTGCAGAACTCAGCCGATGTAATAAAATCCAAAGTAAAGCACATGGACAAACAAATTGCTGGTCTTATCGAGTTAGACTCCGGGAGATCCAGGAATGAAGAAACTCCCTTACGTCACCTCGATAAAGTGTTGATTGACATTAAAGCTATGTGTTCTGCGCAGGTTATCTCCAACCAAAAAACCTGCGAGATGATAAACTCCCTGCGTGACGACATAGACATTCATTTTCAGTCCTCGTCACACAAACAACTCTCTCCCAAACACTGTGATCCCATGCTCGAAGTTATCTTCGATAAAGTGAACGATGTCGGCGACGAACTTACCGCGACTCGATCCCTCGTATGCGATATTGAACATCACATCGCAACAATAAACAGCAAAATCGTTGATACACAAAACTTGCCGCAGCCTTACCAGAATGTTCCCTACAATACATCACTCATGGCTGAATTAATGGAACCTGAAGTGGATTCACGCTCACCCCCACACATAAGTCATCTGCGGACGGTTCAACCCACTGATTCCTGCGAAGTTTCTTCCAACTTAACAGCAGAAAATATTTCTATGTCAGCTCCTCCAATCGCTGCCCCACGGAAGCTTATCAGTCATTTTAATTCAACTTGGACACCTTCCGAATGGCAACGTAGACTTGATAAGCTTGCTTCGAAGAATCAATTGGTCACTACGCTTCTTATCAAAGGCGCCCCCCCAAACGCTGATGTTGATTGGATCTCAAATTTCTTCGAAAAGAAATATGGCATTACCATTAGCCACTGTAATTTGCTTCCTACATCTCACCACAGAAGCAAGCGCAGCTTCAAGCTAAATCTTCCAACCAAGTACGAATGGTTATTCCACAATCCTGCCAGCAACAATTTCAATCTTGGAAAGATGCGTGTCTGCAAATGGTTGGAAAATACGCCCAAGAAGCAGGATAAAGCCAAGCAGTCCGTTATACCTAAACCAAGAAATAAGTTAGTAAATAAATCCAATTTGCCAAAACCCACCTCCTCTTCCCACAACAAACCCAGCTCCAATTGGAGTTTTAAAACAACAATTTTTCCTAATTTTAAGCCGCCCACCCAAACTCCAACTCCCCCTATTCCACCTCAAGCCAAGCCCCAACGTCAACGTGTCTCTTTCGACTTAACCCCTACAACTCAAACTCCTGCCACTCAAACTCCCACCATTCAACCCGTAACACACACGCCTTTCCCTAATTTCGACCTCAGAACTGGAGCTAAGTATCCCAATTTCATCAGTTCTCACATTTTAAACCCTATTTCAGAAAAACCAGCCGTTGCGACACCGAACTCATTAACCACTCCCTCTTCTATTGACCCCCTTTCGCCACCCACTGTTAAATTAACGCAGCAAACTAGCGATACCACCGAATGTCGCTATGCGCTCTCTAGGCTTAGAGATAAAAAGATATATGAGAATATACGTCTATATCTCGCCTATCTGCACGATAAATCCGACTCGGTGTGCTACGAGGGTAAAACAAAAACAAGCGTCATGGTTTCTATCCAGCAGGAAGGCCTCCCTACAGACGTTACCAGTCTCAGGAAACTTTATATAAAGTATCACGAGATTTTCAATACGCCCCCCCAAAAAGTTGCAGACGATCTTGCCGCTCTTCGCCAATATGTACACTCTAAAAGAGTCTCACACCTCCAACGCAGTCGCCTTGACCATGATAAATTTTTTCGACCCTAAAAAGTCATGCAAAAACCTCCCTCTCACCTTCTATTACCAGAACGTAAGAGGACTCCGTTCTAAAACCCACGCTGTTTTCCGCCAATCTCATGCTCTCCCATTTGATATCTATGCTCTGACCGAAACTAATCTTATCCCCAACATAAAAAACCAGGAGTTATTCCCTCCTTCTTTTAATGTTTTTCGGGATGATGATCGCGCACCCCCCTTGATTGAATCCCCTTGTCGAGGTGTCCTACTGGCTATTCACAACAGCTTGGA
Source organism: Volucella zonaria (assembly GCA_963966105.1). Classification (NCBI taxonomy): domain Eukaryota; kingdom Metazoa; phylum Arthropoda; class Insecta; order Diptera; family Syrphidae; genus Volucella; species Volucella zonaria. Next base: position 180,435,014 of record OZ014533.1, on the reverse strand, counting down.
CTCCTCTCTCGTTGCAAAATCATCCTCTCCTAAGCTCGACTTTGTGTCGGTTAAAATAACCCTCACTCGCAGATGCTTGTACGTTATGTGTTGTTACATTCTTCCGGCGCAACCTATCGAATCCTACCAACTTGCTATTGCAGCAATTGACAATTTGATCGACTTATCAGAATCGCTTGATGATATCATTATCTTCGGCGATTTTAATCTGCCTCAGCTGAAAAGGACTCCATCTGAAGACCTATCTTTTTTCATCGCTTCCAATCCCATTTCTACTAAGGAATGCCTATTCTTAGATCGGCTAACAGACTCTAGTCTATGCCAAGTCAGTGGCGTTTCCAACTATATGGAAAGGCAATTAGACCTTATCTTCACAACTGATCCCATCAACTCCTCAGTATCGTGTTGTCCCCTATCTCTTTCAACTATTGATAACTTTCATCCTCCATTTCTTCTCTCATTTTTCCACAACTCTCCCCTTCAGTCGCCTCCCCCCGCAGTTCTATATTCTTACAATTTTCACAAAGCTAATTTCCGTAAAATTAATACCTATCTAAGCAGTGCTTCTTTTGAGTTTACCAATCTATCTCTGATTGATGCCCTCTCCATTTTTTACAGAGAAATATTCAAATCCATATCCCTTATGAGCCTTACTCCCGCCATAAAACTTCTTCTACATCCCCTCCTTGGTATAATCGTAGACTTCGCTCTCTACGAAACAGAAGAAACAAGTTATGGACGGTATTCCTTGGCACCCACTCTTCTTCCGACTATTCAAATTATCTAGGTACATACTCGTATCTTCATTTCATTGAACTCTATAACTCTCTCTATCAGCGCTACCTGAATAGTGCGCAAACCAATCTCATAAATGACCCCAAGTCCTTTTTTCAATTTGTCAATTGCAAAAGTAAGACCGATCGCCAACTTTTTTGCTACATTTTTCAAACAATCATTTGCCAACAACTCCTTCGTACCAGATCCCTCTTACTTCAATGATCTACCAAATTTCTCTATTGGTCCCTTTCTCACTCAAAATTTCGATCCTGCAGTTATTGAAGAAAAGTTACAAAATCTTAAGGATGAATTTATACCTGGCCCAGACGGACTCCCCGCCATGTTTCTTAAGAAATGCTCTTCTAACCTGTCTCTACCCCTTTCCTACCTTTTTCGTCTATCGCTCACACAGGGTGAATTTCCCCAGATTTGGAAGACCTCTTTTATAATCCCAATACACAAAAAGGGATCTAAGCATGAAGTTACCAATTATCGTCCCATTGCTAAACTCTCTCATATACCCAAACTCTTTGAAAGCATTTTATACGAAGCGTTAAGCTTCAAATGCAAGCCTTTTATTTCACCCCGACAACATGGTTTTCTAAAAGGTAGATCAACTACCACAAATCTAGTTGAATTCGTGTCTTTTGCACTCTTAGCCTTAGAAAATGGCAAAGAAATCGATGTTATAGCAACAGATTTCACTAAAGCATTTGATAAGATATCTCATAAATTGATCCTTTTCAAATTGTCTGCTCTCGGCTTTGAGCCGCTCTTTTTAAAATGGATTTCTTCTTACCTGGTAAACCGATATTATAGTGTTCGGTTTAGATCCGCCCTTTCTGTTCCATTCCTGGCCTCATCTGGAGTTCCACAAGGCAGTCATCTTGGCCCTCTTCTCTTCATTCTTACTATCAACGATGTTGAGAGTGTCATTAAGCACTCCTCCCTCTCCCTTTACGCTGACGACACAAAATTTTTTAAATCTATTTCCTCTCCCCAGGACTCTGCCCTTCTTCAAGAAGACCTTGATCGGTTTTCAATCTGGTGCCTCAAAAACTGCCTAGAACTTAATATAGCCAAATGTCAATTTATAACCTTCTCACGTAAATACAACCCGTCTCCCCCCCGACTTTATTTTCTCCATGGTCAACCAATTCCCCTGGTTCAGTCTTTTCAAGACCTTGGCATATTATTCGACTGTGAGCTTAATTTCCGTTCACATATCGATAAGATGATCCTCAAAGCCAACTCATCACTTGGCTTTATTAAACGGTGGTCCAAGGAATTTTCCAACCCGTATGTAACCAGATCTCTCTATATTACCTTTGTTCGCCCCCTGCTTGAGTATGCCAGTCAAGCTTGGTCCCCCTTTCACCGGGTTCATGTTTCCCGAATCGAGGGTATTCAACGTCGATTCCTCCGATTTGCCCTCCGTGGCCTGCCATGGAACGACCCTTTAATCTTACCTCCCTATCAAGACCGCCTCAAACTTCTAAATATGAATTCGTTAGAAGAACGTAGGAATATTGCTGACGTTCTTTTCATTCATCGTCTTCTCTCAGGTTCCATCGACTGTGCATCCATTTTGAACTCCATTTCCTTCAATACCAACCCCCGCAATCTACGTTGTCCTCGTCTCTTCTATCTACCGGTCCACCGCACCTCTTATGGCTCCAACGAACCTATTTCCCGAATGCTCCGAAAGGTCAACTCGAACCTCTCCCTTTTTCATTTCCACCTGAGCACTCCTCGTCTCAAACAAGATCTCCTCCATCACTTCCTTGGTCACTAGCTCTTAAGTCTTTCTGTTAGTTTTTAAGTTAGATTAAGCTTGTATTAAGCCAATAAATGGGGGCCTCAGCCCCCACCAAAATTCATATGCTTGAAAGTAAACATTAGAACTGTTTAGAGCATGAACAGATAGTCGACTCCCATCCGGCATAAGAGGCGACATAAAACGCCGCACGGAGGGAAAACTTCTCTATCGCATATCCTAGATACTGTTTACTAACATTGCCATAATCCACAAAAGTAGTGATTCCTGTGCGCTGTGCTGTCTATTATGTAGAGTTACAAATGCCGTCAAATGTTGCGTCGTAGGAACGCCGAATATTGACGAAACTTGCCCCATATGTACTCCTTTTTCCGAAGTGCGCCTCCCATTCTGCCTACCAGATTTTGAAGCGTAGTTTCGCAGGATCTACCGCTTTGGTAAATATGTTGCTCCTTAAAAAAGCCTTTGGAAGCCGAGAGGAGAAGATTCAAAGGCAAACTATACGAACCGTAGAGCAAATGTCCCAAAATGCTCCGACAAGCAGAGTCTTTGAATCTTATCCCTAAAGATCGGGCTAACTGGAGAGGCTGATTAGTTAAGGTCCAGACTCCGAACTGTAGCGCTACCTAAGGAATTGGTGGTTGGGTTCTGTAGAAATATGGTAGGCACTTAGGGGTCAACTTGGCGATGTCCACTGTTTTAACTGTTTCTATACATCAGCTGTGCTTATTTCACCTCCAAGTGGTAATGGTCTATGTCTGTCCGGACTCGACTTATAAGCGCGAGTGGTGACCAGCGAACAAAAATAGCAGCACTATAAACGGAACAGGGGATTCCCCTGAAATAAAATCCCGGAATAAAGCAAATAAGGACTTATTCGGGCTGCTCCGACATATTTGGAGCTCAGACCGGTAGAGATTTCCAAAACTAAGTCATAGTCTTGAAAAAGGCGGATGAGCCCTTAGTGAAGCAATTCTAAAATAGAACTTGCCCTCCAGGTTGGGGGCATTGAAAAAAAACACACTCTTACGAAGCAATAACAAGGCTCGGATATGGTCGGACCTACCCCTGCAAACGAAATATGGACAGCGAACTTCGGATCTGCACATGGAATGTTAGGTCCCTCAATAGGCCGCGTGCAGTCGAACAATTAGCGGAGGCCCTGGACTACTGCGATACAGATGTTAATGCCATCCAAAGAATGAGATGGGATGAGCCCTCGACATTTGCTATGGCGATTGTTATCGACGGCAAAAGCAGCGCCTAGTTCGATGCTGAGTTGATGTTAGATGTAGACTTAGGCAACAAGTCTTGATTTTACCAACCCACATCCAGGCTAAATTTGCCAACACTAGCCTTATATGCATGCACATGCCACACAGAGGAAAAAAATTACGACACCAAAGATAGCTTCATGGAAAAGACCTACGAGCAGTTCCCCAGGTTTGACATTAAAATTTGCCTCGACGATTTTAATACAAAACTAGGAAGAGGGAGCTTATTTGGTAGAACTATCGCATAACGGATTCAGGCTAATCGACTTTGAGATGAGGCGAAACATTGTCGCGATGCCCCATTATCTCTTGGAGATAAATCAACCGTCAAGTAGTTTGACCACATTGCGATCAACGCAAGGCACTCCAGTATAATGGATGTCCGAATGTTCCGAGGGGCAAGATCGACTCGGGCCATTACCTTGTCGTAGCTCAGGTATAGCTGCGGATATCACGATCATCGCAAATTCAAGCTAATACTGTGAGAAAGTTTAACGTCGGACGGCTACAATCGCAAGAGATTCCTAAATCCTTTTCCGATCGAGCCTCCTTTCATCTCTTAAGAAATTGTATGCCATCAAATATCGAAGACCAGTGGCAACATTGTCAAAAAACAATCAGAGATGCCGCCTCTGATGTGTTGGGTTTCAATCGACTACCACAACGAAACTCTTGGTTGGACGACGAGTGCAAGCACATGTAACTAAGCAAGATGCATACAAAGCGGCATCTTCTTCTCGGGAAGAAACAGAAGGAGCATCAGAAGAGCACTGTTGAGGAAATTTAAAGATGCTACTACAGGAATGAAATCCAGAAGTTTTACCAAAATGTAAAAAAAACATGCCGCGGACACAATCCCCAAACCGAAGCCTATAAAGACGAACAAGGGAACATAGTACTAGACACGCAGTTGATGTTGAGGATTTGGAAAGAGCATTTCCGTAGACTGTATAACCACGATGACGAACCAAATACCCCTGTCAGGCAGAATGAACCTTTCAACCTGGACGGTGTGGACAAATAATTCCGTCCACCCGACTTGGATGAAGTGAAGATAGTCATATCTAAGCCCAACAAAGCTGCTAAAGCGGATGGACTGACTTCCGAACTCTTCAAAACGGTAGGCTATGACTTATTAAAGAACATACACCAACTCATCTGTAAAATATGGTTGGACGAAAGAATGTGCGATGATTGGAACCTCAGAATTGTTTCTCCGAACCTCAAGAAAGAAGGCCCTCTCAACTGCGCAAACTACAGAGGCATCAGTCTTCTTAACATCGCATGCAAGTTCCTATCAGCTGTATTGCGTGAACGCCTCAACCCGTTCGTCATCAATCTGATTGATCCATATCAGTGTGGCTTAAGGCCGGGAAAGTCCACCATCGGCAGATCTTGGAAAAAACCCGTAAACTCCAAATCGATACACACCACCTATTCAAAGATTTTAAGCCCACGTATGAGAGAATCAGATGAGTCGAGCTATACGGAGCAATATCTAATTTTGGCATTCGTTTGCGTAGGATGACGATGGAGAATGCACGCTGCTCCTTCAAGGTCGGTAAGGAACTCTCCGAGACTTTTGATTTCAAAAAAACGTTTAGATAAGGCAACGCAATGGCATGCTGTTTCTTTAACATCAATACATACCCGTATATATAAAAATGAATCGTGGTTTGTTCGAATGCTTAAAACTTGCAAAACGACTGGACCAAATTGGATACTTCATTCTGTGGGTTTGTTTGTAATTACTACACGAAGGTTTAGTAAAAAATAAAAGTCGGAAAATTCTTAACAGGTGGCGCAGTAGGCTCACATTTCCTTTTTCAGTTCAATTCAATTGCAATTCAAAATCAAATTCCGGGGAGAATTGCGTCATTCCGTTTGACAGCTCAGCATATTGTTGGGTCTTTCTGAATATAACTTTTATCATTTTTCATTAATTTTTCGAGTCAAATCTGCGGATCATCAATTTCTCAGTGATATCATTGATATTTCGATTACAAAAAAGGTGAGTTCATTGTTTTTGTTTGTCGGCGAAAACCAAAGCCCATTTCCATTGGAATAGATCAGTAATAGATTTGTTTTGCTTTTCCAGTCGATTTTCAAATTTCAATTGCATCTTTTTCGTTCGTTGACTTTCTTCACTTTGGCTATTTCAGAGGCAAGTTATTGATTACTGAAAACTTTATACAAAGTGAGGACAATTTACAATTCGATATTTGTTACGATGCCAAGAAGAGGTCACGGTAACATTGGCCGGCGTTATCAGAATGCAACGCGACACCTAAATGTCGCAGCACGTCGAACGGAAGAGGAACGTGCTATTGAAAGGGAATTAGCTCGAATTAGAATGATTGAAAATCGTGCACGATAGTCAGAAGAGATCAAGAAAGCTTACAATAAACAGCAGCGATTGAGAAGAAGAGATTTTCATGCTCGGCGAAGTGATGATGCTAGATCACAACGTACGACTATTAAACGACAACGTCGACAACAACAAATTTTTCCGGTGAACATTGAACGTGCAGCCTTTCAATATGACCGAAACATTCAATACAGTCCGCACGCATCAGTTTAATTCGGCCAAATGTCTGTCGTTTGACAGCATTGCAATGCAGTTAAATTTGAGAAAGAACAGCCTAGATTGTGTTGCGCGAACGGTAACATGAAATTGCCAGAGTTGCTTCCACCACCAGAGCCATTGTGCACGCTGCTTTACGATGAGTCTCCCAATTCTAACCATTTCTTGCAACACATCAAGATGTACAACGATTGTTTTCAAATGACGTCGTTTGGTGGTGAAGTTGTAAATGAACGAAATTACAATCAAACATCAGCGGCGACACCAACACTAACACCATAAAATACACTAACACACCAAACACAATACACGATACATCACGATATCTTGCTATCTCGCCTTAGCAAGAAATTACAGAATTTGCCTCCATCTATACAGATTCACGGGCAAATTTTTCATCTTGCTGGATCGCTCTTGCCGCATACAAATATCTTCAAATATATTTTCTTGGAGATTCACATGATGAAGTAAATCGGCGTTATGCTATCTTTAAAGAAAGAGAAATAGTCCAGCAATTGCAGCAAATGTTGCATGAACACAGTGAGCTTATCAAACTGTTTACGACTTCGTTGGAACAAATGCCATCCGATGATCGGACAAAAGCGGACAAACGACCAGCAGGAACTCATGAACGTCAATACAATGCACCTACAGTTCGTGAAATATCAATTGTTGTTGTTGGTGAAAATTTGGAATCGCGTGATACTCGTATGATGACTAAAATCAATGCCGAACTGGAAACGCATTAGAGCAAATAAGTGAGACACATCGATTGTATGACGCACTGCAATATCCGCTGATCTTCTGATGTGGTGAAGATGGATATCACTTGAGATTCGGTAAACCAACTCTGAATTTTTACTTCACAGCTGTGCTTAGTAATGTCGGTGTTTGTGTTTGGCTTTCTTTATAATGACTCAGGAATTTGGAGTGGATATTGCCAATATACGCTGGCTAAAAAGTAACCACTTTTCTGCGTACGTCCACGTCTGTAAATATAGACCAGCTGTTTTGACACTTAGTGAAACACAAGTAGATCCCCGCCCACACCTCTCAGATCACTCTGATCTGAAACTACCTGGCTACGAACTAGTGCCATTATTTTTCTCTCACCGCGGTCTCGCAATTTACGTGCGTAGTGACGTAGCATACCAAACTCCACCACTATGTAGTCCATGTCCCAATCCAAAATTCAATTTCATGTAGTTAAAATTCCATCTCGTAAAGCAAATTATCCACTACTGCTTTATTTACAGAAGCCCCAAACTGGACAGCAACCCGACCTTTAACGAGTTTGATGCGCTGTCTAACTCTATTCAAAGAATTGTATCCCTGTATCCCCATATTGAAATCGTCATTTCAATATATGTACACAATTCTGGTTGGCTTCGACATTCTGGACAGACAACACACTAAGGACGGTGTGTTGAGATCTTCGCTGCGGAAAACAATTTAACGCAGCTTGTGAATGAGCCCACACGAGTACCAGACGTTAATAGTCATACCGCTAACACCCTGGACTTGTTTTCAACTTCACACCCTGATAAGTACATCGTTGATGTGCTCTCCCCTCTAGGCTCGTCGGACCATTGTGTCATATCAGCTAACTTCTCGTACACCGACCACACAGTTAGAGAAAAGATTCCAAAAAGAACTGTATAGCCATACGAGAAAGCCGACTGGAGCGGTCTTAACAGCTTCTTTAGGAATTTTAACTGGTCGTTATGTTTCCTCGATAACGACGTGGATGCCGCTGCTGATATGATCACAGACACCATTCTCTTTGGAATGAGAAACTTTATCTCTTATCGGATGAAGAGTATCAAACCAAAAGGAAAGGCATGGTACGACTCGAGCTGTAAAGAGGTTGTCAGGGTTAGGGAAATGTTTTTTCGGTCCTTCAAGACCAGCCCAGCTAAGGAGAATCGAAAAAAATTCAAACGAGCCAGAAATGACTGCAACGTCTTTCTCAAGCATGTGAAATTCCAATACGACCAAAAACTGAGCCAAAAAATACTACAATGTCCCAAAGGTAGTAGAAATTTTTGATCGTTCGTAAAAAATATTAGAAATTCTGCCTCATCCTCCATCCCAACGCTCATTTACAATGATATTCCAGCTGTCAGCTCTTTGGACAAGGTCAATCTGCTTGCTGCACACTTTGCGGCTAGCTCAACACTCGCAGATTGTTCTTTGTCCCCGCCTACATTTGAGTGCGTCGAATCTACAATGCGACGAATCCAATTTCGCACTCGTTTAGCTGCAAGAGTTCTTAAAGGTCTTAACATTCACAAATGCCCTAGTCCAAATGGTATATCTCCCTTCCTTCTGAAGAGTTGTTCTTCCTCGCTGGCAAAACCATTGCGTAAGCTTTTTCATCAATCCTACTCTTTAGGACTCTTTCTGAAAAGATGAAAAACAGCATTTGTCCAGCCCGTCCCTAAAAAAGGCGAATCTTCCTCTCTCTCCTCCTACAGACCCATTGCACTTACGTTCCTACTTTTCAAGTCATGGAAACGCTGATAAACCGTCAGCTCATGAAATATCTCGAAACACGAAAACTTCTTAATGACCGGCAGTACGGTTTTCGTAGCCACAGGTCCACTGGTGATCTGATGGCATATCTCACCGAAAAGTGGAACCAAAGCGTACATCAATCTGGTGAAAGCAAGATAGTTACATTTGACAGAGTTTGGCATCAGGTTCTTTTGTCAAAAATGCGTGCTTTTGGGATCGACGACTCTCTTCTTCACTGGATTAGAAATTATATTTCGGAACGTTCAATTCAAGTTGTCATGGACGGTTTCAAATCAGACATTCACAAAATAAATGCTGGTGTGCCCCAGGGCTTCGTTCCGTCTCCGACACTCTTTTTAATTTTCATCAACGATCTCTTGTCTGCTACCTCTAATCCAATATACTCCTTTGCTGACGACAGTACTCTCTGCTTTTCATATTCGTTCCCGGACTCACGTCCCTGCTCTTTGGCTGTAGAACGGGAACGCCAGCTTATGTTAAGCTCATTAAATTCTGATATTAACAGCATAACATAACCACTAACAGAGTAGAATTTAATGCTTCCAAAACACAATGCTGCCTGCTGTCGTTAAAGCGAAATTTAAACACCCAGCCATTATCCATGGATGGCACTTGCATCGTCGAAACCGATAAACTTTCCATTCTCGGTATGTGTGTCAATGAAAACTTACCTTGGTATGATCACATATTCGGTGTCCATTGAAATCGCCAGTAGCATTCCGCCCATTCAAACTTCCAACCGAAACACCCGCCTCGCTATGAATGCCCATCAGTATACCCTCAAGCCCATTTTCGGACGTACTCTAAAATATCGTGATTCTTTCCTAAGCCGTACAACTCGCTTATGGAATGCCCTTCCGATCTCTGTGTTTCCTGGTCATTATAACTTACAAACATTTACGAACAATGTACTTCGGTACCAGTCCTTCCTTTCTCCCTAAATTTCCTTCGCCCGCACTGTGTACAAATATTTTAGGGGTACAGAAAAAACTTGAGCGCACGCTGATTATCGAAAAAAAAAGTTTATCATGTGGGATGAGTGCACGATTGCGCACAAATGATCATTAGAAGCACTCGATCGAACATTGATAGATTTGCGCAACAACAATCGTCGCTTTGGTGGCGTGATGTTACTGTTGGCGGGCGACTTTCGACAAACACTTCCCGTGATCCCGAAATCAACAGCGGCGGATGAATTAAACGCTTCTTTTTTTATAATTTACGCGCGCCTAAGAGGTTATGATACCCTTTTAATGTTGCCTTGGCGCGGGCGGAAAGATAGAAGGAGGAGAAAGGAAAGCATTGTTGTGATGTAGTGGTTTGAAACTCAGGTGTGTTTGGTTTCGATATTGGCTCTCCAGGGGTGGGAGTCCGAATAGGACGGAGAGATTTTCTTCACTCGGAATGATTCAGGTTGTGAATTTTAACGGTTGTTTTGTGCTTGAAAAACCTACAACAGCTAAGTCTACATGGCATGCCTTCACACGCAGATTTTTCTGACTGAGTTCCAATTACACAAATGAAAACTTTGTCGTGGCTAGGAATCGATGACCGTCCGTGTGAGAAGCGATTGGTAGTACCACTACACCACGGCCACCACGCATGCCTCAAGTCATCGTATTTGTGGCGATACGTGAAAACAATTCCATTGAGTATGAATGTTATGCGAGTGTTCCTGCAACAGGATAGAACCGCAGAAGTTTCTCCAAAGAACTGCTGAGATGGATAAATTCCGGTAGATACTTCGATTCCACCTGCCATTTGTCAACTCACTTCAACGAAAGATGAACTCATGACTAATATAATGGTCAAAATTATCCTAACTACGATTGGTTTAGCTCACGCGCAATTTTAGCAGTGAAAAAATAACTTGGATTCCGGGAGAATTGCGTTCATACAAGTCGATCGCGTTGAAAACAAAGGCGAAGTCGTCAATTATCCAGTGGAGTTCCTAAACTCTTTGGATTTGCCTGGCATGCCGCTTCATCATTTGCGTCTTAAAGTTGGATCTTCATGCCCCGAAACTGTGCAATGGAACCCGACTGATTGCGATGAAGCTAATAGTGCCAAGGCTTTTGAAAGGGCCGTCCAAGGGAGAAGAATGTCTAATTCCGCGAATTCCCTTGACTCCAACCAATTTGCCGTTCCAGTTCAAAGGCATTCAGCTCTCAGTGAAACTTGCATTTGCGATGACCATAAACATGCCGCAAAGGCAGTCGCTGGAAGTGTGCGGCGTAAATCTGAAAATTTCATGAATTCACACGGCCAGCAATAATTGGCGTGTTCGCGAGTAGGGAAACCATCCTCACTCTTCATTACTTTCTTAACGGGCAAAAAGCTAAATCAACGGCAAACATTGGTCCTTCGAGCCGGATTTGAAAAGTAAATTTTAATCTTAAAGTTAAATAAAGTGAATACATACCATATGCACGTAATTGAGCAAATTCGTTTTTTACATAATTATGTACCAAGTTCAAAAGACATTTAATTTGAATTTCAATTGTAAAAAATAGACAGCTTTTATTCGGATTTGTGGACTTGAATAATTAAACAACACATAAAAGACATACATATTCAACAAAGGATTGTGCAAATCGGGAATATCGCACCACGTAATTCTACACACAATCATCTTAACACTCTACACTCAAGATTCGACCAAGTAAGTCTTTATATTTCTAATATAATATACTTGGAAGCAACTTTAAATTGCCTTAAATTTAATGCTACATACATAAGTATATATACTATATACTTCAAAGCAATTGAATGTAAATTAATAAAATTTAAAAGATAATTCATCATATACATATACTCGTATAGCATATACTCGTAGATTACAAATGGTCTCAAATCTAATTGAAATTATTTATGCTTAACTAAATTCTTAATCCTACATTTTAATATATTTGTATAAGCATACATAAACCTAATACTTATACCCGTATATAGAACATTCAATAAATTTTTACATTAAATACCTCAATACATATTCATACATGTCCTTTGGAGAGCTGCAAAAGGCACTAAGGACTGAAACGAATAAAATTTGGAAACTTCAAAGTAAAAAAAAATTTACGAGTATTTTCATAATTCATGTACATTTTTTTTTATTTGCTTTAAAACTCTGTTTTTATTAAATTCATTCACAAATACAAAAAATAAAAAAATTATTTGGGTTCCCATTCTTTCCTCAATTTTTTTCGAATGTCTTTCATAAGGTTGGTGACAGTTACATCCGTGATCTTTTTGGAGATTCTTTTCCATTTAGCACTAAAATCTTTTACGTCCTTTGCACACTGCTCACTTTTCCTCAATTTAGCTTTGACCAAAGCCCAATACCTTTCAATGGGACGGGACTGTGGAACATTGGGTGGGTTCATGTCTTTTGGGACAAAGTCGACATTTTTAGCAAGAAGAGAGCTCAACGTCGCATGAGCATAGTGAGCTGAAGCTAAATCTGACCAAAATAATGTTGAAAACTCGTGTTTGTTTAAGAACGGAATCAACCGTTTTTTTAGGCACTCGTTAATGTACACTTCTCCGTTAATTGTTCCCGTTGTAATAAACGATGAGCTTCTGTGTCCAAATTGGCAAATGGCCTGCCAAACGAGATATTTTGACCCGAATTTTTCCATCCCAATTGATGTTGTTGATTGCGGAAGAATCTCAGCTTCAAACGAGTTGTTGTAAAACTGCGCACCTGGAAGAGTAGTAAAGTCGGCTTTGACATAAGTTTCGTCATCCAAAACCAAGCACGCTTTCTTGTTGCGGATCAACTCGTATAGCTTTCGGGATCGTGTTTTTATGACTTTTTTTGCTTTTCAGTAACCTTTGGTATTTTTTGTTTTTTTCGGGTTTTAAGACCGTTACGTTTTTTGGATCTTTGTACCATTGTTTGGTTGGTATTATTGGGTCTACAAGTAAGTTTCCAGCGTTTGTCAGAGATGGTGCCACCAGTGGATCCCGGGCAGAAATGTCAGACCCCATGTGTTTTATTTGTAGATTTTGTATCTGTCAACAACTTTGCAGCGTTATATTTGAGCAGTTCTATCGGTGTCGTACATTTTATCGAGCAAAATCATGGCAAGTTTCCAGCCAAATAAACGTTATTTGCGGGAAGCGCTGCTTTTATTCTTTAATTTAAAGAAAAGTGCGGCTGAGGCCTATCGTTTGCTTTCGAAAACTTATGGGGCGGAATGTATTGGTGAATCGACGTGCCGCGAGTGGTTCAAACGGTTCAAAAGTGGTGATTTTGGAGTTGAAGACAAAGATCGCCCCGGAAAGCCGAAAAGTTTTGAAGACGAAGAATTGGACGCTTTACTGGATGAAGATCCGTGTCAGATTCAAGAAGAACTTGCTGCATCATTGGGCGTCACGCAACAAGCCGTTTCCCTGCGCCTAAAACCACTGGGATTCACTCAAAAGGTTGGAAACTGGGTGCCGTACGAATTGAAGCCAAGAGACGTCGAACGGCGATTTTTCATGTTTTTGCATCGTATTGTCACTGGTGATGAGAAATGGTTTATTATGATAATCCTAAACGCAGAAAATCGTATAAAAAGCCCGGCGAGCCTGCCCAATCGACGCCGAAACGAAATATTCACGTGAATAAAAGGGTGTCGTATACTACGAACTGCTTCCGAGTGGTGAAACCATCAAAGGACCATTATATCGAACCCAACTAATTCGTTTGAAGCTGGCATTAAAAGAATAACGGCCAGAATATGAGACCAGGCATGAGTCCGTCATTTTTCATCACGACAACGCTCGGCCACATGTTGCGGTTTCGGTGAAAAACTATTTGGAAAATTGTGGATGGGAAATTCTGCCTCACCCGCCTTACAGTCCAGACTTGGCGCCATCTGACTACCACTTGTTTCGTTCGATGCAGAACGCTCTTACAGGAATACGCTTCAGCTCAGTAGAGGAAATCAAAAATTGGTTCGATACGATCTTGGGCTCGAAAGACGAGAAATTTTTTTGGTCCGGAATTCATAAATTGCCAGAAAGATGGGGGAAAGTTGTAGCTTCCGATGGACGATACTTTGAATAAAGCTTTGTAACTATGTTTTCATAATAAAATTTCAAATTTTGGAAAAAAAAACGCTGGAAACTTACTTGTAGACCCAATACATTTCCGAGCAACATCTCTGGATGACATAGTCTGGTTTTTTACGATGGTACCCACTATTTTCCTGTCCAAATTTGTATCATGTGCTCCACTTTTAACTCCCCTTTTCTGTTTTCACTTAACTGTCAACGTCTACAAATATCGTTTAATAACAGAATCCACTGTACTGCGTGCTATGTTTAAATTTTTTGCGATGAAATGGTTTGGACACCAAGTATTTTCGAGCCATTTGTCGATGATCTTTTTGCGGCGTTCCTCTTGACTCATATTTTATAAATATTTTAAACCGCACCGAACTAAAATCAATAACAAACTGAAACTAGAGAATATATAGGCTAATTTGGGTCCAAAATGGGATTGCAATTTTTACGCATTGGAAGTATAGCCCGTATTAAAATTTACAGATTTTATTCGTTTCAGTCCTTATTTGCTCAGGTTATTCGCGATTTTTCAAATTTTAGGAAGACGGGTGAATCGCGCCGTACATCAAATTATTTATCCACCCGTCTATCCATCGTTGATGATAATTTGGCAACAGCAAGGCGATACCATGAGGATTTAACAAAGCAAGAATTAATGAAGGTCTATGAACAACTCTTAGAAACTCACCTGGACTATCGCTGCGAGCTTTTGGACGCCATCGACAAGTGTGCCTCAACTGCAAAGGCGCCTTTAGACACTTTCAACACAACTTCAGCTGCAGCTGGTACTGGTAGGGATCTTCGCCTTCCAGAAATAAATATTCCAACGTAATTCGGATGCTATACGAAATGGCGCTCATTTTATGACACATATATTCACATCATTAATTCATACAAATACTCACCTGAGCGACTTTCAGAAACTACACCATTTAACATCCTCAATTAGCGGTTATGCAGAACGTCTCATACAGCATTTTGGTCTCGAAGCTGAAAATTATGTCTAGGCATGGGACTTGTTGAAAGCGAGATATGACCATAAACGCGTTCTAGTCAATGCCCAGTTAAATCTTTTTTTTCAGTCAACCATCATTAACGAAGGAGTTCACCAATGGGTGAACTGAACAAGAATGCTTTCACGCATTAGAAAATCTAGGAGTCCCAATAAACCACTAGGACGTTATTCTAGTCTATACCGTGTGTCATCACGAAAGGCACGCCTTAAGAAAATGCAGAAAATTTCTTCGGTTGGGCACAACACACAAGTGACAAACCGTGCGCCGAGTGAAAGTGTGTGAGAACTGTCTCGCGTACAGCCACCCAACTAGAGATTGTCCAAGCTCGAAGAATTGCTATTTTTGCCAGCATTTAAAACAAAATTTACAAAATCAAACAAGTCAAGTATGTTCTCAAATACTTACCGAAACTTTCAATCCAACCGGCACCACAAGTAAGCAAACACAGTTGAATGCAGGAGCCTCAGAGTTCGTTTGTAGACCCATCGACTAGCCGCACACATCGCATTCGCGGAACACCTTTTTTGCAACACAACAACGGGAGAGCCAAATCTTGTTAGCAACAGCCATAGCCAAGGTAGTCTCAGCTGATGGCAGGTGCCATGATCTCCGTGCACTTGTTGATCCAGGTTTTGAGGCAACTTTCATAACTGAATCAGCAGCACAGTTACTACGATTACCAAGGCGTAGAACGTCCGTCCAAATCTCCGGGTTAGGAAAGGTCAGGAGTGGTACAAGCAAATATTATGTCTACGTAACGTTTCGATCTAAATATTCGACATTTGAAAGCGCCACTAAAGCCTTTATTTTTAAGTCACTGACTGGCCTTCTCCCGGCCCAGCGAGTGATGGTCGACGAATTAAATCATATGAAAGACCTTCTTTTAGCAAATCCCGCATTCTTCAATACAGCTAAAATCGATATACTTCTGGGAAGGAAAGTGTACTCCGACATTATTCTACCGGATATCATTAGAAGTGGATGGATTGTGTTCGGGAAAATTCCAGATGGGACCACACAACTCCTTAAAAGCTTCGCTCTACAGCTTGGTTTGGGCACTGAGATGCGTAGATTCTGGGTGGTTGAAGAAGCTCCGTTTAAAATGATGGTTTCGGAAGAAGACAATGCTTGTGAACAGCACTTCCGAGCCAACACAACCAGACTAACAAATGGATGGTATCAAGTGTCCTTACCCTTCAAAGATGGAGTACGACCAGCGTTAGGTTCAAGCAGGGAAGTTCCTTTACGACGCTTTACGCAATTAGAACGTCCTTTTCAGAAGGATCCGAAGCTAAAGGTAGGGTATAAAAGGTGTATGTTAGAATGGATCACATGGAGAAGGTAGATTTATTTAACGACACTTACCTTACAGCACCTTTTAATTAAAGACTCAAGTTCCACCACAAAACTGAGAGTTGTGTTTGACGCAGCGTCTAAGACTTCGGGCGGCACGTCCTTAAACGAGCACTTGATGGTTGGTCCTAAGTCACAAAAAAGCATTATTGATCGTAAAGATGTATCGACAAATTTTAGTAGCAACGGCAGATAGCAATTACCAACTCATCTTTTGGCGGGATAGTGAACAGCAGCGACTGAGAGCATACAGGCTCAAAACAGTGACCTTTGGCACAGCATGCGCACCGTATTTAGCCATACGAGTGGTTAACAAGATGGCAGACAACAAAAGCATTCTTCGCTGGAAAAGGCACTCATTCCATATCACACAAAACACCCAATCATTCCCAAACCGAAACATGCATTCACAAATTTAATCATACGGCATGCACACGATCAAACTTACCATGGAGGTCTCCAACGAACAATGGCCTACATCCGTTCTAAATGCTGGATACTCAACATGAAGAGGAGCGTAAAAAAGCATATTCATCGCTGTGTCATATGTTTCCGGTTTAAAGTCAAACCGATGCAGCAAATCATGGGAAACTTACCAGCATCGCGAGTTCGGATGGCTATACCATTCAGCACCACCGGCGTCGACTATGCAGGACCAGTTGAAGTGAAGACGTGGAACGGACAAAAAGCCAAATCAACGGCGAACACAATCATTGTTCTATTTTTTTTTGGATTTCAATAAAACGAAAAGAATTCAATGGAATGAATACTTTATTTTATTATATTTTCTTCATATATTGGACGGGATGGTGTTTGTCGGGTCAGCTCGTCAATCTTAAAAGAATAGTGCCGAACTCACGCGCCAACACAAGAGGCACAATCTTTCAAAAGTCCGTCCAATTACCCGCATACACTGATGATATTGAGATAATCGGAAGAAAGCAGCGTGGTGTCAGTGGCGCTTTTGCGGTTATTGAGACGGAAACGGCAAGATCATGTATATGTACACTGTCAAATCGACGTCTCGGACAGAACCCTCGTCGGATATAACATTGAGATAGTTAAGGACTTTGTGTACCTAGGCTCCGTTATCATTTCGGAAAAAGTCACCAGCTTGAGATCAAACGAAGAACAACTCTTGCCAATTGCTGCTTGTTTGGGCTAAGAAGGTGATTGACTAGCAAAGCTCTCTCTCGAACAACAAAAGCGACCCTATATAAGACCTTAATAATCCCAGTCCTGCTCTAGGCGGTAGAGGTATGGACTTTATGGATGAGGAGGGTGCTATTGACTACTTTAAGAGGAAAATTATTCGGGTGATCTTCGGTCCCGTTCAGTGAAGGAGGAGATAAAATGACGAACTGTACGAGATGTATAGTAACATCGACTTAGCCAGAAGAGGGAAGGTTCAGCGTGTGAAACTGGAGGCAGCTAGCTAAAGATCGAGCTGACTGGAGACGCTTGTTGGTTGAGGCACAGGTCCAGACTGTAGCGCCGCAAGAAATCTTTAGCTGCAGCCCAAGTCCACACCTTTGCCGTTTTTCGGAGGACTGAGCCCCATGAGACATTTGATCAATACGGAGCAGGATTTGTTGGTCGTTTCTTTCTTTTAACCTCTATATGCTGTTAAACTTCATCAGTGCGAGTACGTGTCATTTTCTACTCGTACTTTAGGAGCGCTGAAGACATATCGGTGCAAAAATCAAGAAGCTTCACACCTTTGTCCACATCTTGTTCTTTGCATTTCCTTCTTTGGAGGGGCCATCCATTCACCATTGGCAAATCCAGTAAATGTTGAAATATTCTCAGGTACCATCTCTTACACTTCATTTTGTTTCTGTACCTGCCAACAGTCTATTCCGATTCGCTTTTTCTGTTCTTGCTCAAATCGGGTCACTATGGTTTTAGCTAGTTGTCTTTCCAGGCAACCGCCGTCCACACTAGCGTCACACTCTTCCGAATACCCACGTGGCTTGTCTTTCATTTCTTGCGGCTTAGTAACTTCCAGAGCAGGGAACCTATTACGTCTCAATGTTCCTAGGCTATTTGTCTTTTTTCCAGCTCGACTAAAAGTGCTATAATAAATTTTGTGGTGACAATTATTTGCCACGGGACTTGGCTGAATTTTTTGTTTAAGTAAGTCAGTAAGTATGACGACACTGAGATCGTCTGTTTTATCATAGGGCCTTATCTGGCCTAAGTGAATCTGGTCAATACATGCTGTCATTTGGTGTTGCTCTACCAATTCGGGGCACCGTTGATGAATTGTTCAATATCGCTGCTTGATGAGAAAACGCCTGTTAAAATCTTTCGTAAATTAATAGAGCAACGCAATCGTAAGTCACTTTTGAATCTCTGTCACTTGGATTTTTCTTTGTAAACTTTATGCATAAATCTTTAGGGGCATTTTGATAGACCCAACACTTTGCTATCTCCATTGAGCATAGAACTTGGATTGCTTAAATTTCGCAAGAATTCCAATAAATGACTTCCGGTGAAGGAATTCTATTCTATAGACGAGTATATCCTAACAATGTTAATTTTACATGAAGACACTCAGGCACATTCGTACGCAACATACTCGTACCATATTGCTTACTATTCACATCTCTACAGTTACACATTCCTTAGAAAGGAAAACCAAATTCACAAGTTTGCTAATGGTGATGAATTACTGCCGAGGTGATTTGCCTGGTACCAACGACTCATTTGCGTCTGCAAACTATGAAAAGCAAAAGAAAAGTTTAAGATACGAGTATCTATGTTACATACGAGTATATCGTAGGGACGTAAAAATGTACGAACAGGTTTTTGTGTTCGTTTTTGTTTTTGTCATCATCATTTATTATGGTCGCGACCGACGAAGACTTACACGGTAATGACACGAATAGGGACGCCAACGTGCAAATTTTCGCATTACGCTATTAGCATAATTACAGATAGATAATGAACTGAAACCTACTTAAATTAGCTCATTAAGGATAAGAACGCACGAATTTTATCTTGGCAGCGTAGTTCCCTTGTTTGTATCCGTAAGATAGCGTGAACATGAAGGACGTGAGCAAATATTACGTGCATACGTTACGTTGGTATTAAATGTTGATTGCCTCTAAAATTTAAAGAGGCTTTTAATCCACAGCCAGACATCATGGCCTACACAATGCGTGACAAATTTGTTTAGATACGTATATGTATCTATAGATTGAGCCTTTAATAATGTATTTTATGCCACCGTTTTGTGTGCCGATATCGACTTGAACAAATCGAAAAGTGTCAATTTGAACCATAGCTGGAGAATCGGGTTTGATGCTTAGCTGACTGACGGATGTACGGTCGGTTAGATCGGTGAGCCACATGGCATTTTATTTAAATTCCGGTGTGGGCGTCAAAGCACGGGCCAGTACAGGGTGTGTCTTTTGTGATAAATTATCACCATGGTCATCGTCACCGAAACAAAAACCTCATGACAATTTCATCCATTCGAACAGTGGCGATTTATGGTTGAGTTGCAGCAAGTTCAATGGGGCTGCAACTACGTCCCACTATATTCGTATATGCCTCAATGGCATTGCAGCAACAGCAATACGACTTGCTATGTGTGCCTATGTATGTATCCTAGTTTTAGAAAATCACCATCAAGGGGCCGATTGTAAAATTTCAAATGGTTGAATATTTGGTCTGTGTTCCGGCTTCGGGTGCTGCTTCTGCTGCTGTTTGCTGAACGCAATAAATCAGGTTTGATAGGGCAAATAAAATGTGACATATGCCGCCTTAAATATATGTGACAGTTTAATTCTTCCCCCGGAATTAATGCTGGAGTTGAAATTTATACCCTTGACATCGATATAAATTACAGAATGGATGTTGCTGTATTCGAATATCCCTTGGGAAAGCGAACCGAGAGAAGTACGAGGAAGACCTTTGGCACCATGATGCACTGGCACCATGGCACCATTGCGTGCACCTCATAGACCCCCCCCCAACCACCACCCACCCCGCACTCCTAGCTCCCTTTTTGATAAGCTCCAATTGGTAATCCATCGTTCTGTGGATATTGACGAATGCAAAAGCCATAGAATGCACAGAAATCACATGCAAACGAGTACGAGTACGAGAGTACGTGTACACACACACAGCAGCAAACCATCCAAAGCGACTTACGAGTAATACGCCCAACAAATTTCTCCTTGACTCGTAATTAGGATCATATTGGATGCTTGCATCCAAGAGATTTGTTATACTCTGACCAGGGCATCTGTTGCCTGTCTACGGCATTTATTGATGAGGCTCTCATTAATATGTCGTACTCTCATGAAGGGGGTAGATGTACAAATAGTAATTATTGGTAGACTGACGTGAAATTCACGATCGTTGACGGAAAGGAAACATAACAATTGCTGTGCTCCACCATTATACGAGTATGAATGATAGTGCAACGGCAACAAAAGCATCAACGGCAGATAGGCGTTGCCGCAATTAAGCCATAAAAATAACAGACACTTTTATGACACGCCGGAAGGATTGTCGCGTCTGTTTTTCGGAATTAAAACTCATTTTCGCACAGAATGATAATTGGATGACGAGGAGCGAAAATATTCCGGAAAATCACGTTTCGTATTGCCTACGTGAGCAAGAAGAGAAAACTTTATCCTTTCTCAGTCAGAGTGTAATAGAGACGATGGCATAACATAGTGGGCCGCTAGCAGCGCTGCACTGGGCTTCAACTTCACTTTACCATTACCATCACCAGCAGCATCAACATCAGCATCAGCATCAGCATCAGCATCAGCATCAGCATCATGCATTTATAAATGAGCGGGATGCAGTGAGAGTTGAAGTGAATGCCCTATACTCTCGTGCATACATACATATATATGTATGTATGTACCTACGTCCGTATGTACGTATCTACTGAACGTATAATAAGTCAAGAGCAGAAAGAAATTCGAGGAGTCAACAACGAAAAAAGTTGGGGATTCTTAACGCGTCACTTAAACTCATATCCTGATTTGTTTGCCGGCAAGATATTTACTTGTGGAGTGGCAGCTACGTTGCTTCGTTGCTATTTCTCTTTCTCTCTCTCTCTCTTTGCTCTGGCAATTCATCTACCGCACGTACCTTGTACAGATGCATCTCATTTCCGGCATTTGTTGTTTCAAAGAATGTTGCCCACTGGCGGCATCCTGATACAGGAAAATTTTGCATTCATCATTTTTGAACGTTTTAAATTGCATTTTGTAGTACCCACCACTATTGTAGCGACTAATAGAGGACAGGCATGGAACGGTGCCACGACGCAGCAACAGGACTGCAACAATTTTCCACAACAGTTTCATCATATTTTTCATAGTTATATCCATAAGATAATGCTTGCACATACTTATGTGTGAGGCATACATATGTACATACTTAAATATATATTTTTGTGGCATTAATATCTTCACATGTGCATACATATGGCATCTAGATACCAGCTGGAACAATGAAATTAAAAATGGAAAAACTTTCTGACCGCATATGCAATAACAAATAAAAAAAACACAATTCCCGAGGGAGATACGAGTATATGTACGAAATATGGTATAAATGACAAGATGAGAATACGGGATACACATGCAAATATGCTCCCACTAAGCTGGAAACTATAATACAGAGGTATGCATCTGTAAACACATAAATTGCTTTACACAATGTGGCGACGTGCTTCGTAATTGTCGGTCTTATTGTACAAAAGAAATTGATAAGAGCGTGAAACTCATTGCGAATATCAACGCATTAAGAGCCGTGCATACACGTCTACATACTAACAGATACTTACATACGTGCGTCTGTTTTTAAGCCTTATTTCCATAAATCTTCTATCAAAACGGAAATGGAAATTAAAATCTTAACCAAATGGCCGCAAACAAATGACATTTAAACTAGTTGAGGACAACATTCAGATAGAGCACGACAAATGTGATAAATTCACAAGTGGCACGGCGAACAACTTCATTTTTCACCCATAGCTAATTCGTTTCATTAGAACTACAACGAGTATGTTCACTTCGTATTCGCCCCAATGACCACAGATTGTATGTATATGACCGACCATAAATACGAGTAAGTCCTTGCTAAATCTTCTGTAAGTTACATAGATGCAAACGAGATTTTTATGCATTTTGGAACTGTGACTTATGTATCAATCAACGGAAATATTGCACTGGTGATAGTGGCTTTATGCAACTCTCCTGAGTTTCCTTTTTAACGATTGATGCGAGCAATTTTTCGTCCGATTTTGGCACTAAAAACCTATCCACTTTGGAGATTTTTCTTATGCATATGGTTCAAGTCTGACCTTCCGCCAACACTTCCAAACGTGAAAGATCCTGGATCCCGAGGACAATTTTTACCCATTTGAATAATCCCAGTGCAATAAAACGAACTCCACGGAAAATTACTGGTGTCCATTGCAAAGTCTTCCGGAGAGTGATACTTGGAACTAAAAGAGCGATCAGCTAAACAAAAACAACATGTTCAAGAAAAAGCAACAACACAACAGTGTTACAGTCTTACCCAGCAACATTTCCAATAATTCACGTGGCAACTCTTACATCAGTGGAAATGATTACGAAATTATCTGTTTGTAAAAGTTAAATCAATCAATTTAGTGTTATCACACATTTAACTAATAAATTGTTGTATCATGATGTCAAACAACATGATTGTAGTAGATTATTACATATTATGACCTGGAATACAAGAGGCATAAGACGGAAAATTTAAAAATATAGGAATTGCTTTAATAACTGAAACTTGGCTTAAGGAGGACTTTCACTTATCCCACATCTCCTGCCCCTGGTCAGAGTGCTGGTGTTTTCACTCGGCCACTACCGTTACTGTATAACTCTGTTATGCAGCCGAGCCAGTGACTGTTGCGGTCTGCGAGTGTGAATTCTGTTGGTGCTCATTTGTGCTAAGAGCATAACACCTACAACAATCTGATTCGGTAAACCTACGTCAGAATTTTCACGTTGTAGCCCTGCTTAGCAACATCGGTGTTTGTGTCTTTTGTGTTTGTCTTGTGTTTGTGACTCGGGAATTTAGAGGGGACATAGCAAATATACGCGGGCTAAAAAGTAATCACTTTTCTGCATACGTTTACGTCTGTAAACTCAGACCAGTTACTTTGGCACTTAGTGAAACACAGGTAGATCCCCGCCCACACCTCTCAGTTCACTCTGATCTGAAGCTACCTGGCTACGAGCTAGTGCCATTATTCTTCTCTTACCGCGGTCTCGCAATTTACGTGCGCAGTGATGAAGTTTACTAAACTCCACCACAATGTAGTAACTGTTCCAATCCGAAATTCAATTTCATGTGGTTAAAATTCCATCTTCGTAAGCAAATTATCCACTACTGCTTTATTTACAGAATCCCCAAACTGGACAGCAACTCGACCCTTAACGTGTTTGATGTGCTGTCTGACTCCATACAAAGAATTGTATGCCTGTATCCTCAAAATGAAATCGTTCCTGATGGCAATTTCAATATACAGAACTCTGGGTAGCTTCGACATTCTGGACAGACAAAACCCGAAGGACGGCCACGCGAATACCAGACGTTGATAGTCATACCGCCAACACCCTGGACTCTTTTTAACTTTTCACCCTGGTAAGTACACAGTTGACGTGCTCTCCTCTCTAGACTCGTAGGACCATTGTGTCATATCACCTAATTTCTCGTATGCTGACCGCACAGTTAGAGAAAAGTTCCTACAGGAACCGGCAATACGAGAAAGCCAATTGGAGCGGACTTAACAACTTCTTTAGGAAATTGAACTGGTCGTTATGTTTCCTCTACAACTACGTTGATATGATCACTGACACTACTCTCCTTGGAATGAGATCCTTTATCCCTTATCGGATTAAGAGTATCAGACCAAAAGAAAAGTGTGGTACAGACTCGAGCTGTGAAGAGGCTGTCAAACTACACTCGAGTTTGTCGAATCTTCAATTGGACGAATCCAGCCTCACACTCGTGCAGTAGCAAGGGTACTTAAAGATCTTAACTTTCACAAATCCGTTGGTTCAGATGGTATATCTTCCCTTCTTCTGAAGAGGTATTCTTCAACGCTGACAAAACCACTGCGTAAGCTCCGAGAAGATGGAAAATAGCTTTTGTCCAGCCCGTCCCTAAAAAAGGTGAATCTTCTTCTCCCTCCTCTTACAGACCCATTGCACTAAGGTCCTTTCTTTCAACGTCATGGAAAGCGTCAGCTAATGAAATATCTCGAAACACGAAACTTCTCAATGACCGGTAATATGGTTTTCGCAGCAACAGGTCCACTGGTGATTTGATGGCATGTCTCACCGAAAAGTGGAACCAAAGCGTACATCAATCTGGCGAAAGCAAGGTGGTTGCACTTGATATTTCTAAGGCATTTAACAGACTTTGGCATCAGGTTCCTTTGTCGAAAATGGGTAGATGACTCTCTTCTTCAATGGATTAAAAATTACCTTTCGGAACATTCAATTCAAGTTATCTTGGATGGTTTCAAGTCTGGTATTCACAAAATAAATGCTGGTGTGCTCCAGGGCTCCGTTCTGTCTCCGACATTCTTTTTGATTTTCATTAATGATCTCTTGTCTGCTACTACTAATCCAATATATTCCTTTGCTGATGACAGCACTCGCTGTTTCTCATATTCGTTCCCGGACTCACTTCCCTGCTCCTCGGCTGTAGAACGGGAACGGCAATGTATGTTAATCTCATTAAATTCCGGAACTATCAATCGAGTGGAATTTAATGCTTCCAAAACTTAATGCAATTCAAATCGAAAGTCAAATACCCAGCCATTATCCATGAATAGCACTTGCATCGTCGAAACCGATAAACTTTCCATTCTCGGTATGTGTGTCAGTGACAACTTACGTTGGAAAGACCACATATTCGATGTCACCAAAAATGCTGTGAAATGTCTAGGCTTCCTCAAGCGATGTAAGGAATATTTCACCCCCTCTGATCTGGCCTCAATATATGTATAAGGCGTTTATCCGCCCGAAATTGGGGTACAATGCTTACATCTGATTAGGTGCTCCAAAGACCTCTTTGCACTTGCTAGATAGGATCCAAAATCCTGCGATAAAACTCATAGGTGATGACAATATTACACAGCCATTCGACACCCTCGAACTCAGACGTAACGTCTCCTGCCGCACCTTGTTGTACGCTATTTTCCCCACTAGTGCTCCACAGAAATTCCAGCCCTTTTAGCTTTTAACCGTAACACCCCTCTCGCTATGAATGCTCATCAGTATATCCTCAAGTC
The DNA here is from genome assembly GCA_963966105.1 of Volucella zonaria. Lineage (NCBI taxonomy): Eukaryota > Metazoa > Arthropoda > Insecta > Diptera > Syrphidae > Volucella > Volucella zonaria. The sequence continues at coordinate 180,409,330 of OZ014533.1, read as the reverse complement.
CACTTTCAGACGTACTCTCAAATATCGTAATTCGTTTCTAAGTCGTACAACTCGCTTATGGAACGCCCTGCCGAGCTCTTTATTTCCTAGTCACTATAACTTCCAAACATTTAAAACCAACACAAATCGGTATCTTTTTTTTCCCGTGCCGTAAAATTCGCCGAAAATCCAAAATTCGGCTTTATTTCGCTTTGTAAAAGTGAAGTAAGGCCAAATATTAGCGATCGGCCTTATTTCACTTTCCATTGTTTTTAATATTGCTTTAATATAAATCAGTTGTCATCATATCATGACAAAAATGATTAAAATAAACGGTACCATGTCCAATCGAACAATTACATTTACAACTAAAATACAATTGCTAAGAAGCTGTAGACGCCTGCCTGACTGTTGCTGACATTCCCTCAGCGGAGCGACGAAGGGAAATTCTGCGTTATTTCACGGCACTCTTTTTTTCCCTCCCTAACTTCTCCTCGGCCTTGCTATGTTTAAACATCTTAAGGGTGCACAAAATCCCTTGTGCGCACGCCAATTATAAAAAAAAAAACAGACGAATTCAAATGTTATCGATGTGATAGGATCGACAGAGCGGGTAGAGGTGCAGCTATTCTTACAAGAAGATCAATTCAGCATTCGCCTTTGCCCATAGTTAAAATTCGGTATGTAGAAAATTTTGGAAAATCCATAAAGCTAAGTAACGAGAGAAATCAAGAAAAATTCTTATGTCGAGGGTAAAAAAAGTTCAAAATAAGTAAACTAGAATCGCTTTCGGTTTTATACAAATCTAAAGCTTCAGAATATTCCAAGCAACTTAAAAGACGTTAACTATAAAGATGATGATGTAAATGCATTTGTATCCAACTTTTTGCTGATGTTGACGATTGTGTTGCGATAGTTCCCAGTAAAGGCTTTGTTATGAAACTCTCCTCGGAAATATATACCGAACATACTGGCGGACGTATCGCCGGCCTTATTCCAGATATTAGGTCTTAATATGCTTATATCTAAAATTTTATATAAAGAACGTAATAACGAGTGAAATAACGAGTTCCCTCGGAAAGGAAATGCAAAACCTTTTTCGGACATTATAAAGGTTATTAAAAATAAAAATAGACTCTCACCTTTTTTTTCAATGATTCGAACAATAGCTTCAACCCAGACGTACTTGCATTCAATTTTGCTAAAAACCATGGCGTCTCAGCTAATATAGGGAACAATTCTGCTAATAGAATCGTCGCCAACTTATTACAGAACAATCATTACCAATCATCTCCGAACTTTCATACGAGTATTACCGGAGAGTATATAAATTTTATAATAAGGGAGCTGAAAATATGTAAAAATGGAGTTCCTGATTAAAAATCTATATGTTAGGCAATAGCCCAAATCTGGTATCAAATTCAGAACATTTCTTAAAAACGATTGCATTGAAATTGGATATTTTCCCGATAAATGAAAGTTTGCTAAGATCATTCTAATTATTAAGGCTGATGGGTCTCCCGAAAAGAATGATAGCTATAGGTCAATTAGTTTACTAAGCCGTCTTAGTAAAATTTATGAAAAGATTGTAAAAGAATAATTACGGACGCCATTCTGGTCAGAATCTTATATCCGAAAGAACAATTTAGCTTTAAAAATTCTCATCTCATCAAACACTCAGGATCTGTAACCACATCAAGATGCATTTTTCCGTAATTTCTGCCTTCAGCTTGGCAAGTAATGATGCGTAGTATGCTCCTGTAATAGTTTTTCCTTTTTGAAGATAATCGATTAAGATAACTCCTTTACTATCCCAAAAAACAGTCGCCATCACTTTCCCAGTCGAAAAACAGTTTTTGCTTTTTCTGGAGCCGGCTCGCCCTCTGCAGTCCACTGTCCCGTACGTTCATCATCTAACAAGCTCTTACAGCCATGTTTAAATTCAACTGCCCAAAATTTCACTGTGGTAAATGATGGTGCAGAGTCCAACTCATTTTTGATTTGCGTAGGCGTATTGCCTTTCAAAAACAAGAATTTAATAACAGCTCGACACTCAATTTTTTCCATTTTCACAAAAAACACTGACATCGACTTAATCAAATGACTGTCAACTAAAAACTGCGAGTCCAAAATGACTGAAACTTCGGTAAGTAACTGTCAAAAGATGCATAACTAGCATTCACTAGCTTTTATTGACGAGTGCCGCTACCTTTACGTTGTAAAGAGCGTCGTATTGTACGCTCTCTCAAATTAAAAAAATTCTGTCGTTCTGAGGAGCCTTTTCTCCTAAGCCGAGGAGGGACTTTTCGTTTCCATATTCGATAGGGAAATGTCATTAGCAGAGTTTCAGTGCATATCTGAGGAGTTAATTTTCCTTTCTGAGCAGGCAGCTCGGGAAGATATACAAACGGCTCTTCAATCATCAATGAAATTCCAAGGTACGAGTAAATGGCTTCCTACCAGACTGTAATGTATCCGACTGCAGAAGCACTTTCCCGTAATTCACGGAATCAACACCCAATCTGGAAGTGTTATGAATACTTCTATCCATATGTTCCCGTTTGTGAAGATAGCGATACTATTTAACTTATCAATGCAGCTTAATGATAATTTCATGAGTATGATATGTGGGTAGGACACTAAGAAAACTGTCTACTTCAACTTCGAAAGAAGTTTTTATTGCCTTAATTGAGTTAAAATTATACCTCCATTAAGATTGCCATCAAAGAAGATACGTCATTAATCCCTTAAAACATCCTACGAGTAAGACAGGGTTTTTTTTTTGTTTTTTTTTTTTTTTTTTGCAAACATCAAATATGTACATGCACACAAGTGTACAGATATATTTGCGCATATTTGTAAGACGTTGGTAATTTATTCGCATTCATCGTGCAAACACAGCATCGTTAAAATAAATAATTTATACACGCATAATCCATTGGCTTGTATCATATACTCGTGGAGTAGGCGACGCGGGCGGCATCGTATACGAGAGTATCAGCAGCGTTCAGAACGGTTTTTTTCTGCAAAGCTAATTAAACGGATTCTCCTGTACACACAAACAAATGCTCATTAGCTCCCACATCAGCAGGATACGACCATCAACACCAGTACCAGCGCCAGCACCAGCACCAGCACCACCACCATAGCCATTAGTAGGAGTATCTGAAGAAGATGCCTGTGTCTCTCTAAAGCCGAAGCTCACGATGCGATGTTCCCGGCAACAAGCACAATTAAAATGATAATTAAACATATTCGCGTATCCTTTTATAATATAATTAATATTCATGCAAGAAAACTAATTAAAATCCCCAAAACTCTCCTTTTATCTGCAAAATATGCGTTGTGCACACATCCTTATCTCAAACATTGAATTTTCTGTTTACTGTGAAAATTAGCGTTGGATTTAGCGATCCGCTTCCCAACCGCCCTCCTGATGTTGTGCCGTACCTCACTTACTCCATACATTCGCAAGAGGGAGTCTTTGGCTTTGGCTTTGTCGCTGGCGCTGGCGTTGGCGTTGGCATTGGCGTTGGCATTGGCTTTGGCTTAAGGTTTGCATAGCGGTGATGTGGTGACTGCTGCGGTGGTACTGTGTATGGTATGTAGGTTATATCACACTATGTACGAGTATGTACTTATGTAAGGACAAATATCATCATCAACGACAGTGGCATGGCAGCTACAGCGACAGCGACAGCGACAGACTCTATCAACCTTAAATCCATTTGAGCACGAGCGCTGGTTGGAATGCTGATGTTATAAATGGCAAAGCCATTAATATGAACATGACACTGCTGCAAGTGAGATATCGCTAAGGATTCCCGAAAAATACTTTCTCCTATAAGTCGCCAACTCCAGAATAACGCACCCTCACACCCACAGCCATTTCCGTGCCCATGCCCACTTTCACCCACCGTCATCAACGCCATAAATACGAACAGGGGTGAAAGAGAAAAAGCAAAGCTTATATTCGTAACGTGGGTGTTCTAGACGACCAACAACCCCCTCAGGAAAACTTTATTTTTCTCGCGTAATTATGGAAATTTCCCCTAATTGGCGAATTAGAAGAAATGTACTCCATTATCTTATTATGATAGTATTCTGGCGGCGGGACGATCCTTTCGAAGAATGATAATTTCATTCCATTAATTCTCAGCTCACTGTACGTACGTACTTCTAAGATGCTTGTAATATCCCATCCCAAGTCCCAACACACTCAGGAAATCCCTATGAGGTACGAAGTCTTCCATTAATGTAATGTACGCTAATTAAAAGTCGGCGCATAAGTAATTTATTGGAGACCTGTTTGCGCCATTCTTCTCATTGTGCGACTCGTATGGTATGGCGAATGATGGTATGTCTAGAAATTCAGAATCAGAATGTAGCAATGGAGAACTCCCTGTCCATTTGTACGAGGATACGAGTATATGGACTGGACACACAGAAAAACACACGCACATAGCACACTCTAGAACACTTCATTTGAACGTACATATGTACGAGTATTGTACGTACGAATACATACTCGTAGATGTGGAATGGTGATGCTTCGTCAAATTTATTACCCGTGAACTTTCATGCACTAGAAATTTGCTTGTGTGTCGTCCAATAAATTTACGGCGCCCCAACGGATTTGCCGAACAAGGATATTTTTGGCAGTTTTGCTGTGATGCAAAAGTTCATCTGCGCGTTTTTAATCTCAAAGCCGTAGCGGAAGAGTAAAACCTGTAATGCAAGCTGACAGAATCAAAAAAAAAAAAAAAAAACAAAAATATAAAAGCTTGGGATTTCTGGAGGAATCCTGCCAAAATGAAAAGTTAAAATGTCCCCACCACACACACAAAGCAAAAACCTTTTGTATGGAGCTTGAATCTGTTCAGGGATATGTAAATTTATCAGGACGTCACATGTGCGATTGCTGTCCGTTCCCTATTTGGCGGCATATTTGTGTTACCCGCAAAACACAACCGTTATTCATATTAAAAGAACCAGCCACTAAAGGATGTGCGGATTTGATTTTTCCTTACTTCTTTTTTTCGGTCAATCCCTATTCCCCAAACACTTTCTGGATGAATGGATGTGTATGTAACGCCAGCCTTAGATATACTTTTATTTTACAGTTGTTGTCAGCTGTATGTGGTTTTGATAGAAAAGGGGAGCAGTCAGTCTCGCTTCAAAAGTTTTTAGGATGTCCACATCCATAAAGTGCTTTTGTGAGAGTTGGATAATTTCAGAAGGATGGCAAAGGCTTACTTCGCATGAATTGAAATTCACATCCCAATTTTTTATTAAAGACCTTTCTCAAGCTCAATGTACTCGGTTCGGATGGATTATTATTGTTTGCCAAATGGCTTCATATTTTGGATACGCTTCAGCCTCAGACATTGGTTGCGAAATATTGCCTTTTACAAAATAAATATCTCTGGCTTGCAATGGTACGAGTACCTACTTACGAGTATATATTGTGACCGTTCAAAATCTGCTGCATCAACGTTCTCTTAGTGATTTTCATTTATGTAGAAGTTGATTTAAAGGAGTTTTGCACACTTCAACAGCACATAGCACTTACGCATATTTGTTTCAATGTTTTCATTCAAAAAGGGAGATTAGCTGTCCATCAGTACTTTTATTTTTGATCATTTCTTATGACTACCCATGGATTGCCCTTGGTAAAGCTTTTCGGAATTCCGTATCTGTTTTCAGATACAGATTTCACAGTTTTATGTTTTTTTTTTCATTCATAATTTAGAATGAACAATTATTCATAATCAACTTAAGAAAAAAAAAAAGAATACGATCAACTTCAACCGATTTGAGCTGAAAATTCGATTTGCTTTGATATCTTTGATGTCGCTCAGAGAAGATTAAAAAGTTTAAATACCATAGAAACCAAAAGTGATTTTTTAAAAAGATAAATAAAGTGCAAGAATACGTCTAAGATACTTTCAAGGATGACTCAAAAGATAATAATCAAGCATGTCCCTCAACTCGGATCAATTGGAAATTAGTTAACATCGCAAAAAAATAACATTTTCATAAGATAACTTTTAAAAACATAAAAAAGAAAATTCTGAAGAGACTTAGATTGTCTCCTTACAAATCAGATCTAAAGGCGTAGTTAAGGGGATAGACCACTCTAGGACTTTCAAAAAATCAATTATTTTTTATTGCTTTCAATGGTCCCCTAGGGCCTCAAAAATGATGTCCCAAAAGATTATGTCCGGGAAATACGAGTATCTTGAAGTATTGTACCTGTTTTTCAAAGTATAGTACAAGGCCGCCAGGTAGACAGCGAGCTTAATTTAAAATTTTGAAAGCGTTTATCTCAAAACTGCATTTTTAAAGTAGGACATACTCATCGCGAGGATGTTTCAATCGAGTGTTTGGCGAAGTTTCACAGCAATAAACCCGAGTTTATAAACATGGATGAAACATGGGTCCATCACTTCACACTCGAGGCGAAACAACAGTCAAAACAATGAACCCAAAGGGGTGAAGAGGCTCCAAAGAAGGCGAAGACAGTTACATCTGCAGCCAAGGTCATGGTGTCAGTTTTTTGGGATGCGCGTGGGATAATTCTTTTTGATTATATTCAGAAAGGAAAACCAATCAACGGCGTGTATTATGCGAACGTATCGCAGAGTTTGGAAGATGAAATTAGGAAAAATCGGCCGCATTTGGCTTTTTTTTTTTTTTATAATGAGCGCGCGCTCAAGGGGTTTTTGTATCCTTAAAATGTTTGCACACAACGCGGGCGAAGGAAATTTAGAGAGAAGAAAAGACAGATACAGGGTTTTTAAATGTTTGTAAGTTATAACGACCAGGAAACACAGAGATCGGCAGGACATTCCATAAGCGAGTTGTACGGCTTAGGAAAGAATCACGATATTTTAGAGTACGTCCGAAAGTGGGCTTGAGGGTATACTGATGAGCATTCATAGCAAGACGGGTGTTACGGTTAAAAGTTTGAAGGGGCGGAATGCTACTGGCGATTCCAATCGAGCACTGGTGGTGCAAATAGCGATAAAACAAATTGAGACACTAGACATTAAATCGGTGTTCGAGGGTGTTCACTGTTTGAGTGATATTAGTATCATCTATAAGTTTTATCGCACGGTTTTGGATTCTATCTAGCAGAAGCAGAGATGTTTTAGGAGCATCCGACCAGATGTGGGCATTGTACTTAATTTCGAGACGATAAATGCCTTATATATTGAGGCCAGATCAGAGAGGGTAAAGTATTTCTTACATCGCTTGAGGAAACCTAGACATTTCGAAGAATTTTTGGCCACAACGAATATGTGGGCATTCCAACGTAAGTTGCCATTGGCACACATACCGAGAATGGAAAGTTTATCGGTTTCAACGATGCAAATGCCATTCATGGATAATGGCTGGGTGTTTGAATTTCGCTTTAACGACAGCAGACAGCATTTTGTTTTGGAAGCATTAAAATCTACTCTGTTAGTGGTTCCCCAATTAGTTATGCTGTTGATATCAGAATTGAATAAGCTTAACATAAGCTGGCGTTCCCGTTCTACAGCCGAAGAGCAGCGACGTGAGTCCGGGAACGAATATGAAAAACAGAGAGTACTGTCGTCAGCAAAGGAGTATATTGGATTAGAAGTAGCAGACGGGAGATCGTTGATGAAAATTAAAAAGAGTGTCGGAGACGGAACGGAAGCCTAGGGTACACCAGCATTTATTTAGAGAATATCAGACTTGAAACCGTCCAAGACAACTTGAATTGAACGTTCCGAAAGGTAATTTCTAATCCAGTGAAGAAGAGAGTCATCGATCATAAAAGCACGCATTTTCGACAAAAGAGCCTGATGCCAAACTCTGTCAAATGCCTTAGAAATATCAAGAGCAACTATCTGAGCCATGCCAGCAAACCACCAGTGGACCTGTTGCTGCGAAAACCATATGCCGGTCATTGAGAAGCTTTCGTGTTTCGAGATATTTCATGAGCCGACGGTTTATCAGCATTTCCATGACCTTGGAAAGAAGGAACATAAGTGCAATGGGTCTGTAGGAGGAGAGAGAGGAAGATTCGCCTGTTTTAAGGACGGGCTGGACAAATGCTGTTTTCCATCTGCTCGGAAAGGGTCCTAGAGAGTAGGATTGATGGAAAAGCTTACGCAGTGGTTTTTCGAGCGAGGAAGAAGGGGAGATATACCATCTGGACCAGCGGATTTCTGAATGTTAAGATCTTTAAGAACTCTTGCTATAACACGAGTGCGAAAGTGGATTAGTGGCATTGAAGATTCGACGCACTTAAGTGTAGGTGGGGACAAAGCACAATCTGAGCTAGCCGCAAAGTGTGCAGCAAGCAGATTGGCCTTGTCCAAAGTGCTGACAGCTGGAATATCATGGTAAATGAGCATTGGGATGGAGGATGAGGCAGAATTTCTAATATTTTTTACGAACGATCAAAAATTTCTGCTACCTTTGGGACATTGTAGTATTTTTTGCCTCAGTTTTTGGTCGTATTGGAATTTCGCATGCTTGAGAGAGACGTTGCAGTCATTTCTGGCTCGATTTTCCTTAGTTGGGCTGGTATTGAAGGACCGAAAAAACATTTCTCTAACCCTGACAACCTCTTTACAGCTCGAGTCGTACCATGCCTTTCCTTTTGGTTGGATACTCTTCATCCGATGAGGGATAAAGTTTCTCATTCCAAAGAGAATGGTTTCTGTGGTCATATCAGCAGCGGCATCCACGTCGTTATCGAGGAATCATAACGAGCAGTTAAAATTTCTAAAGAATATGTTAATACCGCTCCAGTTGGCTTTCTCGTATTGCCATATGGTCCTTTTAGGAATCTTTTCTCTAACTGTGTGGTCGGTGTACGAGAAGTTAGCTGATATGACACAATGGTCCGACGAACCTAGAGGGGGGAGCACATCAACGGTGTACTTGTCAGGGTAAGAAGTTAAAAACAAGTCCAGGGTGTTGGCGGTATGACTATCAATGTCTGATATTCGTGTGGGCTCGTGTGGGAGTCACCCAGAATTGTGTATATTGAAATCGCCCGTAATGACAATATCAGTATGAGGATACAGGGATACAATTCTGTGAATGGAGTCAGACAGCGCATCAAACTTGTGAAAGGTCGAGTTGCTGTCCAGTTTGGGGCTTCTGTAATTAAAGCAGTAGTGGATAATTTGCTTACGGAGATGGAATTTAAACCACATGAAATTGAATTTCGGATTGGAACAGGGATTACATTGTGGTGGAGTTTGGTAAACTTCATCACTGCGCACGTAAATTGCGAGACCGCGATGGGGAAAGAATAATGGCACTAGTTCGTAGCTTCAGTTCAGAGTGATCTGAGAGGTGTGGGCTGGGATCTACCTGTGTTTCACTAAGTGTCAAAACAGCTGGTTTCTATTTACAGACGTGGACGTACGCAGAAAAGTGATTACTTTTTGGCTCGCGCATATTGGCTACGTCCACCCTGAATTTCCTAGTCATAATTACAAACAAACACAGTAAACACTAACACCGATACTAAGCAAGACTTCGAAGTGAAAATTCTGACAATGATTTACCGAAAAAGAAAAAAGTTTTGTTTCATCAAAACAATACCCCAGTTCACTCATCCGTCATCACGATGGCCAAAATCAATTAGTTAAAGTTCGAATTGCTTCCTCATGCACCCTATCCGCCAGATTTAGCCCCCTCGGATTATTTTCCTTTTCCGAATTTGAAAAAATGGCTCGGTGGTAAAAGATTCGCCAACAGTAAAGATGTGGGATCTGCGGTTGTTGGCTATTTTAAGGAGCTCGACGATTCTCACTATAAACAGGGTATTGAAGCTATTGAACATCGTTGTCCTAAAAGCTTAGATATTGAACTAAAAGGAGACTAGAGCTAGAGCTGTAAAGATATTTTTTAGCCATTTCTTTTGTGTTTTCTTTGTTATGGCGGGTACATCCGCTATTTTCAAATAAATTATTTTATAAAAATTATATTTTACAGTCAATCATATGTGCAATAAGCCACTACTTTTGTAAACTCGATTTATTTTATATTTTTCCTGAAAACAAAATCTCAAATACGCCTATTTTTACGGCCTATAGAGTGGCCTAACCCCTTAACGCTTCTACACTATTCGAGTGGGTAATAACATCTACTCGTATCTCAATAAATTTAACTAGCAAAGAAATTACTTAATCTGACAGATAACGATGAGATTTATGTCGGTATTGATCGACAAAAGATAATCTCAAGGACCTATTAACTAAATAGAAGTTAATAGAGAAAGATAGAAGATAGGCCAAAGATAGAGATCCAGATTAAGGTCTTATGGCATGGAATTTCGACTTGTTATAAAAGTTCACACTGAAAGCCATGACAAACTCGTAAATTCCCACAAGACATTGATGCTCGTACCATCTCTATTTCTGACAAGGCTGATAGATCTGGAAACAAACAGGAATTGCAAATCATGGGCTGAAGTTTATGTCTGTCAGGCTCTCTAAAAAAGAGGGAAGAAGAGGCGAAAATAAAAGAAACAACTTCTAACCTATGTTTATAAATCTATTCAGGAAAAAAGACTGTTAATTCCGCTAAATATTGTTTATGTATCTGCATCTTGTTTTTCTGCCCTCCTTAAGAGAGGAAGTTTAAAAAAAGTTGTAAAGCCTAGAAAACAGTCATCACCTACAACAATTTAACTTTACTCAATGCTTTGAATTTTAACTCATTTTTTTTATTTTATTTTTTATTTATTTATTTATTTATTCATTGTCATCTTAAAACTAGCTAACAGTAGATAATTCTTTAATTTAGGATGCAAAAAATTTATTTTATTAGTTAAAAATTATGAACAAATTAAAGATCATTCTAAAACCTAAGTTTGTGTTTAATTTTGGTGGGGGCTGAAGCCCCCATTTATTGGCTTAATACAAGCTTAATCTAACTTAAAAACTAACAGAAAGACTTAAGAGCTAGTGACCAAGGAAGTGATGGAGGAGATCTTGTTTGAGACGAGGAGTGCTCAGGTGGAAATCAAAAAGGGAGAGGTTCGAGTTGACCTTTCGGAGCATTCGGGAGATAGGTTAGTTGGAGCCATACGAGGTGCGGTGGACCGGTAGATAGAAGAGACGAGGACAACGTAGATTGCGGGGGTTGGTATTGAAGAAAATGGAGTTCAAAATGGATGCACAGTCGATGGAACCTGAGAGAAGACAATGAATGAAAAGAACGTCAGCAATATTCCTACGTTCTTCTAACGAATTCATATTTAGAAGTCTGGGGCGGTCTTGATAGGGAGGTAAGATTAAAGGGTCGTTCCATGACAGGCCACGGAGGGCAAATCGGAGAAATCGACGTTGAATACCCTCGATTCGGGAAACATGAACCCGGTGAAAGGGGGACCAAGCTTGACTGGCATACTCAAGCAGGGGGCGAACAAAGGTAATATAGAGAGATCTGGTTACATACGGGTTGGAAAATTCCTTGGACCACCGTTTAATAAAGCCAAGTGATGAGTTGGCTTTGAGCATCATCTTATCGATATGCGAACGGAAATTAAGCTCACTGTCGAATAATATGCCAAGGTCTTGAAAAGACTGAACCAGGGGAATTGGTTGACCATGGAGAAAATAAAGTCGGGGGGGAGACGGGTTGTATTTACGTGAGAAGGTTATAAATTGATATTTAGCTATATTAAGTTCTAGGCAGTTTTTGAGGCACCAGATTGAAAACCGATCAAGGTCTTCTTGAAGAAGGGCAGAGTCCTGGGGAGAGGAAATAGATTTAAAAAATTTTGTGTCGTCAGCGTAAAGGGAGAGGGAGGAGTGCTTAATGACACTCTCAACATCGTTGATAGTAAGAATGAAGAGAAGAGGGCCAAGATGACTGCCTTGTGGAACTCCAGATGAGGCCAGGAATGGAACAGAAAGGGCGGATCTAAACCGAACACTATAATATCGGTTTACCAGTTAAGAAGAAATCCATTTTAAAAAGAGCGGCTCAAAGCCGAGAGCAGACAATTTGAAAAGGATCAATTTATGAGATATCTTATCAAATGCTTTAGTGAAATCTGTTGCGATAACATCGATTTCTTTGCCATTTTCTAAGGCTGAGAGTGCAAAAGAAACGAATTCAACTAGATTTGTGGTAGTTGATCTACCTTTTAGAAAACCAAAGGCTTGCATTTGAAGCTTAACGCTTCGTATAAAATGCTTTCAAAGAGTTTGGGTATATGAGAGAGTTTAGCAATGGGACGATAATTGGTAACTTCATGCTTAGATCCCTTTTTGTGTATTGGGATTATAAAAGAGGTCTTCCAAATCTGGGGAAATTCACCCTGTGTGAGCGATAGACGAAAAAGGTAGGAAAGGGGTAGAGACAGGTTGGAAGAGCATTTCTTAAGAAACATGGCGGGGAGTCCGTCTGGGCCAGGTATAAATTCATCCTTAAGATTTTGTAACTTTTCTTCAATAACTGCAGGATCGAAATTTTGAGTGAGAAAGGGACCAATAGAGAAATTTGGTAGATCATTGAAGTAAGAGGGATCTGGTACGAAGGAGTTGTTGGCAAATGATTGTTTGAAAAATGTAGCAAAAAAGTTGGCGATCGGTCTTACTTTTGCAATTGACAAATTGAAAAAAGGACTTGGGGTCATTTATGAGATTGGTTTGCGCACTATTCAGGTAGCGCTGATAGAGAGAGTTATAGAGTTCAATGAAATGAAGATACGAGTATGTACCTAGATAATTTGAATAGTCGGAAGAAGAGTGGGTGCCAAGGAATACCGTCCATAACTTGTTTCTTCTGTTTCGTAGAGAGCGAAGTCTACGATTATACCAAGGAGGGGATGTAGAAGAAGTTTTATGGCGGGAGTAAGGCTCATAAGGGATATGGATTTGAATATTTCTCTGTAAAAAATGGAGAGGGCATCAATCAGAGATAGATTGGTAAACTCAAAAGAAGCACTGCTTAGATAGGTATTAATTTTACGGAAATTAGCTTTGTGAAAATTGTAAGAATATAGAACTGCAGGGGGAGGCGACTGAAGGGGAGAGTTGTGGAAAAATGAGAGAAGAAATGGAGGATGAAAGTTATCAATAGTTGAAAGAGATAGGGGACAACACGATACTGAGGAGTTGATGGGATCAGTTGTGAAGATAAGGTCTAATTGCCTTTCCATATAGTTGGAAACGCCACTGACTTGGCATAGACTAGAGTCTGTTAGCCGATCTAAGAATAGGCATTCCTTAGTAGAAATGGGATTGGAAGCGATGAAAAAAGATAGGTCTTCAGATGGAGTCCTTTTCAGCTGAGGCAGATTAAAATCGCCGAAGATAATGATATCATCAAGCGATTCTGATAAGTCGATCAAATTGTCAATTGCTGCAATAGCAAGTTGGTAGGATTCGATAGGTTGCGCCGGAAGAATGTAACAACACATAACGTACAAGCATCTGCGAGTGAGGGTTATTTTAACCGACACAAAGTCGAGCTTAGGAGAGGATGATGTTGCAACGAGAGAGGAGTCCAAGCTGTTGTGAATAGCCAGTAGGACACCTCGACAAGGGGATTCAATCAAGGGGGGTGCGCGATCATCATCCCGAAAAACATTAAAAGAAGGAGGGAATAACTCCTGGTTTTTTATGTTGGGGATAAGATTAGTTTCGGTCAGAGCATAGATATCAAATGGGAGAGAATGAGATTGGCGGAAAACAGCGTGTGTTTTAGAACGGAGTCCTCTTACGTTCTGGTAATAGAAGATGAGAGGGAGGTTTTTGCATGACTTTTTAGGGTCGAAAAAATTTATCATGGTCAAGGCGACTGCGTTGGAGGTGTGAGACTCTTTTAGAGTGTACATAGTGGCGAAGAGCGGCAAGATCGTCTGCAACTTTTTGGGGGGGCGCATTGAAAATCTCGTGATACTTTATATAAAGTTTCCTGAGACTGGTAACGTCTGTAGGGAGGCCTTCCTGCTGGATAGAAACCATGACGCTTGTTTTTGTTTTACCCTCGTAGCACACCGAGTCGGATTTATCGTGCAGATAGGCGAGATATAGACGTATATTCTCATATATCTTTTTATCTCTAAGCCTAGAGAGCGCATAGCGATATTCGGTGGTATCGCTAGTTTGCTGCGTTAATTTAACAGTGGGTGGCGAAAGGGGGTCAATAGAAGAGGGAGTGGTTAATGAGTTCGGTGTCGCAACGGCTGGTTTTTCTGAAATAGGGTTTAAAATGTGAGAACTGATGAAATTGGGATACTTAGCTCCAGTTCTGAGGATACATCCATGGAAATATAGGTATAATCGCTAGAATAACTGACGTGGGGTACCATCAGGTGTTTTTTAGTTACAAATTTAAGAGTTTAAAAGACAGTGTATCAAACCGAAAAGAAAAAAGATAATTATTTCAATAAGAGAAAAAAAGAACGAAGAAAGAACCTTTTTGCATTTTTTTCAAACTATGTATAATATAATTTTCAACAATAGCTCCAAGCTTAAAGGGTCCATAGTAAAAAGCCAGTCTTTAAGTGATTTTAAAAAATAGTGGAGGTTTTGTTTGGATCGTATAGACATAGGAAGTTTGTTAAACATTCTGCGGAAAGTAACTACATATATAAAAATTCATAAAATGTGTTTTGTGCACGTGTGGGATGTCAAAAAGCACCATGTTGTTTACTCGCAAGTTATAAGCCGAGAAATTCCTAAAAGGAACATTACCGCTTCGTTTAAAGAACTCATTGAGTACCTTGAAAACGTATAGATTCCTGAGTGGCAATATCTGAAGACTTATAAAGAGTGGTCGACTTTCCGTATATCGATTTTTGTCACACATAATTCTAATTATATGCTTTTGGGCAACGACTAGTGCACTTAGGATACTAAGATAAGTACCTCCACAACTAGCAATCCCATATTGAAGCTTTGACTGGAGTAACCCGTAATAAAGCATTGAAAGTATCCTTTGCGAGCAGTATGACTTCAGAAGATACATTTTCCGTGTTAATACAGTCATATATGATTTTAACTGTAGGGCTTGTGCCTTCCAATTGAGTTTGCTATCAATGAGAACTCCGAGATATTTGAAAGACTCGACTGCTTCAATATTAAAGCAGCATGTGGAACAATTACCTACAGCGCTGAAGTTTTGCTTCCCACAGGTGTGTAGTGGTAAGCAGAATTTTTGGCAATCGCTTGAATGAAAAACAGACCCAAAGCTTTCTAGGTTATGTTGGCATAGCTTAAAGTTCATTATTTTTGTTTTTTCACTAATAATAAGCTTATGAAAGGTGAACCAAATTCTAAGTAAATGAAGGTCGTTGTTAACTTTCATGGAGAGAGGCGTCAGTGTACGTGAAGGCGAAGTCATCTGCAAATGCGCTTTGATTTCCGTAAAAGCTCTCCATGAAAAGTGAGTTTATGTATACAAGGAACAGTACTGGGTCTACCAGAGAACCTTGCGGAACGCCATTTCTAAGCTTAAGTGAGGTACTGTAAAAGCCATTGACCAATACTCTTTCCAACTTTTTTTTTCATTTTTTTTATCAAAATTTTGAGTTTGCATGCGAATTTTTCAAGAATTTTTGACACAAATAACTTATTTTAAATTTAGAATTAAAGAACCGATTTCTGGCTTCCAAAACCGGTATAGTACTTCATTTTAAGTGTTGCCGTTGTTTTTTAATAATTTTTTTTGATTTTAAGTCATTTTTGTTTTTAAATTACCCCTACCTCCTAAACGGGGCTTGTATTGAACTGTTCTACAAAAAACCTTTATTATTCCTTGGCGCCTAAGTCATCGTACTCTTGCTGCAACTTCGTTATCCCGAAGTGTAAGATGCGTACTGAACAGCTTCTAGATGATGTATTAAATGTTCTAAATTGTTTTCTCTGTTTTCATAGTGTTTGCCTTCAAAAGTTCTATGATGACATTTTTGCTGAGTTTTACACCAGCAACTTAGAACTTGGAACGGGTAGACAGTGGTAGATTTGATCTTTTGAATCGAGTCCGATTGATTGGTTCAGATGCAATAATAGTTGATGTTACTGCTTCTGTTTCTGTCTGGCAAGGAAGACATTTTGTCGGAAGAAGTTTTCCTCGTTTCTTGTTGATCTTCCTTTAATTCTACTGAAGTTGGTAACTACTTTAGTTCTCCTCTATGTAAGTCTTGGGCTTGTAGGTTATTGTTCTTCACGAATGTAGCCGAAATTAGTGTTTTTTCCCTTCTGATTAGTTTGTTAGATGCGAGAGTGCTCAAATTTACTTAAGTCTAACTTCACTTGGTGAAAATTTATCACAAGAAAATGGTACTTTCCAACACTGTATTGAATTTCTTTTCTGTTCGAATAGTATGGCGAAGATTCCTATCTTTTCTCTATTTTTCTTTGGTAAAGACTATTCTGAAAATGTTCCTCTAGCGGGCCTAGATACTAGCGTGGGAATAGTTTTCGTGAGAGAAGGGCGGATTTAACCATTTTTTTGTGAAATCGTCAGCAATAAACTGCTGTAGGCCACTTAACCATTTTCCATTTAAGTGAGATTTATTCGGAAAGTTTTTTTTTATGAGGAAAAAACATCACTTTTTTAGTTTTGGTCTTTTTTAAACATCTAACCGTTTATAAATTATATATTGTTAGTTTGTCGTTGAATCTTCTCCTTCAAAGCCCACCAACGCAAACGAGATCGAATATTTTTCTAAAGATTTTTCCCTCCAAACGACTGAGAATATCTTCACCCGCTTTGGATAGGATCCATGCTTGAGCACCATAAATTAGAACTGGGATGATCAAGGTCTTATATAGGGTCCACTGGTTTTTTGGGAATAGGCCTTTACTACTCAATTGCCTTCTTAGCCCAAAGAAACAGCCATTGGCATGAGTGATTCTTCGTTTTATTTCTGCTGAGGTGTTATTGGCAGAACTTATAGCAGAGCCAATGTAGACAAAGTCCTTTACCACCTCTAAATTATAGCTGCCGATTGTGACATTCTGTTCAGTTCGTCGATGTTGTATATTCCTTCATGTCGACAGCAAATATACTTGGTTTTGACCTTATTTATCGTTTGGCAGCTTCCGTTTCAATACAAATGAACGCACCGGTGATAGCCCGCTGAGTTCCGCCAATTACGTCAATATCATCGGCGTACGCTAGTTGTTACACAGACTTTTGAAAAAATATGTTCGACAAGAGTTCCACACAATTTTTTCAAGTATGAGGTTAAGGAAGCCACTTGATAGCGCGTCATCTTGTAGCGAACCAATGTCAATGAAATGCCAAAACTAAACGAGAGCTATAAAGCTCGTGTCTATAAATGGTGTCATAAAATCAATGAAAAGATGAGCTCCTTGAGTTTTTCCAGGGTCTGCCAGAGTGTCACGATTTCGTCGATTGTAGACTTCCCTGGTCTGAAACCAATCAAGTTGTCAGATAAGATTTTGTATCCGATATTAAGGAGATTTATACCTCTATACTTGGCGCAGTTGAGTGGTCTTCCTGGATTTGACATACATTCTTCTTCTAACCAGAACTGAGAAATAAGTTGGTGCATGCTATGAGTTGGTCATTTCTAGCAGCTTTGAATACCTCGGTCAGTAAGACCTGAGGTTCAGCCGAATTGTTGGATTTTAGCTTATACATATGTATATTGATATCCTTTCTTCGTTTTGGTCAGGTGGACGACAGTTTTGGTTATGATCGTCTAAGTTAAGAGGTCTGTTCTACTTGGCGGCGGGATATTGAGCTTCTTACCCATTATAATGTTTGAAGAAAAAGTTGTTCCATATTCTCAGAACTGACTGTGACTTGTAGTATTCTTCTGCATCTCTACATTCTTCTAAATGGGTTTTCTTACCTTGACACCTTCTTTTTACTTGTTCGCAAAACTTCCGTATGTTATTCCAGGAGTACATCCTCGCAATATCTTCGATGACGCGCCTCCCGTACTCTTTTTTCTTCTTCTTGAGAGGCCCATGTTCTTCCAGCCTCTTCTACTCAAAGAGCTCACGAGCAGCTCTCGTCCTTCGCTGCAGCGCCGCTTTGTAGGCATCTTGTTAAGCTGCATGTGCATCAAACCAGGAATTTCTGGGGGTTTGTTGGGTGAAACCCAGCAAATCAGTTGCGGCGTCTCTTATGGCCCCTTGGCAGCGTTGCCACTGCTCTTGAAGCTGACGGCATAGGAGTTGTTGAGAGGTTTTGGAATACGCGTTCGGCGAAGATTCTGGCAGTCTCTTGAAGTTACAGCTTTTGTACGTTATCTTCGTTCGTTCGTTATATCTTCTCATACAGTCGCAACTTGGCTGCAACAAGGTGGTGATCCCAGTAAATATTGGCTCCCTAGAACAATCTGACATCCGAAACACTTGAGACATATCTCTCTAGCGTTTGCTGATCCGGAGGCCGCCACATCGCCTTGTGTATTTTGAGGTGAGGAAACACTGTGAAAAGTCAGTAAGCCTAAGTCCGTTGTCAGATGTGGTGTCGTGTAGGCTATGCTTATCTTGTATGCTGCCAAAGATGTCTTCTTTTGCTATCATTCTGTTAAGATCGCGTAGTACGATTTTAACATCATACTTTGGACATTGCTCATATGTCTTGTCGAGGAGCTCGTTGAAACACTCTTTGGTGGCGTCGTCCATTGTCTTCAGTAGTGGCATGAGCACATATTAAGCTTATGTTAGCGAATTTAGCCTTGACGCGGATTGTCCTAAGACGCTCGCTCACGTGTCGGAAGCTCAAGACTTCTTGCTTAAGTCTACCGCATATGACAAATCCGCATCCGAATAAGCGCTGTATATTTTCTCTATAGCAATCATCATGGTATATATATATCACAGTTGTTCATCCTCCTTATGCCCAGCCCATCCCATCGCACTTTCTCGATGGCGGTGATATCTGCGTGATAGCAATTACGGGCCTCTGCTAATTTTTCGGCCGCAGGTGGCCATTTAGTTGGTTCGTCACTTATTTTAACCTCTTCCGTATAAAGCTGTGAACCCTATGCGAGTATGACACAACTGGACAGCCATGCAAGGGGACATTTTATGGAAAAAAAATAAGATTTATCCATTTTTTGATTTTTTTTTTTGGCTAAAAGCCAAGTAATTACGGAAGTAAGTAATTACCAAATTTTCTTCCAAAAAAGGATTACGAATCAGGCTTAGCTTTTTCAATTCTTGCGCTATCACAACCCATGCAAACCTAATTCATTTTTCACCCCGCAATTATATCTTACAAAAATTGTTACTAAAAGTAATAATTGTAGCTTCTCCGTTTATAAAGCGAAAATCTTATCATAAAAGTTCATTAAATGCCCAATTGTAAAATGGTTTCCCACAATACAAAAGCGTTCCCAAAATGTACATAATCCATGGATGGGGACTACGTTGAGTTAACTCAATAAGCTAGACGAACATTTTAGCCATTACTTTGACTTTGCTGCTAAAAAGTGACCAGAACTGAATGCTGGTTTTACATTTTTACATTTATCTCTTCCTTCCCTTGAGCAACCATCCACCTACAGTTTTCAGAAAGATATTCGTATCTACAGCAACGACAGCAACGAGGTAAAATGCATTTTTTTCGTTTTCAGTGGTAAAGAAGGGACTGAGTTAGAATTCCCTTACTGGGTTTTTCAAGTTGGATTTTTTTTGACGGAACATTTTCCTTTTTTTTTTAATTCCAATGATACTTGAGCTATGCAACTACTCGTGTGTAAATGTATCAGTGGCATCTAATAATATATGCATACACACATGTGTGTTAAACGTCTTTAAATGACTTATTTTAATAACTAGAACCGCGTTTTGTCAAGCGTCCAGTTAAAACAAATACGTACATACCTAGTCCAGTCATAAATAGTCATAGTTTCACTCTTTTCATGTTAACCATTATTTTTTATATGGAATCACGGGATGGGGTGACATTGAAAATCATGTCGTTGTGATTGGCTTATGCAAGTGTAATATGGCAAAAAAGGTGATATTTTTCGGACCTTGCAAACGCTTGGAATCACTCGCTGTTTTGTTTATCGTACTATTAAATTATTCGAGGATACTGGTGGAGTACGTGACCGTCAAATATCCGGCCGTCCAATTACTGTGAGGACTCTAGGAGCCATCAAAGCCGTGCAGGCTTGAATCAGACGCAAACCACTGAGAAAGCAGAAGATCTCATCCCGGCAAATGAACATTTCGAAAAAATCCGACTCGCATCATCAAAGAAGGCTTGGGATTTTGTACCTATGAAAGACAAATAAAAAAGCTCTCTTAACGCGGTACGCTAAAAATTCTTACAGACAAATTCTGTACATCGGCAAGAAAGTTCTTACCGTCGAAGAAACTTTTAATAAGCAAAATGATCGAATGTATTCTCGGACATCAAAAGAAGCTTCAGAACATATTCCAAGGGTTGAAAATACCACTACCCCGCAAATTTAATGGCATGTATGGTGGGGAATGAGCTACCTTGGAATAACCAACCTCCACTTTTGTTTAAAAACGAGTCAAAACTTCGGCGAGAGTTTACCAAACCACTGTTTTGGAAAAGGTTGATAAGCAGTTAAGCCGAACAATGTTCGCAAACAAGCACTGGACATTCCAACAAGATTCTGTTCAATCCCACAAGGCGGAAACCACCCGAGAGTGGCTAAAAAAAATGCGTCCGACTTCGGATGATTGGCCAGGTGGTAGACCGGACCCGAACCCTTCGGATTACAAGTTATGGTCCATTTTAGAGGGAATGGCCTGCTCAACTCATCACCGAAATATTCAGTCTTTGAAGCAAGCCCTTATCCGCGCTGTCGACAACTTTCTGATGAATAAGGTCCGTAATGCGATTGATGATTGGCCGGTACGTCTCAGGTCGTGCTTTAACGCAAATGGCGACCATTTCGAATAAAGTCTTCCATAACTTGTAGCTAGGGATTCGACAAATAAAAAGTATAAATTTGTTTTCAAAACTATCAGCGCTTTTTCCTTTGGCATACGTTTTTCTTCGTATCTGCATTTATGACTAGACTAGGTAGGCACATAATTAGATAAATAAATTTTATTTGGTTACAATATTGGGAATTTATCAAAACAAATTGACAATGGTATTTGGACAACAGTTCCTAATTTCTTACTCTCCTTATCTCTGAAAGGTCTGTATGTTACTATACTCAGCTGAATTGTTGCACGCGCAATAGATTGGAAATAATATCGCAGCTTCTGTCACGCTCTCGAACCTGAGGTTTAAGCGTCCTTGACCCTTTTTTGGGCACAGAATTAAAAATATGCAATAAATCATTTATAAAACTTTCGCTCGGGGGGAAATGCGCGGATTATTGCTTTTTTTAAGAACAGGCTCTATGCGCTCACTGCTTAAAACTTTGCCAAACCGTAGTAACAGACACTTCCACAAAAAAAATTTAAATCGCAAAATCTCATCAAATCGAAATATTATAAAAGACGAAGTTACTATCCCTCTAATGATTTAAGGTCGGAAGGAGGAAGCTGACCATTCTGACTCATCTAGTGCTTAAAGGCATGACCATCTGTTTCTCCAACGAAGCTAAGTAGTTGGGTGCCATCTTGGATAATAAAGTCGTTTGAACTAAATCTGTCACGCCGAATACATCCGGTGTAAAGCAACTTATACGTCTGATACTCGTATAGGGCTTGTCACCGGTGTCCTTTGGATCTACACTGCTATGATAAGGTCAACTTCATCTAATTTTTTTTATATAAGGGATTTGTGTACCCTTAAAATATTTGTACATAGCTCGGGCGGTGTGTTGAGATCTTCGCTGAGGAAAACAACTTGATCCCGCTTGTAAATGAACCCACCCGAATATCAGACGTTGATAGTCGTACCGACAATATTCTGGACTTTCTTTTAACCTCTCACCCTGATATGTACACTGTTTATGTGCTTTCTACTCTTTCTCGCAACCGGGCCATTCAGTTAGAGAGAGAGCCAATTGTAATGGACTTAACCGCTTCTCTAGGAATTTTAACTCGTCGTTAATGTTTCCTCGATAACGACGCGGATGCCGCTGCTGATATTATCACAGACACTATTCACTTTGGAATGAGATCCTTGATCCCTCATTGGATGAACTGTATCAAACCAAAAGAAAAGGTGTGGTACGATTCCATCTGTAAAGAGACTGTCAGTGTTATAGAATAGTTTTTTCAATCGTATAAGACCAACCTGAAAGAGGAAAACCAAAAACAGTTGAAACGATCCAGGAACGACTTTCTTAAGCGTGTACAATTTCAATGCTCCCAATTCTGCCTCATCCTCTATACCAACGATCATTTATAATGATATCGCCCAATTTGCTCGCTTGAACTGAGCTATGTTAGCAAATTTCATTTTGCCCTCGGCTTTTTGTTTATTGTTGCGATGTTTTTTTGCTATTGCCGACGAAAAGACGCAATCCAGTGATTTGGGTCATCTGGCTCCATGTTGCGTTGCAACAGTCTGAGATAATCCATTTTAAGGAATTCTCGCTGCAGGTATTTCTTATGCCTCATCCCTACGCAACTACTGGATAATAATTACAGCAGCTCAAAACATCCGCCAGCGATTCGGTTGCACGTTTAACCTTAGAACCGCGTTTGGGGTCCTGTACTCTCCAATCACTTTTCAGTAATGAATATAAGCCACAATTTGTGCCACACCAACGTCATATTTCAGCATTTTCGATTTATTGTACCGTTAGGTTTGTAAAAATAGTGTATCCTGATTGAATTTCTCTGTGGGTTTACTGTGAGAGACCCTAGAACGACACAGCCTGTATACGTGTTTGGGTAGCTGTATGTTACTCCCCAGTGTTTTTCTCAATACATTTGGTGCGGTTTTAATTGTGTTTTCATTGTCTGTTACGGTTTAAAGTGAATAAGTCTAAGAATTTTTATAATTTTTGTGACGGAAGAGGTAGCTTTTCATTGAAAATAATATTGTAAAAAAAAAATTATAAAGCAATGCTGTTTGTTATTAATTTACAAATTATTTACTTATATGAATATATGTACTAAATGATTGGTTTATGTTACTACTTTATTTGTCACCTATTATTGTATGTTTGCTTGTTTGATAAGTTGCAGTGCATTATTTCGAAGTATTGTAAAATATGGATAGCAGAGTTATTTATTTGGCAAATGTTCAGCGTGAGTTGACCGATGAAGAGCAACTAGAGCTTGCTAATTATTTTGTGAGGGATATCGGCGAATATGTGGGTGAGGTTAGTGAAGCGATTGGTGGACGAGATCATCCTGTAGCTTTATAACCTTTTGAGATCGTTGACGATGATAATGATTCTAACGGTGATCCTTATGAATTGGATATCGACGATTCTAATGTTGATGATCCAGATGCTCATTTTGAGCAGCTACAGGATATCCATTTGGCAGAGATCATCCAAGATATGGAAAATTCAGATGTTGAGACAGTGCAATGGGCAGCGCCGGAAATTGCAATTGAGCCATCTCGTGGACAGAACTACATGGGCCAAAGCAAAAATGACAAAACTGCTTAGTAGTCGATGCCGAGTGCTACAGAATAAACGAGAACTGCAGGAATGAAAATGAATAGATTGCAGTCTGCTTCTTGTACCACTGAGATTTTTGTCTGACAATTGCCATCGTTGAATCAATTATTTTGGAAACAAATAGAAAAGCCAAAAGGGCAATTGCAAATAATCAGCATCAAGAGAATCCCAAAAAGCTGCGAGCTTGACATAATACTAATGTTGATGACATCTATTCGTATATTGGCATTTTGCTATACTCCGAGCTGAAAAATCAAATTTAGTATGTACAGCTAAAGATTTATTTGCCAAGTCTCATATGTCATTTTATAGAGCAGTGATGTCATTAGAGCGGTTTTTTTGCTTCGATGATTCGAGAACTCATTTAGCTCGATTGCTAGAAGATAAGCTGTCTCCATTCCGTCATGTATGGACTCTATTTCAAACCAATTTGAAGTTGGCTCTCGTTCCATCCAAAGAGCTGACGATTGATAAGCAATTGGTAACATCGAGGAATAGATGCAGCTTTCGACAGTATATACCATCAAAGCCAGGAAAGTATGGCATCAAAATTTGTTGGCTTGTAGATTCCAAAACGAGCTATCCATTATCAGCCAAATGAAGAACGATCGACTGGAATTTCACATGCCTTGGTCCTTCGCCTTGCACAGTGATTTTTGAATATTGGGGCAAACATTATAATTGGCAAACATTAACATTGGCAAAAAACGGCACAACTCTATATAACAAACGCGAGCTGCCAAACTGTTTGCATCGATCGAAGAAGCTAAGAAACGGAACGGTCCCCTTCGCTTCGGTTTTCTGCTTCTCAGATGAAGCATCGCTTATGAGCTACACCACGGATTCAAAAAAAAATATTCTGCTGATATCGACTGTCCATGCTACTGATCACATACATGATAAAACCAGGAAACCAATTATTATTCATGACTACAACGAGCACAAAGGTGGCGTTGACACATTCGACAAAATGGTGCGCGGCTATACCTGCAAAAGAAAAATTAATCGTTGGCCAATGATCCTCTTTCATAACATGGTTGACGTTGCTGAACTTGCAGGTTTTCGACTCTTCGAGCTACGTCACCCGCCTTGAAATACCAATAAATCGGAGAAAAGAAAAATTTTCCTCAAAGAGCTGGTTCAGGCGCATTTGGATAATCGGTGCAAACTTCCACTAAAGCCATCCGTGCAAATTGCAATGGATCTGATGCGCTACATAAAAAAAGAAGTCATCAACTCCAAAAAGTTTCCATAAATACAGGTAAAAATCAATAATTTTCTAACATAAACTTCTCTAATTCGTCATCTTCCTACAGACTCAAAATCCACCTCGTAGATGTGAGCCACAAAGGTACTGCGTACGAAAAACAAAGATACAAAAACAACCGCCATTTGTGATCTATATTGCAAGCCTACATGCGTCAAGCAATACATTCGAGCTTGCGAGCGGTGCTACCTTGCAAAATTCAAAAGCCCGTCTGACGACGAATTTTTGGACGAGAATGATAATTCATTTAGGCTAGGGACATCTACATCAGCTTCATCAACACCATGTCTATCCCTAATGGGTCCATGCAGACCACCTTCAGCTGCACGATACCCACCACCGCACAGAGGAGTATTTGCATCAAAAACCTGGCCGAAATTATTTTTCGTTGTTTTTGCTATTATTTCTTTAGCAAATTAATATTCACATGTTAAAATACAATATACAGTACATTCTCTTTATTTTAGATATGTTTTAATTAAAATAAATGCCAAAAAGTTTGTTATGAATAGCATATTAAGGTAAATTATTTTTTTTTTTGTAATTAGGGTGAAACTAATCGCTGGATTCTGCCCAATAATCTTCATCAAATGAATCTTCGCTAATTTCATCTTCACTCAGAGAAAAAATCTTTCATTATTTATATTTGAGTCCTCTGGAAAGAGCAGTTCTCGGGTCTTCTTGGAAAATGACTATCTTGGCTTCGATTCCGACTTTTTGAGACAACTTATGAGTGGATCAGAACTAAGAAGTAATCTGTTGAGGACGTCCATATTGCAATCTCTTCTAGAGAACCTCCTAGCATACCTAAGACGGTAGAGTCTGTAAGTTTAAATTTTATCATCAAGTAATATTTATCTTTGTTATTTTTATTTATTTACTTTAAAAAGTTAAGATAAACTTACCTGAAGTGTTTATTTCTAGCTTCTTCTGATAGTTGACCTCCCATCCAGCAGGAAGGCCTCCCTACCGACCTTATCAGTCTCAGGAACCTTTATGTCAGGTACCACGACATAAAAAATCATGTCCCCTCAGAAAGTAGCAGACGACCTTGCTGCTTTCGGCCACTACGTTCACTCTAAACGAGTCTCACACCTACAGCGAAGCCGAGCTGACCACGATAAATTTTTTCGTCCATAACGTGCCTTCCTCGTCAGCACTTAAACCATCCCGCCATACATCTCCACCCCAAAACATCCCTCTTACATTTTACTACCAGAATGTAAGAGGTCTTCGCTCTAAAACCAATGCTGTCCTACGTCAATCGCATTCTCTTCCCTTTGATATTTACGCCTTGACTGAAACCAATTTGATTCCTGACATAAAGAACCAGGAATTGTTCCCCCCTACTTTTAATGTTTTTCGCGACGACGATCCTACCCGCCCACATGATGATTCCCCCTGTCGAGGCGTCCTACTGGCGATCCACAACAGCCTTAACTCTTCCCCCATTACCATCTCTTGATCCTCTAAAGTCGACTTTGTCGCTATAAAAATATCACTCCCCTTCAAGTCCCTTTACGTTTTATGTTGCTACATCCTGCCAGCTCAACCTACCGAATCTTACCAACTTGTTGTCGATGCGATCGACTATTTAATTGACCTGTCTGACTCTACTGACGATATCTTTGTTTTCGGCGACTTTAATCTTCCTCAGCTACAGTGGATTCCATCGGACGATCATTCGTTCTTCATCGCTTCAAATGCCAACTCAGCTAAGGAATGTCTCTTCTTAGATCGCTTAACAGACTCAAGTCTATGCCAAGTCAGTGGTGTATCCAACTATATGGGCAGGCAATTGGACCTTATTTTCACAACAGATTCAATTAACTCCTCAGTCTCACTTTGTCCCCTATCTCTCTCTACAATCGACAACTACCACCCCCCCTTCTACTTTCATTTTTTCATAACTCTTCTTTCCAGTCCACTCCTCCCACAACTCTCTCATCCTACGACTTTCATAAAGCAAACTTTCACAAAATCAGTGACTATCTTAGCAGATCCCCCTTTAACTTTCACAATCTAAGCGTAAGTGATGCCTTATCCATTTTTTATAAAGAAATATTTAATTCTTTCAGCCTTTACGTTCCGTTTTCCCGCCTTAAAACATCATCTACTAGTCCTCCCTGGTATAATCGCAAGCTTCGGTCCTTACGAAATATGAGAAACAAGTTATGGGCTGTTTTCCTGCGTACCAGATCCTTGTCCGACTATTCCAACTATCTTGGTGCTTATCTTCATTTCACCGAACTTTACGATTCCCTTTACCAGCGTTACCTTAACAATGCGCAAGTCAACTTTATAAATGACCCTAAGTCCTTTTACCAATTTGTTAACTACAAAAGAAAGTCCGATGGTTACCCTTCTTCCCTCTCTTTCAACAACAAGTCATCAACCGATCGACTCACTATTGCCAACCTATTTGCCAGCTTCTTTAAACAATCCTTCACCAACGACTCCTTTGTACCAGATCCATCCTATTTTCGTTACCTACTGAACTTCTCCAACGGCCCACTTCTCTCTCACATCTTGGACCCCTCCTATATCGAATATAAATTACACCAACTCAATGACGAATTTACACCCGGTCCAGATGGCCTCCCTGCCATATTTCTTAAAAAATGTTCTTCGTCTCTTTCCCTTGCCCTTTCTGATCTCTTTCGTCTATCCCTTTAACAAGGAGAATTTCCTCAGGTTTGGAAAACCTCCTTCATAACCCCGATCCACAAAAAAGGATCAAAGAACGAAATAACAAACTATCGTCCAATCGCTTAACTCTCCCATATACCCAAATTCCTCGAAAGTATTTTGTATGAAGCTCTAAGCTTCCAATGCAAATCACTTATTTCCCCTAGACAACATGGCTTCCTAAAGGGTAGGTCAACCACCACAAATCTCGTTGAATTCGTATCCTTTGCCATCTCTGCCCTAGAGAACGGCAACGAAGTCGATGTAGTTGCAACCGATTTTAGCAAAGCCTTCGATAAAATCTCTCATCGATTAATACTCTTCAAATTGTCTGCCCTCGGCTTTGAACCCATACTGTTAAAATGGATATCCTCTTACCTCGAAAACCGTTTTTACAGTGTTCGTTTTAGGTCAGCCCACTCCGCTCCATTTTTGGCCACCTCTGGAGTTCCTCAAGGTAGCCATCTCGGTCCCCTTCTCTTTATATTAACCATAAATGATCTCGATAGGATCATTAAATACTCGTCCGTCTCCCTTTACGCCGACGATACCAAATTTTTCAAAACCATTTCCTCTCCCCATGACTCCTTCCTTCTTCAACAAGACCTTGATAGTTTTTCGATCTGGTGCCTCAAAAATTGTTTGGAACTTAATATCACCAAATGCCAATCCATCACCTTTTCACATAAGCGGCTCAAATCTCCTTCCCGACTCTACCTTCTCCACAACCAACCTATCTCCTCCGTTGAATCTCTTCGCGACCTCGGCATTTTGTGTGATAGGGAGCTCAACTTCCGTTTGCATATGGATGGGATAATCCTTAAAGCCAACTCTGCACTAGGTTTTGTAAAACGATGATCCAAAGAATTCACCAACCCATACGTGACCAGGTCCCTCTATATTACCTTTGTTCGTCCCCTCCTAGAGTACGCCAGTCAAGTATGGTCCCCATATCATCGCGTTCATATCTCGAGAATCGAAAGCATCCAGCGCCGTTTTCTTCGATTCGCTCTTCGAGGTTTGCCCTGGATGATTCTTTTACTCTGCCCTCCTATCAAAACCGTCTCAACCTTATTAACCTAAACACCCTTGAGGAACGCAGAGATGCAGCCGACTTTCTCTTCATTCATCGACTTCTTTCAGGTCAGGTTGAATGCACGTCCCTTCACAATTCTATTTTCCTCAACACTAACCCTCGTAATCTACGTACCCCTCGTCGCTTCTATCTCCCAACCCACCACACCACCTATGGCGCGAACGAACCAATCTCCCGCATGCTACGAAAAATTAATTCAAACCCTAGCGTCTTTGACTTCCACCGCACCACTTCCTACCTCAAATCGGTTCTCCTTCACCACAATAACCAACCTTAGTTTTAAGTTTTAGTTTAAGTTTAATTTTAAGTTATACACCTAGCTTGTATTAAGCCGAATAAATGGGGGCTTTCGCCCCCACCAAAATTAAATAGGAAGCAGGGCGTTTTGTATGACTACAGATGCATGCATTAAGATTTTATGCATGGTTGAAGTCATAGGATACCATGGATATAACTCGACATAAAGCCTAGCTGTATCCATGGGTACACCATGGATACATACTCGTACATGGTATCAATCTTTAATCCACTTGAAATGGTCTCTAGAATGATTTTAAAGCGGAAAATTATCTGCAAATGGATTCCCATTATTTCAGCGACAAGTTCCGGGTTATTAAAAAATCTTCGACTGGTGTTTCCGTCATTTGTGTTGCCAAAACCAGCACGTGGAAAATCCACAATAAGGCCAAGTTTTTGTCTAAATTCTTCCTGAATTTGAGTTTTTGGAGTCATACATGGCTCTTTGTCTTCTGATCGCGATGTTCGTAATTGCCATTTTTTTTTGGGGAGCTTATAAGCAATATGCAAAAGGCTTTCGAAAAGTCTGATTTGAGCATGGAGGATAGACAAGTCAAACTCAATAGATTTTTCATTAATTAAGTTTGGTTTACTTAATGTGTTAAATTCTTTTGATGTTAATCCGCAAAGATAGCAATTCTGCGTTAATGCAGTTTCAGCTACTGCATTGCGTATTTTGCCATCAATCATAGTAAAAATCAATGTATGATTTACCTCCATGTTAGTCATTGTAGTTTTTACTAGTGAATCAATTTTGGCTTGAACATAGTTTATTTCACTTTTTATAATGTCTGTACTTTCTTTAACAAAGTTGATTCGAATTGGTCTACAGAATCGCGGAGAAGAGGGAGTCGGACTTTGCCAAATGATTTTTGAAACACAAACCAAGCGCAAGGGAACTAGTGAGCTTTGAAATGTGAATGCATCTGACTCTGATCTATTTTCAAGTTTTTGTCTGTATTGGGATTGATGGGATCCGTCACAACCCCACATTGTAATTAGCTCTAGAGGCTTGCATTCATTTTCATCTAGGCTAGCTGTAACATCATGCAAATATATAAGTAATCAAATTATAGTGAGATCCAACAAATTCTGCAGGGATATTTCGGCCAAAGTTTCAGTTACAGTGTATGATTCTTGGATAGGATAACAATGTTTTTTGGCTTTTTTATGGATATTGTAACAAGGAAAAAAGCCCTTATTTGTTGCTGCGATAATTTCATATTGTTTTCGCGATAACACTGCTTCAACAAACATTGAAAGTGCCTTTAATCTCGCAATTTTTCTTTATTTTCCGTAAGATTATCAAGATGTGCTTGTCTATACTTCTGCGCTCTTTGGGGTGTTTTTAAAATCTCTGTCATTAATGCTAGTTCGTCGGTTTGAAAATTTTCCCGAATATTTTCCGTTTTTCTCCTTTTACTTCTATCTTTAAGTTCTTCGAATGACTTTTCAGGTCTACCTGGTCCGGCAGTTGTGTTTGGGATGGATAAAGTTCATTCAACCCATGATTTGTTGCTTTCTAAAAAGAAATTCTTTTTTCTTCTTGATTCTAACCATTTTTGTTTAAGGTCGCACAAAAATGTTGCTACTTTTAGCTTAAAAATTGCAGCTTGCTGTGTTGAACAAGGTAATTTTTTAAGTAACTTAATTTTTCATTAATATTCCCCTGGCAATTTTCTTCCATAGTGTCAAATGAATATTGTTTTGTCACAACTGTGAAACCTGATGATCCTAATAGGAAAAATTGTTATGTATTAAGAAAGTACAAAAATACTTTGTAACATAAACATTCACGGGACATTCTCATTAAAATCGTGTAAATTTATTAGACGGCCTACCTCTTTCTCCCTAAATCTTTCTGTACAAATTATTTCTTTTCATTTCAATCTAAATTTTGATCACGCAAAAAAAAGTAAACAAATTACATCAGTAATTTTAATTTAAAAAAAAACTCTGCATAGCGTATGAGTGCTTTTTACACAAAAGTGAAAAATTCATTGAGCCTCAGTACTGTTAAGAGCACGTAGCAACAACCAATTTTTGTTGCATTGACTTAAGAAATATTCAAATTATTTTATAAACTTAAATTCATTGCAAAATAACAGGGTATACTAAAACAAAATCCTTAAAACTTAAAAAGTAAGTTAAGTTGTTTTGATACAAAAGTTCTAAGCCCAAATTATATTTCCAAAATTCAATTAAGATTGTAAATACGTACCTGAAGCAGAATTCCCCTTTTGAATTTTTTTTACTATCTATCACAACACTTCGATATCACTTATTGAACAACACTTACCAAAGTAGCACAAATTGAAATAAAATTGTAAGATATGCAACTGTTAACTGAATTCTTTTTATCACAACACACGATCTACAAAAAAAAAACAACAACAGTATATTGACCCACGTGTATTCAGCACCCGCTATATCAAGCTTTTAGTTGTCAATTTTACTTTTCAGAAAATCGGTTTTTGGCCAGGTTTTTGATCCAAATACTCCTCTGTGCCCCTGCCAAACGAGTTCTTAAACTTATGCTTCAATCTTCATACAAAATACAGTGGCGAGCACAGATCCCCAAAACACGGAAATATGGTATGTTGAATTGGCGGTACACGGTTCTAAGGTTAAGGTCCGATAATTACAGATATATGTACTTATGTACGAAGTTGTTTTGTTTTTTTTTTTTTTTGTTCGTTTTGTAAAGCTATCAAGAGCGAATTATTCTCATGCGAGACCCTTAGTGGCTTTAGAACAATAGGACTCTATTAACGTGGACGGAAACGTTAATACCGTACACAACCCCTATCGTGCTAAATTGTTGCCCGCTTCGGTGATACCAAAGCTGCCGTCTATTTATTAGGCCTTGAACGGCCACTCAATCTCAATTCCATTGCCATGACGAGTTCTAAAAATTCTTGTTGACGTCAACACCGTAAGTACATATAAAATATACTGTGCTACCGTTGATTCAGTCATGTTTTAGTTACACCACTGGGCCAACGAAGGCTTATCCTTATCTTAAAATTCTCAACCATCAGCAATCACTATGAATTAAATTTGTTTCTTTCCCTATACATAAATATACGTTTCTCGTAAAAATGTAAATGATCTCATTTATTGACTTTAGAAATCTGAATCAACAATTGCATTTTCTCGAATAATAATAATAATCAACCATTCACTGCAACACGGCTCACTGATCAGCTTCAAACTTATTTAAACTTTTAAGCTTCCCGATGACAAATTTGCAAGGATCCTATACAAATTTTGAATGGAAGAAAATAAGAAAAGAATAAAAAATGAAAAAGGGAAAAGGGAAAACAACTTTCTAAATTAGGAAACCGACTACGCTTCATTGACAAAAATAACCTGGAGCTCCATCCACTTCGGCTGCTAGGTATTCCGTTTCGTTCTACCTACGCGAATAGCGAGTAAATTTATTTATCTCGTTGTGGAAAAACAATCATGCAGAACGGAACAACAACCGCGATACTTTCAGTTAGTTTAACGATTTTCGAATAGTATTTTCCCTTCATTCCACGAACTAAAGAACTGCGAAACTGCGGACCAAAGCAATGGTTTCCCAATGCTTCCTACCACTTTCCACCGCTCGTTCTATGATGGTACAACCAATCGCCCTACAGCACTTCTCAACTTCCTGTTTTTGTTTTCGCCTTTATCGTTCCGCGATTGAATGCACATTCTGAAGATTTTCCTCTCAACTTGTCTCAAATCTCGAAAGTTTCTTCGGGCGACAGTTACAACGCAGTCACAGCCAACGAAAGACAGCAGCATAGCAACACCAATAGCGACAGCAACAACAGAAACAGCAACAGCAACAGCAACAGCAGACAAGATACAGGCATACTATGCTCTCGTAGGATCATAGCGAGGACTTTTATCGCATATGAATTAAAATTTTGATTAATGAGCTGAATTTATGATAGTTGTGTACGAGTGGAAAAGTTTTCCAATAAATTGCGTGTCCTAAAGGCGACTGACACTATTCCCATACGTGGGTATAAGTACCTACTCCTCCAGCTCCAACTAGCACTCAACTTGAGTTTCGCTCTTAGATTCATACCTACATATGGTATACCCGTAAGTTCATAATCATATTCGTCATATTCGCATCTGTAGTCATAGATGACAGACATGTGGTCACGTCGTCAACAGGCAAGGTATCCTTATTATGAGCCCTCCGTCAGTAATAAGTCATGAATAATTGAGAAATAAAATTTATTGGCCACATACATTAGACTAAACAGCTACGTGCGCACCGCTGTGAAATATTCATTGAGGGCGGCAGCCTAATGAGATATTCTCAAAGGACTTGATCCTTCGACATCTCCGAAATTAAATTTTGAAAACATCATCATTTTGTGCCGTAGCAAGGTCGAACACTCGTATCTTTTCATTAATAAATAATCGGAAAGCTTTTCCAAATATCATTTTGCGCAATTTTCGAGGACGACACAAAAATTACTCTTTCACCTTCTCATGCAACCATCACCACATCACACTATACTATAGGTATGTACCCGTACCACTCTGGATATGGGTTTGGTTTTTTGGCCTCCTCTCTGACTACCGCTACGATTCCAGCATCGGCTCCGGCCTCGGCTCTGGCAATGGCTATGGCTCCGGCTCCGGCTCCGGCTCCGGTTCCGCTAGGTCAAAATAGAATAAGACGAATTATTTGCTCCCATTTGAGGAGTTGTGGAATTGTGTGCCTGCCGTCTGGTGGTTAGCAACAGCGGTAATAGCTATGCCAAGGAATGGGGTGGAACGTGAACATATAGAACACCCTTTTTGGCTTTATTCAATATCTGGCCATTATCCCCGAGGCTGAGAAAATATGGGATAGATTTTTTTTCCCCCCCCTCTTTTCTTATTTTTTCTTCTTTTTATTCTCTAGTGGTTTTGTGTCTTTATCTTTGCAAGGGTGTATACTAGTACTTTGTATGTGTGTGAAGAAAGGTCCATTCGAAAGGAAGTCCCTGATTAGCCAAAGGCTATGACATCAATATTTAATTCTGAATGGGTTGACCTTTTTCATAAATGCTTTGAGCAAACGAGCTTCTCTATATCTCTTCCTACCTTTCCGTTTCTTTTGCTTCTATCCTCATCCACCGAAGAATCCCAATCCCACCAAGTCATTTCAAAATCAAACGGACTCTATTTACTTTATGAAATGAAACAGACTCGCTTTATATGTATGTATGTATGTAGACCGCCGGAACCACTGGGTATACTCTATCGCAGACGATTCCTTTCTGAAAGCACATTTTTAATGACACGAAAAGTCACAATAATAATTTTTTAATTTCACCTTCATTGGTCAGCAGTAGAGTACAATATTTTACTAAAAAAAAAAAACAATTATCCTTACTGCTTTATCCTGCCGAAAACCTACTTTTATAGAGTATGCTATGTCACTGGCATCTAATATACGCAGTAAACATAATTTGCCAGTATGCCCGCTAGAGTAAGCTGAAACTTTAGAGAGGGTACCGGAGAGCTTTAGGCGCCCTTACGGTTAAACTCTCTCAAAATAGACAGGTAGTTTGTCAGGATGCTGTTTACGACGTTTTGGGCCGAGAAACCGAAAGGCTCGAATGGACTCCAAAAGAGGCGAACTGCTGTTTAAGGGGCAGTTGAAAGGGAAAAGAAGACGATTCAAGCGTAAGGCCTAAGGAGATTACAAGTGTTGTCAAAATGCTAAAAGTCTCATCACTCCTCTCGCAGCGACAACGATAAAGATAGATCCACGGTATTGACAAGCACTGAAACCTACAAGCCTCTCGCAAGCGAATTTGCATCATCTTCTTTCGTCTTGAACAGGGCCAGGAGAAAAAAAGTGTCTGGCAATCCCTCTGTCAGTAGGTTTGCCTACGCACGCTGCCCGAATGAAATAACAACGTCTGGAATTCCAGTAAATTGAAATTGGACGAGGCGGTCAAACCCATTGACTAAAGCAAAATCTAAACGACGCTGACTGCAAAAATTGGGTTTATCAAGTGTGTAAAGCAGCCGTAAACTCTTGAATGTCTTAGCAAGTATGATCTGAAATTTCCTCCTGGGAACTACGACTTTTAAGGTTATACGGCCACAGAAAGAGGCGCGCGACATCTTATGAATTCCGGCTGAATGACTGAAATAAAACTGAGAATGTGCCTATATAGTTATAAACGCATAACCCTGAACTCCAAATCTTTTTTTCACATGGAGAACAATAATGGAAAATACAAGGACCGATATCCTCTCTATCTGGGCTTAGACAAAACTTCTGTCGAGATCTCTAAATAATGGTCCTCATCTGTCCCATCTGTTAGTCTTCGCTTTATTTCCGAATAAGTGCAGCAAAGAATCTTTCTCTTCTAAGGCGAACCAAGACATGATCGGTGATTGGTGTACTAGAAATGGGTTTCAAGTTAATCCTGTCAAAACTGCGGTTGTTCTCTAATAGATGGAGTGAAAAGTGACCTCCTTGGGAATTAAAGAAATTTTTTTTAAATGTTTTTTTTTTTATATTATTCAATATAGTCCCCTTTTAGTTTGATACACTTATTCCAGCGATTTTCCAACTTCTTGATCCCGTCCGAAAAGTAATTTTTCGGAAGGTCTGCCAAATACTCTTCCGTGGCGTCGATGATTTCCTCGCGTGAGCTGAATTTTTTATTGATGAGCCATCTTTTTAGGTTTATGAAGAAATAATAGTCCGAGGGATCCAAATCCAGTTACCAATCGACGCCAAGAGTCCGCCCGATTCCGCATCAGCAAGTCCAAACACTCTTCCGAAGAGCTCTCGGGTTCCTGTTTTTGGTCATACGCGGCACCCAGCGGCAGGATAACTTTTTCATATGCAGAATATTGCCCAAAATATGGCATGTGCACTCAGTACTAATCTTTGTGGTATCTGCTAGCTGCCGCACCTTCACTTTCCGGTCAGCCAACACCATGTCATGTATTTTTTGACATTGTCCTCTGTAACCGCATCGGAGGGCCTGCCGCTGCGGACTTGATCGGTAGTGGAGTTGCGGCCACCACGAAACTCTCGAAACCAATATTTGACGGTGTAATCTGATGGAGCATTAGCCCCATAATTTTTATCCAACTTCTCTTTTGTTTCCTTCGCCGTTTTGCCTCTCAAAAAAAAATGTTTTATGAGAGAATGAAAATCGTTTTTGTTCATACTCAACATGATGCCAAACACGTCAACAACAATCAGCTGTCAAAAGAAAACTAAACACAGTATCGCACTAATATTTGGTATGTTTGCCTAAATATGAACGGACTTCAAGGCACCATAACCTTTTTTGCAGTAACAGCGCATTCTGGCGATCAAGGAGGTCACTTTTCACTATATCTAGTATATGAGAAGGAGGAAGCTGACTGGTTTTATTCGTCTAGTACTTCAATGCATCACCATCCTAGATAGCAAACTTCTGTGGACTAAACATGTCACATCGAAAACTTTCAAGGCGGTATCCGATTTCGGGTAAGGCAGCTCTCGGTCAGACTCGGTCTCCAAAGAGATCGTTTGGATCTACATGGCTATAATAAGACCAATGACGAGGATTGTCTGAAAAGATAGCGGCACTCGTCAATAAAAGCTAGTGAATGCTAGTTATGCATTTTTGACAGCTACTTACCGAAGTTTCAGTCATTTTGGATGCGCAGTTTTTAGTTGACAGTCGTTTGGGTGAGTCGATGTGAGTGTTTTTTGTGAAAATGGAAAAAATTGAGTATCGAGCTGTTATTAAATTCTTGTTTTTAAAAGGCAATGCGCCTACGCAAATCAAAAATGAGTTGGACTCTGTGTATGGGGACTCTGCACCATCATTTACCACAGTGAAATTTTGGGCAGCTGAATTTAAAGATGGCCGTAAGAGCTTGGGAGATGATGAACGTTTTGGACGTCCAAAAACTGCAACACTGACGATAACATTGCTAAAGTTCACCAAATGGTGTTAGACGACCGCCGAATTAAAGTGAGAGAGATAATAGAGGTTATGAACATGTTTGTTACATACTAAACCAAGATTTAGGCCGATTAATTACTATAGATAAAACTTGGATACACCATTATACACCAGAAACAAAATTTCTGTCAAAACAGTGGACTGCAAACGGCGAGCCGGCTCCAAAAAAGCAAAAACTGTTTTTTCGGCTGGGAAAGTGATGGCGACTGTTTTTTGGGATAGTAAAGGAGTTATCTTAATCGATTATCTTCAAAAAGGAAAAACCATTACAGGAGCATATTACGCATCATTACTTGCCAAGCTGAGGGCAGAAATTGCGGAAAAACGACCACATTTGCAGAAAAAAGAAAATCCTGTTTCACCAAGACAACGCGCCGTCTCACACCTCAGCGGTTGCCATGGCGAAAATCCATGAATTACGGTTTGAAGTGCTTCACCATCCGCCTTATTCACCAGATCTAGCCCCAAGCGACTTCTTTTTGTTCCCTCATCTAAAAACTGCGCTCAGAGGACAGAGATTTTCGTCAACTTCATGAACAATTATTTTGCAGAGAAAAACGGCAAGTACTATTTGGACGGGTTAGAGAGATGGGAGCATCACTGGGAGAAGTGTGTAGAGTTACAAGGAGACTGTGTAGAAAACTAAAAAAAATTTTGAAAAAAAATATCTTGTATCATATCCAATGCATTGGTTGTGTGGTGGAATAAGCTTTTACAAAAATATGTCACTGTTGCTTCCACCAGACTGCAAAGAATGATCTGCTTTAGCTGTATAAATCTCCCTGATTCGATATTCATATCATAGATTGCATTATGAAAACAATTCGCCATTTAAGAGAAACTGGTATTTCGAATGACATTCGCAAACCAGCAGAGTTCTCTCTTCATGGCAGTTTCTCCCCAGGACTTTCTCCAAGCAGACGGAACCGAAAATCACACGAAGATAATAAGCGTCTTCTTTGAAGCTCGATGCATTCCTTGGATCCATGCCACTCAATTGTATTCTAAGCCCGCAGAGAAAGCGATTGGCATATACCAGTTTTTACCTCTGGTGTTGGCTTGTGAGTTGCGTTACGATATTAATAAAGCCCTGTACATATATGTCAAAAAGCAGAAAGGATTTGTAGAATGTTGATCGACGAGGGGCTTACAAGGTCTAAAACCATACTGATACGGACCTTTCAGGTTGTTGATCATCGGTTTTGAATATTCCCATAATACGGCAGCTTAGATCATATATACACTGATTAGCAAATTGTTGGCCCTGTTGTTAAAAGGATTTACATTCTTCGGAGCCGGGCAGACGTCCGTGAACAGTTGGACTAGAAATTGTATTCAATCTCAATACCATTTGTATTTTTATTACGTTGCTCTGAAACATCCTTTTACCAGAAGATTCAAA
Source organism: Volucella zonaria (assembly GCA_963966105.1). Classification (NCBI taxonomy): domain Eukaryota; kingdom Metazoa; phylum Arthropoda; class Insecta; order Diptera; family Syrphidae; genus Volucella; species Volucella zonaria. The sequence continues at coordinate 180,371,095 of OZ014533.1, read as the reverse complement.
TGTCTCAACTTCATTCCAACAATAGCGCTTTTCGAGCACTTTGACTTCGGATTTTTTCAATGCTCTCATTTTTGTGCAAAAATGCCTCATGCAAGTGTTCGCCGGTTTTTATCACAGAAGCATAGGTTTCTGGTTTGTGAAACGCAATACTTAAGACGCGGCACTTGTAATTAACTCGTGGTCATATTTTCAGAAAGACTGAGGAAATGTCAGCAAAGCTTACGATCCTCGCTGTCCGATATCAAACTTTTTTGAGAATAATTTTTCGGCGCTGTAATGCTTTTGATATTGATAGTCGTTCTTATAACTTAACTTCAACGAGCCTCTAGAAAAATGGAAGCGAATTTTCCGTCTATCGTAGCCTGATTAATCTGGGTTGTGGCGTATCTGCCATTCACTTCATTCCAAATCATTGCAGCCATTGATTCAAATATGAAGTTGCAAAATCATTTAAATTTCAAAAACAATAACTAGAAAGTGGAAGAAAATCTGACAACTCATCTCCAGGAGAAATAATTTGAACCAATTTAACGATCACTGATGCCTCATGATTGATGGCTGGTACTGAGAGGTGTCAACTTGGCGATGAGCAGTGTTGTGGTAATCATCGGATGTCTTTCCGGACTCGATTTGGGCAAACTAATAAGCGTGAATGGATTTCCAGATGGAATTAAGGTGAAGTAAAATGACAAAATAAAACAAATAAGGTCTTAACCGGGCTACTACGACATACCTACTCTTATTTGGGGCTCAAGCCAGTTAGAATTTCCTAGACTGAAGCAGGGTCTATAAAAATAATGGAAAAATGACAGCGCTCACATCCCCGAATGAGTTACTGGCTTCGGTCTAACCGACCCCTCGTCCTAGGGGTATCTATAATGAAACTGGCTCTACAGGTTGGCGGTTGTCGGCAGATTATGGAAAAAAAACCAACACTAACGAACTAGCTTCGAACACGGACGGATCTACTGTTGACAACCCCTGTAAACGAAATATGGACAACGAACTTCGCATCTGTACGTGTTATGTTACGTGCCTTAATGGCCCACGTGCACGTTCTTTGATGAATTATAAAACCATCAGCGCTCGTCAGCAAAATCTGGCTTACAAATGCAAAATCACAGCTAAAATCTTATTTGGATGCGGATTTACTGCTAGAGGCAGACTTAGGTAAGAAGTTTTGAGTTTCCGGCATCTTAACGAGCGCCACATAATAATCCGTGTTAAGGCTAAATTTGTCAACATTAGCCTTATATGTGCGCACACACCGATAGAGGAGAAAGATGACGACACCAAATATAGCTTTTACGAGTTATTAGGCAAGACCTACGAGCAGTGCCTCAGCTATGACGTTGAAATTGTCCTCGGTGATTTTAATGCAAAGCTAGACAGAGAGGGCTTCCTTGGTAGCGCTGTCGGGGAGTATAGCCTGCACGACACCGTCTCCCATAATGGATTCAGGCAAATCGATTTTGCGGCGGTGCCAAACATTGTCGTAGCTAGCACGCGGTTCCCTCATCGTGATATCCATAAGTGGAAATTAATATCTCCTGATCAATTAACCGTCAGCCAGATTGACCACGTTGCTATCAAGGCACTCTAGTGCTGTGGACGTCCGAGCGTTCCGAGGGGCCAACATCGACTCGGATCATTACCTTGTTGTGACTAAGGTACGATTGCGGATATGCCGAACATCGCGAAGAAAAGCTAATACTGTGAGGAAGTTCGACTTCGGGCTGCTGCAATCACAAGAGGTCGCCAAATCCTTTTCCGATCGAGTCTCCCTTAATCTCTTAAGATGTATTGAACACCAGTGGTAACATTGCCAAAAAGCTATCAGAGATACGGCCTCTGATGTGCTGTTTTTCACTTGGCCACCATAAAGAAACCCATGGTTTGACGACGAGTTCCAACAAGCACATGTAGCTAGGCAATAGGCATACGAAACGGCGCTGCATTGAACGACTAAAGCTGCTCATAAGCTCAACGGGCAGAAGAGGGGAGATGAACACCGTCCTCTCAGGAGGAAAAAGAAGGAGCATTTGAAGCGCGCGGCCGAGAAAATTGAGAGTTGCTTCTCCAGGAATGAGATTCGTTAAAAAAAATATGCACGGCAGAAACCCCGAGCCTGTAGAGACGAGCAAGGGAATATATGGTAGTAGTCGAGTCGCAGTCGATACCGAGAATTTGAAAGAAAAGAGCATTTCTGTAGACTCTATAACGGTGATGATGAACCAAACACCCCCGTCAGTCAGAATGAACTTTTCACTCTGGACGCTGGAGACCAATAATTCCGTTCACCCGACCTGGATTAAGCTGACAAAGCTGCTGTGGCGGACGGTATGACTGCCGATCTCTGCAGAGCTGCAGGCGATGACTTGGTAAGCAGGATAAAACAACTCATCTGTAAAATATAGTCGGAGGAACGTATGCCCGATGAATGGAACCTCAGCATTGTTTGTCCGATCCTCAGGAAAGCGCAGTCTCTGAATAGCACCAACTACAGAGTCATCAGTCTTTTTAACGTCACCTATGAGATCCTATCTGCCGTTCACACCTTGAAGCCATTCGTCAACAGTTGGTTGGTTGGTTGGTTCATATCGGCTTCAGGACAGGAACGATCACCATGAACCAAATGTTCACTTCGATTTTAAGGCCGTGTGATTATGCAGGATGATGATGGACAGTGCATGCCCTCCATCAAGGTCGGTAAAGAACTCACCGAAATGTCAAAAAAGGATTCAGACAATGCGTTGTCATGCTGTTTTTTTAACAGCATTCTTAAAAGAACAGTGCTAAACTCACGCGCCAACACAAGAAGCACAATCTTTCAAATATCTGACCAATTACGCGCATACGCCGATGATATTGAGATAATCGGAGGAAAGCAGGTTGATGTCAGTGACGCTTTCGCGAGTATTGTGGTGTAAGCGACGAAGATGAGTTTAACGGTCAACGAGGGCAATACCAAGTGTATGCAGTCAACAAGAAAGGACACCCAACACCAACGTCTCGGACAGAACGTCACCCTCGACAGATATAAATTTAAAGTAGTTAAGGCTTCCGCTATTGCAATTGAATAGCAAAGCCCTCTCTCAAACTACAAACGTGATCCTATATAGGAACCTAATAGTCCCGGTCCTGTCCTATGGCACAGGGTTTTTCAAAAATGGATAAGGGTGCTCTTGGCTGGTTTGATAGGAAAGTTCTTCTTGTGATTTTCAGTCCTGTCTGCATAGACGGTGAGTGGAGGAGAAGATACAACGACGAACTTTACGGGTGGTACAGCGACATCGGCTTAGCCAGAAGGGTGAACGACTGAAATGGCTGCGTCATATAGAGCGAATGAACACCAACATTCTGGTCCGAAAAGTCTTCGAATCCGCCCCCTAGGGACAGCGCAGTAGAGGATAACCGTGACTCTCGTAGCGCACGCAAGTGGAAGAGGAGCTCAACCAACTTAGCGTGTGAAACTCCAGGTCCAGGTCGACCCCGGATTGTAGAGCCACCATAAATAAGTAAGTGATGCTTCACGTTGACGGATAATCTTTTAACTGTTCGCACAATACCAGCGGAATATTCCCGTTTTGACGCGGATATGCATTTCCTCTGGGGGTGAACATTTTTTTCTGTGCATCGTTTTTGGGTTACCATCTTTTTTTCATTGCATATCGTGCAGGGACTTGTGCTTATTTTGCTATTGTTTCTCAGTTACATATGCGAGTTAAGTTCGTAAGTTCGGCAAAATTCCTTCGAAATCTAAATCTGACTTAGTGTCGGAATCTCGTAAGCATAAGCGACACCAATTACGCAATGGCGAAAAATCTACGCCAGAAAACGCTGCTAATTGTAAACGTGAATCGCGTAAACGACAGGCAGATGCAAAACGGGAAGCCAGCAAACAGCGACTTAAAGTAAAGTCAAAATTGAGGAGAAAAAACGTAAAATTGAAGAATTACGAACTGATGACTCCATTTCCGAACCGTTCGTGATTTGAATGCGACATGAAACACGTCCTGGCGAAAGTGCTCGATTTGATTGGCGAAAAATATCCCAACGAAAATCCAAGCAGTATGCACATGATGATATTTGCTACAAAGCGCTACTCGATAGGAGACTTTCCCGCTTAGCCATGGTAGACATATCCATGTTGCGAGTGACCAGTTGGAAAGGTTTGTAAAATTGTTGTAATGAATTTAAAAATGTTTTCGCAACTTACACACAATTTAAATGTGTTGTTATTTTTTGACAGGTGTAAAAATATTTCACCAATATTTTAAAAGGTAAATTACACTTACTGGCACTGAAAATGATGCTTATTTAGCCATGCCTCGCGGAACTCGTTTGACATCCGAAGAAAGGGCAATTATTGCAACACACAAGGAACACGGCTTATCAAACCGCTCGATATACATGAAGATTAGGCCGTTTGCATTTTTTTTAAATTTAGGCGAAAATTATGCACTGCAAGAAAATCTGGTCACCCAAGCCTTTTGACCCCTCGCAACAAAAATGAAATTTCTCATGAAGCGAGGTGAAATAAGCTGAATGCTGGTCAGATAAAGAGGAAGCTGGATCTACCAGTTACAGTAAGAAAAGTGGACCTAGTTTTGAAGGCAAATCCTAACCTTCTTTACACAAAAATGAAAAAAAAAAACCGCATTTGCAGCAGCATCACAAGGAAGCGAGGATAAAATTTTCAAAAGACCACATGTCGTGGACCAAGGAGTGGGAATCCGTTATTTTTAGTGATGATTTTAGAGATGGAAAAGCGATCGAAATGAATCGGCACTCTGGAGGCGGAAACGTGATGGTTTGGGGCGCCTTTGATGTTGGTACAACCCAGAATGAATAGCGAAAAATACAGGGAGATGCTGGAATATGCCCTGGATGAATTTGGAGACATTCTGGCTGGTGAAGACTTTATTTTTCAGCAAGATAATTCTCCCATTCACAATGCGAGAACTGTCCGTGAACGGTTTGAAGTCAGTGGTCACGGTATTTACCATGACCTTCTTATAGTCCTGACCTCAACCCAATCGAGAATTTGTGGGGGATCATGACCAGAAGGCTTTACTCAAATGAGAAGCAATACAGGAATGTGGACGACCTTAAAAGGCAAATGAACCAGGCATGGAAGGAGATCAACGAAGAAATTCTGCACAATTTGATAAATTCAATGCTGAATCGAATTTTTCAAGTTATTGAGAATCAAGGAGGTTGTACAAAGTCCTAAGTTACAGTTTGATAGGTAAAACCCAAAAATTCTGTGTTTAATCGCTTATATTATTGACTGTCTTTATACTTATTTCGTAAGAAAATTGATTGTTTTTAGAGTTCATTAACGGGAATTCGAAGAAACTAGCATTTGTGATATGGAATATTTATTATTATTGTTTTATTATTTACGGAAATAAGTAAACTTGCTTCGCCCTTAAAAATAAACTCTTTAGTTTTCATAATTTTGTGGTAAAACTCACTTGAGCATTTACATTACTTGTGTCTTTATACTTATTTCGGCCACTGTATGTACTAATGTAAAATGGCCTTTGCGATATTTTTTTTTACCTGAAATATCACAGAGGACCCAGCCTTGACAAATACTCGCTGCTGAGGCGCCATGGTTTAACCAGTAGTGGCGAGGACGATTACGAAACACCCAAGGAAACGATTGATAAGTTCTTTCCTTTAGAAAACAGTTGGACCCAGCAAGACGGGTGGTGTTTCATCACTTCTAAGCTCATACAACAGGTAGTTTTTTAAACTCATGTCAATTAGGAAAGAAATCATAAAAACTCATCGACACATGGCAATTACTGACAGTTTGTGCCTCGCCATAGATACGCTACTGGACAAAACCCTTTCTATTTAGCCAAAAAGAAGTGTGAAAAGAGACCATTGTTGTACAGAAAAACTGCTTACTGACCCATAGAAAGGCTCTAAAAAAACGAAGTCACTAGTGATAAGATAGCCAATTTCAGTGTAAAACATAAGGCTCTGCTCTTTATTGTATATAGAACATTTTCCGTGTCTTAAGGGCTTATATTCGGCCTCTGTCGAAGTAAAAACTTTTGTTTTCGTTTGCTGTTTCACTAATCTAACCTTATGTTATCAAATAAAATCCATTACTCAACTTGCAGGTCTTTACACTAAAATGTAACCCAAACCATTATCATTTGGCATACCGCTTCTACTTCTTATGAATTCTGCCCCTATACCAAGTCATGGTGGAGCAAAAACCGCATGTGGTCCAAGAGCCAAATAATATTATTAGCTTAGATAACCTGAACAATAAAAGGCATGAAACGGTACATATTCGTTTGTCTCCTTTAATATGCGAAACCCAGCATGCTATCGAAAGAATACCCTTCATGTCTGAGACAAACGCAACAATTGTCAAGAAAATAAGCAAGGACTCATGTACAGGGATTGCCGATGTCAAAGAAATTTGGAGAATTACTTTTGTTTCGTCAAATTCCATCTAAAATTAGAAGAAACATTTTTGTTTTTTTTTTTTCTAAATTAAAAATTTCTTGGAAGAATTGGATTTTCTTATGGAAATCTGCATCTGCCTTCGAATTGAATAGAAATCCAACTAGGGCAAATTTTTCGTATACTGTTACATTTCAAAAGCAACAAGGATCGATTCTTTCCATCCGTAAGGCTGAGAAATATGCCTTCGCTAACACTCGCATCTGCTTGCCAGTAGCAATTCGACAGCTGATCGCCCATACAGAACAAGAACTGGCAGCTAGCATACATTGCAGTTAATCTTTGCACAATTTCTCTGATTTTCGAAAAAGTTTTTAATGTAACCTGTGGTTAAAAATGGGAGGAATTATGTGCTCCATAATGAGATAGATTGTTTCAAAATTGAACTTTTTCCACAGACCAACATTTGTGATACAACAAGGCATTCAATTAACAATATTTCAAAAAATTTTTGTTCTGCTTTGTTTAGGTATGCGTATAGCTATAAGTAACTTTCCTATCTTATCTAAATACCAGTTGTCACAACTGTCTTGACAGTGTGCACGGTACTCGGTAATTACATTTCTGATTCACAAATTGGGTAAAATTTAAAATTCCCTTTGACCCCCATAAAGTATGAGCACGATTACAAGTATTATAGAGAAACAGCAACAAAAACAGCAACAGCAGCAGCAGCAGCAACAGCAACAGCAACAGCAATAGCAATAGCAACTAAGCAAGCAACCACGGCAAAAGTTAAACCGAAAATTTGAATTAGCTAAATCGTTTGGGCATCTGTATGCCCCCCGAGGGTCTGATATCTGTGGTGCTGATGTTGGCGATGAAACCCAGATAAGAGAAATTCATAGGAACCCATTAAATTGTCTTCCAACAAATTGTAAATAATAAAAATCTCATTGAAAAGTCTCATAAAAAGTTTCGGCAGGGGAAAGCTTCTCAAATGTCACCAGGACCTCATTTCATTATGACGGAGGCTGTTGCTGCTCCTGTGCCTCTATTGCTGGTCTACTGCTTCTACTGTTGTGCCTCTAACACTGCCGCTAAACTTGAATGGAACTTGGTTGAAGCCGCAAAACATTAAACTTTTTAATAAAATTTTAAAACAATGGCATGCGATGTGAAAACTTTGCCCTACTCTCACCCACACCTACGACTACTCTGACAGTACACACTGAGTGCTTCCGTGCTTCCAACGCTCGTACAGTACAGCAAATGACATACCCAAAATGAACCGCTCCTGTTAAGTACGACACCGGAACCACCACAATAAAGGATAGAAAAGCCATATAAAAAAAAAAAAAAAAAAACTCAAAGTAAAACAATGAAGCCGACAAGGACTCTCGGTCTCGCATCCCCCTTCGCCAGCTTGAGGATAGGGAATTTAATTTGAAAAATTTCATATTCCAAGCGAAGATTTCCGGAGGGATTTCCGTTCCGTTTGGGGCTTTTTTTTTTTTTCTATTGTCATTGTCTTCTGCTGCGTGCATCATACCATATAGCACAAAACGGCAGTGTTCATCCACCGTTGTTGCCAACAATGCCACCATTGCCACCACCGGTGCTAATTGTTCGGATACCTTGTTAATGTGGAAATGTACACATCCAATCAACTTGGAACGTTCCGTGGTGAACACAATGTTGAACAATGTCAGTGGCATCGCTACACATACATACATATGTATGTTCTCGTATGTCCTTACTAAATCCTTTGCCTCCATCTGGTCAAAGGTATTGCTTTAATGGTTGTGGATTTCCAGCTTAACACATTTCTATCCTTCCATACACTGCTCCCAGTCGGCTCATGCCGATCAGCCTCACTCAACGCAACGTCAACCATTCAAAATGTTAGTGTTCACTGTTCTAGTAATAGAGAAGAAAAGATATCCATCCTGAAAATTAATAAAAAATAAAATAAAACGCTTGACAGTGTACGAGTACGAGTGTACAAGTCTACATAGAGTGTAGAGTGTAGGATCCTCGCTTCAGTATCTGAGCATCCGGAAATTCCTTTCCTCCACAAACTTCGGAACTTTTCCGCTTTTTTCCCCAACATTTCACAATTGTTATTGGAAAACTTTTCTCAGCAATAAAGGTTTACATTAAAATTTTCAATGTGCCGGTTGACTTCGGCGTAAGAAAAGTAATAAGGGATAAGGCAAAGAAAAAACATAGCTCTAGTGAGTCTGAATTCCTCGGAAAAGGCACGCAATAACGCTCCTGTCGAACTTATGCCTCTGCCTTTGTACAGAGGTTTATTCCCCCCTTGTCCCTCTTTCTCTCTCACTCTCTATCTCTCGATCTATCTATGTATATTTTTCGTCTTTGTATAATCCATTGGATTAATAAAATTAATAAAGACCATATGGTTTTCAAAGTTGGGCTTTTTTTTTTTTTTGATGCCGTAATTGTGTATGCAATGCAAGTAAAGCACCACGAATATGGAACATGTAGGACATACGTATGATAGCTATATAGCTTCATAGATACATTGTATTATGATTAGCCCGGACATACATACGCGTATATGAAACAAAAACATGTAAACGTGAACAGGGAACTTTTCAATTTTCCTAATAAAATTTTGGCGGAATAAATGATTTTTGATTGTGTTCATATGGATTTGGTAAAATTTTGTATCTACTCCTAATGCAACCTTAGGCGAGGAGGTCCTTCTGAATAGCATTGTTACTCCGGGATTTTCGGATTGTTGGGTCGGTCTTCGTTTCAGATAAGCCGATTAACTTTGACCCTTTGGTCGGGACAAGGTTAACGCTACTGTATAGCACAAATAGCTCATTGTTATATCATTCCAGTTCCGTGGGACCGAATGTTATTCGAAGAACTTTCAGCCCAAAGCAACCAAGATCATTTTCACCCGCCATTGATAAAGTCAACAACCATAGACTGAGGAGCATATACAAAAGATTATGCTCTGAACTTAAAAAAGGAATTCCAATATGTCGTCACAGCTATTACCACAATCAATTTAACTTTGCGAAAGGAGATCCGAAAAGGAAGTGGCAGGTAGTAAATAGCATCTTGAACTAGTTTTCTTTTAAGAGAAAATCTAGCATAATACGAGTAAACGACAACCAAATATCTGATAAGCTTCTCATTCCTAATGCTTTTAACGACTACTTTAGTTCAATAGCCGGGTGTTTACCGACACAAACAGCTCAGCTGAGTTGAGGCCTAACCATATACCCGAGATGATTTTTTTTTTTGTTTTTTTTCCTCCTAATATTGGTTCATATGCGGGAAATGTGTATTAACTTAAACAGATATGAAGAAAAAAATAAATTGTCCACAACTAGAACTCAAAATAATCCGCGTTTTAGAATGGTGAGTTAACACACCAAAGAACACTCGGATGAATTATTTAGTTTGTTCCATTAAAATACAGATATTTATACAGATAAGAACTATTAAAGTTTTTGTTTAAATTTTTCCTGATATTGAGTGAAACATTTATCATGCAAGGTAATATTGAACTGACAGCATATCTTTACAAAAACTGCAACGCTTACGTGTTAGTCCTGCAAGAAAAAAACAATTTTAATATTCCGTTTCCTATGAATACGCTTTAAAATACGAGTACCTCCAGTAGATAATGATCACATGCTGTCCACAATCGATTTCGTTCACATCTAGAGTTCTTGATCTTCCACAACGTTTTGGGAAGGTCAAGAGATCCATGCTTTTTTAGCAAACCAATAACACATGGGCTGAAAAGTCCAAAAGCCGTTTCTAAGAGAGGGCACCACTTGAATTAAGTCCATACCAACCTTCAAAAGATACGTGTATAAATTTGACAGCTGTCGGACGATTAGTTCTCGAGATATACCGTTGTGAGTGAAGCAACATTTATTATTGTGAAATGGATTCAAAGCAATTTCGTGTGTTGATTTATCATTGCTTTTCGATGGGAAAAAATGCAGCCGATGCAAAGAAATGGCTTGATAAGTGTTACCCGGACTCTGCACCAGCCGAACGAACCATTCGCAAGTGGATTGAACAATTTAAAAGTGGTCATACAAGCACCGAAGATGATGCACGCAGTGGACGTCCAAAAGATGCTGTTTCAGATGAAAACATCAAAAAAGTCCACAAAATGATTACGAATGACCGTAAAGTGAAGTTGATCGAGATAGCTGAGGCTCTGAAGATATCAAAAGAGCGTGTTGGATATGTCATACACGAATATTTGGACATGCGAAAGCTCTGTTCAAAGTGGGTGCCGCGTTTGCTTACAGTCGACCAAAAACAACAACGTGTTGATGATTCAGAGGAGTGTTTAAAGCTGTTCAACCGCAATAAAGCCGAATTTTTTGCGCCGGTATGTGACAATGGATGAAACTTGGCTAAATCACTTCACACCAGAGTCAAATCGGCAGTCAGCTGAGTGGCGAGCAGGCGACTAACCTCGTCCTCGGCTGGCAAGGTTATGGCATTCGTATTTCGGGATGCACATGGAATAATTTTTATCGACTATCTCCAAAAGGGGCAGACTATCAACAGCGACTATTACATTGCGTTGTTGAAGCGTTTGAAGGACGAAATCGCTGAAAAGCAGCCGCATTTGAAGAAAAAGAAAGTGCTGTTTCATCAAGACAATGCACAGTGTCACAAGTCGATGAAAACGATGGCAAAATTGAATGGATTCGGCTACGAATTGCTTCCCCACCCACCGTATTCTCCAGATTTGGCCCCCAGCGACTATTTCCTGTTCGCAGACCTCAAAAGAATGCTCGCCGGAAAGAGATTTAAGACCGATGAAGAAGTAATCGCAGAAACAGAGGCCTATTTTGAGGCTAAACCGAAATCGTACTACAAAACTGGTATCGAAAGATTGAAAAATCGTTTCAACCAGTGTATCGCCCTCGAAGGCAACTATATTGATAAATAAAGTTGAATTTTGCAAAAATTTTGTGTTTTACTATAAAACGACACGGACTTTTCAGCCGTTAGTTGTCCCCTAAACTCTTATTGATCTGCAGTTTTGCAACAGCTTTTGCTTAGGGACCAAGGATTAACTACTGCAAGGTCGAACAGTGAAGTGAAACCGAAACCAACATCCACAGTGCGGGCATCCCAACCTTCCTACCCCTGTCACTGTCACTGTTATCGCTGTATTACAATACATTGTCATGCAGCGCGTGCAGTGACTGAGTGTATGTAATAACCGACGGATGTACTTCACATCTGCGCTTAGTAACGTCGGTGTTTGTATTATTTTGTTTGTCTTTCTTTCTAATGACTTAGGAATTTAGAGTGGACATAGCAAATATACGAGGGTTGGAAAGTAATCACTTTTCTGCGTACATCCACGTCTGTAAATACAGACCAGCTGTTTTGGCACTTAGTGCAACACAGGTAGATCCCCGCCCACACCTCTCAGATCACTCATGCAATTATTCTTCTCTTACCGCGGTCTCGCAATTTACGTACGTAGTGGTGTAGCTTACCAAGCCCCACCACAATGTAGTTCCTGTTCCAATCCGAAATTCAATTTCATGTGGTTAAAATTCCATATCCGTTAGCAAATTATCCACTACTGCTTTATTTACAGAAGCCACAAATTGGACAACACCCGAAGGACGGTGTGTTGAGATCTTCGCTGCGGAAAATAACTTAACCCAGCTTGTAAATGAGCCCACACGAATACCAGAAATTGATAGTCATACCGCCAACACTCTGAAGTTGTTTTTAACATCTCACCCCAACAGATACAAGGTCAATGTGCTATCCCCTCTTAGCTCGTCAGACCATTGTGTCATATCAGCTGATTTCTCGTACACCGGCCACACAGTTAGAGAAAAAATTTCAAAAAAAACTGTATGCCAATACAAGAAAGCCAGCTGGAGCGGTATTAACAGCTTCTTTAGGAATTTTAACTGGTCAGTATGGTTCCTCGATAACGACGTGGATGCCGCTGCTGATATGATCACAGACACCATTCTCTTTGAAATGAGAAACTTTATCCCTCATCGGATGAAGAGTATCAAACCAAAAGAAAAGACATGGTACGACTCGAGCTGTAAAGAGGCTGTCAGGGTTAGAGAAATGTGTTTTCGGTCCTTCAAGACCAGCCCAACTAAGGAAAATCGAAAAAAATTCAAACGAGCCAGAAATGACTGCAACGTCTTTCTCAAGCATGTGAAATTCCAATACGACCAAAAACTGAGGCAAAAAATACTACTAGAAATTCTGCCTCATCCTCCATCCCAACGCTCATTTACAATGATATTCCAGCTGTCAGCTCTTTGGACAAGGCCAATCTGCCTGCTGCACACTTTGCGGCTAGCTCAACAGTCCCAGATTGTTCTTTGTCCCCGCCTAAATTTGAGTGCGTCGAATCTACAATGGGACGAATCCACTTTCGCACTCTTGTAGTAGAAGAATGCTTAAAGATCTTAACATCCACAAATCCGCTGGTCCAGATGGTATATCTCACCTTCTTCTGAAGAGGTGTTCTTCAACGCTGGCAAAACCATTGCGTAATCTTTTTCATCAATCCTACTCTTTAGGACTCTCGGAGAAGATGGAAAACAGCATTTGTCCAGCCCGTCCCTAAAAAAGGCGAATCATCTTCTCTCTTCTCCTACAGACCCATTAGATCCCTTCCTTCCAAGGTCATGGAAATGCTGATAAGCCGTCAGCTCATGAAATACCTCGAAACGCGAAAACTTCTTAAGGGCCGGCAGTACAGTTTTCGTAGCAACAGGTCCACTGGTGATCTGATGGCATGTCTCACCGAAAAGTAGAACCAAAGCGTACATCAATTTGGCGATAGCAAGATAGTTGCACTTGATATTTCTAAGGCATTTGACAGAGTTTGGCATCAGGTTCTTTTGTCGAAAATGCGTGCTTTTGGGATCGATGACTCTCTTCTTCAATGGATTAGAAATTAACTTTCGGAACGTTCAATTCAAGTTATCTTGGATGGTTTGACATCTGATATTCACAAAATAAGTGCTGGTGTGCCCCAGGGCTACGTTCTGTCTCCGACACTCTTTTTAATTTAATTCAACGGTCTCTTGTCTGCTACCTCTAGTCCAATATGCTCGTACTCCTTTACTGGTGACAGTACTCTCTGCTTTTCATATTCGTTTCCGGACTCACGCCCCTGCTCTTCGGCTGTAGAACGGTAACGGCTGCGTATGTTAAGCTCATTAAATTCCGATATTAACAGCATAACCAATTGGGGAACTATCAACCGAGTGGAATTTAATGCTTCCAAAACTGCACTTGCATCTTCGAAACCGATAACTTTCCATTCTCGCTATGTGTGTCAATGACAACTTACGTTGGAATGACCACATATTCGGTGTCGTCAAAAATGCTGCGAAATGTCTAGCTTGTAAGAAATACTTCCTGATCAGGTCTCAAATTGGAGTAGAAGCCCACATCTGGTCGGGTGTGCCCAAAACATCTCTGCAACTGCCAGATAGGATTCAAAACCGTGCGATAAAACTCATAGCTGATAATAATATCGCTCAGACAATAGACACCCTCCAATACCGACGTAATGCCTCGTGTCTCACTCTGTTTTGTCGCTATTTCCACCACCAGAACCTCATAGAAATTGCTAATAGCATTCCGCACCTTCAAAGGTTTAACCGTAACACTCGTCTCGCTACGAATGCTCATCAGTATACCCTCAAGCCCGCTTTCGGACGTACCCTAAAATATCGTGATTCGTTCCTAGCTCTTTATTTCCTAGTCATTATAAATTATTGGAGACCAACGTTCATCGGTACCTCTCTGTCTTTCCTCCCTGATTTTTTTTCCTTCGTCCGCGCTGTGTGCAAGCATTTTAAGGGAACTTAAATCCCTTGAGCGTGCGCAAATTGAAAAAAAAAAAAACAAAAAAAATAGTTGCTCCTCGGCTATGATTAACATCTTAGATGATTGTAGGCAATATTTTGATAAGCGATATAATTCTTTGTTAATCTTTTTTTTCAATTTGACATTGTTTGATCTCCACAACATATATTCAAAACGTGAATTCGCGGAAATAGTGTTTGTATACGGGTTCTGCAATGGAAACGCTTCGTTGACAAGATTGGAGTACCAACGACTATACCCAAATCGTAGAACACCGTGCATCTGGCTATTCGCTGATACGTATCAGCGCCTCGTTGATACCGGGTCAACTGCACCAAAAAAAGAGAAGGACGTTCAGCCGCAGCGGTGGCAGAAGTTGAGGATGAGATTTTGCTTGCTGTGGAAGTTCAGCCTTCAGTCAGCGTCCGCAGACCAGCTGTGCAGTTGGAACCTCCAACCTCCCAGAACCAGAATTCACAGGACTCTACAGAGGAATAGATTACACCCTTTTCATTTGACACCGATACACGATTTACTACCAGGTGATGCGCAAGGAAGAGTGGAATTTTGCCAATGGCTACTGCGCAAACATGCAGAATACGGGCAATTCCTCAAGAACATTCTGTGGACTGACGAAGCGCAGTTCACAAGAGATGGGACTACAAGCCAAAATAATTTGCACCATTGGTCAGACTCCAATCCCCATCCTCTCAAAGGTAAGAATTTAATTATTGTAAACAACTTCTTCAAAATGTGTTGCTTATTTTAAAGGAGGTTTAGCGAAAATGTTTGGGCTGGGTTTAATAGGAAACACTTTAGTAGGCCCGTACGTTCTTCCAAAAACAGTTAATTAGAATTACTACCTGGAATTTCGTAGAGAACGATTGCCGGAGCTCGTTGAAGATGTTCCCCTTCTTCAGAGAAGGGCGATGTTCTTTCAACAAGATGGAGCACCTTGTCACAGTAGCAGCGGGTTACCTTCGTTCCTCAACCATACTTTTAACTAACGGTGGAATGGTGGACTCAGCCCCAACCCTTGGCCACCCAGATCTCCCGACCTAACACTCATAGATTTTTTCTTCTGGGGCGATATGAAAGAAAAGGTTTAATTTTAGAGAAATGTCGAGTCTGGTAGAGCTCCAAGAAAATATTAGTGTCGCTTCAGAAGAGATGAAAATAATTTTGATAGCCGTTAATCTGCCATCCGAAATGGTTAAACGCGCCCGAAAATGTATTCAAATGGAAAGAAGGCATTTCGAACAATTGCTATAAACATTCCATAAATTGTTCCAAAAAGGTCCATCTCAGGACCACATAAAAATATCGAAGAGATTCTATGAGTAATTCAATAGGTACACTCCTTTTTGACCATTTTTGTTTGACGAAAAATGGCTTTTACTACAAAATCTGTTGATCGTACTTAAAACAGTTTCTAAACATAATTCTTAGGAAATTTTGCAAGGATAGAAATTTCATAAAATTTCAGAAAAATGTATTAAGTAAAATTTTTAAGAAAAATGCATTTTAAGTAAAAAACTGGAACAGCAAATTTCCATAGTTTTGAGTTTAACGAGCCATAACTTTTTTGTTGCTGCACAGATGTACCCAAAGCATTTAAGACTTGCATGCACTACTAAATTATCTTTCCAAAATATCCAAAACTATTTTTGTACCTGTACTAGTTTAGAAATTATAGCGTTTAAAGTGGTTACACCTCCAAATTAGAGGTCACCCACTTTGATGGGCTGTAACTTGAGTGAGAATAGAGCCCCACTGCCATACAATTTGTTGTTCGGCGGTACTTCGGGAATATGCCCTTAAAGGATTATACTGCTAAATTGGGACACCCTGTATACATGGGCTTCGTAGACAGGACCATATTTCTGCACATTCAAAAACCTCACTCAAGTGTTTCATTGAAATAATATACGAGTATCAGTGCTCGAAACTGCATTTCTCTACATAAAGTCCTTAAAATCCCCTCCGTAGCTGTAAAATAAAATAAAATTTGCGCGATCTCAAGGAATTAAGAATCTTATACAACCCGTCTATACTATAATTACTTAAATTCGTCAAATCTATTTTTTGCTCACGTTTTAAGA
This sequence comes from Volucella zonaria, assembly GCA_963966105.1. Lineage (NCBI taxonomy): Eukaryota > Metazoa > Arthropoda > Insecta > Diptera > Syrphidae > Volucella > Volucella zonaria. The sequence goes on along the minus strand of OZ014533.1, from coordinate 180,354,674 downwards.
CTACGGAATTCACTTCCCCAACACTTCAAGGGCATTAAAAACGCTATAAACTTTGGAAATGGAATCCTTTTACATTTTTGTCTTCAATCTTAACTTCTATATCTTTCATTTCTAGAATACAACAGAGACCCATTCTCTCTTTGTCGTCGTCACTTTTTGACCCAATGGGATTGCTAAGCCCTCATTATAATACAAGCAAAAATCATCCTGCAAAAACTATGCATAGAAAGACTGGACTAGGATGCGTCTATCCCACAAACCATCGACACCGAGTGGTTTCAGTTTATGACAGGCCTCTTGTCAATCCAGAACATTGCTGTTCCTGTAATGTCTTAATGGAAGGAATAAAAAGCTTCCAAATACATGGATTTTCAGACGCCTCCATAGAACAGTAGGAGTAAAGCTTTTAGTCGCCAAATCCAGGGTAGCACCTGCTTAAAAAGAAGCAGCTTCCTCGCTTGGAGCTCATTTGCTATCCAAACTTTGGGTAAAGATCCAGAACAATTGTAAAGGTGAGTACACAGCATACTTTTGGACAGGTTCTACGATTATTTTGCACTGGATATCCGTCCATTGGTCAAAATGAAGTATATTCGTGGGAAATAGGGTAGCGGAAATTCGGGAGTAAACGAAACAGGTCATATGGAAACATGCACCAACACACGACAATCCGGCAGACGTGGTCTCTCGCGAGTTCGATCTTGTTGAAGAAAAAGAGGAAAATGGCCATCCGCTTTAGGGACATTAATTTCATCGGAGGAATCAGTGTTAGAAATGAGGAAAATGGTTTTAGTCTATCAAAAATAACAGGAAAACTACCCGCTGGAAATCATAGATCGATTTAGTCCATACACGAAAACTCTACGAGTCATAGCTTACGTCGAAAGGTTTCTTAACCGGTTAAGACGTCCAACTTCTCTACGAAGTGAAAATCTAACAGTCGAGGACTTGGGCAACGCTCTACAGAGAATAGTTTATCTAACTCAAACGAAATACTTCACAGAAGAAATCAGAGCAATAAGTAGTAACGCGCAACTTACGGGATCTATAAAATGGTTGAACCCTTTTGTGGGAGGTCGATTGAAGCACGCCAACATTCCATAAGAATGTAAACTTCCATTCGTACTTCCCAAGAACTCCTAGTTTTACTAAAACCCTCATTCAACATTTGCGTATATCAAATTATCATGCCGATCCTCCTCATCGTTAAGGAGCTGGCACGTCAAACAGTTCGACAGTGTCCACATTGTGTGAGATATCGGCCGAAATTATTCGAGCAGGTAATGAGAGATCTGCCTGCTGCAAGATTGACTCCATCGCGCCCTTTCATCTGCTGTGGAAATCTTTGTTTTTCGTCGAAAGCAGTCCACTTGAAAGCCGTTTCAGGTCTCTCTACGCACGCTTTTATAGCTGCTTTGAAAAGCATGATAGGTCGTTGAGGTCTCCGTACCGATATCCATTGCGATAACGCAATCAATTTGGAAAGCAGCCATAAAAGTAGGAAAGGGTCATCTTTACCGAAGACTGGGAGGTGGTAAGCTGACATTCATTTGAAGAATTAACAACAGCGGTGGTGGAAGTCGAAGCCATAGTGAACTCAAGACTGGTTACCCCGAGCACTTACACCAACACATCATTGAAGGCAATCCCAGAAACAGCAGTTGAGACCGTGAACATATTGTAGATCATATCAGCTATATTCAACGAATGGAAACCCACTTTTGGAAACGGTGGTCATCAGAGTATATCCAGGAACTACAAGGTCGTTCAAAATGGACATCAACAAGCCCAAATATTGATGTTGGTAGCCCTGTGATAATACATGAGGACAACTTATCTCTCCAAAAATGGCTTATGGGGAGAATCACACAAGTCATCAAAAGTCCAGTTGGTCGAGTCAAAGTCGCCGAAATATAAACGTGACGAGGAGAATTTAGACGGCCTTTTCGCAAATTGGCACCGATTTCCTCTTGAAAGGAAGTTCTTTCATCTTAATCACTAGTTGACACATATACAGCGCCGTTCGAAAAATGTCGGTCAAACATTTTATTACCCTTTTCCGGTGCAGTTCATGGAATTTATGAGAGATACGGGGTTTTTTTGCACTAGGTATCAAAATGTCGTTCAAATAGTGCATAAAAGGTGCATTTAGCTCGTGACAGCAGTCCGAAATGAACCGAAGTAATTTATTGAAAAAAAATGGGAAAAATCAGTTCGGAGTGCAAAGCTGTCACATTTCAATTTGGCAAGACGTGAAATTTCTAGAAAATTAAACGTTGCTCAACAAACTATGCCATGGAATTTAAAAAAATATCGTGAGACCGGGACTACCAACAGAAAGAAAGGCTCAGCGAGGCCAAAAAAGACGACCCCAGTGGAAGATCATTTTTTGTTGCTGTACAACCATTGGCATCGATTCAAGACTTCGGTGAACCTTAAAAATGATCTGTGTCGAGCTACAGTGAGAAGAAGGCTCGTGAAAGCTGGACTTAGAGCACTCCAGCCAGTACTGGAGCCGGATTTTCCGAAAAGAGTCAGATTAAAAGGATTCCTCTGCACTCAAGAGCATCTTAATTGGACTCAAGACATGTGGAACAATGTTATCTTTTCCGGCGAATCAAAGTTTAAGCTGCATGTTGGAGATGGGAGGATTCTTGGGCGAAGGGAATCAAGGAAAGACTGAGCTCTGAATGCATCTTACGGATGCCCCCAAAACTGAAGGTGTGATGGTCTGGGGATGCTTCTCTGGAGATAAAAAAGGTAGAATGGTCTTCCTAGAATCGAAAGTCGCCCCAAAAGTTTACCTACGGGTTCTGGAAAATGTATTAGAACACTTACAGATTCATTTTTCAACAGGACAATGTTCCTTGCCATACAGCCAAAATTGTAAGTATGAACTTGTTTTTTTTTAGTATGAAAGACGTATATCAAGCTTTGTAATAAGCTAGAACTTTTATGGCTAAAAATAATATTTACATTTTTCTTTTATTTCTTAGCTTAAAAAGTGCTTCGAAGAAAATAATGTCGATGTATTAAGTTAGCCTCCCTACAGTCCAGATCTCAATCCAATTGTGAGTATCTGGTCAATAAAGAAACTTCAGGTCCGGATTAGTAAATCAGACTCAATGTCTCGCCGATGTGCAGCTGTAATAAAAGCCAGAGGGAGTCCAACAAAGTACACCCTAAATGACTCGAACTGCAACCAAAAGCAACAGACTGCTATAATTTCCAAACCGTTAATGACAGTGAGCTCAAATTTTGACACATGACAGATAATTTTATGATTTGCAGGCCTTTTAAACGATTTGCGTCTCAGTTGTGTTGAAAAATGTTTATCCGCGATGGAATTCAAACGTGATAGTGTGATTGCTTTATATTTGGCTGGAAAACCACAGTTAGCTATCGGTAGAGCCCTCCAGCACCTCAACGTGAATAAATCATTTGTGTCTCGAACCATAGCTCGTTACCGTGATACTGGCAGCGTTGCAAAACGCCATGGAGGTGATCATAAAAAAACAGCAACATCGGCAGAAATGGTGCGGAAAGTGAAGGCTTGAATTGAGCGAAATCCGCGTCGAAGTGGAAGAAAAATGGCTCGTGAGCTCAACATATCGTTGGAACGGATGCAACACATACTGAAAAATGAGCTTTGACTCAAGCCATTGCAGTTCCAAAAAACCCACGATCTTACACCGCAACAGAAAAAAGTTAGAGTCGAAAGAGCGAACGAGTTGCTACGCTTGCACGAAAGTGGTGAGTTGCGGAATTTGTTTTTTTCCGATGAGTCGCCATTTGTTATCGGGCAATATGTCAACAAACAAAATGACCGAGTTTACTTGCCAGAGAGGTCCTTCGAAAATTGACACCTTCGGACGGCCATCAGAAAGCAGGCAACACCGATGGTGATGGTTTGGGCCGCCATAACCGCCGATGGTCGCTCTCCGCTCGTATTTTTGGACCGTGGCGTCAAAATAAATGCAATCGTACGAGTATACCGTGAAACTGTCTTAGAGGCAGTATTGAAGTCTTGGGCAAACAATCATTTCGGCCGGAGACCGTGGACATTTCAACAAGACTCGGTACCGTTTGACAAAGCGCGCATCAACCAAGATGGGTTAAAAAACAATGTACACTTCATTTCTTCGACACAATGGATTGCAAATTCTCCGGATGCAAATCCGTTGGATTTCTCTATCTGTGGTATTTTGAAGGCGAAGGTTGGCACTAAAAAATACCAAAGTTTGGAACACCTCAAACAAGCACTTCGCCGGGAATGGGCCAAAATACCACAGAGCCACTTGCGTGCAGCGTGCGATGCTTTCTTCGGCCGTCTCAAGGCCATTATTCGCGCCAAAGGTGGACATATTGAAAACTACTGATACAATTTGAAAATTGATGTATTTTCCAACATTTTTTGCTTTGGCGCAATAAAATTTATCAAAAAATAAAAAAATTATAGCATTTTAAAAAGTTGGAGTTCGAGTCATTCACCCTGTATATGAGCAATTAAGCAGGGATATGCCACGATAGTTCTTGCAAGACATAGGATCGCCTTTTTTGTAGATGGGGCATATGGAGCTGATAGTCCAGTCGTCGGGCATGCTTTATTCCATCCATACTTGGATGATGATTTGGTGTATGCGCCCTATCAAAACATCGCCACCGTATTTGAAGAGCTCGGCTGGTAAAAAATCAGAGCCTGCAGCCTTGTTGTTCTTAAGCTTTTTTATAGCTAAGCCAACTTCTTCTATACTGGATGGTGGAACTGGTTCTTCATTGAATGGACGTGGGTTCTCTTCTTGCCCTATCACTCTCTCTACATGATGTCCATTTAGCAGCTGCTGGAAATGCTGCTTAAACACATCTACTATTCCCTGTGCTTCGGTGACTAGGTTTCCTTCGGTGTTTCGAAGAGCTTGTATTCCGGTTTTGAGGCCAGCAGAAAGTTGCTTGGCTGTCTTATAAAACCTCCGGATGTTGTTTCGATCACGAGACTTCTTCAGGATCTTCTTCTCTTCCCTCCTCCTGGCTCGATACTCTTCCCTTGCTGCCCTTGCCCTCTTCTGTCACCTTTTTCCTGTAAACGCATTAATCATCATACCACGGGCTCTTTCTCTGGGGTGGCTGGTACCCTAAGATGGTTTCGGCTACCTCCTTGATGATGTCGCGATACTGGCACCACTGATGGTTGGCGTCTGTGGTAGGTGAGTGCACAGTCTAGAGTTTCTAACTCAGGTGCTCTCTGTAGTCTCTGGCTACTCCAGGTGTCCTAAGGCGTCCAACGTAGGATTTCTTTTTCTAGGCGGTTCGCAGTTTCTTTTCGTTGGACAGTCGTGTTTTGAATTTAGCCGCAACAAGAAAGTGGTCAGAGTCAACATTTGCCCCTCGGAATGTGCGCACGTCGAGGATGTTGGATGCGTGCCTCGCATCAATTAGCACATGGTCGATTTGGTTGGCGGTTCGACCGCCTGGAAAGAGCCAGGTTGCTGTGTGGATCCTTAACCTTGATGATGATGATGATATGTAAATTCTCAGCCCCAACATTTTATCACATTTTTTTAATTTTTGCCTTTTTTAATATTAATTTGTTTTTGAATGGTTTTCTTACCAATGAATATTGTACGCGTATTGTAGTTTCTCACATACATATTCATATAACTCTTTCCATGCTTAGTTATGTTGAAACTGAAATTGAAATTGATTTACCATAGACTGTAGGACTATCAAAGTAAGTGAGTTTTAAGTGCCGAAAATGTGTCCACTTGTCTTCGACCCGAGCTGTATTACAATCTCGAAGTATCCTCGAAGGTTTCCAACTATCCAATTTCCAAACTTGCCCATTTCAATAAGCTACTATGACACATGAGCACGTGCCCCAAACTGCTTTGGGTGTTGTGATTGAACTCATGCAGAAGGATTTCAAAATGCTCAACAACGAAGGGTTTGTTATTACTTTTATCCATACTATCGCATCAATCTTTGAAATGCATTGGCGTAAAACTAAAATCTCAGTAAGCCGGCAAATGCGGCATGTGGAAGTTTTCAAATTGATAAGGTAAAACATTTTTATAATCAAAAAATAAAAAGTAGAGAACCAAGAACCGAGAACCGAGAACCGAAAAACCCACATTCCACATGTAGTCAGTAGAGAAAATCTAAAAGAAATTCTAAAAACATTTTTCACGTTATTACAGCTTACCGAGACGGTATCTTATGTGCCAACTTTATTACGGATTGAAAGTTCCTTTTTTTTTTTTTTTTTTATTTAGAATTCAGCGGTGAAAGGTATTCAATCCAATCCAATTTTCCGCAAGGCGTATATTTTATCCTTTTTTAGCTTCTTCACATGATTCCATCAATTACGTATCTGTTTCCAGAAATTTACACCTAACGAAGGGTCTTACCGAGCCCCAACCGACAATTCACAGAGCCAAGACAACCTTTCTACGAGTACCTTCCCCAATATGATAAGTAAAACGTAAATTCCATTCGACAGGGCAATTGATCGAAAAGGGTTTCATATCCTTTTTTTTGGGTTTATATGAGGTTGAGGGATGTTTATAAGCAGCCGGATAGTACATACATACGAGTATATTGTATATGTTACATGAATTCATATACATAGATATTCGTATGTGGTTGTAAACTTCATGAGCCAACACAACAACGACTACCTGTGGTTGTATCTCAATAACATTTCGAATAATTTATTCAGGATGAGTTTTCACATCAATTATGCAGGGTTATAGTCTCACCTCATTTATTAGAACACCTGTAAGAGTGCTTGGTATCCAGTACCCACCAATCGAAGAACCACCATCGTCGTTGCCACCATAACCAGCTTTGGTACCCCATACCCCATACCCCATACCCCATATAGTATAACCGCTGCTTCCGCCGCCTACATATCACTTTCACAAGTTTTCCCAAGATTACTTACCAAGTCGCCCCTCTGTTCCTCTTTGGGGGGATATTAAATGAGGATCAATAATGCGAATGGAAAATTAAATTCTTTCTTACTCCCGTATACTGTGTCACTCCTGTTGGAGAGCTCAGTCTCCCAATGTGGTACTACTCGATATATATTATATGTAGGAGAGCACGAGTCGGAGTATAGTATGTATGTTGATGAAGGTGGCAATGGCAATGGCAATGGCAATGGCAATGGCAATAGCAATACGAGTAGCAACGTAAAACGAAAGGGCAGCAGGAATATGGATACGGATATCCGTAGCTAAAGGACTGAGAAATGTAAATTTCATTTTAACTCGATAAGAGTCTATAGGTGTCTTGCAAATGGGATATTTATTCGATAATATTAGTGGAAGGTAGGTTGAAGCCGTCGCTTCCACCTAAGCCGCCCATATTCTGGAGGATTTGCATAATTTGTTATGATACCACCTCATAGACATTGAAGGCGATTAGCGCCACTGCCTTCGCTGTAGAGATGGTGTGCTGCTTTTTATTTAGTCGATGATGATGAAGCAACGCTAACACGACGTCGTCTAATTTTGAATTACTTGGTGAAAACCTTGACTCGGTAATGGGATATGTCGCCAGAGGTGGGATTCATTCCTTAACGGGAAATATTGTAGGTAGGTACTCGTTCGTATAATGGTGTTACATGCTATGCCCTGGGACACGAGCACTGTGGAGCACTCTATAAGGGAATCAATGTCGACCTAAAATGCTGACGTGGATGGCAAAGTAATTGCTTATGAATGCGGTTATGCTGTAGCTTTTGTTAAGGTATCTTCACTGAAAATATATATGTACTTTCAACTTTTACTCAAAAAAATTGTACGACTAGGTATTCCACGAAAAGTGAAAATTGAAAAACTGCTGAAAAAATTCAAGCCTACCTGTATGAACATACGAGTATTCGTATTCGTACATATGCAGCACTTCAAGCACACAGCTGAAACAAATTTCCCGAAAAGCCGCAAAACTCTTGATTGTAAAAGTAAAGCACTTGCCAGCTCACCGGCTCACCAGCTCACCAATTTACTCACTGCCTCTGGCATTCCATTTGACTTAACATCAATTTAATTTTTGCTCCGATCAAATTCCCAACCTCATTTTTCAGTTTTTCGTGAAATTCGCTTTTGCATGCGATGAGCACCCAGTTATAGAATTACTCCTACGTATGCACACATGCCTACCTCCCCATACGGTCATGAACGAGGACTCGCACATAATATGTACGAGTACATACGTATATGATACATCCTTTTTTTTTTATCTAGTGGTCCCATGGTCTGTCCGTCCGCTTGAGCCAGAGTGTCGGTGTCGGTATCGATGTTGATGGTGATGTCGATTCTTTTTTTCCGAGCGCCCAGAATACACATAACCTGACATGGGCTTGCTTGATGCTAGCCAGTCATAGGTCATGCTGACCCATGTCGAAGAATTACTATGTTTTCGACAAGTGATTGTCCTGCATCGTCCCCAATTGGTGATGGAAAACCAACAGACATGCTGTTCTAGTCCTGTGTTTGTCTGGTCGAATAATAAAGCGTTTGATTAAAAATCTCCACTTCTTCTTTTTTTTCCGCTTCACAACTTCTACTATTGACGTTGTTTTGGCTTGTTGATTAATTAAAGGAGGAAAATCAACACACTACAGAGGCGACACACAAAGAGACAAAGAGAGAGCATGGCAGTCACGATTAATCCATTACAGACGATGCTCGTAGATTACGTCATGTTGTGCGATGAAGTTGTTGTGAATTTCCCCAAGAAGTTCCGCCCGGAGCGGGTATTTCCGGCACAATATCTTGATTTTTGGTTTGTGAAATTTAATTTTCCACAGCTGGTAATCCCTCACATATGTAGATTCGAGCTCAGGGCCATTTTTGGGGCAGGGATTTCATTTGGGGCTGCTTCTGCTGTCTGTGTTTCTACTAGACCTGTTATCTCTAAATGTGTTAAGATTGACCTATTTCCATTGGGATCAGTATTATTACTAATCTAAATGTACGCACGTAATAGTAAAACCATTAAGCAAACAAAAAACACATCTTATAAATTTATTTGACTATAGTTTAAGTATGGGAAATAATCTTAGTTCTATTGCGGTTTTTTTTTTGTATCCGATGAGCAATGTTGAGCTTCAGGCATGTGATAAGACAATCATTGATGTGATTGCATTCCGCGTCAAGTCGAAATCCCTTTCATTGCTTTGGCTGCATTATCGTGGTAGGAACGCTTAAGAATCCAAGATCTTAAGATTCTGAAAAGAACCCAGCTGAGACGTCGAACTAAATGCCAAAGATGTCCAAAGTAGACCTAAAACGGGTTAAAGTATGGACGTGAACCTATAGGATAATACTTGAAGTAGTGGTGGCAATAGTATCAATCCACCCGCGGTCTTTTCGACTATGGCTGCTGCCCGAATTCTGGAGGCCACAACTACCAACATTCTTCCAAAATCCACCGCCGATTTAAGCGCTGACCCAGAAGCTGCTGGATCACTTGATTCCGATGACTCCTGCGGCTCTTTCTATGAAACATTCGGTAGGTTGACCTGAAACGATGGAGAACGTACCGGAGTAGGCTTGTCTGTTGTGGTTAAACTCCATCAGAATAGACCAGTGGTTGGTCAGAGTGCTGTTTTTGGCGGCTTGCCTCGGGAAAACGAAAAGGCGGAACGGGCTCCAGAAGAGCCCTACTCTGAGGGACAGAGACACAAACGCCGAAGGAGCGAGTAATAAAAGTTTCACTTCCCCAGCGGTAACGGAGAAGAGAAATAGATCGGTGAAAGTAACCGACCAACCTCTCGGATCTGAAAGCACGCCCTCTTATTTTGTCTCGAACAGGGCCAAGCGGAAGAATGTTTCCAGAGCTCCCTCTGTGGACGGATCTCTCTGCGCATGATAGCCAGATGAGACAGGTGCAACTAACAAATCCTCTGGTTCCAGAGGACGGAAATCGCATGAAGCGGTTAATCCTATCGACGAAAACAAAACACGCTCGCGATGTGCAGATAGGGCCAGTACTACAACCAGCAAAGGTCGTAGGTCTGATCGATGGAAGTCGACTAAAGCGGTGAAATCCCCGCTGCGAAGCAACTCCGGTGGTGGCTTTCCTAACGCATAAAATCAGGCTGAAACCACTTCTGCAACTAAGCGTGAGCTTCATCCCTGAAGACGATTTTTCGATGAAATTCAGGATATCCTTCATACTTTTGCAAAGTCCAATCGGAGAAATTTCAGCGCTTCAAATGATCAAGAGGCTTCAGTTCTTGAGTTAATTTGATCTTGTAAGGGTATAAGCTAGGTAAGTAGGTAGGTAAGAGTGGCTGTTGGATATACCAACCCACTTAGGCCTATTGGCCCATTGTGATGCCACGTGGATCTATGATCCTCTTACTGATGGAACCAGTTTGGGCTTCTGACGAAGCGTAGGAAACTGTTTACGTCGACATATATTTTTCAGATCCTTTAGGTCGTTGTAGAAGAAAGCTTCTAAGTGAAGTTTTTTTCTCTGGGAGAGAACTGGACATGTCCATACAGCTGCTGCGGAAATCATTTGTAAAGGCGCCAAGCCTTCTTGCGTGCTGGCCTATGAGGCAGTGTCCAGTGATGACACCTATGATGGCGCTGAGATGTTCCTTATTTAGAAGGATCAGGCACTTAGAGCGATACAGATCCAGTTTTGGCCAGATCTGTTGGGTCGCTAGTCGTGTTGGACCAACAGTCCACCTAAGGTTAATTTTTTTATTGGCATCCAGCTTTAATGTTAGCTTGCATGCAGCGATTGGGATGCCTATGTTACCCTTTTCCGGTAGAATAGGTAGAGTGGTTCCAATTTTGGCGAGTTCATTGGATCTACAGTTCCCTGGAACTTCTCTGTGGCCCGGCACCCAACAAAGGTGAAGGTTGAACTGCTCTGCCATCTCCATAAGAGATGATCGGCATTCAAGGGCGGTTTTAGAATTTAGTGAGACTGAGTCCAGGGATTTGATAGCGGCCTGACTATCCGAAAAGATGCGGATATCCTTTGCAGATATCACGTTTTTCTCCAGCCAGGACAGAGCTTCTTTAATCGCCAAAATTTCCACCTGGAACACGCTACAGTGGTTTGAAAGACGGAAAGAGAGGCTTAGATTTAGCGTGTCTGAGAAAACGCTGCCACCAACTCTGCTATTTTTAGATCCATCTGTGTAGAGATGGATTGACTTGTCCTCCATGAAAGCATCTTCCTCCCAGAAGGATCTAGAGAAGCTTACATGGAAGTTTTTTGTCAAAGCAAAGTTCAGGTGTGGTGTAATCGATGTTCTCTGTGAGGATTCCTAATGTATTAAGAATACTGGCGTGGCCAAATGGATTATTTGTCCACTGTTTAGTCGCTTTAAGGCGAATAGCAGCAGGCGCAGCTGCTGAAAATATCGACGGGTGTCAAATGAAGCAGAATGTCTAATGCCGCAGAGGGGGTAGACCGCAATGCTCCGCTTATGCATAGACATGCTGTTCTCTGGACTTTGCTTAGTTTAATGCCACCACCACCACCGTCCACCAGACTACCACCCCGTAAGTAATTATCGGTCTTACGACAGAGATGTATAGCCAGTGGGTTATCCGGGGTTGAAAGCCCCATTTATTCCCAATGGCTTTTTTGCAAGAGAATAAAGCTACTGTGGCTTTCTTGACTCTCTCTTGAATGTTAGGTTTCCAGTTTAGTTTTCTGTCAAAAATGAGACCCAGATATTTTGCTGTATCGGAAAACACTAAACTGGTACCGTTTTATGGGGGTTTATTCCCAATCTACAGCGATCTGCCCAACGGGCTAATCTATTGAGATTTACTTGAAGGAGTTTTTTAATGGTATTAAGATGCTTACTTGTGACGGCTATAGCACGTCATCCGTATAGGCAATCACCCTGCTACCACCCGCTTACAGGTGTATCAGCAGTTCATTTACTACTAAGTTCCAGAGAAGGGGAGAGAGGACACAGCCTTGCGGCGTACCTCTCCTGACACATCTTTTAGCAGAAGTCTCACCCAGTTTGGAGTTGATTATCCTACTTTTTAGCATAAGACTGACCAGTTCCCCAAGTGAGTCGTCTACCTGCAGAGTTGACAGCGCAGTCGTGATTGCGGATGTGTGCTCTTTATGTTGTAGGGATCGTTCAATGTGGCTAGTCAGTGAATGTAGAGCCGTTTCCACCGACTGTCCTTTACAGTAGGCATGATGAGCCGTTGACAGAAGTCTAGGCACAATTTTAGCTCGTATATGGATATCAATCAATCGTTCTAGAGTTTTCAGAAAGAAAGATGATAGACTTATAGGTCTGAGGTCCTTTGGGACAAGCTAAGATCTGTACGAAAAATTCGCCACGACGTGGACTGAGAGAATCTCAATTCCTGTGAACGGCTTGAAATCGACTGATTTGGCTCATTTTGAACTGAAGTACGTACGGCTGCGATATTTTCGACAACACTTCGACCATTGTGTTGTCTTACTGTCACAGGAGCATTCAATGGTGAATATGTTGACTCGAATTAATCCACTCTAGTACGCACAGCGTATTTGGTGGGACGATTATTACGACCGAAAATTGGAGTAAGCACTCTTAAAGTTGCGGCTACCGACTCAGAATCCCGGTAGTAATTTTTTATAACTTTCAAACGTTGCTCGTTCTTGAACTTCACCATGATAAAGATGTAAGTCTTGACTAACCTTTTGACTTCGACAGATCATAAAAAAAATTTAAGATTCTGCATGTATTAAAATACAAAATTGTTATGTCCCTTTACTATGCTTTGGGATATGTTACGTCAAAAAATGTTGAAATCGGACACTACATTTGTATGTAGTGATCTGTGTTACTATCGCACCGCTTTAGGATTTAGCTAAGTATTCCGACTTCAAAACCATCCCACATGCTGCCTCATCACGGAAGCCGAAAGATCGCTTGTGCTTTTGTATTTGACTTTTGTTTATTACCTTTGAATAGTGACTTTTCATTCTGCCAGTTCATGTCACCTCGGCTGAAATTTAAGTTGAAATAGCTGTTCCAACTAGATGATTTGGCGACTTTCGGCTAAACCTAAAATGTCTGCACTATTGGTTTCTTAACCTGGGAGTTTCCGTGACTACGTTAGATTGCGTTCTGATAAACCCACTGACAATCGTAACATTTACATTCAGGTCTTCCGAGTAATTTTTAACTCAGTGGACGACAATTTCGTCATCGCAATGTTTCTTATAGTTTACAATTAACTTCAAGGAAATTCCTAGGACGTTTTTAATATGATTACGCTTTGCACGAAAACTGTAAATAGATTTGGTTTTTGAGTCTTCGGTGATTCACAGCATATCTCTCCCTCCGAGGTATTTCCAGCTGACCTATATTCTCCACAATCTAGCAGCACATGCTTAGCATTTTGGCTAGAGTAGAATGAGTCATCTGCTAAGGTATTCTGGAAAACTTGCCATTTGAAGCTGAGTGAGGTAAGAATTCATATTTCGTATATTTTCGTCATTGAATATTAATATCAATATTTTTGGCTCTGAGCCGATGGACAATGTCTGGATTCTCACGCTAATTGCATGCTCCATGATCTTTCTATGGACAGAGTTCATCGTTCTAATGTATGTCTCTGGACTTGTTTCTGGTTTCCACATAGATTTTTTGCCCGTTGCAAGATTTCTTTCTGCCTACCTGTGTCACCAAGCGCTTTCCATTATTCTAGATGAGTAAAGGAAGTATCGTGTGTGCATCGTGAGTTAAATATATTTCTGATGTAGGGTAATAAGAGTGGTAGGATTAGCTTTACAGACGTTGGATTGATTCCCTCAAGATCTGTGGCATTGCACTTAATAGCTACCAGTGCTTTTAGCTATCTTTTCAAAGGGATTTGCAATACGTAGAACATTACTAGGCATGCGGAGTATACACTCACTTAACCCAAGTCGATGTCCCCCGATATGAATGGGAGTTGTTTTCCAAGTACAATATTGGGAATGCGGTTCCACCTGCTTTTACTTGGGCGCAACTAATCAAATTTCCTGCTATTGAAAGAGCTTTGGCGGCTATTATTTTTGAAATACTCAGGTTGCGAAGGCTGTGGAAAATCGACCAATTAGACTATGCGTTACTTTCAGTACTACGTACTCATACTGTCGGTTAAATCTTATTTGTCAGGACAAATATTTTCTGAGGGCTATCATTACTTGTAAAAGAATATGAATGCATTGTAAATCACTTTCCCTGTTACCTAGAAATTGAACGCATATAGAGAAGGAATATCGCACGTTGGGTAGTAACTGCTAATTCCGATGAAACGAAAAAGCGACTGCAGGTGTTTCCGAGCTTCGATAAAACGAATCCTTAGTCCATTTTTCACCCGTTAGATGGCATTTAAAATCGTGCGATAATACTTCTAAATGACAGTAATATTATCCAATAAGGATGAAGTGCTCGTTGCTTCACGATATTGTATCACTATGTATTTCCACAAGTAGTGCTCCTATGTAGCCAATAAAGTTATTGCACTGTCCTTAACACACATCTCGTTGTGAATGCTAAAAAATTCGATAAAACGAAAAAATGACAGAAAACGGGAGACGGTAATGCCCGTAATGGGTCAGCTCGGGCAGAATTAGACATGGGATAGGAACGAAAAGGCGACAGACTCAGGTTAGGGAACTGAAAGAGAGCGAACACCGTCTCGTGTATAGCCACACAGAGTCATGAGTATGAGTATGGCGAGCTCCCATGAGAATTTAGATGGGAATTAGCTATGTTGTAGAGTATCCCTTTTGCGTGTCATCACTTGTGCAGTTATTTATCAAGCTTATGTGTCGAAGTTATTGAGGTTATAAAGAAGTGAGAAATACTCCACCAAAAATTCCCCAACAATGAAAAATAGCTTCCTTTATCAAATAAATGTTTTTTTTTTTGAATACTTGTAGTCTAGGGTGAGCATCCTCATTGTAACTATTTATCGAGCTTCATGAAGTTTCACGTCTAGCCCCTAGCTTTCTAGGCTGCGCATTTATTTTTTATTAATGGCGTATTTATTCACATGTCACATCTACAAATAAAGACCTGCCTACTTGTTTTATGGATAGGAGCGCTGCTGGTTAATAGCACCTGGGTTATACTATAGATCCTGACTACGGCCAATATGTGATGGAGAGGTTCCAGTAGTGCAATGTCATGTCTTTACTGCCGTGGTTCATGTTATTCAAACGCTCTCAATATGATGTATTGTATACAGATGATGTTTACTCAATTTTTATAATTTTTTCTAAATTTTTAAGGTCTTTGTTAAACTTGTAACTACTCGTATTGTACTTCCACAGATCAAATGTTAATGCAACTACTACTACTATAGATTATGTGGCTGCAATGCCTGTCGAATCATACCTAGCCATTCCATCTACTCTAAGACGCACTCATTCATCTGAAAATTGAAATTGTCTTCTACTATATACAACAAGGGGGGGGGGGAGGGGGGGGCTGACTGTTTCGCCTCATCGAGTGCTTAAAGTCATCACTATCCGTATTTTCCAACGAAGCCTAGTATTTGGTTGTCATCCAAGATAACAAACTTCTTTGGACTAAGCGTAACCCCTCGAAAATCTCAGAGGCTCTGTCGTCTCTCTGGTATTTTGAATGACCCTTAGGCAAGACATGGGGCTTGTCACCTAGGAGGGTCCTTGGAATCTATACGGCTATGATAGACCAATTAAATCTTATGCGTTGGTTATCTGGCTGAACAATCTTTCACAAACATACGTCACTGCTATTTTTACCAGACTCTAAAAAAAATGTCTCTCCCGCCACGCAGGGCTTTCCCTAGTACGCATAGGTCTACTCTAGACGCATTGATGAATCTCGCTCCGCTTGATTTTCATATCCGCACTGGAGATTTAATGGGTTTTCACCCTGATTTTCTGTCGAACCTGGTCTTATAAACATGCCATTTGATGGAATGGCACCAAGACTCCTGTTGCTGCAAATATACGAAAACGACTTTGTCGGTCGGATTGGTTTCATTTGCCGTTAGGAAAACGTAGGTACGTCAGTTTTCCAAGCAGAGATGTACGCAATCCTGATGATAATGAACTACATAGATTGACAAGAAACGGTAGAGGAGGAGAAGTACCTGCGTCTTCTTTAGAAACAGCCAAGCTGCGCTCAAAAGTATTGCCGACCCTCTAACGACTTCCAAGCTAGTTCAAGAATGAAAGGCTTCTCTGAACACAGTCGGAAAGCTGAATTCACTGAGTTTTTTTTTTTGGGTCCGAGGTCACAAATCGATCACTTGACAATTGGATTTCATATGGGAATAATTGCAGATGGCATGATTCTCCGGGATGTCGGCAGACCAAATAAATATTTTCTAACGATCCCTAAAGGTCAGCGACTTTCTTGCTGTGTCCTACTAGGAAAGTCTCACTGCTATCGTGAGAGGGTACTAAGTTGTAAAGTTTGCTAGGCATAAGTGAGACACGATCCTTGCAAGATCGATTGCTGTAAGAGCGATGACGACACCGCAGACCACTATCTCAGTAAATATCCGGCCTTTGCTGACATCAGGTTGCAGGCATGTGGCGCACAAAAAACACCGGTTTTTGATGTTATGACAATAGTTTTAGCGATTAAGCATCTCACTAAGAAGACTTATGTACATACGTACATTTGTTTCTCGAAATATCATTGATTAGGACTTGGTGAATGTATATTTGAAAAATGTTAAATCGTAATGGACAATTAATGGAATTCCATCCAAACACTTAACTTTCACGATTTCCCCGTTTAAAGTGCAAAACAAATTAACGACATTCAAAAATACCAAACACATCGAATATAGTCGCATTGTTATTTTTGTCATTTAATTTTAATTGTTACCACATTTGCGAATAAGTTTGCCCATAACATTTTGAATCGAAAGTTGCACACTCTTCCTTACAAAGAGATACAAACCTGCCAAGTAGCAAGTTGATTTCTCTTCCTCAGACCGTGTCAGAAAAGCACTAAATACACTTTACGGATTTAGCTGTTGAGTCATTGAAGTGAAAAACTCTCATAATTAAATCCCCGGAGCTTGGAAACAAGTGTCTACCGCGTCATGGAATCTATGACGTCCGAGTATAAAAACACAAGATTGATATTGGAGTCATCAAAGCTTGTTTTGCCACCACAACAACAACACGTGCCAATTTCTCTCTCTCTTCCCAAAGTGTTATCATCATTTTTACTCCAACAATCCTCAGCTTCAGCCCTGACCCCAAACTTGGATTCTGATTTCTGAATGATCAATTCATCGCTACGCGAGTAACCTGCGAGTCCGCCTGTATTTATAAATTGCGACAAACTAGTTTTTGGAACTCTCTTCGTGTGACCATTCGAAGAGACTGAACATTCTATTAGATTATTATATACAGTATTATATTTCGAATGTGATCAGTTGAACTGTGATAGTGACTACGAGTAGTAAGTGTTGTGTTTCGGGTTTTTAATACACTTGTTAAATTTTGCAAGCCACAGCGAGTAATGAATTTTATTGTATTTTCTGGGTTATGTTTCTTGGGCCTAACTATGGCCGAAACTAGCTCAAATTTTAATGCTTCGACAACACTATTGGATTTCACAAACAGAAATACTCACGTAAAATTAGCGATTACGTTCGAGGCGTTTACTCCAAAAGGATTAAGGATTACGATTGGCAATATCTCAGGATTAGATTTAATTGCATTTCATGGGAATATAAATTTACCGATCGGATACAGAGACACAGGCAACTTGACCATCGATCTAATCCATCCGCCAAATAATTACATAATTAAGCAATTTACCGTACCACAACTTTTATTTGGTGATGTTATCAATTACTGGATACGGATACAGTACAAAGGTTTATCCTTGTATGTGCAAAATCAATCGACAATAATCAAAGGTAATAATCAAATATTATTTTTAAAAGCTATTATAAGTTACAAATAGTTGTTGGTTAATTAATCAAAAATGTGCTACTATTTCCATTGCTAATTTATATCTATTAGTTATTTAAAAAAGACTGATTAATTCAATTTTGTATAAATACTTTTATCATATACTAGAGGGCTCCGACTATATAATAAAAATTTTGTTACTATATAAAGATAACACAGAGAGAGGAAAAAAATTCAACTTTAAGCAAATATATGCTGCATTTGCAACATTTTATGGATGCCTGTATCCCGGATGTATGTAGACGATTGGAAAGTGTATCTTTCCGTTACATTTTTGACCACTTTTTCACAGAAAATAATCGAACGGCATTTACAGGCATTGATGGCCAATTTACAGGTCCCCATCTTGAAATCGCTTTCTTAGCAAACTGTGATTTTAATATATCAGTGATATTTGTTGTAGTAGAACACGTAGCCCCATCCTGCTGGGACCGCAGGTTGGCCATATCGATGTTTCGTACATTTTTAAGCGAATGTACGTAAATCGCCTTTCTGTGCGGCTGCTGCATCATTTCGAAAGAACCTAATAGTGCCACTAGCGTAAAAACCACACCATGCAGTACATTTTTGTGGATTGCTTTCAGTCCAAATATGGCAATTATCCACAATTTTGCCACTAAATTCCGAATTATCTTGCAATTGGCTTTCAGCCCATTAACCGAAGGCCCGGCGCATACCATGTTCCAACGATTTCATTCTTGCACGGATCGAATCTTGAAAAGGATTAGTTCCAGATCTTTTCACCAATTTCAAGTGAATTTCAAGTTAACAAACTCAGGGCTTCATTAACACTGTCCTAAAGTGCGGGAATATTTTTCACTGGTCTTATTCTTTTTGTTGATCTTACATTTGTATGTAGCGTTAAATAAGTGCAAAATCTACCACCAATACGACGAATGGCACATTCAGATGGGCGATTGTTCGCTCGATTGGTTTGTATTAATTCATTTCAAAGATAATACGAGTATTTGGCGATTTGGATTTCGGTTTCCACCTTGTTAGAAATTTGCAGTCCATTAATATGTACGAGTATGTGTATCAAGTCGAATTTTGAAAATAGAACTTGTCCTATCGTATGATGGTGCTTTGGGACTTAGCTGAGTATGTGGACCTCAAAACCATATCACATGCTGCTCTAGATTGAATCACCTTACCAGTATGGTCGATTGCTTATGCTTTTGTATTTAAGTGATTTTTCATTCTGCTAGTTCGTGAAATTGGGCTGAAATTGAAATTGAAATAACTGTTCCAACTAAATGATCTGACGACTTTCGGCTAAACCTAAAATATCTCCACTAAGTATTGGTGCTTAACATGGGAATTTCCGTGACTCCGTGGATTTCTAGTTAGATTCCGTTCAGATAAACCCAATGATAATCGCACCATTTTCATTCGGGGCTTCCGAGTAATTTTTAACTCAGTGGACAATATAGTCATAGGAATGTTTCTTATACAGGGTGAATGACTCGAACTCCAATTTTTTAAAGTGCTATCATTTTTTTATTTTTTGATAAATTTTATTGTGCCAAAGCAAAAAATTTTGGAAAATACATCAATTTTCAAATTGTATCAGTAGTTTTCAATATGTCCACCTTTGGCGCGAATAATGGCCTTGAGTCGGCCGAAGAAAGCATCGCACGCTGCACGCAAGTGGCTCTGCGGTATTCTGGCCCATTCCCGGCGAAGTGCTTGTTTGAGGTGGTCCAAACTTTGGTATTTTTTAGTGCCAACCTTCGCCTTCAAAATACCACAGACAGAGAAATCCAACGGATTTGCATCCGGAGAATTTGCAATCCATTGTGTCGAAGAAATGAAGTGTGGAACATTGTTTTTTAACCCAATATTCCAGCCAAATATAAAGCAATCACACCATCGCGAATAAAAATTTTTCAAAACAACTGAGACGCAAATCGTTTGAGCTCACTTTCATGAATGGTTTGGAAATTATAGCAGTCTGAAGTCGGTTGCAGTTCGAGTCAGGCAGGGTGTAGTTTACGGTTAACTTCAAGGACATTTCTAGGACGTGTTCGCATGAAAACTGTAAATAGATGAGCGTTTTGAGTCTTCGGTGATTCACAGTACTGCCTATCTCTCCCTCCGAGGTATTTCCAGCTGACCTATATTCTCCATAATGTAGCAGCACATGCTTAGCATTTTGGCTAGAGTAGAAACAGTCATCTGCTAAGGTATTCTGAAAAACTTGCCATTTGAAGCTGAGTGAGGTAAGAATTCATATTTCCTGTGTCTTAGTCATTGAATATTAAAATCAAGATTTTTGGCTCTGAGCCGATGGGAAATGTCTGGATTATCACGCTAATTGCATGCTCCATGATCATTCTATGGGCAGAGTTCATCGTTCTAATGTACGTCTCTGAATTCGTTTCTGGTTTTCACATAGATTCATTGACCGTTACAAGATTCTGCCCAGCTAACGTTTGCCATTATTCTAGATACCCCAACTCCTCCGTAAGCCCTCTCCCTTGTACAACTGGGTTTCTAAAATGTAGCCTTTGGTCCAACGGCATCCATAGATGCTGCGCTCCCAACAACTCAGCGTTGTTTCAGACTCGGAAAACTTCAATTGAGTAATTTGGTTTTTATACGACTTATTCGTAAACAGTTATGTTTTGGCGCCTTAATTAAAATATTGAATGTTAATTGAAGATCTGGTTTTTCCTAATGAAAGCCCTGTCATCGGAAAAAGGAATACAAGCTGTTTCGACCCAAATTATGTAGAACATCATTCAAAGCATTAAAAACGAACGGATTTTCAACACTGCATTGATTTACCTCAATTTTAGCTTCTAAATGTTCGGCTGTTCCCGCGGTCTTTTATATATTTAGATTACAGGTACTTTTCGAAATATTTACGCCAGACAACATCACTTCAGGTTGAGTAACCTGATGTACAGATCTTTCACGTGATCGCGATGAGACTCAATTTCTATCCATAAGCTGAGAAATACGTTGTACTATATTTCGATCTGCCCTTCATAAAAGTCACATTGACGTAGACTTGATTACACTCTGAGATGACTCATTGTCAGTTCACCAATTCGGGTGACAGCAAAAAAACTGCCAAATAAATAAGAAGTTTATCAATATAGCAAACTGAACACGTTGTTACTGCTGCGAATACACTCGAGGGAGGGGAAAACTAGTTCCTCATTGTGGTACTTCCAGTCTGACAAATTAATTAAATTTTTGGTTTCAATCATTACATGTTAACATTTAGAGAAGTAAACACATAAAGACAAACATAGCCTCAGAGAAAAGGACATGCTCCTTACCAATGATCTGTAAGAGCTGAGCTTAGAGTTTAAAACGATATTTTTGTTTAATCTGTTTACGTGATTATAACACAAATCAGTTAGCACGCCTTTACCATCTACCTGATTGACAACAACAAGGGGAAATGAATAAAATATTATAAAAATAAGTTACAGAAAGCGCAAAACAATGAAATTGTTTATTTTTTTCAAATCAAATCTATTTTGATTCGAAAAACACAAAACAAGTTAGCTTAACTAACTTAAACAATCTTACTATACCTTGCTCACCCTTTGTGGATGCTCTAAGATGAACCTAACTCTTATTCTACGTCTTTCGACACAACTTCATTTAATGCAAAAACTTACAAGTACTTGGTTTTGGCAGTATATAAAAATAGATCTTATGCTACTTAGACTACCTTAACCTCTGTTACATAATTAACTGTGTACTTCTTATATGTGTTTACATTTTTTAGTTTTGTGTTTTTTTTTTCAATTATCACCCATTCTCGTTCTTTATTTTTATTTACATTCTTTTTTGTATAATGGTAAAGGCTGTCTAAATCAAGCCGCCCATGACCTCAAAACAAAGTACTACCGACCCTGGCCTATGACGGGCTAGCTTCACTAAGCGACCAAAATACGCCCTACTGAACCGGAGAAGCTCCGCACTGCCGCCGTGTGCAACCGCGGCTGTTATAGAGACGTGGAAAATAAGCGACACCACTAACTTATGTTGCATTACCCCTTTACTATCTAAATATAGGAACGTCTCTGAGGGAATTACGCCGTTTCGGCGCACACTCTCGTGGTATAAAAAGTTGGGGCAACAGCCTTGGAGATCTATTATTTGAATTGAAAAATATTTCATTATGATAGAATTTTATGTACTCCCACGCAGGTATTCTGTACAAGCGAAGACAAATCAAATCCCGACGTATCTGACTAGATATCGGCAAGAGAGTGGTTGCCCGCGTTGTCCTACGATCGAAAACGTTCGCCAGTTCTTTCTGGTATCCCCAAAGGCACCAAAAAGAATGGTTTCCCACCTCCGAAAGTTGATCTCAACTTCCAGTCATCGCAACATCGTTTAATCTTATCGAAGTCACTTTGCAAAAGCATATTAATGTCCTCTATATTTGGACCTGATCTATACGCGACCAAGTCGTTTGCGCACGCTATGGCATGGTGAAGTGAACTCACAAGTCCAAGAAATTGTCCAACGATTCAATATTTTAGTGTCGAGTAGAGCAAGCCATGCCCTCTAATACGGACCAAAACTTGTAATCCAACGGGTTGAGGTCTGGGCTACCAGCTGGCCAATCATCCGTTGATATGAAGTACGGAACGTTGTTTGAGTCTTGCTGGAAAGTCCATGGCTTGTTGTTGAATATTAATTGGTTGAGAGACTTCAGAATGGGTTCCAAGACGGTCGATTGATATACCTGGCCGATGTTTTCACTCCTTTTTCGCAAAAATGGAGCTTGGTAACGCTATAGTCGCACACTCCCCATCATACCATTACAGACGCGGGATGGCGGCCTCTTTGAACCCTCGGGATGAGTTGGGATGCTTCTCTGGATGACCGAGCATACACACGATCGTTCTGCTTATTGAACGATTCTTCTACGGTGAAGATTTTCTCGTCAGTAAACAGAGTTTGTCTGTGAGCGTTCCTCGGCTGAGTAACGCTTTCGATCTTCGCTTGCGTTTTTCCTTCAATGCGGCCGTGAGCAGGTGTCCAGTGTGTCGCTTGTACGCGCTGAGTCCTAAATCTTTTTTGATAATGCGAGACATGGATTTTTGCGAAATTTGCATTTCCCGCGACAAGATTTTCTATTTGCACAGCGGTTTTCGGTCGATTCGTTTCTTCACGGCTTTGATCGGTTTCGGAGTTCTCACAGCGCGCGGACGCCCGGATCTTTGATGGTCTTGTACTCCACCAGTATCCTCAAACAACTTCACAGTACGATACACAAAATTGCGAGTGGTTCCAAGCGGTCGCAAGGTCGCCTTTTTCCATGTTGCATTTAAGTAGGCCAACTACAACAATACGATTTTCGATGTAGCCCCATTCCATGATTGTAAGCTATTTACGTCACAATGGAGCATAAATATCAACTGTCAAACCGCAATCAATACGAAATGGATGCGCCCAGTGTTGCATTCGTAATGAGTGAGTTCAGTTGTGTACCAGTATTTATGACTTGACTACTTAGGTACCTACGAGTATCTTAGAAGTGATTTCTTTCGCTTATGTTATGATTCGATCCAGGGATCCACAAACTTGTTTAAAGTGTATTAATGGAATTTGTCCATCCACACTAGCGACCTGTTGATAAAGTTGCAACTTGAAACCACTTAAATTGCTCTACACCAGATTAGATCCCTGCAAGCTCCTATAAGCCACTGTACCATCCTATTTTGAAATTGCATGTAGCGCTACTTTTTTTAGAAACTGCACATCCGGCATCCTCAAAAATTTTAGGATAATGCAATTTCATGGTTGGGAAAAAAAAAGTGTTGATTACATAATTCTGTAATGTGATTGCAATAGCGCAAGAGCTGCTAGATGGTTTCACATCATCTTCCAGCTGCCCAAACTTGTGTAGCATAAAGCATTACCTATTCCGGTACAGGAAGGAGGACTTTATATTTGTTTTAATAGGGAATATAACTGTTGCTTGTCCCTCGTCTCAGACAATTCTGATGACTGTTTAGGATTGGGTAAATTTTTCGTTTATACCCCTTTTCTTGTATTTAGCTCGCGCTCAAGGGAATATGAACACCCTTGCGATGTTTGCACATAGCCCTGACAGAAGGGAATTAGGAAGGAGAGAAAGGTAGATACCGATATACGTCCGTTTAGAATGTTTGCATGTTCTAATGACTAGGGAATGAAGAGCTGAGCAGTGCAGCATACATATAAGCGAGTTGTACTACAATACTTGATAAAGGACCACAATATTTTCTAGTAAGTCCGCAAGTGCACTTGAGGGTAAATTGATGGACGATCATAGCGAAACGGGTATTGCGGTCGAAGTTTTGAAGCGGCGGAATGTTACTGGCAATTTCGTTGGAGATCTGGGGTTCAAAATAGCGTTAGAACAAAGTAAGGCAAGAGACATTGCGTTGGTGTTAAAACATATTAATTGACTGGGCATTATTGGTGCCACGTATGAGTTTAATCGCACGGTATTGAATCCTACGCAGCAAGTGCAGGGAACTGACAATGACAATATGAAAAGCAGAAAGTCGTGTCGTCACCTAAGGTTTTGAAAATTAAAAAGTGTGTCAACATAAAAAATTATCCCTAGTCTACACTAGCATTTATTTTGTGAATCGTAAACTTGAAGCTTGAGTTAAACGATCTGAAAGCTGATGTCTAATCCACTGGAGAAGAAATTTTTCGATCCCATTTAACTCTCTTAAATGCCTCTGAAATAACAAGTGTAATTGCCTTGGTTTCGCCAGATTGGTGTAGACTTTGGTTGCACTTTACGGCGGATCAAATCACCTGTAGATCTTTTGCTAGGGAAACCGCACTACCGATGAATAAGAAGTCTTCGTGTTTGGAGATATTTCATAAGCTGTTTATCAGTTTTCCATAACCCTGGTGATAAGGGGCCTATTTGAGAATTCACCTTACTATGGACAGAGTGGATAAATGCTAAAAAGTAAAATCTTACGCACTGGAAGCCTTCGTCGTAGAAGAACACTTATTATACCATCTGAATAAACAGATTTGTGTAAGATCTTTAATATAATCCTATCGAGGGTTTGACGCACTCAAGTGTAGGTCATTTTCTGGGACATTGTAGAATTTTTTTCCCCGTTGTTGGACGTTTTGTAGTTGTACATACTTGATGCTCTTCCCCTGATGAGGGATGAAAGATCTTATTCCAGAGAGAATTGTCTTTGTGATCATATAAGTAGCGGCACTCAAGTCGTTATCGAGGAAATATAACGATTAGCTAGAATTTGTAAAGAAGATGTTTAGTTCGCTGTAATAGTCTTTTTAATATTGCCTCACTTGGTGGTGAGCGTACGTGAAATTAAATGATATAACAGAAGTCCGATGAGCCTAGAGGCTCAATGTTGTATTTATCTGGGCGGGTAATTGAAACAAGTCCATGGTGTTGGCATTATGCCTATCAACGATCGATATTTTATTGTGCTGTTGTTAACAAATTAAGCATTAATCTTTCACTCACTTTCTTAAATCAGTTGCCATAATTCCTCAAAGAAATGTTCTTCGTCTCCACCCTGATGTGGTGAACAATTTCGCTCACTTCTGGAAAAAAATTGTTTACAGATAAAAATCTATTTTCTTCTGACTTCTCTAAATATGATCATTTATCTGTCTTACAGACAGCCAAACTTACGTCGAATACCAAAAGAAAATCTGACGGCTATCCGTTTTAAATCGGACACAAAAACAAGCATCAATCCGTTTTCTGAGTTTTTCTGCTAGTCATTCTCAGTTGGAACAACCTGATTCAAATGTCTTTTGTTCCCGTAGATCCGTATATGTATAATAAATTGAATAAGTCGTCTACATGATAACTATTGGTTAGAGCCTGATATATTACCCGCTTCCAAATTTGTCCGACTTCATTCTAATATTTTTCAGTTATAAATTTTGTAGGAAATTTTTTCCAAGTTTCATAATTCTCAAACTCAAGTTTTAAATAATCTATGGAATATGTATATCATGCCCAAACAACGCAATCTCTGGGGTTCCACAAGGCGGTCATTTAGGGCTAGTTATTTCTGTTTTGAATTTTAAAAATCTCAATCTTTTCCTAATCGGATCAGGTTTGTAGATACATCAAAACCATTCTCTTGCACTTCTGATTAAAGATGGTTTAAGCATCTGCTTTAAGACCTGTAAACTTTCAAGTACCAGTACTAATCAAGTACCCAGTACCGTGTACTTGTACCTGTACTTGAAAACAAAAGTACAATGTTCTTAGTACTTGAAAATCACCAAGTACAAGTACTTTCCAAAGTACTTTCTTCTAAGTAGATTTGCTCTGTACTGCAGTACTGCCCAGTACATTTGTAAGTGCTTTTCAAGTACAATTCGTTGAGTATTCTATGTTGTCATAGCAACACCACATCGCAAAAATTTGATTTGTGACTCAAATACGAGTACTTAAAATGGACTTGTAATGGACAAGTACTTGGAAATGTTCTGGGCAATATTACAGTACCTAGTAAATGTACTTAGAAAAAGGTACTTGTACTTCGTGGTTTGCAGTATCAAGTACATTGTACTTTTCTTTCAAGTACAAGTACAAGTTCAAGGTACTGGTTACTTACACAGTACTGCAGTAAAATGTACTTCAATACTCTACAACTCTGATGTACATACATACCTACGAGGCGAGCAAAAATGAGTACATGATTTAAAAAAATGAAATAAAGGACAATAATTGTACGTACGAATTATTTGTAATCATAAAACTACAATAAAAATTCACTATTCAATAAAAAAATAAATAAAAAATACTTAAGAAATAACTGTATAAAAATTTAAAAGTAACAGAGACTCGCATTTATTGACTTTTGAACGTTCCTTTGATTTTCTTTTTGCACTATTCTCTGCCACTTTTTAATATTTGATCCACAATCGATTGTCTTTTAAAATACTCCTCATCCTTTTTGGCCTACTTTCCACCAATGTTTCAATTTGTTCATTCGAAATATTTGACCACTGCTCTTGTACTCGCTCCCATAAGTCATTCAAAGTCTTTGGAGGGTTATTGTATAACGCCAGCCGTCTTTTGAGTATGGCCCATCGTTTTTCTATCAGACTGACCAGTGACCACTTAATAGTCTGAAATATCTGCTCCCCAAGCCAGTTTTGGGTAATCTGTGCGGTGTGTTTGGAGTAACCGTCTTGTTGAAAAATGATCTCTTCAATCGGATAAGCACATTCCTCCACGAATTCTTGCAAGTTGGTACACAAAATATCAAGGTACTATTCCTTTTTCATTAAAACTGCGATCCTCATCAGTGGACCCGTTTCCACCAGGTGAAGCATCCCCACACCCTTAAGCCTCTACCGTCATGCTTCATGGTTTCTTTAACCTGGTACTTTGGAAATCTCTCATTCGTTCAATGCCAATAATACTCCTTACCATATGATTTGAAATTTGTTAATTTTTGTCTCTCATCTAACCAAATAACTCGCTTCCAATCTTCAGCATTTCAGTTTTTATGTTCCTTGCAGAACTTTATACGTGCCTTTAAATTTTTTTTTGTTCAGAGCTGCTACTAAACGAATCTTTTGCAAAGCCTTTCTAGCTGTCCACTCGCTGGCATTCTTTTTTAACAATTTTGTTGCTACCTTTGGTGTTTTGCATTCTTTCCGCTTTATAAAACGTTCCATCGAGCGCGCGTCACTATCAGTTAAAATTCTCGGCCGGCCTGGACTGGACTATGGTTTTTTTACAGCACATTTCTTCTTTTCTTTCACAAAAGTATAGTGTATTGGCAGACTAACTCCCTTTTTGCGATCTGTCTAGAAAGAAAGTCCCTTTGAAGCAAACAAATTATAGTATTTTCAACTATAGTTGAAATTTTCCTCACTTTAAATTTTTCTTTTACTACAAAACACTTTTTCCTTAAATATACATATTATTTTAAATATCAATATAATAAAAAAATATAAAAAAACAAAAGCTCGAAATATTTATCGTCTAAACAAAATAAACAAAGAAGCAAAGTTTGATCAAGAAGAACGTGCAGAATTGAATAAATGAGAGTCTCTACTACTTTTTAATCTTTATACAGTTATCTCTGAAGTATTTTCAACTTATTTTGTTATTGCATAGTAATTTATAATTATAGATTCAAGAATAAAAATAATTTGATAAAGTTCGTAATGAAAAAACCTAAAATTATTGTCTTTTATTTCATTTTCTTGAAGCATGTATTCATTTTTGCTCGCCACTGTATATCATCAACAATCTGTCTCAGTATTAACCTCGATTACTTCAATTTATAATCTCCGCTCTCTAATCTTCAACCTAAAGGGTCAGGTTCTTTTGTTAAAACCGGTTAAACTGATATCAGTATCTTCGGTGACTATATGGTAAAGTTCATTCGCCAAAATTAAGCGAAGACTTTTATAAGTCATTCTTCTGATAGAATGAATAGTCAAATACTATAATTCGAAAAAGAAAATGATGTTAAATTAATATTTAATTAATTGCTCCACATTTAGGCAAGAGCTGTTTAACCCGACCTGCTTCGCGATGGCCATTAAAAAATTTATTTGCTAGACGTCTACAAAGAAGAGAGAGAAAGCGATGTTTTGCAATCAATGCATCTAGTGTTCCAAATCTTAATAAAAGCTTTCTTTATTCCACTTTTATGTACATATAATTACTATAAGTCTAATACATAAGAAAGATTCAAGTTTTATTTTAAGGGTTTTACCCAGTCACACGACCAAAAGTATCTGTGTTTACTCGCGCTCTTCCAGCTATAAATTCAGAGTATTCTCTTGCCCAAAGAGAATGAAATCAAGATCTTCTTCGTAATTTTATTTTATTTTTTTAACTGGCGCCAAAACTCATACTTACATCTGAGTATTTCCGTAAGGTCCAGTGGATCGCAAATATTTTAAAAACAATTTTCAATTAGGAAATTCTATTTCTTTCTTTCGTTTCTCTTTGCATCTGAAGTAGTAAAAACAAAAAACGTTGCATCAGGCGCAGACGATAAGAGCTGTGCACTTCCCAGAGCTACAAATCGTAGCGGATTCTTTTCAAAAATCCCAATCTACCACGATGATCACTTGCTTATAAATACTCGTAGATACGATACATTCTCATGTAGATACCTGTCCGTACTGTGTATGAATGAAATTGAGTAAAAAAATAAACCGACGTTTCGGAAAAGAAAAAGAACTCTCACGACCTTTGCTAAAACTGATAACAACTGTACTCGCGGTTCATTCGATTATTATTTGAAAAAACCTAAAGAGCAATCCGAGTTCTCTTTGCCGCGGCTTCTACTGAAACGAGTTTTAGATCGCCACCACACAAAATACATCAGCATCTTCAGTACAATTGTAAACATAGCTCGTGTTGGGGTTTCTCTTCAACCGGAGGAAGCAAAAACAGCGTTTTGAATAATTCCGGGAATCGAGTTATCGACAATGTGTTTGAAGTTAGTGGTTTTAGTGTTTTTAATCGGAGTTGTACACTCTCAAAGATCGGACTCACGATTGAAATTAACCTTCGAAAGCAAGCGCATTGATTTTTACGTCACTGTGACGGCGTACACTCCACGAGGGCTTCGAGTATCTATTGAACATCGAAATGGATTGGAGATGTATTCTTTCCATGGAAGAATTAATTCGACTTTGTCTGCTTCGGATGGCGGAAATCTTGCGCAGGATATTACTCGGCATACAAACGGTCAGTGGGTGTTCGAGGATAGGTATATTAAACTCAATAAAGGCGATGTATTGAATTTCTGGATATTTATTCAGTTTGAAGGCGATGGTGAAAGATTTACCGATTTGCAACATAGAATTACTAGTAAGTATCGCTACTTTCAAACAACTTTTAGCTGTTTCTTGTCAAGCCATGAGTACATTCGTTCGTGATGCAATAATCTGAATACACTCTAGGGGGATACATTTTTTTTGTGCTTGTGATCTACAGGAACCGCAAAAAAATATGTAAATTTTTATCAAAATTTGAATACGACTTATACTCGTAGACGTGTAATTGCTTCTAAATTTTTTTTGCTATTATTATTGTGTTGTATGTTAAATAAAGTTCGTTTAGGTTTTGTTTAACCTTTAAAAAGCTTCGACTATAAATCGTATACAACAAGATTGAGCTGTTTCGCGGTACGATACAAGAATTTTGCTCCGGATACATACTCCTTGAGATACATACTCTTAGCTTACATAGTGATCATAGAATTAGAAGATCTTCATTGTGTGACACGAAGTTGATAGTCAATAAATCTCCTGACATGAGAAATCGTAGGGATGAACCATGTGAGTAGCTCGGTGAATCTACATAATTCTTGTAGATTTCTTTGTGGGTTCATACTCGTATATTTTACTCGAACGCAACTATCCACTTACTACCTTGATCAAAAAGTTCCCGGAATGTATTCAGAAAATTGGAAATTTAAATTTATTCATCGAAATCTATATTGTCCCCTTTAAAGTAATTCCCATCACACTTATGCCAGCGCTTGATCCAATCCTCGAAACATTTTCTATATTCGGATTTCGGTATTTTCATCAGTTCTTCCTGCGATTTTTCCATTACGAGTACTTAATCTCGGCTGCTGAAACGCCTTCCCCGTTCTGGTTTTTTAACTCGATTGAACAGAAAGAAGTCACAGGGAGCCAAATCAAGTGAATTCGGTGGCTGTTGGATGGTATTTGCTGCATTTTTCGTCAAAAAATTACGAATATTGATGGCACTGTGCGACGGCACGTTATCATGGTGGCAAGTCCAAGAGTTTTCTGCCCACAATTCTGGTCTCTTTCGGCGAATTGCTTCACGCAAACGTCTCATATCGCCCAAAAAATACTCTTTGTTTACTGTCTGGCCTTCTGGCAAAAATTGTAATCCTTGAAAACCGTGAGCATTGCCTTCTTTTTTGACTGAAAACGACGTGGTTTTTTTGGTCTCGGCTCAATTGGTGAACGCCATTCACTTGCCTGATGTCTGGATTGCGTGTCGTACTCATAGACCCACGTCTCGTCTCCAGTAATGATCCTTTTGATGAATGTGGGATCGGATTCAGCCTCGCAAATCATCTCTTCTTGCATGAAATTGAGGTCTTTTGGCACCAACTTTGCTGCTACAAAGTCAAATCATTAACCGAAATGTCTTGGACGGATCCATAGGCAATGTTCAAGTCCTCCGCTATCTCTCTGATGGTTAATTTGCGGTCAATTGTTGGTCAATCATTTCTTTTACTTCATCAATATTTTCATCGCGGTCGGTTTTCGATGTCGATGGTCTGCCACGTTCATCACCTTCGATTGAATCACGATCACTTGTGAACCGCTCGTGCCTCTGGTAAACGACCGTTTTCTTTGGAGAATCGTTGCCGAAACACTTTTCCAACATTTCCAACATTCGCGCACCATTAAATCCGTTTTTTACGCAAAATTGAATAAAATTTCGTTGTTGTAAATTTAAATCCATTTCTAAAATTGTAAAAAACCACCAACACACACAGAGATAGATGTACTCTTGGCTACGTAACTTTTGCAAATGTCAAGCTATGACGCTAAGATTTAGAGGGAATGTCAACAACAGATTTGCCAACTTATCAGAACTCAAATCGGAACAATGGGAGCGCCACACGGTGGTGTAGTGCCGGAATTTTTGATCAAGGTGGTATGATCGGAAGTCAGTAAGCATTCCCATCCTATTTAAATCATAAGCCTTGTGCTCCGCCAAATTTGTAATTTCCTTATACCAAATACTCCTTGAATTAATAGTGTGCTCTATAACTTCTCTTGGTAATGACTCCGCTCGCATGCAAATGCGTCCATTAGTTTCATTAGGCTATGTACGAGTAGTGACCGGTACTAAAATATATAAGCTCCACAAAAGTGTGTTTTAAAAATTTCAATCTTCAGAAATTGTTCAGTGACTTTAATTCTTTTTTTTTTGTGGGAAGGTGAGAAATCTTCATAAACACTATAGGCCCGGAGCCTATAGTAGTGTGAGATTCTTACTCACTA
Source organism: Volucella zonaria (assembly GCA_963966105.1). NCBI lineage: Eukaryota > Metazoa > Arthropoda > Insecta > Diptera > Syrphidae > Volucella > Volucella zonaria. Next base: position 180,322,691 of record OZ014533.1, on the reverse strand, counting down.
AAAAACACCTCCCTTATGCAAACCACGACTGAGTTCACACGCAACAAGCAGTTCTTCTATCGCATTTTATTTTGTTTTTATAAGATATCCTGCAGGCGATTTTCCATTGAAAATTCCTGTGTACTTTAGAAAAATTACGCTACGCGCTGCTAATCACCGCGCTAGATCGAGAGGCTTAGTCCTTTTCAGACGGCGCAGTAAATTTGTCTCGTCGAGGATCTGTTGAACAGAAATATTTGCATGTCCTTGTAGTCGATTTTTGTGTTTTCGCGCAAACATTTTAATTTCGTTCTGAACGTTTTCGACCCCTAAGTCTCTGTGGATATCATCTGGATATGGAACTTTGTTTTAGAATGTCTGTATTACATTAATGTTACTATTTTTAGTACAACCCCAAAGGTGTACACCATATGGCCAGATCGGTTTTAGCACTTGCTTGTATAACAGCAGTTTGTTCTCTAAGCTAAGCTTGGAATACTTTCCAATAAGCCAGTAAATATCTCTATATTTGATTTCGAGCTCTTCACGTTTTTTCTTGACGTGTGCTCTCCATTTTAGTTTAGCGTCGAGTGTCATACCAAGATATTTGGCCTCGTTCGCGTATGGAATTCGTATTGCGTTGATAAACACCGGTGGATTCTCAATTTTCCTGAGAGTGAAGTTCACGTGGACAGACTTGTTTTCATTAAGCGCGATTCGCCAAGTCTTTGTCCAATTGTTAATCCGTGTAAGGGCACGTTGCAACTTAGCAGTTGCTTCTTCGACTGTTTTAGCCGTTGCTAAAATGGCAGTGTAATCAGCAAGTGTCGTCCGTTTGGGGTATATCGCGGGTAAAAAGCAAATATAGCAGAGGGCCAAGTACACTTCCTTGCGGCACCCCCGCCTTTATTGTCTTAAGAGTGGAATATTCGTTTCCGAGTCTCACACGGAAGAGTCGGTCTTCCAGGTATGAACCTAAAATACAAAACAATTGCTGGGGTAGGGCTTGTCGAAGTTTATATTTTAGGCCTTAGTGCCATACCTTATCAAATGGTTGCGAAACGTCAAGGAATGAGCTTGAACAGACTAACTTACACTCGATTGCTCGTTCAATTACATCGGTTATTCGATGTACTTGGTCAACTGTAGAGTGTTGGCTTCTAAAGCCAAATTGATGATCAGGCAAGATGGAATTTGTGTCGGTAATTGGTTTAAGACGATTAAGAAGGATTCGCTCGAAGACCTTCGATGTAATCGGGGGAAGCGATATTGGTCTATATGACTTCACTTCAGTCAGCGGTTTACCGGGTTTCGGAACCCTAATAACTTCGGCTACTTTCCACTGGTGCGGTACATGCTCTAATCTAATGCTGGCATTTATAAGATAGAGCAGCTTTAGCGAACCTTTTTTCGGCAACGCTTAAGTATCTCTCCCGTTATGACTTTAATGTACATAAGAAACGGATACCCATCTTTTCAAAATTTATTAGAATTTCCATTATTTAAATTGGCAATCCAATTACTCTTTTTACACTTTTAACAGTTCAAACATTCCTTTCTGACTGTCAACGGCCTCGCCACACTAGGTATACCCTTAAACTAACTATAGATATGTGTAGTGAGTGCAAATCTTCCCCACACAGGTAATTTCGTGACCTGCTAAAAGTAATGGAAATGGCTTGCCTGTAGAAAAGACGTTGCTAATCCTTAGTAGCAGTGGATACTATGTACACCCATATCCACATCAGTGATTGCAAATCAACCAGTGACTAAGTGAAGAAGGCACAGTGCAGACTCCAGATGTCAATATATACTGGATGAGATAAGAATGTTGAGCAAGGAGATGAGCGACATTAATTCCAGCTGTGAATTTGTTGCCAGCAACCAAATGACCAAATAAACCGACATATAGCACCAAACAATGATATCTTGGAAAGACTCTCAGCTGAAATCAAAACGCTAAAAGTAAGCAACCTAAAGAAAGGCGAAACTATTAACACTATGGAAAAAAAAGCTAACACGCTTGAACAACAACTTCTTAAAACCAACGTTGCAATTAAAAACATTCCATCGACGACGAACGAAAACTTTGTAGAAGTTATAAAGGGCGATTTGTTTGCTATTTGGATTTTCAACGTTAAATTTTTGACAGCTCGTGCGTGATTCGTGACATCTGTCAAAGTCAAACATGCTCAGTGAGTATGACCATTTCATCATGGAAAGACTTATACCCGAACAACGCTTTACAAGTTATTGAATTTTATTATCAAAATTCATGATCTGTGAAAAATGTTTTTCGCGCACCTCGACCATTTTACGGCCGTCATAATCGACCTACTGAGCAAGCAATTTAAACTATGGTGACAAATTTCACGCTGCTTGATATCAACTCGTGTGCGTAGAGCGCGTACAGAAGAAAATATTGCTGCTGTATTCTCCAGTGTTAATGAAGAACGTGATTTGTCCACTCGTCGCTGTTCGCAGGAATTGGGATTGTGTCACTCGGCTACGTGGAAGATTTTACGCAAGCATCTTGGTCTAAAATCTTGCGAAATATAGCTCGTGTAAGAACTGAAGCTGAACAACCTGCCACGGCGTCGAATTTTCAGTGGGCTGGATTTGAAACCGCTTTTTTACCGAAAAATTGTTTTCAGCGACGAAGCTCGTTTCTGGTTGAATTAATAAACAAAACTGCCATATTTGGTCCGATGCGCAACCTCAGGCAATACAAGAGCTGCCAATGCGCCCGGAAAAATGCGCTGTGTAGCGCAGTTTATGGTCCATCATCATTGGTCAATATTGTTTTCAAAGAGGACCGTGAAAACAACATTACCGTCAATAATTTCGCTCGAGCTGAACCTGGTCGCTATATGGTTCCAGCAAGACGGCGCTACATGTCACACAGCACGCGACTCGATTGGGCCAATTGAGAAAAGAATACGGTGAGCAATTTGTTTCTCGTTTGGACAGGTGAATTGGCCGGCTAGATCATGCGATTTGACGTTTATGTCAAATTACTCGTCTATGCCGATAAACCATGGTCAATTGTAACCTTGGACGACAACATTATACGTGTTATTAGTGCGATACTAGCCAATATGCTCGAAAAAGTGATTCAATTTCCTGTGTTTTTTTTTTTTGACGATTAAAAACCAAACGCTTAAAAAATCACCCATTACCAGATGTAGGCAAGACAATAGGTTGTCCAGTTAATCCAACTGACATAACCGACGTATACAAAACAAAAAGAACGGATCCAGTTGTCTCTTTTGCGAGTAACACCAGCAATTCTGCTGCAGAAAATAAGAGCAAGCGCGAATGGTGAGCAAAACGGAGATGCTAACAATCAGCTGACCCCTGTAAACAGAACTTGCTTTGGCTAGCAAAGAACCGTGCAAGAGAGTCCAATTCGAGATTTGTGTGAGATGTAAACGCGAAAATACTTGCAAGAAAGCGTGAACACCAGTAACCAATACATACAGGTTCCGTAAGTGATATATGCTTAATATGCAATTAGCGAATGAAGTTGAAGAGCAAAACAATTTAGTAAATATGATGGAGAACCAATATACTGAAGAGGAATTTGATTTTAGGGTAATGAGTGGTTTTACGGACATGAATGTGGATGGGTTATACATCGTTTGCTATACATCTATGAAATAGTTTTAAATGAAAGAAAATTAATTTTATAACACAGGATGTCCCCTAATTCGTCAAGGATAATTTGGGAAATGATTTCTGAGTATATTCTAAAAAAATACGTAGAAAGATTGTATCTTTCTTATTAACGCATTTGTACCTACAGTACTTTGCAAAAACTAAGCAACTTTGTAACCCACTGTAAAACAAATAGCTAACAGTACTTTTCCAGTCCGGTTACACATGAAATATTGTAAGCTCTTTGTCTTTGATCTTGAGTGATTGTCTTTGATCAGTTTTCTTTTAAGTTAGTCGCATAATTGATATTTTTTTAATAATGTCGCGACAAAGTTACTCTTCTTCTCTTAAACTAAAAATCATTAATGAATTTAAGTCTGGAGATACTCAGGCAACATTAGCTAAACGTTATAATATTAATAAATCGATTATTTCACGTTTAATAAAAAATATAATGCAACAGGAGTCGTTGAAAGTCAAAATGTCAGTGGTAGGCCGCGTAAGACAACTTGTCGAATGGATAGAAACATTTGTGGGGAAATTAAAAAAAACAACCGTTCATAAGTTCGAATGAAGTCGTAAAATTACTTGATTTAAACATTGATGCTAGCAATGCAATTGAAAATAATCTTCGAAGTTACAGGCCGTGCAAAAAACCGATGTTCACAAAAAGACATTTAAGGAACTAAAATCTTATGATAAATTTTGCAAGAAAATACTAACACTAGTGTCCTGAAAAATGGAAAACAGTACTTTTCAGCGATGAGTGAAAATTTAATTTAATTAATTCTGACGGGATATGTTATGTGAGACGTCGTAAAGGGCAGCGACACAATCCTAGATTCTGCACTCCCACTGTAAAGCATGGCGAGGGTAATGTGGTGGTGTGGACCTGTTTCTCGGCAGGAGGTGTAGATCTATTCTACGAAATAGGCGGAATCATGGACCGGGTCAAATATAAATCCATTCTAGAATCGGTAATGCTACCACATGCGGAGTGGGAAATGTCACTTCGTTGGGTGTTTCAACAGGATAACGATCCGAAACACACATCGAAGTTGGTAAAGGAGTGGTTAGCGGATAGTGGGATTCAAATTCTTGAATGGCCGGCCCAATCAGCCGACTTGAATCCCAACGAAAACCTGTTTGGTATCCTTAAAAGCCGTGTCGCTGGACAACACTTTTCCAACAGGTCTCACCTATTCAATGCTTTGAAAGTTGAATGGGAAAATATATCCCAGGATACACTTTCAAAGTTAATTACTTCTATGCCTCGTCGTTGCGCCTCTGTCACTCAAAATAAAGGATATTACACAAAATATTAAAAAAGTTGCTTAGGTTTTGCACAGCTCAATTTGGCTGCTTTGTTGGTTTTTGCGGTTTTTTTTTAAATCTGAAGTATTATTACTTTTATAAAAAGTTGTGAATTTCAAAATACACTCTATAACACATCATTATATATCTATTTCTTTTTATTTGATGAAGTAGAAAGTTGAAAAGATTTACTATGAAGTGCTGACTCCAGATGGTTGCTTAGGTTTTGCACTGTACTGTACATATTGTCAATTTCTGCTGTGATGGTTTCTGAATTCTTTTCCCCGCAACTTCGGCTTAGAGTGGTATAATACTTTTTGTCTTAATCTAAATACTGGAACTATTTTCTTAATTCAAATGGAAGATATTGCAGTTGAACGATTTTTTAGAAAGTCATCATTGAACCAATGTAGCATTAGTTTTTTGGAGTTTTGTTTTATTTCCCATGGCATGCATGGTGAACAGAAATACTAATCTGCCCAGATCAAGATTTCTCACAGTGATTTGAACTGTTGCTTATGGGTTTGCCTTAACCGACACCTTCAAGAGTCGTTCTTCATATTCGAACTTCATCACGAAACGAAACTCTAGAAAATACCACACCTGGGCGTGGAATACAAAAAAGTTTTCCTTATTTTCTTTGTGTTCATCATTGGTTCAATGCTTAGTAAAAGAAATAATATATAAACAAAAGAATGTTGTTTTCAACAATGTAGAGCAAAACACCCTATGACATTATAATACAATTTCAGCCATAGCATCGTACACATCAGCAGAAAGTTCGATTACCCTAGAAGCCTTTTACAAAAACAACGAGTTACCAGTGTCACTATTTCGTGTTTTACGGGGAATTTTCGGTGTCTGTAAGAGACCTAATAAGCGAACCATTACATGAATTGTATAGAGATTTGAACAGATTCATACAAGCTTCCGCAAAATTGCAGCTTGATCCTGTTTTTGCTGGGGTAGAGTGATTGAGCCGAATTTTTTTTTCGAAAATGTGAATGTGCCAATTCTGAGATCTCTACCGTAGCATGATTGAAAATTTTTTATGGACCGAATTGGTTGGAAGACACTTGAGAAACATTTTGTTTCACAAGAGATTGTGAGTTGGCCTGCAACATCATGTGATTTAAAGCCTTATGACTTTTTTTTTTTAACTTTTCTGAAGGATCAAATATTTGTCAATGCTTCACGATGGCATTAAAGGCATTAAAATCGGAATATTCTTCTGGACAATCTAATAGATACATAAAATTGTAGGTTGCTATTTATGTTTTGAAATAATGGTACACGTGCTCAGAACGTTTTATCATACGAGTGCTCTTTGCGTTTTTTACTTCTCCAGCACGATAATCCAAGATCGCACAGGTCGGCACAAACAGTGACTTCTTGAGCACCCAAAACATCGAATTGATGGATCATCCGCCATGCAGCCCTGTTTTAGAATCCAATGACTTCTTTTTATACCCGCACATCAGAAATAAATTGCGAGTTTAACGTTTTTCGACGTCTGAAGAAGCGGTTAATGGGGTTAAAACGCGTGTTTTGGAGTTACCTCGTTCGGAGTGGAAAAAGTATTTCGAAAACTGGTTCAAACGCATGCAAAAGTGTATTTGTCTTCATGGAGAGTATAAAGCCAGTTTTGATGATAAGTAAAAATTATCTTTCTCAAAATTTAAGTACTATAAAAAAAAAAACTGATAGAAGTAATTTTTCTGTCTTCCGATAGACAAGAAGTGTTTTAAAGGCTTTCGTAAGAAAATAAGCATTTCTAACTTGAGTAACTAGTAGGACTTAATTCTATTTGTCCTTTAACCTTTACTACTTCAAATTTCGCCTCGAAAATATATTTTTATATTCTCGTCGATGATCAAAAATTTCGATTGCATTCATCCAGTAACAGGTGAGTAACTTGATGTCAATCACACGAGACGGAACTGAAGAAGCTACTTCTGGTTCTTTTTTTTTTTTTTATAATCTTGTTTATCATGACGAGGCAATATAGTAAGTTGTCTCTTCGAAATCAAGGCTATAATCTGAATTCTCTTTATTTTATTTCTATATTTATCGATTCTCCAGTTCGCTATCACTATTTAAAAGCTAATATATAACATTTTTATTTTTTGGTTACGCCATTCTAGAAACAATAAGAGAATAATACAAGTATAGTTAAATACATATACATATAATTAGGAGTTTAACGAAACCACAAATAAAAATAAGAACTCTCTGAAAAAAAGAATGCATACGTTAACTCTTAAAATAAGTAAATTTCAATTCATAGACTACAAACAAATTATTTATATAAACTAAATATTAGATCGTTGTTTCCGCAAACATATTTAATAGACTGATGTTTAATCAGATAAAGCAAACACTTCCGAAAGTGCACACATGCGTTACTAAGATTTTCCCGACAATACCGTAAAAAAGGTACACAATCATACATTTTTGAAGTTCATTACGGTTTGCGTTTGGAATACTTTTTTTTATACCCCTTGATCCCCGGAATTTATTCAGAAAATTAAAAATACAAGTTTATTCATCTAAATCTATACTCGTATTTTCCCCTTCAAAGTAATCCCCATTGACTGCAACACACTTATGCCAGCGCTTGATCCAATCCTCGAAACATTTTTTATGTTCGGTTTTCGGTATGTCCATCAGTGCGATTTTTCGATTAGTTCCTCTCGGCTACTGAAACGCTTTCCCCGTAGTGGTTTTTTAACTCTATTGAACAGAAAGAAGTCACAGGGAGCCAAATCAGGTGAATTCGGTGGCTGTTGGACGGTATTTGTTGCATTTTTCGTCAAAAAATTACGAATAATGATGGCACTGCGCGACGGTGCGTTATCATGGTGCAAAATCCATGAGTTTTCTGCCCACAATTCTGGCCTCTTTCGGCGAATTGCTTCACGCAAACGTCTCATAACGCCCAAATAATATTCTTTGTTTACTGTCTGGCCTTCTGGCAAAAATTCATGATGCACTACACCGTTGTAATTTGACTGAAAACGACGTGGTTTTTTTGGTCTCGGCTCATTTGGTGAACGCCATTCACTTGCCTGATGTCTGGATTGCGAGTCGTACTCATAAACCCACGTCTCGTCTCCAGTAATGATCCTTTTGATGAATGTGGGATCGGATTCAGCCTCGCAAATCATCTCTTTTTGCATGAAATTGAGGTCTTTTGGCACCAACTTTGCTGCTACACGACTGAAACCCAAATCATTAACCAAAATGTCTTGGACGGATCCATAGGCAATGTTCAAGTCCTCCGCTATCTCTCTGATGGTTAATTTGCGGTCAATTGTTGGTCAATCATTTCTTTTACTTCATCAATGTTTTCGTCGGTTTTCGATGTCGATGGTCTGCCACTGCGTTCATCATCTTCGATTGACTCACGACCACTTTTGAACCGCTGGTATGTATGGATAGCTACCAAAATCGATTCGTATGCGGCACAAATTTATCAAATCAGACAGGATATTTTCGAATTTCTATATCGTCATGTATATGTTAAATATACTTCGAGTCTTAATTTTTAGCAAAACACATCTGAACACTTGCCACATAAATATATTTTTTTTAACTAAGCTGTGGCCAAACAGTAAGTAAGCGATCCTTGAAGCAATCGAGCTAGTCATTTGCTATGAAGCTATAGTACTCGTAATTATGGTGAATTTTTTTAAATGCCATCACACTATCGAAAGCAAGAAATCCATTGACATCATTTTGATTTCTGCGTGGCATCGCGCTATGCAGGTGGAAAAAATTCTATAAAAACGATTCTATTGAAATATCATACGTAAAATAATTGAGACAAGTTTTCGTCATGATAAAAGAAATTATGACTCTGGTCCGATAACTACGCGTACGTTCCATATAACTGTTTTGAAAAAAATGTGATCTTCACATATTGTTTTATTCTTAAGGATTTCGCCAAAAATACGAGGGTTGTCTGAACCGAACAATGATACAAAACGTTTTTTCTTAAGTTTTTTTTTTATTTTTCTACATAGTCTCCTTGTAACTCTACACACTTCTCCCAGCGATGCTCCCATCTCTCTAACCCGTCCAAATAGTACTTGCCGTTTTTCTCTGCAAAATAATTATTCACGAAGGTGGTTGCCTCCTCATTTGACGAAAATCTCTGTCCTCCGAGCGCAGTTTTTAGATGAGGGAACAAAAAGAAGTCGCTTGGGGCTAGATCTGGTGAATAAGGCGGATGATTAAGCAGTTCAAACCGTAATTCATGGATTTTCGCCATGGCAACCGTTGAGGTGTGAGACGGCGCGTTGTCTTGGTGAGACAGGATTTTCCTTTTCTGCAAATGTGGCCGTTTTTCCGCAATTTCTGCCGTCAGCTTGGCAAATAATGATGCGTAGTATGCTCCTGTAATAGTTTTTCCTTTTTGAAGATAATCGATTAACTCCTTTACTATCCCAAAAAACAGTCGCCATCACCTTTCCAGCTGAAAAACAGATTTTGCTTTTTTTGGAGCCGGCTCGCCCTTGCAGTCCACTGTTTTGACTGAATTTTTATTTCGGGCGTATAATGGTGTATCCAAGTTACATCTACAGTAATTAATCGGCTCCAAAACTCGGATTTATTGCGCCTAAACTGCGCCAACAGAGCGATGGAAATGTTCATTCGAACACGTTTTTGGTCTAACGTAAGCAACTGCGGCACCCAACGCGCGGACAGCTTTCTCATGCCTAAATCCTGATTTAATATGTCACAAACACGTTCTTTGGACATTTTCATAACCTCTACTATCTCTCTCACTTTAATTCGGCGGTCGTCTAACACTATTTGATGAACCTTAGCAATGTTATCGTCAGTGGTTTCAGTTTTTGGACGTCCCGAACGTTTATCGTCTCCCAAGCTCTTACGGCCACGTTTAAATTCAGCTGCCCAAAATTTCACTGTGGTAAATGATGGAGCAGAGTCCCCATACACAGAGTCCAACTCATTTTGATTTGCGTAGGCGTATTGCCTTTCAAAAACAAGAATTTAATGACAGCTCGATACTCAATTTTTTCCATTTTCACAAAAAACGCTCACATCGACTCACTCAAACGACTGTAAACAAAAAACTGCGCGTCGAAAATGACTGAAACTTCGGTAATTGACTGTCAAAAGATGCACAACTAGCATTCACTAGCTTTATTGACGAGTGCCGCTATCTTTACGTTGCGGTCGGACACTTTTAAGACAACCCTCGTATGTATTAGAAAAATAAATTAACATCACAAATATTAGATAGAGTGAAAAGTGACCTCCTTGGGAATTAAAAAAAATTTTTTTTTTTAAATGTTTTTTTATATTATTCAATATAGTCCCCTTTCAGTTTGATACATTTATTCCACCGATTTTCCAACTTCTGGATCCCGTCCGAAAATTAATTTTCCGGAAAGTCTCCCAAATACTTCTCCGTGGCGTCGATGATTTCCTCGCGTGAGCTGAATTTTTTATTGATGAGCCATCTTTTGAGGTTTGGGAAGAGATAATAGTCCGAGGGATCCAAATCCAGTTATCAATCGACACAAAAAGTCCGCCCGATCCGCATCAGCAAGTCCAAACACTCTTACTTAAAATATGGAATGTCACTAGCTTTTCTTATTTTCTTATTTTCTTTTTTTCCCGTGACATGAATTATAGTATGTATTATATAATGAATTGTATCATAAAATCATAATCTAATCTAAAATCTAAATCTTTCGAAGTGATCTCGCGTTCGTGTTTTTGGTCAAAAGTGAGCATTCGCGGCACCCAGCGGCAGGATAACTTTTTCATATGCAGAATATTGCCCAAAATATGGCGTGTGCGCTCAGTACTAATCTTTGTGGTATCTGCTAGCTTGCGCACCTTCACTTTCCTTGACATTGTCCTTTGTAACCGCATCGGAAGGCCTGCCGCTGCGGACTTGATCGGTAGTGGAGTTACGGCCACCACGAAACTCTCGAAACCAATATTTGACGGAGTAGTCTGACGGAGCATTAGCCCATAATATTTATACAACTTTGCTTTTGTTTCCTTCGCCGTTTTGCCTCTCAAAAAATAATATTTTACGAGAGAACGAAAATCGCTTTTGTCCATACTCAACATGATGCCAAACACGTCAACATCAATCAGCTGTCAAAACAAAACTAAAGACAGTATCACACTGGAATTTTGGCATGTCTGCCTAAATATGAACGGACTTCAAGGCACCATAACCTTTTTTGCAGTAGCAGCGCATTCTGGCGGTCAAGGAGGTCACTTTTCCCTTCGTAGTAGTATCGTAGTAGTTTTTTTGTTCAGGCCTCAGATTTTTAATTTGGGATCCGATGATACAATATACGCATAAAGGGAATAACAACCTTGTTAGTTGCCAAACGGGAACACTTCTTAGTGTTGCGAAATTTATAATATCTGTAGTTCTTATTTCTACTTTCTTCGGCTTCTTCTGAATGTCCTCCTACAGGGAGTACCAGGATATAATTTAATTTATATATATTGTATATCATAGCTGGGTCCTCCGTATAAGCTCCAAATTTAGCGGGGTCTATAGGAAAATTGTTGCAAATAGTTTCCAAAATTACACAGAATTTTTTTATTAATCTTAAATTATAATATTTTGATAATATCTGCCGTTAAAGTAGGGTTCCCAAAAGAAACTTCCCTTGCTTAACAATACTCGTATCTACAATTAGCTGAGGAAGATGTGTTCGTCTATATGTAATATTATTTATGCTTAACCCTAATAACTTGCGGGCCAAAATTTATAATAGTTTTATGCAAAATTTTTAATTTAATTTTCAACTTGATTTTTTCGTTCCCGTATTAGTTCTTGGCTTTCTTTTTTAACTTGGAATTTTAGTGGCCTACAATACCGTGCTGTGTAGTCAAGCAAACCTTGCAATGGAATTTGAGTATATGTTTCTGCTACAGTCGCCTCTCGTTAATTCAAACCAGCGATAATTCGAACCTCTCCATAGTTTGAAGTTATCACGAGTTCCCTAGAAAATCTCTTTATATTTCGTAAAAAAATCTATACATTTCTAAGCGCTTGGTAATTCGAACAAAAATAATCGTCGCTACGTAATAAAACGACGCGTAAATTCGAACTCATAGGCGTCAAACACTCGTGAATTCAAAGTTATCAGATTGCATAGAGGTACCAAGATTTTGAGACAAGTTCAAATTTGTATCATCGTTGCACGAGCATTTGTTATTGAAATAATTATGTAGTTTGACACACACTTCCGTTTTGTGTTTAGTTTCAGTTTTCGTTGGTTACAGATTAAAAGTTTGTGTTAGTTATGAGTCCTAAAAAGTATAAATGCTTGACGATAGCTGAAAAGGAGTTAATCTGAGTACACCTCTCAACCATAATAAAGCAGAAGGAGAAGATTTATGCTACTCAAACTACTGGAGTAAGGAAAAGAACTACTAAAGGTGAATTTCCTCACCTGGAAGAAAGCCTGGTCATTTGTCTAAGACAGTGTAGAGGACAAAAAATGTCTATTAGCGGAAACTTATTAAAAAAAAAACAGTCCGCGTCTACTCTAAGCATCAACATCTTTGCGGCAAGTGAAGGATGGCTTACAAATTTCAAGAAAAGAAATGGAGTTGTGTTCAAAAAAGTTTGTGGGGAAAGTGGAAAAGCAATCAAAGGATTGAAATCGTTTCCTACCGCTTATCGTGCTAACAAAAAGGCTTGGATGATCACAGAACTTTTTAACGATTTGCTTTTAAGGGTTAAAGTGGAGATGAAACGACAAAAGCGAAAATTCTACTCTTCTTAGACAATTGCACTGTCCACAATAGTCCCCCTACATTGTTCAATGTAAAACTCTACTTCTTTCCGCCCGATACCACTTCCAAATTGCAACCATTGGTCCAAGGCATCATCCATAATTTTAAGACGTTCTATCGAAAAGAAATTGTTAAGCTCTTTTTAGAATCTCTCGACAATCAGCTAACTGTGAATATCACGGTCCTGACGGCTATTCTACTGATTGACAAGGCATGGAGAGCTGTAACACCACTAACAATTCTCAACTGCTTCAAAAAATCCGATTTCATAAAAGAAGATCGGGAAAATCAGGCTATAATTACGGAAGATGAAGAAGCAGCGGCGTGAGTTTTTATGACTTTGTTCAGGTGGATGAAGATGTTGCTGTCTCGGGTTCTCTAACTGATGGTGAAATTTTTTCTGCTACAGATACAGATGAAATAAGCAACGATGAAGATACATCAAAGTCTTTAGCAGAGGTGTCAGTAAAGGAAGCAAGAGCCTCATTCGAGATATCACAATTCTTCTGGAAATATATTGTGCCCAATATCATCAGTTGCTTTTTTTAACAACTTCATATTGATATGTACTTGACAGTTTTGTCAGCTACTAAAAGTTGAATGGAGAGTCGAGGGGGTTGCTTTTAATTACTGCACTTTGTATTGTTTTGCCCGAGCAGTCTTCAAACACTTTATTCGGTATCCCTGTTGTACCCGCACCTGACTCATTTAAGCGAGAGCCATCATCATCTTGTTTAAAACTAACAATAAACTTAACATCAAGCCATTCTTTATATTATAGAAGAAATTTCGCTTTTATGTTACGAGTTGACTTATATTTTTGTTTGAAAAGCGGTAAGAACCCTTTCTTAACTTCTGGGAGAAATTATGCAATTTGATGTGATTCCAAAAGTTTTCTAGTGAGGTAATACTCCTGCTGAAAAGGGTCATTTTTACACATTTTAACTTGAATGTTACTCAACAAAACCTTAAACCCAACTGCAACGACGGTTTTGTTAATCTGTAGTAATCTAAACAACAAATTTTATCAAAATAGCTGCGAAATTTGAAACGGTGATACCAGAAGTTGATTTCAAGAGCTGTTTATGCAACACGCACTGTTACACTTAAAAGCCGCTTGCAGGCAAAGTGATCGATAATGCCATTTAATTTCTACATGACAAGCAGTATACTCGTATTACATTGGCTTTAAAAAAACATCGCAGCCAGCGTGGAGCAACGTGGAGCGTGAATGACTCGCTACGGAGGTAGCTCCAGTAAACAGCCTTTGTTTCTAGATTAACAGAAAAAATTTATAAACTTTAATTATACTGTTAAAGCCAGTTATACAATCAATGAAAATAAGGTTTTCTCTTATAAAAATGAGTGCAGTACGTAAGGAAAATAAGCGCATCTAAACTGCTTGTAAAAACCTTTAAATTTCGGAAATCTTGGAAGAAGCCACTTTGTGTTTACTGTACTCCGGACTCAAATGATTTTAAAAAAAAAAAAACATTAAGTTTATTTCCTTTGCATATTTACGTAGAATCGAAAAATCATGTTAACGCTACTATCCGCCTTATTTCATATTCGGGGTTTTTTTCGCCTGGGAACTACTATGCAGCGCTCAGTTAAGAATTGTCGGTTTTTCGTGACCACAACTATAAAATATATCTTTTAAATTGTTTGCTGTTGTTCAGCCACTCAGTGCCTCAGACACTCATCGGGAACTATTATATGTGGCAAGCGCTAATTTAAAACAATTGGGCGCAATTCCATTGAAGCGATTTTTTTTTAATTTTTACGTGGGCCCCATACTAAATTCATGATGATCTTATTCATTACAGATAATTTAAAGAAAATACAGGGTGGATCAAGATTAATTAGGACTAATTAGTGAAACTTATATTTGGTATGACGTCCACATTGGTTAGACCAAGCGTACACAGTGCGTACACTTGCTGGATATACTACGGATAAATATCAGTTGTCTTAGATAGCAGTCAAAATATATCTGAACATTATACTACCTTGATCCCGCAATATATTCAGAAAATAGGAAATACAAGTTTGTTCATCTAAATCTATATTGTCCCCTTCAGAGTAATCCCCATCGACTGCAACACACTTATGCCAGCGCTTGATCCAATTGATGTTGGATGGTATTTGTTGCATTTTTCGTCAAAAAATTACGAGTAATGATGGCACTGTGCGACGCACGGTGCGTTATTATGGTGCAAAATCCACGAATTTTCTGCCCACAATTCTGGTCTCTTTCGGCGACTCTTTGTTTACTGTCTGGCCCTCTGGCAAAAATTCATGATGCACTACACCGTTGTAATCCATGAAAACCGTGAGCATTGCCTTCTATTTCGACTGAAAACGACGTGGTTTTTTTGGTCTCGACTCATTTGGTGAACGGCATTCACTTGCCTGATGTCTGAATTGCGTGTCGTACTCATAAACCCACGTCACATCTGCAGTAATGATCCTTTTGATGAATGTGGATCGGATTCAGGCTCGCAAATCATCTCTTTTACGACGTCTTTTTGCATGAAATTGAGGTCTTTTGGCACCAACTTTGCTGATACACGACGCCCGACGGAAACCCAAATCATTAACCAAAATGTCTTGGACGGATCCATAGCCAATGTTCAAGACCTCCGCTATCTCTCTGATGGTTAATTTGCGGTTATTGACCAACATTTCTTTTACTCGTACTTCATTAATCTTTTCGTCGGTTTTCGATGTCAATGGTCTGCCACTGCGTTCATCATCTTCGATTGACTTACGACCACTTTTGAACCGCTCGTGCCATTGGTAGACGACCATTTTCTTTAGAGAATCGTTGCCGAAACATTCCAATATTTCCAACGTTCGCGCACCATTAAATCCGTTTTTTACGCAAGATTTAATACAAGTTCGTTGTTGCAAATTTAAATGCATTTCTAAAATTGTAAAAAAGTCGCCAACATACACAGAGATAGATGTACTCTTGGCTATGTAACTTTTGCAAATGTTAAGCTATGACGCTAAGATTTAAAGGGAATGTCAACAACAGATTTACCAACCTAACAAAAAAAAACAGAACACAAATCGGAAAAATGGAAGCGCCACACGGTGGTGTCCCCCGGGAATCTTTTGATCAAGGTGGTGTGGCAATATTTAAAACAAAACTTACTATAATTCTAATAACAAATGTTGAATTTCACATGCAAGTACTAACTACGTGCATATGAAGATAGGCAAACGTAAATTTGAGTATTACCGTACTCTTGCATTGAAGCAAACACGAGTTTTAAGTACCCATTTAAACCCTGAGAGACTGGAAACCGGATGCCGACTGTGGATACTGGCCGAAGTCACAGTGCGTAGTGCGTAGTGCGTCGAGCAAAACTACCGCCAAAGTTCTTGCTCCTCTCAGTGATAGTCCTGTAGTGTCCGACACTTCTCTAACTCTTCGACTCAACCCATCTCTTGTACGTGGTCTTGGATGAATAAAACCGCTTTCCTCAAGTTTGGCCCATATGTGCTCTTCTGGGTTTAGATCTGGCAAATCGTCCCAAACTGCTGCAAATCGCTTTTTTATAATCGCCTAACCTTCACATAGATATTTCGGTGTTCATTTAATTTTTGGGCCCTCGCCCAATTACCAAGGCCTCGCCCATTAATGAAGTCGTCTAATAAAAAGCAGAGCATATTACTGGTCTTATCGTAAACATCTTCAGATAACGCCGCCGAAGGTTGCCAGTTACAAGTTGCCGGTCATAGCTCTTGTTGGTGGCAAGACCACCGGTACCATGGGAATTAGGAGCCCCCAGGATGTCGGTCCGTGCCTGACTTGTTGAGGTAGGCCCCCTTGTGGGAGCGTCATGATGGTTGTGGTTTAAACCCAAATCGCGGGTAGAGTCTTCCTATTGGGTTGACCCATTGTAGAGTAGCAAATAAGTACTGGGTGCTGTGACCCTAAGAGCAGAAAGAGGTTTTAGATCAGGCTCGACCCATACCAACCATATCAGCTTGGATATGGTTTGGCTAGAAGCACCGTCTGTACTGCAACCTTTCGTCTGAAAAGTTTTCTGCACACATTTTACTACGCTGGTCAATTTGGACATTTCCGTAAATAGTACTTGAAGTAACTTTTAATATCCGTTCGCAAACTTCTCGTGTAAGTCTTTTCTTGTTTTCGAGAAACCTAAGCTCTTGCATTCGTAAGCATAACAAGGCCACACAGACAGTATAACATTACTTTGTACACAGCCGTTCATCCGATCAGCAAAAGAGGAGATCTTCCGAATTGAGCCAAATAGAAATGTATCTATCTTCTAAAGATAACTCCCAAGATTCTGCCTGCCCTGAAACTGGATAAGTCCACAGTTGACCAAATATTTGCTCTATGGCAGATCAAAGAAAAAACCCAAGATGTCCAGATCGGTACACACCACTTCTTTATTGACTTGAGAGCCACATATGAAAGCACCTGCAAACACGAGCAATGCTGAGCCATGTCTGGTTTGGCCAAACTCATTGGTTTATGCAAGTTGACGATAAGGAACCCTCGCGGTTCCGTTAAAATCGGAAGCAATTAATCCGAGACTCTTTACTTCAATCTTGCTTGAACAAGGTGATGCGCTAGCATATACGAGTATCTTTGTAGCATCATTATTGAGAAATAGCGCAATTCAACAATCATGCTTGCATACACAGATAACATTACTATCATTGACAGAACACAGCGAGCTATTGCTGATGTTTTGGCAAGTGTTGAAACAAAATCGGCAAAAATTGGTTTAGCTATGAATAAGAACAAAACCATATATATGCTGGGAATGAAAAGCGATGCACAACATAGACATCATCGCTCGTAGAACCTCAATAACGAAAACTATAACTTTGAGGTATTTAGAGTGATTCGTCTAACTCGGCTAAGTTGAGACCGGAATTCTGTAATGACACACTAGTTACACTAGCCAATCGCTGTTTCTTTGGCCGAAGAATGCAATTGGGTAATAAGGCCATGGCTTAGAAGCATGAAATTAGCGAAGAAGGATAAAGGTATACTTAGTCGTTTTGAACGTAAGATTCTTGGGGAGATTTTTGTCAGTCGCTGCTTCAGACCTCAAAAGTGTTTACCTTACATCGTACTTGGCATTTAGTGCATTTTGTTTACCATGAATAATAACTTACATTACGTGCCATCCAAAATATCGATTTACCCGAAATGTTTCGAAATGCATGCCTTCATACCTAGCATTCTCTGTTTGACGACTCTCAGCTCATTACGCTTTCTCAGTCACTACGAATTCAAAATTCCTGGAAACATGAAAGAACTTGGTGCCCAGAGTTAATATTAAACATAAACTGTTTCAACATATCAAAACCGGAAAGTCGCTCTGCAGAGACTAGCTTCTCCAACGCAATGTCCTTTATTTATATTCGTGTCATTCCATAAAATTGTACTTGAATTGCAGCGTACTGAGATTAGCTTTTTGTGCAGCTGCAAAGGGCAATTTTTCAAACCAGTAGCTACCCCAAAGAAGTTGAAGAGCGTATCTTTGAAAAAAGTAACTATGAATTTACGAGTATCTTAAGAATTTATTCGTCAAGGGTGTACTGATTTTCCATCAGCAGGTACGAGTATGACCTACAAGAAATGCAAAATCAGTTGTGTTGGAGATGAAATATAAATAAACTTAATTGTTAAAATAATAGTAAATGTGTTATATTGAAAGTTGAATTGATTGATGGTGTCGCTGATTACAAAAGTGACAGCATTTCTAAGATTGAAGATCCAGAGTCATTGTCGTATGTATGCCGTGACCTTCTGATTCCCTCCATGGAGTGTCTTCTCATGTGCGTCCTTGGCTATCAGTTTCGATAAAGGATGATCTTGTTTTAACAGGATGGGATGTTTTTGACCGAAACTGAGGTTGCCATTTGCAAGCCTTCCTCCTACTAGCAAAACTCCTTCGACATCTTTGAAAGGATTAAGCGCTTCCAGTCCTCGAAACTTGTTTAATTTCTCAGTCGATTCCTCCGAAAACATGCTGCGTTGTACTGCCTTAATGATACGAATGAACGCTGACTCAAGATCTTGTGTTGTTAACGTTACCCTCCACGTATCATCATTTGGATTTATTTCCTTTGAGCACTAACGCAAATCGTACGCAATAAGCCACTATGCGGACTATTTTTTGCAAGTTCGAATGCTTGCGAAGTAGGGCATCAATCACTCCTTCTTCTACAGCGTGGTGATTAGTTGACACTGCTATAGCCTCTTATTGAGTCTCCAATACGGTGGGTTGTTCAGGAAACTGGGTACCCCAATTTTGTCTCAGAAACTCCGGGCCATGCCCCAAAGTGTGCTGTTAAATAAATTTGAGGCTTGAACTCCTCTTGATGCTAAGTCTGCAGGATTTAGTTCCGAGGGGATATGTTTCCACATAGAACTGCTTGTCAGTCTCTGTATCTGTGAGACCCTGTGCGCAATGAATGTTTTCCACTTCGAAGGAGGCGTCCTTATCCAACAAAGCATTATTACCGAGTCGGTCCATGTAACGCCCGGATTACTTCCGCCAACAACGTCGCCATCAGAACCGCTCCACATACTCATAGTTCTGGCCTTGGCAGTGTTATCGACTTCAGTGGAGCAACTTTGGCCTTTGAAAAAAGCAAATGCACACAAATGTTTTGTTGTCTTCTCCTATCGCCCGCAAATATAGTATATTGCCGCTGCATACGCCTTTTCAGAGGCATCGCTGAAACCATGAATTTTTAATTTTCTGATACTCCTGGTTATGTTGACCCAGCGAGGCATAAAAATTTTCTCGATGTGTGGCAATTGTTCGCGAAAAAGAGACCATTCCCGCTTAATGTCTAGTGGGAGAGGTGCATCCCACTCTAATTATGCACAGCGGAATCCAACCCATAGGTCATACAGCTTAGCTATGGAGGAAAGAATTGCGCTCTTAGTCGGCCACATGAAAACAAAATGCACCTGGGACAGGAAGCCACCTTACTCCCAGAGTCTTGACGTTGATTTCATCAATCGAGACTGAAAATTGTACGCCTTTCTCGTCTATTGGAACGTGTTGAAGTACCTTTGCTGAGTTGCTGACATGTTTTCGAAGCTTAAAGCCTGCTGTTCCTAATAGTGTCTTTATCGCTGTCAGTTTGTGTCATGCCTCTTCTATGCTGTCTGCTCCGCTGATGACATCGTCCACATAAGTCTCATCTCTTATGATTGGTAGTGCCAAAGGAAACCTAGATGCCTCATCTTCAGCCAGTTTGCGTAGTACACGAATACGGGGCCGAAGCTGTTCCAAATGTCACCGTTCCCAGGCGATACATTCGTAGTGGCTCTCTTGGATCTGCTTTCCATACTATCATTTGCTAGTTAGCATCGAGTCGTTGACTTGAATCTGTCGGTGCATTTTCTCTACGTCATCTATGAATGCGTACCGATACAACAGCCATCTCAGGATGATGTCCATCATGTTTTGCTGTTGTTTGGGTCCTATTAGTAAGTGGTTATTTAACGACGATCCTCCAAACGATTTGAAAGCTGCGTCAAACACAACTCGTAACCTCGTTGCTTTAATGACCGCATGATGTGGGATAAACTAGTGGAACGGTGTTTTAAGTACCTCACAATTTTCTTCCATCAAGTATTCTGAAATACACTTAACATAATCTTTGTGTTGTGTTGGATTACACTGCAGTTTCTTTTCTAGCTGCAGAAAACGTTTGATGGCAACTTGTCTAGTTGGGCCCGTGGTGGGACGTTTACCACCTTTGAACGGCAGGCAAATTGTCAGCAGAGGAACAACGCACAGGTTCGTGGACATCGACTTTAAATCCCTTACAGCGAGCTTTGCTGGTACGATGCGAGCATTGATTTTCAAATCCCTGACTGGGCTTCTTCCGGCCCAAAAAATTACCTATAGTAAATGGACACATTTAAGAGGTATACAACTGGCTGATCCGACATTTCACTCACCCGCAAAAATTGATATCCTGCTTGGAAGTGAAGTATATTGTGAAATCGTCCTCGGAGAGGTCATTAGGAACATTAAAGGTGCTGGTCCCATCGCGCATAATACACAATTAGGATGGATTTTGCTAGGAAAGTTATCCAGCACACCTGAGCTCCGTAGTTTTTCCTGCCAGATGGATTTCGACACAACACTACAAAAATTCTGGGAAATCGAGGAAGAACCTTTTCGAAGGTATGAAGCGGAAACTGAAAATGAATGTGAAAAACAGTGAAAATTCACAATTATTTTCAGCTTACATTTAGCTTTCCAACACTTAACAAGTTGAAAACAAATGTCACAAATTTACAATGAGTTGCATATTTTTATTTAGCTTCTTTTGTAAAATTCCTGGCAATCGAAAGATCGCATCATGATCGCAAAACTCGTAGTTTCGTAGCACTACGAATTACAGATTGTTAAATACGCTCTAACCAATTTAATTTTTACATATCATAACATGAATGATTTAGATATTTCAATATTATCATGGCATTTTCTGATAACTTTTTCTTTTCTCTTTACAGAACTCAGCCCTGTTCCACTTGGGTGGTCAGAACTTGAGAGCTCCCATGGGACTGCAACCACTCCACGACCAAGTATTTACCCTCGGCGAACAACAACCCCCCGCAGTACGGGTGGGGAAGGCCATCGAAAAACTGAAATTCGGACTACCACGACCGCTAAACCACCAGCAATGCTCCCCGAATACGGTGCACACGAAATTGCAGGCGCCACTAATGCTAATAATGAATCTGAACAGCCACAATGCGTCTGCAACGAAAGTATGCTCCAAGATTTGTGGACCCAACTAAACACCACCGTAGGGAAAGTCAGCTCGTTAGAGGAAAACATCACCCCGTTGCAAAATAAAGTCGATAGTTTAATGGAGACCATCGATGAGCTCACCAAGAACATTAACATCGGCACAAAGTTGAGGCTGGTGGGAAATCTTCCTATGCATTCGAATCCAGCAGAGGACGTTAGGTATTTACTCATTGAAAAGCTAAAGCTAGATGATCTAAGTAACAATATCCTGCAAGCTGAATACAAGGAAAATGGTGTTTCCTTTGAGATGTCATCATCTATCGACAAGTTGCGGATTCTTAAACGCTCAAAGGATATACTCTCCAAGCTGCCATACCAAATCATAGATCCCGATAATCCTAAGATTGATATTCGAATCTCTGAATAAAGATATTTTCCAAACAAAAATCCTTGTGTGTTATTAATGGTTCCAGTGGCTTGTGTGAAATGTTTGCTTTTGTCTATATCTCACAAGTGAATCCTAATCGACTGAAAAAATGACTGTGCCGCATTAATAAGCATACACAATATGACAGTAATCCCCAAGGAAGTCAGTTGTACCTTTCCGCAACGTGGTACTCAAACCACCGCGCGCACACCATTGCAACACCATCCACCAATGTTCCGCCGAATGGCAATATTTCACATTAAGATTCTCATTATGCCAAGAAGCAGGTTGAAGCTGCGGCTGCAGCAACGGATCTCGAAACTCTGGGGATGTGGAGGAAATGTGGGGATGTGGCGCGTTGTATCCTTTTGTGTGCGCACATCATGAGCCAAAGGAACACTTAGATATGATAGTAATATTTTTGCTGTTGAAACAAAGCATTGCATTAAAAACGGTAGAATAATGTACACAGCTCCTATTTCATTGGAATGCTCGGCTGTGTGCGACAATTGTTCACTATGGCACTGTGGGGCTGTGGGGCTGTGGGGCTGTGGAGGTTATGAGAGACCGGAGATGGGTGGAGGTCGGACACATATCCATGCCTCTCTCCAGGAATCCAGCCATCCTCAGTTTGCATATATCCACAAGTGCTCTCTGCGGTGCTGTGCAAGTTTATTATTTGATATTGTATTTTATACATTTGCTGCTTCCAGTGGTACTCTACTCGTACCAGTGCTTTTGCTCCCTGTACTAGCAGTACTGGTTGTACTGCCTGCTGCCTCAGCCATTGTTTGCAGGATAAATGAAACGATTTCCATTGTTATATCACCAACAGTTGAGTCATCGTCCTTTATGTTTTAACATTATAGTGTGCTTCGTGGGTGTGTTGGTTGTACGGGGGTTATGATCCTCCAGAACATAATGAGTTTCCATGGATGGGTTCTCATATTTGGGGAGGAGTGGGTGAATACCGTGTGGTTTCAGGGATTCTGCAGCTGATTGCCGCCCGAGTACTGATATGCATGCGGTTGGTCCTGTGCGGATAGACTTTTTCAGAGATTTGTCAGATTCGAGTCGAGTCGAGTCGAGTCGAGAGTTAAATTGTGTCATACAAAGAACAACGACTTATTCACAAAATTTTTACTTTACTTTTGATTTCTGTTTTTTGTTCCGCTTTTTTATCTGCTGCACATTGTCGCATCGCTCCTAAATATAAAATATTCAAACGAGGACGATTCTGACTGATGGTTTTATTTGCCCTTTGGTGAAGAACAATTCCGACAGGAGTGTTGAATATTTGAGTTTGAATAAATATAAATGTACTCGTGTGGTGTCGGGTATGTGCTAGCATGGACCTTCTACCAAGTTGGTAGAGATTTTTTTTTATGAAAAATAAGTCCTCAACTGTCATGTATCACAAAAGGTTTGTATGTATGTACGAGTACAAATTTCTATCTATTCCAAGACCAGATTTTAAAAACCGACAAAATTAGATTCGACATCATAATGGACATTATTTCGCAAATGAATTCTATTGTCTAATTTAAAATTGAACGGTAGAAAGAGCGTGTACAAAATTCCTTGCTATTAATTGCCATATGTGGCTTGATATGCGTTTAAGGTTACTTTTATTATATATGTATACACTTATTCCAGAAACGCAACCAGCACGCTTCTACGGCTCTGCTAAGTACGAGGGTTGTCTGAAAAGAAAAGAATAATACAAGACATTTTCTCTCAAATTTTTTTTTTATTTTTCTACATAGTCTCCTTGTAACTCTACACACTTCTCCCAGCGATGCTCTTATCTCTCTAACCCGTCCAAATAGTACTTGGCGTTTTTCTCTGCAAAATAATTGTTCACGAAGATGATTTCCACCTCAATTGGCGAAAATCTCTGTCCTCCGAGCGCAGTTTTTAGATGAGGGAAGAAGTCGCTTGGGGCTAGATCTGGTGAATAAGGCGGATGGTCAAGCAGTTCAAACCGTAATTTATGGATTTTCGCCATGGCAACCGCTGAGGTGTGAGACGGCGCGTTGCCTTGGTGAAACAGGATTTTCTTTTTCCGCAAAGGTGGCAGTTTTTCCGCAATTTCTACCTTCTGCCTTCAGCTTGGCAAGTAATGATGCGTAGTATCGGTATCCTGTAAGGGTTTTTCCTTTTTGAAGATAATCGATTAAGATAACCCCTTTACTATCCCAAAAAACAATCGCCATCACTTTCCAGCCGAAAAAACAGTTTTTGCTTTTTTTGGAGGCGGCTCGCCCTTTGCAGTCCACTGTTTTGACTGAATTTTTGTTTCTGGTGTATAATGGTGTATCTCAGTAATTAATCGGCGCCAAAACTCGGATTTATTGCGCCTAAACTGCGACAACAGAGCGTTGGAAATGTTCATTCGAACACGTTTTTGGTCTAACGTAAGCAAATGCGGCACCCAACGCGCGGACAGCTTTCTCATGCCTAAATCTTGATTTAATATGTAACAAACACGTTCTTTGGACATTTTCATAACCTCTACTATCTCTCTCACTTTAATTCGGCGGTCGTCTAACACCATTTAGTGAACTTTAGCAATGTTATCGTCAGTGGTTGCAGTTTTTGGACGTCTCGAACGTTCTTCATCTCCCAAGCTCTTACGGCCACGTTTAAATTCAGCTGCCCAAAATTTCACTGTGGTAAATGATGGTGCAGAGTTCTCATACACAGAATCCAACTCATTTTTGATTTGCGTAGGCGTATTGCCTTTCAAAAATTAAAATTTAATAACAGCTCGATACTGAATTTTTTCCATTTTCACAGAAAACACTCACATCAACTCACTCAAACGACTGTCAACTAAAAACTGTGCGTCCAAAATTACTGAAACTTCGGTAAGTAACTGTCAAAAGATGCACAACTAGCATTCACTAGCTTTATTGACGAGTGCCGCTATCTTTACGTTGCGATCAGACAACCCTCATATGAATTAGATGTTGGACTCAGTAGCACCCTGAATCCCTGGGGATCAATAATGTATTTTGTTCCATTTAGCTTCGCTACCAATTTCCAAAACTCCTGAGGATTGGTACATCGCGCTACTCGTCTAGCTCCCGCCTCAAAGTAGATTTTTTTCTTAGGTTTACATAGCGCTTTATAATTTAAATTGGCTTCCAAATAAAAATTCCTGAAGGAACCATAGCTGGAATCATGAAGCTCTTGTAGGCAAGCAAAAGATTGTTGCTGCGCAAAACTTCCGCCGCTGCTGGTGATAGGATATGATGCGTTGATGATTTTCTCTATTTGATCGAAACCAGTTACGTATTGCCGCTGTAGTTGCTTATCAAACTGTCTTCGATAGCCGGTCGCTTTTGTATTCTTCCATTGTAGCTTTGGAAGTAGTGTCATGGTTCTATTCGCTTCTGATTCGTTTACTTCCAGTCCGAATTTGACCACTAGGGAGAGATGATCAGAATAAAGCACTTGACATATCTCTAAGTTTGCAATTTAATGATTCCATTCAGCCACGACAAAGCCATAGTCGATAACAGAAGCAACTTGCTGACCCACAAACGTAACCACCAGCCTTGATGGACAAACTCGTTCCATTTAAGATTCGCACTCCGCATGAGTCATATAACTCCAGCAGTTTGCGATTGAAGATCTCATTCTTAGACAAGCGATCTGCTCCTGATAGATTGTTCTGGTTTGCTCGTTCTATACTCACTCTCGTATTGAAATCACCTGATACAAGTAGATTTGGGTTAATATTGCACAAAATCGTTCCAAAATCCGTCCCTCAATGGCTACAATTTATATACTATATATCGGCAGTATTCAAAGATTCAAGTTACGATGGTTTAAATTCACGTAAGTCGCACAGTTCTCCGTTCTAAATTCGCAACTGATGCCTTTAAGGTCTCTCTTAAATCCGAAGTAACACCCGCCACTGGCTTTACTCCTAGCATTAACTCTTGTATCAGGTATCCGCTTAAAGTCAAAATTCCAACTATTTATTACTTTCTACAACAATTGTTTCATATAAGAGAATGAATTCAAATTGATTAACCCGTTCTCGACCGGGGTCTCCTGGGTTAAAAATCCATCACAGCCCAAGATTTTGTTCGAATTTGTATTTAGAAAATTCTAAAACAACAAAATAAACGTTCTTCGCTACAGGTAAAAACTGAAGGTTGTAGCCCACGTGTCACATTAAATTAGAAGAAATGGGTTATAGGACAAAAAAAAATATACAGATATAAATTTTTTCAATATGAAATTCATTTTATTTTGTATGATACATCTTAAAACATTTGTCAACACACAGTCCAATTGGTTCTGCAAAACTGACAGGCGTAGAAAGTAACTTTACGCCGTTTATTTTTGGCACATATTCTACATGGCATCTTATTTGTTTTTCCAGTTTTTTGCACGAAATTTTGTACATACATATGAATTGTTGCTGCGTAAAAACACAGGTATTTCTCTATCAGAATTAAGTAGCTTACGGGCAATATCATCTCGAAACTCGAAATAGGTTTTTTTAGTTGAATGAGTTTTATTGTACAGCCAACAAGAATTCCAAATTGCCACCTCAAGTATATGAAAAAAAAAGTTGTAAATACCATCGTATCGATTTCCGAGGGGTGGAATAATGGAAATCATTTTCATCAGCTCTACTCGTATCAATGCCCGATATATTTTTATTGTAATCAGCTACAGTGGAAGGCTTAATTTTTGTATACCATCTTTTGGACAGTACTTCCTGTAAAACCGCCTTACGTTTTGCAGATATTGTTAGGACATGCCGCCTATCTTTCCATCCCTGCACTAAAACATTTTCTTTTCTTGCAAAAAAAAAATTCACACTTTTTTAATTTTATGCCTTTGCGATATCTACGAAGTGTGCCTACAACGTCGGTTCTATCTTTATAGTGGCTAATTCGACACTATTATAATAATTGTCCATAAATATATTATGTCCTTTTTCTAAATATTTATCCAACAACATATAAACGACACAGGAAGAATGACCAATTCTTTCCATCAGGAGCACACAGTTCATATATTTTTATTCCATATTTTGCTTTCTTTTGTAAAATATATTGCTTGAATATTAAACAACCTTTCCATAATAGTAAAGCCTCCTCTATCGATAAGTTCTGTTCTCACCAGGATAATAAACATTTTGAATGTTTTGTAGTACATGACGCAATACCTGATCGATTTTATGAAGGCGATTTGTTTGATCGTCTGTTTCATCGTAAAACCTCAGCGAAGTTTTGATTCAAACCGATTCCTGCACATAGTTTTTCTAAATAAGGGATGATTATAGAGCATATTTTTACTACTATGTAACATATATGCCTTTAACTTAGGCATTCGAATATTTCCCATCATAACACATACAGTAAGCGAAATTCATTTATACACACTTTCTTTTCAGATTTTTTACATAAAATTGTTTTGGCAACACTAATTCTGTATTTTAAATAAAAAAACCATCATAATCAATCAAATCTATTAAACACTATTTATTTAAACAAAATCATTTTTTTCGCTACGAAATTCATTGATACGCATTTTAAGAAACTAGTAAAAAATATAAATAAAACAAATTTTAATTAAAAA
Source organism: Volucella zonaria (assembly GCA_963966105.1). NCBI lineage: Eukaryota > Metazoa > Arthropoda > Insecta > Diptera > Syrphidae > Volucella > Volucella zonaria. The sequence continues at coordinate 180,295,121 of OZ014533.1, read as the reverse complement.
AAAACTTGTCAGTATTTTGTGGATAACGGCAAATATTCTATTCGGCATGGAATTTATAAGTTTGTAGATGGTGTCAAAACTTATAAGGCATAATTTCTTCCTTAAGAGCAACCCGAATGTTTTCAAACTGATGACCGTTTTTATAAACCTCTCGTACCATTATACCCCATAGGACTGCATGCCGGCCAACGCATAACTGAGATGTTTCGCTGTTTCAACAATTCTTGGGAGTATTTGGCAGCGTGAACAGCTGCGTTGTCTTGGTCATCAACATTTTCTTCTAAAAACGGAATAAGCGCTATGTCCAACATTTGGAGTGCCGGGCTGACCATCGACAAGTGCACTGTGAAATTTGCTCCTCGCGTGGAGAACAAAAAAAAAAACTCGCGAGCGAGTGCAAAAAAAAACAAAATTCACTGTGCGGGCAAAAAAAAAAACAACAACAAAGCGCGAGTGCAGTGAAACCGAAATCCACATCCACAGTGCGGGCATCACATCCTTCCTGCCCCTGGTCATACTGTTTGCACTCGGTCACTGCCGTTGCTGTATTTCATTGTCGTACAGCGCGTGCAGTGACTGAGTGTAACAACCGATGGATAGCGGGCTGTAGGTATGAATTTTGTTGGTGTGCTGTTTCGTATTATTGTGAGGGCATAACACCTACAACAATTTGATTCAGTAAACCAACTCTAAATTTGTACTTCACATCTGCGCTTAGTAACGTCAGTGTTTGTGTTTTTTGTGTTTGCCTTTCTTTATAATGACTGGGGAATTTAGAGTGGATATCGCCAATATACTCGTACATATCGGCTAAAAAGTAATCACTTTTCTGATTACGTCCACGTCTGTAAATACAGACCAGCTGTTTTGGCACTTAGTGAAATACAGGTAGATCCCCACCCACATCTTTCTGAACACTCTGATCTGAAGCTACCTGGCTACGAACTAGTGCCATTATTCTTTTTTAACCGCAGTCTCGCCATTTACGTGCTTAGTGATGTAGCTTACCAAACTCCACCACAATGTAGTACATGTTCCAATCCGGAATTCAATTTAATGTGGTTAAAATTCCATCTCCGTAAGCAAATTATCCACTACTGCTTTATTTACAGAAGCCACAAACTGGACAGCACTTCCACTTTTAATGAGTTTGATGCGCTGTCTGACTACATTCAAAGAATTGTATCCCTGTATCCTCATACTGAAATCGTTATTACGGGCGATTTCAATATACACAATTCTGAATGGCTTTGACATTCTAGACAGACTACATCCGAAGGACGGTGTGTTGAGATCTTTACTGCGGAAAATAACTTAACCCAGCTTGTAAATGAGCCCACACGCATACCAGACGTTGATAGTCATACCGCCAACACCCTGGACTTGTTTTTAACTTCTCACCCTGATGTGCTCTCCCATCTAGGCTCATCGGACCATTGTGTCACATCAGCTAATTTCTCGTACATCGACGTACAGTTAGAGAAAAGATTCCTAAAAGAAACGTATGGCAATACAAGAAAGCCAACTGGAGGGGTCTTAACAGCTTCTTTAGGAATCTCAACTGGTCGTTATATTTCCTCGATAACGACGTGGATGCCGTTGCTTGTATGATCACAGACACCATTCTCTTTGGAATGAGAAACTTTATCCCTCATCGGATGAGGAGTATCATGGTATGACTTGAGCTGTAAAGAGGCTGTCAGGGTTAGAGAAATGTGTTTTCGGTCCTTCAAGACCAACCCAACAGATGAAAACCGAAAAAAGTTTAAACGGGCCAGAAATGACTGCAACGTCTTTTCTAAGAGTGTGAAATTCCAATACGACCAAAAACTGAGGCAAAAAATACTGCAATGTCCCAAAGGCTGTAGAAATTGTTGGTCATTCGTCAAAAACATTAGAAATTCTGCCTGATCCTCCATCCCAACGCTCATTTACAATGACATTCCAGCTGTCAGCTCTTTGAACAGGGCCAATCTGCTTGCTGCACACTTTGCGGCCAGCTCAACACTCCCAGATTGTGCTTTGTTTTCGTCTACACTTGAGTGCGTCAAATCTTCAATGGGACAAATCCACTTTCGCACTCGTGTAGTAGCAAGATTTCTTAAAGATCTTAATATACATAAACCCGCTGGTCCAGATATATCTCCTCTCCTTCTGAAGAGGTGTTCTTCTTCGCTGGCAAAACCACGGCGTAAGCTTTTTCATCAATCCTACTCTTTAGGACTCTTTCCGAGCAGATGGAAAACAGCATTTATCTAGCCAGTCCCTAAAAAAGGCGAATCTTCCTCTCTCTCTTCCTACAGACCCATTACACTTACGTCCCTTCATCCAAGGTCATGGAAACGCTGATAAACTGCCAGCTAATAAAATATCCCGAAACACGAAAACTTCTTAATGACCGGCAGTAGCAACAGGTCCACTGGTGATCTGATGGCATATCTCACCGAAAAGTGGAACCAAAGCGTACATCAATCTGGCGAAAGCAAGATAGTTGCACTTGATATTTCTAAAGCATTTGACAGAGTTTGGCGTCAGGCTCTTTTGTAGAAAATGCGTGTTTTTGGGATCGATGACTCTCTTCTTCAATGGATTAGAAATTACCTTTCTAAACGTTCAATTCAAGTTATCTTGGATGGTTTCAAGTCTGATGTTCAAAAAATAAATACTGGTGTGCCCCAGGGCTCTGGTCTGTCACCGACACTCTTTTTAATTTTCATCAACGATCTCTTGTCTGCTACCTCTAATCCAATATTCTTCTTTGCTGATAGCAGTATTTCATATTCATTCCCGGACACACGTCCCTACTCTTCGGCTGTAGAACGGGAACGGCAGCGTATGTTAAGCTCATTAAATTCTGATATTACCAGCATAACTATTTGAGGAACCACTAACAGAGTAGAATTTAATGCTTCCAGAACACAATGCTGTCTGCTGTCGTTAAAGCGAAATTTAAACACCCAGCCATTATCCATGGATGGCACTTGCATCATCGAAACCGATAAACTTTCCATTCTCGGTATGTGTGCCAATGGCAACTTACGTTGGAATGCCCACATATTCGTTGTGGCCAAAAATGCTTCGAAATGTCTAGGTTTCCTCAAGCGATGAAAGAAATACTTTACACCCGCTCTGATCTGGCCTCAATATATAAGGCATTTATCCGCCCGGAATTAGAGTACAATTCCCACATCTGGTCGGGTGCTCCTAAAACATCTCTGCATCTGCTAGATAGAATCCAAAACCGTGCGATAAAACTTATAGATGATACTAATATCACTCAAACAATGGACACCCTCGAACACCGACGTAAGGTCTCGTGTCTCTCTCTGTTTTATCGCTGTTTCCACCACCAGTGCTCCATGGAAATCGCCAGTATCATTCCGCCCCTTCAAACCTTCAACTGTAACACCCATCCCGCTATGAATCTCTAAAATACTCTAAATATCGTGATTCGTTTCTAAGCCGTACAATTCCCTTATGGAATGCCTTGACTAGCTCTTTATTTCCTAGTCATTATAACCTTCAACCCTTTAAAACCAACGTTCACTGGTACCTCTCTTTCCATCCTCCCTGATTTTCTTTTGCCCGCGCTGTGTGCAAACATTTTAAAGGTACTAAAAAAATAATCCCTTGAGTGCGCGCAAATTCTAAAAAAAAAAAACACAATTGCGCTTTTCCCCAAATCATTACACTGCCTCCATGGTAGTTCCTGCTCAGTCTTGGTAGATTGTTGTGACGTAAGTCATACCAGTAGCAACTGAAACCATCTGGCCCATCTAGGCTAAACTTCTTTTCGTCAGAGAATATAACTGTATTCCATTTTTCGTCCCAAGTCATATGCTCTCTGGCAAATGCTAATCGAGCAGTTTTATGATGGGTTTTCAGGAGTGGCTTTTTAAGCTGTTTTTTTTAAGCCACGTTCGGAGTACTCGATAAAATTTATTGAACGCGACGCTTTGTTATTGGCAAATCGGGATGAGCAACAATTTGGCCAGCAGTCATCTTGTTTTTGGTAGCTTCGATGACAATTCGGTTCCGTTCTCTTCGAGTTATTTTACTTCAGCCTTTTCGACCACCATTGTTGCCATACGAATCGCCTTTTTTAAGGAAATTTCTGATGAGCCCTTCAGAACGATTGCTTTCACGTGCAATAGCCCTATTGGAAATGCCGTTAAGACCGTTATCTTAATCTTCTCTTAATTATTTTCCTTTTCCCATTATGGATTTAAATATTTATTTTTCTGAAAATCAGTTCTAAGATATTATTTTTTTATTTAAAAAAATGTGATGTTTAGCCTTTTTTAACTTTCACTTAAATTTTTCTGCAGGAGTCAATCAATTTCACTGAAATACTAAATGCGTATAAATGAATTTTGTGCTTTAAACACAAAAATATGCCGTTATCAAAACTGGTTCTTAAATTTGCACAACCGCTTAAAAACTAACGACCGTGCATATATAGATTTTTTTTAAAACCCTTAACTGACAGCAATTCTGTAATTATTTGAGGCAGTGTTGAGTGCGTATAAACTAATTTCGCCCACCGTAGTCCTAAGAACGTTTTTATTCCGTGCTCTATAACCGCAGTCCACTTTTTCATGTTTGAATTAGAAGAAACGTGTGTCGTATTCAGCAAAACTTCAGCGTGAGCATTTGTCCATTCTCGAATCATAATGAAGGAGCATCAAACGGTGAACTATCTGCTGATAGACTTACTTTCAAACCGCCTTCTACAGTAAAATCGTGCAATACAGGGTCTGCGAGGGTTGTCTGACCGCAACGTAAAGATTGCGGCACTCGTCAATAAAAGCCGGTGAATGCTAGTTGTGCGTCTTTTGACAGTTACTTACCGAAGTTTCAGTCATTTCGGATGAGCAGTTTTTAGTTGACAGTCGTTTGAGTGAGTCGATGTGAGTATTGAGTTTTTGAAAGGCAATACGCCTACGGAAATCAAAAATGAGTTGGACACTGTGTATGGGGACTTTGCACCATCAGTGAAATTTTGGGCAGCTGAAGTTCAGCAAATGGTGTTAGACGACCGCCGAATTAAAGTGAGAGAGATAGTAGAGGTTATGAAAATGTCCAAAGAACGTATTTGTTACATATTAAATCAAGATTTAGGCATGAGAAAGCTGTCCGCGCGTGTTCGAATAAACATTTCCAACGCTCTGTTGGCGCAGTTTAGGCGCAATAAATCCGAGTTTTGGCACCGATTAATTACTCTAGATAAAACTTGGATACACCATTATACACCAGAAACAAAAATTCAGTCAAAACAGTGGACTGCAAGGGCGAGCCGGCTCCAAAAAAGAGCAAAAACTTTTTTTTCGTCTGGGAAAGTGATGGCGACTGTTTTTTTGGTATAGTAAAGGAGCTATCTTAATCGATTATCTTCAAAAAGGAAAAACCATTACAGGAGCACACTACGCATCATTACTTGCCAGGTTGAAGACAGAAATTGCGGAAAAAAAGCTGCATTTGCAGATAAAGAAAATCCTGTTTCACCAAGACAACGCGCCGTCTCACACCTCAGCGGTTGCCATGGCGAAAATCCATGAATTACGGTTTGAACTGCTTGACCGTCCGCCTTATTCACCAGATCTAGCCCCAAGCGACTTCTTTTTGTTTCCTCATCTAAAAACTGTGCTCGGAGGACAGAGATTTTCGTCAAATGAGGTGGAAATCATCTTCGTGAACAATTATTTTTGAGAGAAAAACGCCAAGTACTATTTGGACGGGTTAGAGAGATGGGAGCATCGCTGGGAGAAGTGTGTAGAGTTACAAGGAGATTATGTAGGAAAATAATAAAAAATTTGAGAAAAAATGTCTTGTATCATTGTTCGGAAACTTTTCAGACAACCCTCGTATATGTATATATGTCCCTTCCATTATGCCGCACCTTTCTACGACAACAAAATCTTAGATGCACGGATAACTGCGAAGGAAATCTTTGAAGTTCCAAACCGACTTGAAGATTTAAGAACTGTAGGCTCTGAACGAATTCCCGTCGAGTCCTATAAGTGTGGCAAACGCGAACCAATAAACAAACTCTATGTTGTTTTTAACACCATTCTGGAAGATGGCGTAATTCCTCAGTAATTTAAAAAAAGTTTGACCTTCCCAATTCAAGAAAATGGGTGCGCGCCCGAACTGCTACGAACAATCTATTAACTGAAAATCAAGCTGGTTTTAAATCGCGATATTCAACCACTGACGATATTTTCGTTCTAAGGACCATCGCAGAATCATTTCTATGGAGAAATAAAAGGAAATTAAGGATTTCAACGCTGCCTGTGATACGATAGGTCGAGGTACTTTAATCTACAAACTGAGTGGGCATGTCGCGTGCATGTCGGTTCTTTATCCAAAACCTATACAGAGATACACAAGTAGCAGATTGGACTAGTGAGAAAGTATCAGAAGGGTTTGAGAATAGAGAATCTAATTGCCTTCATTCCTGGAGATATTGAATATAGAGGACAATTAATCAATGGCTTGCTCTTGGCGAATGATGTGGTCCTTCTCGTATACAAACCTAGGTCGCTGCAACGAATGATCAACAGTCTATATCGATATTGCATTATTTGGAAACTGATAGTGAACCTATGTAAATAAGTCAAAAGTAGAAGTTTTCAAAAAGGATAGAGGAGTTTAATCAAAACTATTATAAATAAATGGGGAGTGTATAAAGGTTGTTAATGAATATAAATACGAGTATCTTGGCGTGTATTTCACCAAGAACTTAGATATGGAGAATCATTTAAAGGAAAATTGCCAAGGCTAAAAGTTCGGTGAGTGCAACATGCGAGCGGTATTTTGCTATCAAAAATATTGCACACAGCAGTAAATCTCAAATTTTCAAGGCTGTATCGAAAAGCAATATGAAATGGGCGAAAAATTGTTTAGGTATCTTATTAAGAGAGAATTTCGCCTTCCTTCAAGCACACCAAACTGCATGATAATGTTGGAAATGGGCCTTTCTCCACTCTTCATAACAACATTAAGATTAAAGGTTGATTATATCTGAAAAGTCCTTAAGTCCTGAGGATATACTGATGAGCATTCATAGCGAGACGGGTGTTACGGTTGAAAGTTTGGATGGGCGGAATGATACTAGCAATTTCAATGTAGCACTGGTGGTGGAAATAGCAATAAAACAAAGTGAGACAGGAGACATTACGTCGGTGTTCGAGGGTGTCAATTGATTGACTGATATGAGTTTTATCGCACGGTTTTGAATCCTATCTAGCAAGTGCAGAGATGTTTTCGGCGCACCCAGGCATTGTACTCCAATTTCGGGCAGATAAATGCCTTATATATTGAGGCCAGATCAGAGGGGGTAAAATATTTCTTATATCGCTTGAGGAAACCTAGACATTTCGCAGCATTATTGACGACATCGAATATGTGGTCATTCCAACGTAAGTTGTCACTGACGCATATACCTAGAATGGAAAGTTTATCGGTTTCGACGATGCAAGTGCCATTCATGGAGAATGGCTGTGTATTAAAATTTAGCTTTAATGACAGCAGACAGCATTGAGTTTTGGAAGCATTAAACTCCACTCGGTTGATAGTTACCCAATCGGTTATGCTGTTAATATCGGAATTTAAAGAGCTTAACATACGCTGCCGTTCCCGTTCTACAGCCGAAGAGCAGGGGCGTGAGTCCGGGAACGAATATGAAAAGCAGAGAGTACTGTCATCAGCAAAGGAATGTGGTGTATTGGATTAGAAGTAGCAGACAAGGCATCCTTAATGCAAATTAAAAAGAGTGTCGGAGACAGAACGGAGCCCTGGGGCACACCAGCATTTATTTTGTGAATATCAGACTTGAAACCGCCCAAGACAACTTGAAGTGAACGTTCCGAAAGGTAATTTCTAATCCATTGAAGAAGAGAGTCATCGATTCCAAAAACACGCAATTTTCTACAAAAGAGCCTGATGCCAAACTCTGTAAAACGCCTTAGAAATATCAAGTGCAACTATCTTGCTTTCGCCTGATTAATGTACGCTTTGGTGAGACATGCCATCAAATCACCAATGGACCTGTTGCTGCGAAAACCATATTGCCGGTTATTAAGAAGTTTTCGCGTTTCGAGATATTTCAAGAGCTTACGGTTTATCAGCGTTTCCATGATCTCGGAAAGGAGGGACCTAAGTGTAATGGGTCTGTAGGAGGAGAGACAGGAAGACTCTCCTTTTTAGGGACAGGCTGGACAAATACTGTTTTCCATCTTCTCGGAAAGAGTCGTAAGGAGTAGGATTGATGAAAAATCTTACGCAGTGGTTATTCCAGCTAGGAAGAAGGGGAGATATATGGAAGATGAGGCAGGATTGTCTTGTCTTTGACTTATATTTTTCCGTAGAAATAAAACGTGTTCGCTTGTCCTACTTTTAATTCCATCTTCTAATTCGTCCATTGATCAGGAAATAATCCTAACATATGTTCTTCAGCAGTAGATCCGTCTATATCCAGGATTCAAAATTAGCTGCACAAATTATAACTTTTTGAAGAATGGCTAACCATTTAAATTGGTCCAGTTCCAATATACAGCCCCGAGTTTTGGATGACAAGCGGAAGAAACGGGCAGATGTAAAGGTTTTTTCAATTGAAAATAATTTGTCGCATACTACGATTTTAGCTCCCGCGTCGTAAGAAGGCGAATGAACGAGTAAGTTTGGACTAAGTTACAAAAAAACTAAAATACGAAAAAACACATTAATCCAGTAGGTTTATAGACTGATGGTACTGATATGCGTACCATAGTATAACAATACTATACCGCATGTCTGTCACTACAATACCTGGTATTGATTGATTGATTTGTTGGTGGTATACCACATTCTTGATAATTGCAGGGCCGCTTTCTATCTGTTCGCGATTCTTCGGAGATTCTTTGACAACTCAAAGGAATTAATCACAGTTAAAAAGCATAGCACTGTTTTTGTGCAATAGATTCGAAGAGAACTATCTTATTCAAATGCGAAACAACACAACCGCGCCCTCTTAAGAAGCAGACACTTTGTATGTTGGCCGGAATGCTAAAAGTCTTACGCACTGCACAATATTTTTTTACTGCAGATAGCTCAGATAAAAAATCAGTAGATTAAATAAATACTCGTAAGTAAGGAGAGTGTAATGAATTTTAACAAGTTGTAAAATAGTGTATGGAGCCTTAGTCTTCCTTGTAGTGTTTATTTTCCTTTGGTTTTAACTGTCCATCGTCGTGGTATTTATGCTGCATAATGTATGTTATGTGTGTTTGAATGAGTTGCCAGATCCGAACGAATGTATGCATGTTTATATCACAACCAAAGTGCATTCATTATACCATATTGTACCTTTTTCAATAATGACGCAACGCTTGTCCGTGTATTATTACATACTAGGCCCGAGGTACAAGATATCCGTTCAACCAAATGCCACAACTACGAGTACCGAACAAACGAACTGGGGCCCGATCAGCTGCTGCAGAGGAATTGTGCCACAGAGTAAATCGCAATAAAAGTTTAACATGTGGAAAAACAAATTTAATTTGCAGCGTATCGGGTTTTCGAATGTTTTTTCATGCTCAAATCCTTCGTTTCACGATTTTATTTTTTTTCCTGTATTTTGTTCATTTATTTTTTAGTGCTCTGCGGAAAAACCTCATTAATACGAAAGCACCTTATTATCCCACAGGGATTTTCCTGTGTGTGCCTCGAATTTTGAGAGCACTGGTGCTGTTCCTGCTGCTACTGCTGGTGATGCTGCAACTACAACTGCAACCCTTTAGGGAAATGCGAACAGATCTGTGCTTGCGTTTTTCTTTTTTTTCTCTCTCTCTCTCTTTGCCCTTCCCCTTCCTTGCAGGCAACATTTTCAATGTGGAAATCAAACAAATCAGTTTAACCAACCGAAGATTGTAATGAACTGTCATTCGTGCGCGGGTCGGGGTACAATTATGCACTGTTGTCGGTTCAAAAGGAATGAGGCCACAGAATCATGGGTAAAGCCTTGGTAATGACCGCCACCGACGAACGCTGTTTGGGTAAAAGCAAATCATGTTTTATTCATTAAGGCTGACCAACCGGTGGAACTAGCATTTATCAAACGTTTGGCCAGGTAAAATGGTCGTCCTGGTGGTGGTGGTGGTGGTGATGGTGGTTGTGTTGTTGTTGGTGCTGATACCTTGCCTTGGCTCTCGGCCCTAGCCCACCTTATTCTCAATCCAACTGACGAATTTGCGAATTTGGGATCTGGGAAAAATTAACAACCGCTCATAAATGCAAATTAATTTAAAAACGCTTTTAATTTCTCCTCGGACATTATTTTTAATTCAATTTATGTTTAAGTGGTGCTGGACTAGTGAGTGGACACGGCTCGCTCAATGTCCTGTCCTGTCCAGTCCATTGTCACATATCTAGAGACTACTGCATCTGACCTGGACTACTTGCTACTCATTGCCTGTTGGTTAATGGTTGTTGGTTTGGTAGCAGCACGCGCCCACAACATTTAACTTTACCGCTGGCTGGTGATGCAGGCGGCAAGTGGCAGGCGGCAGGTGAAAAACGCAACAAAGTACTTTTGGTGTAAAATTGTTTTGTTGGTTTTTTCCTTATTGTTGTTTTTTCTGTTTTTTTTTTTTTTGTGTTTTGTTTAAATATTCGCCCTCTATTGTGGGCTGTTTGTTGTTAAATTGTCCACTTAATTATGCCAGACGAGGCGACGAGGGGTAGAAAATATTCATAATATATTTTATAAGAGTTTTCCATGAATTTTTAAGTGGCAAATTATGAAAATGACTGGTTTCTGGAAAATATTTTTCCAATTTTTAAAGTATCGTGCAATATGCACATGAGTGCGTACGTGAAATTCATTGGCAAAATCAATTTACCCTGCTGTTTAACGGGTAAATGTGAAGCTGGGAAGCCTTTTTTTTTTTAGAAAATCAGGTACGTTTTCCGTGTAATGTTCCGAATAAAATGATATTTCACTTTTGTATAAATTATAAATGTGCAATGCGTAGTTCAAGGAGTAATGGCTGGATTTTTCCTTTTTTTTTATTTTTTAATTGTTAAGTATTTATATTAATTAAAATTAAGTGGTTTTAATCATGTGCTACTGGCATTATGGTACGCGGAGTGGCGTATTGAAAAGACTTTAGTATGCTTTTCAGATGTGGTATTTTTATTTTGCCGCAATGAATGTGAATGAGAGCAAGCGTTCTTGTTTTATTTGCGTATGATGAATAAAAAACATGTTAAAGTGCCTTCATCAAAGGGCTGACATTCAAGCAATAACACCTCTTTATCATTCAATTTTTTTAATTTTAAAAAATCCGTTTTATGAAAGTCCATTTCTTAATTTTCTTTTAAACTATTAAAATATGTAACGCATATAACAATGTGTAAAAATCAAGGACGTTTACAGTGAAAAGAAGCATGTACAATATGGAGTTCCTCAAGGGTCGAAACTAGGTCCAATTCTTTTCATTTTGTACACAAATGAACTTCTTCGCAATTTTAAAAATAGCGCTCCATTGGCTTACGCAGATGACACCGCGATAGTTGTGCGCCACAGGTCTCTGGAGACGGCAACAAGACTAATGCAGGCAGAGTTTAATACTGCTGTCAAATGGTGTCACGACAATAGCGTAGTAATAAACGCGGCGAAAACAAAGATGATGCACTTACGAAGTCCACATCATAAAGCTACGCAGGAGCGAGTATTTTTTCAAAATTATACCTGCCCTAAATCAAGCAAACACTTAATTGACGTCGTAGAAACCTATAAATACCTAGGTGTCATCATTGATAGCCATTTCAAATTAACACTATACGCTCTGATTTAAGGAAGGCGTCATTTGCATTTGCGCATCTAAGAAATCATGCAACACCACAAATTTTGGAGCTGGTATACTATGCCTTGATTGAATCCAAATTAAGGTATGGAATACTGGCCTGGGGTAACGCCTCCAAAGCTGCAAAAACTCCCAAATTCTGCGTTGAAGCTAATAAACTGCGGAAATGTTCCTGACGAAAGAAGATTTGGGGTAATTGAGGTGCAAAATATCTTCAAGATTACTTTGGTGCTGGAATGCTATAGTGACATCCGCTTTCAAAGACCAATCGAACATGAAATCAACACCAGAAGACGTGCTACGGGTATGTTACAAGTGCCCTGTAACTACAATAACTATGGTAAAAGGCAGCTCAAATATAACGTTCCCACAGTGCTGATCTTAAAAATATTGTAAATTTTAAAAACAGAAAAAAAAAATTATTAAAAATTTTCTTTTAAATTCACAAAATTATATTTAAAAAAAATGAATCATTTTAGTTTAAACTTTTGAAAAGCCTGCAGAAAAGCCATTAAGGCTTCGCAGAAAATTAAAAATAAATTAAAAAAATATAACTATATATATTATTTATAGAATTTTATAATTTTATCAACCAATATGAGCTTATCCTTTTATTCGGAAAACATGTAGAAGAAAATAATTTTAGTAGCTATGAAGGCAGATTTGTAAACTATGAATTCAAGTGGATTCCAGCAACAGGAATACGTAGTAGAGAATGGAGGCGATTGAAGGACGATACTTTGATTTAAAAAAAAAAATCCTAGAGACGTTCGCTGCGAGTTTAAATTGTTGGAGGAGATCGTTTAAGTAAGCTTTGAGCTCTAGAAAACAATTCACTACATATTACCTTGTTACTTAAACTGCAACAACTGCCAAAAGGATTTTGAAAAAATTCAGTGACTAACGATGCAAGTCAACAACGTGTATGATGGTAATAGGGGACATACGAGTACATATTTGGGTAGGAAACGAACACAGCTAGCGGTTGGTATAGGCCGAAAATCTATGTATTCAGTGTGCATTACAGACGTTAAAAAACTTCTGGACTTCTTGAGATACGCCTGTTAAATGGCACTAGTTTGAGTCATAATACCGACAATTTCGCATTTGTGTGGAGGCAAGGAACAACTGTTATTGATAATTGCTGGCTGGGAGGCGATTGGAATTTGTGACTTAGAGATAAAACTGGCTCCATATTCGGATCATATCTCTATTTTTTTTAACTTTAAATATACCACCACGCAAGTGGAGATCTCAATAGATATGAAGTTAGCACACAAGCTCGGGTGGAGATTTGAGAAAGTATCCAGGGTTTTTCAATAAGGGCATAGCAATTTTGCATTTAAATAAAACACAGATTAAATTTAATTATGGAATTCCATCTTGTTCATATGACCACCGCGAACACGTTTGCAGCAATCGATTTTTTGGAGCCAATTTTCCACCACTCTTCCACACATATCGGCCGGAACGTTGGCAATTTCGCGTTCGATGTTGACTTGTTGACATAAATCATCGACTTGACGTAGCGCCATAAAAAGAGATCCAAAGGCGTTAAATCACATGAGCGAGGTGGCCATTCGACCGGACAATTTCTCGAGATTACACGATTACCGAACTTCTCCTTCAATAGATCAATGGTTTGAACCGCTGTGTAGCATGTCGCACCATCTTGTTGGAACCACAGATCACTGATATCAAGTCCATCCAATTCTGGCCAAAAATAGTTGTCCAACATACCCCAATAGCGAACTCCATTGATCCGTAACATGGCGAGCATTTTCATCGTCGAAAAAATGCGGTCCAAACGCACCTCCGGCATGAAATCCACACTACACGGTCACTTTTTGTGGATGCAGTGGAGTCTTTTGAAGTACATGTGGGTTTATTGCTGTCCAATTACGCATATTTACTTATTGACAAAGCCATCAAGCCAGAAATAAGCTTCATCTCTGAAGATGATTTTTCGATGAAATTCAGGACTTTCTTCAAACTTTTGCAGAGCACAATCGGAGAAATTTCAGCGCTTCAAATGATCAAGAGGCTTCAGTTCTTAAGTTAATTTGATTTTGTAAGGGTGTAGGCTAAGATTTTTACGCAAAATTCTCCACAATGTAGACAATTCTTGTGAACGGTGTGGAATCGACTGATTTGGCTCATTTTGAACTGAAGCACTTACGGTTTCGATATTTTCGGTACTTCAACCGGTGTGTTGTCTCACTGGCACAGGAGCATTCAACAGTGAATATGGTAACTCGAATTTATCCACTACAGCACGAACAGCTTGTCTGATGGGGCGATTATTGCGACCGAGAAATGGAGTAAAAGTTGCGACAACCGACTGAGAATCCCGGTAGTAATTTTTAATACTCGTAAATACCAAAAGTTGCTCGTTCCTGAACTTCATCAAGATAAAAATGTAAACCTTGACTGACGTTTTGACATTGAAAGTTTAAGGGTGCGTTTGTATTAAAGTACAAAATTTGTATGTCCCTATTGAAAAACCCTTTATGACTGTTATCCTAGTACCCACAGAAACAATGAACAGAAGATGCAGTGGAGGAAACTATGGTATGTAGAGTTCTTGTCGCTTCCCAAATGGAATTAAAACAACCAATTCTAACTTTTGGCGTCGATCAATGATTTTTATTGTTTTTTGAAAAATAAAATAAATTTAATCTGACAAACTGGTGTTGCGGTAAAATTTACCACAACAAGCTGGACTCCTTTTCCTTGAAACCCTCGCTTCACTCCTTCGAACCTTTCCCTTTGTAACAGTTGTTCGTCCAAAATTCTAAGAGTGTGATGGGCAGCCATGGGCGCATCAGCCATCGGTGCACTTTCTCAGCATCTTGGAAGGACAACATAAATAGGTACGACGGACGGTCAACAAAATTAAACTCGAGGAATTAAACTCGAAGAAGAACCCCACAGAGCAGGCGGACGGTTGTCCCAAATGTTGTTTTGTCTCCCCCAATGGGTAGTCTCCAGCCTTAAGTAGAGCTAAGGCATCTACTCCATTCTTCCAGCTCCTAACCCCTTCACCTTTTGACCCTCCTTGTCTATTATGTCCGTTGTCGATTTGGAGGAACGTATTTGCGAAAGGTACCTGTGAATTCTTCCAATCCCGGACTTCTGCCTTTACGCTCCTCGGAAGTGACAACCAGTAGGTCCACCCGGGAAAGATAGAGCCAGGCGGACGGCCTGGGACAATCTGAACATATGGCGGACGGCCATATTATTTGGACTACACACCTAGAGCCAGATGGGCCGCCTGGAACCCTCTGTGTAAATGAAACATCTACAACCCGCACACGTTGCCTAGAGCCAGGCGGACTGCCTGCAACCCTCTGCAACACACACCACACAACACCCCCCCCCCCCCCCCAAAAAAAAAACGCAGCAAACGAAACAGAAGACAGAAACAAAAAAAAAACAGCAAATAACAAATTGTACAATGAAAAATAAAACATAAGTAGTGGAAAGGGTGGGACGCTAACTGATATTCCCTTTTCTCCCCCCAAAATCTGCACGGAAGCCCTACGGGTCCACCTTCCATAGGGAAACTTAATTTGAGAAAAGTTTCCTTATTCTTCCGTCACTGTTCAAAAGTTTAACCTAAGATCCCCAGATCCTGACTTAGTTCCCCTTTCGTAATCGCAAATGAATCGAAAAGGAACTTGCTTTGTCACTTCGACTTAATTCAGGGATCAAATTCGGGAAAAGAAGAATATACGAGACATTGGACCCGCTATGTAATGTAATGCACGAGTGTGTGGGTGACTGATCAATGGCCTGAGTGGACATAAGTCGAATCAGGGCAGCCACTTCTCGGTTGACTGCAACGCAATATAGAGGTTTGAAAGAGAAAAAAAAGAAAAACGAGATCCAGGTCCAAGTGACAAAGAAAAGAAGTAGAGAAAGGAAAATTTAAACAGCAAAACAAAAGAAAAGAAGAACATTTAAGTGCAAGGACAAAGGAAAGTAGGACAGTATCAGGGAACCACAGGGAGAACTGGGAAGACGAGGAAAGAAGGATATCACGCAAAGCTAAGTATACACTATACACTCTAGTGAGATTCCGATAGGCTTTCGCCAACGTGAAAAAAAAATATTACTTCGTACAAAAAAAGGCCCGTTTGCCTTTCACGCGACCCGCTAGAAAAAAAAATTATTTTCAATCGTTCGGGAAGGCGGACGATAGCGGCCCACTCTTAAGCGGTTTCTACTATGGTAGTTTTAACTGCCGCTTGTCTTGTTCCATAAACCGTTTATACCGCTCAATTCCTTTGTCAAAAAAAAAACAGTCCGATCAATAAAATACACGTTATAACGTGACTTTCGACTTTTGTTGTGTTTTTTTCATCGTTTTAAGGTTTCGCAATTCCTTGCTAAAAAGATTGCGTGGCGCCTACAAACACATTTGTGTATTTTTATTTTTTTGAGACCTGCTACTTCCGTATATTTTTATTTCCGTCTTTTTTTTTAACCATAAACCCACCCCCAGCTGAGCAGCCGAAAGTGGGAGCACTCAACCTGCTGCCTGTTGCAAATTTCCCCTTTTTGGTTTTCTTTCTTTGTTGGCGTTGCAGTCCGCCATTACCGAAATAACCACCACCTGTGTGGTTCGCGATCGCTTTGTTGTTTTTTTATTTTTGAAGTTTGATTCCTGCCGGCAGAACGGCTACTGAATAATTAGAGTAATTATTAAAAATTGCAACAACCGCAGAAAAAAAATTGCAGCACTGCGAAAGGGTAATTTTGATGCTGCCGATGCGATGGTTGATGAAAGACTCTCTAAGAAAAATCAATTTGTTCGAGCTTGGTACGGAGATTTCATGGAATTGAGCACGAGAACAGAGCTTCTTGAGCAACTCCAAAGGAGGTTATGTGCTCGCCACATGGCTCCCCCTTTAATATTTCAGCCGTGGTCCTGAATGCGTCTTGATTGGCTGAACTCATGGTGTAGTCGCGGTTGATTCCTTGTCTCTTGGTGTTGTCGATTCTGAATGTGCTTCCACAAATGCAGCTTCAGTCGATCGATTGAAATGTTTTTAGTTTTACCGAAAAGAATTTGTCTCCATGCTTGATTACCTCAAACGGTCCCGTGTACGGTGCTTGAAGTGGTGTCGTGTGTCTATCAATCCGGATAAACACATGTTTTGCCGTAGTTAGCTTTGGATGGATGAATATCTTCGGCTGATCATGATATATTTGGCTCGGTTGGGCGTAGTTGACTCATAATGCGTTTGAAATTCTTCACAAATTCCACGTCAGTCGCTTTTTCTTTGGAATCTGTGAAGAATTGCCCAGGCAAGATTAGGGATTTGCCTAACGTCATTTCGGATGGATTGCTGAACGAAGACCGAACAAAATCATAGATAATTCATCAATCCAATTTTGACTGAACTTCGCTTTGAGTGATGCTTTCAAGGAACGATGCCAACGTTCGACTTTGGATTGTATGCCCTTGTGGGTAAATGTTTGCAACCAGGCACTTGATTCAATTGGTTGAATAGCATCGCTTCGAATTGCGTTCCTTGGTCGGTCGATATACGTTTCAGAACACCAAATCTCGATATCCAACCAAAGATCAGTGCCCTTGCGACGGTATCGGCGGTGATATTTCGTAGTCGATAGTGGTGAGTAGTGAATCCTGTGATTCGGGCAACGGCCCGACTAAATCGATGTTGGTGTTGTCGAATCGATCACTTTGTGTGTCATACGGTGTGAGTAGTGATTTCGTGTGCTTGTGTAGCTTGGCTCGTTGACACCGTATGCAATGTGTGACGAATTTCTTGCAATCTCTTCTCAAATTTGGCCATACATAACCTGCTGAGCCAACTTTGTCGTGCCGTTGATTACAGGATGGCTCAATCAATGCAATTTATCGATAACTAGATTGCGAAAAGAGTTAGGTACAAAAGGTCAAATGATTTGTGTTTTTGTTCCGAGCAATGTCATTGATTTCAACTGAAGTGTTGCTGTCTTGCTTCCCATAAATGACTTCAGCGACTCGTCTGATTTCCGTGCCTCAGCCATTTGGTTGGAATCGATCTCTCTCGTTTCACTTGAATTGATTGCTTCAATCTTTGATAAGAAATCGGCGACGACGTTGTATTTTCCAGGAACGTGGATGATTGTTATGGTGAACTGACTGACATTTTGCCTTGTTATTCGGATGGACAAGCAATGTATTGGATGCGAGGAATTGCTTGTATTTGTTGAATGCATTTCGTGCGTCATCAGTCCACTTCAATACGGTCGTATCTTTCCTTTTGTTACTCGTGATTAGTGCTTGTACACGCCTTTGAATCGAGGGGGCGCTCGGCAAGAAATAGCGGTAAAAATTTACCATCAAGTTAAATCGTTTCAAATCTTGCCGAACGATCGGTTCTTTGTATGATAAAATCGCTTCGAATTTTTCTGGATTTGGCTTGATGCCTTTGGGTGTGACGATGTGTCCCATAAATTTTATATCGTTGACAGCAAATTCACATTAATGCGTAAACCATAATCTTTCAGTCGTTGAAAAACAATTCGGATGTGTTCGATGTACGCTTCATACGTTTCCGATGAGATGAATATGTCGTCGATGAATGCGAAAACAAAATCCAAACCGCTGAGTACTTCGTCGACCAATCATTGAAAAGTCTAACCAAATGCCATGAATACAAATTCAAACAATCCGAATGGTGTTGTGATTGCTGCCTTTGGGGCGTCTTTTTCTTCGATAGGCACTTGATGATATGCTTTTCGTAGATCGACGCGTGAAAAGATTTTTTTTCCATTTAAATTCGATGTAAAAACTTTTAAATTTGGCACTGGATAACGATCCGGTTTCATTATTGAATATAATTTTCTGAAATCTCCACACGGCCTCCAATCCCCGTTTGACTTTGGTGCCATATGCAATGGAGAAGCATAATTCGATTTGGATGGAAGGCAAATTCCGAGTCGTATCAGTTCGTTGAACTCTTTCTTTGCTACGGCCAATTTTTGTGGGTTTAATCGTCGTGCCTTGCATGCAAATGGTGGTCCATTCGTTTCGATGAAATGCTTGGCATTCGCTTTATCTTTCATCAAAAATGACGGTTGATCATCGAGTAATTCCTTAAATTCAGACAAAAGAAAACTATTTTTATTGTTAGAGTCAATGGCTGTTACCTGAGGTGCAAATGATGACACAATTCCGCCCTTTGGAGATAATCCGGTCATTGGATCAATCAATCGTTTTTGTTTTTCTTTGAGCAACTCCAAATGAGGTTATGTGGTGAGTGCGAAAGAGACAGACACCTCTCATTTGCCTGGTTTAAATTACTAAGGCATTGCAAGGAAAGAGTGATCCTTCACTTTTACATTGACGCCAACAATAATTTTAAGACCTTGAATATACAAAAAAAGAAGGCACCACTTCGAGCGAGGGGCCAGAAGTTGGTGTACTGTAGGAATTCAGCTGACTTTTGGAAACGATTAAGAAACTTATCGAAAGAGAGATATTCTCCAAGACTATTTTGAGGGCTTACTCAACCCAGTATAAGCTTTCGCTACGCGAAACATGGATTTGTTAATAATATTCTTGACCACCCGATATCACATCTTGAGGTAAGAGAAGCACTGTGTGGCCTAAAAAACGGACTTTATGACACTAATGCGCTTCACACCGGGCTGACCTGCGTATTTAATAATATTTTAAAGACAGGATGAGTACCTCAGCGATTTATGGAAGCCCTGATTTTTCCCATACATAAAAAGGTCATACAATTTTTACTGCGGTACTTCAAAAAAAATTAAATGCGTGGATAGCAACTAACAACCTTCTGTCAGAGTTTCAACCGGGGCTTAGATCGGGGTACTCGACTATGATCACATACCATACTTGGGCTAAGCAGCAACTCAATAATTATGTTTGCAGTGGTTATTTCTTCACAAGGCAAGATGCTTTTTTTTGTTGATTTCAAAGCAGACTTCGACTTGGTGGACAAAGCGGCTTTATTATAGGCATACGCTATTTGGGAGGCTAATAGGAAACTTGTATGCTGATACCAAAGCGGTAGTTTTTTAGATTTAGATTTAGATTTACTTATTGTATCATACATGCTTACACAGTAAGAATTCACTTATAAGTCTGTGAAAGATAGAAAGTTTTTAATTCATATACATAAATGGTTTGAAAGTTAAGTTAAATTGCTTTTATATTAATTAAGCTTATTCTTATGTTTTGAATTTATTTTAAATTAATTTTAATTGAAATTGAAATTGCTTGAAGTGGGATAGGGATGGGAAGAAGGTTACTCTAGTCTCTAAGAAAATTTGTAAGCTTGTTTTTGTATCGTCGTGCATCAGTTAGCTCTCGCAAGTTATGTGGGAGTGAATTCCAAAGGTGGATAGAAGCAACAAAAAACTGTCTGTCGGATGTTAGAGAAGAAAACGCGGAAGAACCAGAAACGAAGATATGTTAGATCTGTTAGATGCCAGAAACTGGATTTTTTCATAACGATATGAAGGTTGTCTACTTAAGATTATGTTAAAAAGAAGTATAACGGTTCGAAAAATTTTATATAGTTACAAAACGACATGTTAACTAGGTGTTTTGCAAGATGTGAAACGTGATTATGTCTTTTTAAACCGTATACATATCGGACAGTAATATTGAAAGCCACTTGAAGTCGCCTTCTACTCTCGGCATCACATCCATAAAAAATTTCACATCCGTGGAAAAGTACAGGAATGACTAACGTTTTAGCAAGTAGCAGTCTTATTTCGAGAGGAATAAACTTTTGAGCAGTATATAGGGTTCGTAGAATACCGTAAGTTTTCCCTACTAATGTATTTATGTGGTTGTTTCATGTAAGGGTTCTGTTGAAGACAAGACCTATATTTTTCGAAGACTCAACAAATTCAATTTCAGAGCCGTTTAGAATTAGGTGAGGGAAATAAGATAGATCTTACTTTTTTTTAGAAATAACTAAACACTTACACTTTGTTGGATTAAGTATTGAGTGACCAATAAGAAATTCGTTCCAGATCCTCATTTAAAACACTGACGCAATTTTCAATTAGGCCCAAGGAACAGCTTTGATAAATTTGTATATCATCGGCATAGATATGCTTAGATGAACTTAGTATGACAGAAGCAATATCGTTAATATATATGGAGAACAATAGAGGCCCTAGAATAGAGCCTTGGGGAGCTCTTTGCCTTAAGAGAAGAAAATCGGAAAGGTTGCCATCAAGTGACACGGCCTGTTTTCTTTCACTGAGATAGGATGATATTTGTTTAACAGCAGTGGCGAAATTGAGAAAAAGCGTCTTAATTTGCTGAGCAGAATCGCGTGATTAACCATATCAAAAGCTTTGGAGAAGTCTAAGAGTACCAGAAAAATAACATTGTCCCTATCTAATTTGTCTCTTATATCTTCTATGACGTTCAGCAAAGCAGTTGTACAGTTGTGTTTAGCTCGGAAGCCCGATTGTACTTGTAGCAACAAGTTGTTTTCAATAAGGTAATAATTAAGTTGCTTATGCATAATTCTTTCACATATTTTAGATAAAAAAAGGTAAGATGGAGATTGGTCTGAATTCTTCACCTTTAGAACTCTGAGGTATTGGAATTATTTTTGCGGTCATAAAAACAGTATTAATGATATGAGTTACAAACGGTAATAGTAACGGCAAGACCGCTTTAACAAAAATCGGATTTATCTCATCGACACCTACAGCATTGGACTTAACAGACAGAGAACTTTCTACCATGTCCAATTCATCTAGCCTATTAAATACAAAAGACGTTTCAATCGGTAAAGAAGCATCCTCGAATAAATAGTTAACTGCTGGAGCATTTCAAAATTGGTTTAACAAAAACGTTCGATTTAGTTCGTCGGAATCGATTGTGGTAGAATCACATAAGTAGCTTTTTTGCTTCCCGATTCCTAATTTTCGAATGTCATTCCAAAGTTCATGACCATTTGAGGAAGAACAAAGTCGGTTGGAATAGAATTGTGTCTTAGCATTGCGTATTTTACGAACAACACTATTTCGTAGACTTTTGTAAGCCTGATGAAGCTCTTCTACCCGAAAAGATTTCCATTGTCGATACGCCTCATCACGTTGTGCCATTAACTCTCGAATTTCATTCGTTAACCAGGCTTTTGTTTGGTCTTTTACACTACCAGTTTTTATTGGATAAATCGAAAAGAAGATTGACATTGTTTTGTAAGAATTTAATTTGGTCATCTGGAGAGGTCATACAATAGATAAGGTTCCATGGAATCAAATGAATGTGTTGTTCAAGAGAGGGCATATCAATACTTTTGAAATCTCAGTATGTACGAGTATAAGTGGTTGCTTCTACATTATTTTCAATATCAAAGAAATAATAAATCATGCTTCAAAAAAGTAGGCGCAGAGATTTGGTCATAAAATAATACTTTGTCAGGATTACAAAAAAGACATCTACTAGTGTACTGGGGGAGCTGGTAAAGTGCGTAGGGACTTGACCATTCACGGGTTTTAAATCAAATAATTGCATATTTTTAGTTAAATGTCTTTCACATAACAAATTACAATTAATATCACCACAAACAATGGCATTGCTAGCGCAAGTCGAAACTTCTTCCAAAGACGTCGTAAATAGGTGTCAAATCAATATACCTATTTGGTCTATAAACAACACCTAAGCAAACACTCCTTTCGCCCCAAGTTATACATGCGAATAAATATTGAGAGGCAGAGCCTTTTGACGAGCGACATCTTCGTCGACAGATTAAGCCCATTCTAACGTATATCGCAAGCCTCCACCAGTACGATCACATCTATCTGCTCCAAAAAGTTTGTATCCGCTTATATCATAGACAGCATCCTTCACATCATTATTAAACCAAGTTTTCGACACGCAGATTGCATCAACCTTTCAGTCTACAAATATGTCTTTAAATCTTTAAATTCATCCAGTTTTGGGCTTAAGCTTTGATGGCAAATATTAAGATCGTAGTCATGATTACAAAAAATTCGAATCATAGTTCGAACCGTGTACTCTCTACCACCATCAATGGAACTCACACTACTTTCATCTAGATCTATATGTGAGATGTAAAATAATACGAGAACCAATAGACGCAGATCAAGAACATACGAGTAAATTTCCTCTTCCTTAAAGCAACGTAAATTTATGAAAAGGGGCATTGGGGATAATTTCAAGCAAAGACAGTACAACAGTTAAAAAAGAAAGTAAAATAAGAAAAACAAAAACAAAAACTAAGAAATGACACTATGTACTTGTTGATGACGATCAGTGTTGATTTGTTGTTTTATGCGTCTTCTTCGGCAGGCACCTCGCGGCAATCGCATTTAATAATCGCTCATTCTCTACCAATATAGATTCAGCTTCTGCACTGTCTCTCACATAAACAACACCGAAATGTGTGTAAACAGAAAACAGCTGTTTGCTGCGCTTGAGACGCATAGCTCGCTGGTATATGGAGCGGTTTTTTTTAGTTAGACTCCCATACATTTAGATGTTGTTGTTGTTTTCAGCTTTAATGTCAACGTCTTGGAGGCATAGCTGCCTATGAATTTTGCAAAAAAGAGCCACTCCATGCAAAACGGAGTTTCTTTCGCGAGGAGCGTTGAACTTAACTACGATGGGAGAGTCAGTTATTCCTCTGTTTGAATGTGCTCTTCGACTACGGAATATGCCTTTCAACGGCGGGGGCATACATTCGATGTTATGGCAAAGATGGTGAAAAAGTGTTTTTAAATTTTCATTTGGTAGCTGGGGTACACCAAAAACTATGCCATCAGCTGCAATTTCTCGCCGTTCGAAAGCTTCACATCTCTTTTGGAGATCAGTCACTTCCTCTTGGAGTGTGCATGAATCAGCTACATAGATGTATAATTGACATGGTTTCAAACGCACTCAGGAGTAAGGCACTGTTCATCGACGATTTTGCTGAACATTTGCCAGGAGGTGTGGAATATGCAGGTATCCTCATTAAAGCCACTTTAAAGAAAAGCTCATTAAATCTTAAATCTGTCCAAGTTGATCCTGCTATACTACATTCCCGAAATGTATTCAGAAAATTCTAAATACAAGTTTATTCATCTAAACCTATATTGTCGCCTTCGGAGTAATCGCCATCGACTCCAACACACTTATGCCAGCGCTTGATCTAATCCTCGAAACATTTTTTATATTCGGGTTTCGGTATGTCCATCAGTGCTTCCTGCGATTTTTCCATTACTTCCTCTCGGCTGCTGAAACGCGTTCCCCATAGTGGTTTTTTAACTCTATTGAACGGAAAGAAGTCACAGGGAGCCAAATCAGGTGAATTCGGTGACTGTTGGATGGTATTTGTTGCATTTTTCGTCAAAAAATTACGAATAATGATGGCACTGTGCGACCGCGACGGTGCGTTATCATGGTGCAAAATCCACGAGTTTTCTGCCCACAATCCTGGTCTCTTTCGGCAACTCTTTGTTTACTGCCTGGCCCTCTGGCAAAAATTCATGATGCACTACACGGTTGTAATCCATGAAAACCGTGAGCATTGCCTTCTATTTTGCCTGAAAATGACGTGGTTTTTTTGATCTCGGCTCATTTAGTGAACGCTATTCACTTGCCTGATGTCTGGATTGCGGGTCGTACTCATAAACCCACATCTCGTCTCCAATAATGATCCTTTTGATGAATGTGGGATCGGATTCAGCCTCGCAAATCATCTCTTTTGCGACGTCAACACGGTCTCTTTTTTGCATTTGATTGAGGTCTTTTGGCACCATCTTTGCTGCTACACGACGGAAACCCAAATCATTAACCAAAATGTCTTGGACGGATCTATAGGCAATGTTCAAGTCCTCCGTTATATCTCTGATGGTTAATTTGCGGTTATTGACCAACATTTATTTTACTCGTACTTCATCAATGTTTTCGTCGATGTCGATGGTCTATGGTCTGCCACTGCGTTCATCATCTTCGATTGACTCACGACCACTTTTGAACCGCTCGTGCCACTGGTAAACGACCGTTTTCTTTAGAGAATCATTGCCGAAACACTTTTCCAACATTTCCAACGTTCGCGCACCATTAAATCCGTTTTTTACGCAAAATTTAATACAAGTTCGTTGTTGCAAATTTAAACCCATTTCTAAAATTATAAAAAATCGCCAACACACACAGAGTTAGATGTATTCTTGGCTACGTAACTTTTGCAAATGTCAAGCTATGACGCTAAAATTTAGGGGAAATGTCAACAACCAATTTACCAACTTAACAAAAAAAAAACAGAACTCAATCGGAGCAATCGGAGCGCCGGTGGTGTGGTGCGGGAACTTTTTGATCAAGGTGGTATGTTTCTATCCATACACTTTGTGGCACAGAGATCTAAGGCGTGAAACTCTGATTAGAAATCAGAAGTAGAATGTCCTAACGACGTGGGATCGAAAACCCAGGCTGATATTCAATTAGACATTTTCGAACCGTCGCGGTCGGTGTATCAGTTGGATTGAGGTATTCTAAAATGTTTCTAATGACCGGAGGCAACCGTAAAAGGGTGATGGAGATGGGTTTTTTTTTACAATAAATTCTAAGATGAACATTATTCTTCTGGATAGTTTGGAGATTTTTTCAGGTATATGTCCAACTACAAAAGTTTGATATTTTTTATTTTGTTTGCATAGGAATTGGAGGACTCAGAGGATTTATAGGCGCAGTCTACATAAGGGCTGTCTGAGTGGGCTGGGTATAATTTTAATTAAAACATACAAGCGATTAGTGTGACTATCGAAAATGATATCGTTTGAAAATGAGTAATTTCTTAACTCAGCAGCCTAGCCCCTTAATGCCACTGTGCTGATCTTCTTGTCATTTTGTGGAGGGGATCGAAAAACGACAGCGGCACTTACTCGTATTGCTAATCGAGGCTGCTAACAATATATTGGTTAAAACTGAAAGGACAATTTACAAAAATGCTCCTTTGTAAACCACATGAAAACTGTCAATCATCGTAAAGCAATATATTCAATAGAGATGTTCGCTGCGTGGAAGTGCGATTCAACCTTAAGGCTGTGTGATTTGTAGAAAATCTTAGAATAATTATTGCCAGTCGAAGGATTCATCTCCATACCATATCTAGAATAGTTTTATTCAAATCAATTTTCTCTTTTTAGAACATATGTACGTATGTACATGCATAGGAATCCATAATGGGACTAAGCCCTAAATTAAAGAGATACTCTCTGTGTGTATTTGAAGGCAATCCCAAATGCGTGGGTTTGTACGACTATGTGCGTAAACAAGGCTCTACAATTTTGAATATTACAAGCACACCTCCCCAGGTGCTTATCAATTATGCATAAGTTATCTTGCCATATGTAGTCGTGCAAAGATTTCAAGCTACACAGCACAGAGAGAATTATCCCCCCGTTTAAGGTTTATGTAAAGCTGTACTGTTCCTTAAGGTTTTAGTTAGGGTATGTCGTACCTATTCCTCTTGTACTAATTAATAAGTTGTACCACGGTAGCAGAATAAATCCTATAATTTAGTTTGCCTCTGTTAAAGACCTCGCCCACATGATACCAACCTCTAAAGAGCCATCGTCGCCACTGAACCGCACGTTGTTGTACGAGTACCCGTGTCTTCTTGAAAAGTTAACAAGCGTGCAAGTTAAGAACCAATTTGAGAATTGTTAATTCTTTATGCAAAGCACACTTACGCATCCGTTCGTTTTACAACCTCTGCCACATGCGGCAAGGAATTTTCCTCGTACTCGTACACCCACCCATTCGTAGTTTGGCATAATAGTTTCCTAGTTCTCAGATCCTTAATAGGATTCAAAATTTTAATTAGCCTGTTTGCTTGGGAGCAGCTCCTCTTGATTGGCGATTACTTATTCCCAGGGATCCCATAACAAGGTGCTTAATTATCTCAAGAAAAAAACCTATACCATATATCGTACCATTGTACCTGCATATCCTTCATACGTTATCATACTGACTAATACTCTTACGTGTGTGTAGGTACATATCTCTGACATTAAATCTAAAAGAAAAACTTAAAGTGAGGTGACCACAATTTGCGGGTGAGCGTTAAAGTTGATGTTGGTGTTGCTACTGGTGTTTGTGTCACTGTCGATGGTGCTCGTAGTGCCACAAAGCAAAACGAATCACCAAAAGCAACTCCATCAGCATTGCAATGGAATTTAATTAAAATCCTTTGCCGAATGCGATTATCGCATACAGCACTATCTGCACATGCACACATCACATACCCACCCATACATACATACTTAACGGTTTCAATTAAATTTTTTTTCCTTCGTTTTTTTTCAATTTGTTATGATTAAATCTTTTTTTATGTTCCGCCGATAGAGCAGAAGGAAGGACGGGCATGAGGAACCACTATAAGCTGAAATACTCGTACTTACCCAGGAATCCTTTTATGTGATAAAACAATTTAAATGTTAAAAATTTAAATCGATCGATCAATCTGTATCCGAATGATGGGCGCTTAACGCTCTGTGGAAATTCCAAACGAACAGGCATAATTTGCCCTAAGGACGCATTTACTCAAAAGCTTCCCAATGAGTACGAGTAGGTACGTTTTTTTGCAAAGGGTTCCGGTTCGCCCCATAGAGTGTGGCTGTGAAAATGTTAAGGACGCATATTATAACATATTAACTATATTACAAGCGCACTAAGTAATGAAATTTAAAGAACCCCCAAAAAAATGGAGGCCTATAATGGTTACATGTACATAAGAGTATAGTAATGTGCATACTCATGTGGTACGAGCACCTTCCAGGCATATCAAAACTACTTTCAAGTACTGAGAGCTCGCAGAAGGACATGTCAAAAATGTTTCGTGCTCTATTTCATCAATCCATTGCCTTTGTTGTGAATGGCTCTTCATGGGAATTAACTATCAATTTCGAGGATTTCAAGGGGATTCAGCAAAATTAGTTGCATTTGAGTCATGATCCTCGAACATGTAAATTCCGGCCGGCTCTTATCCTGATTATAAAATTCGACCACATGACTTGGCAATGGTTAAAAAAAAAATGGGGGGTAATCGATATGATGGAGGCCTGAGGTCACGCTTTGTTTTGGGATTCACATGGTATTTGATGTCCGCATCGAATTGCTGTCGATTCGTCATTACCGATAGTGTTAATATGAAAACACGTTATTTACACGTGGGATTACTTTACAAAATGAATAGTGTGCGTGTGCGCGTAGAATTTATATGGCTGTGGTGCAACGTAAAAATGTTAAGCACAAACAAAAAAAAAAAGCAGGGAAAACCAGAACCACTGCACACGCACCATAAGGTCTGCGAGGCGCTAAAATTAATTTTAAATTCATACATGTGGAACGTGCAAATACAGGAAGTTATGATGGTAAGTTATGATAGTTGTATGAGAAATGAATAACAATTTGTTATAAATATAAGCATTTAAGCTATCAGTAAATTATCCACTTTCATTCACAATTCCACCCAACTTATGATTAAAATGATTTTACGGAACTGCTATTTGTCTTACGGGAACAATTGTGGTCAGTCATTGTTTGTATAATTAGTTAGAAACTCTTTTATAAATGGGTTGGGGAGACTGGTGACAAAAGTTAAATTTTTTACTTTAACGCCAGCTAACTTTTGGGTCACTCTTTCGAGCATTTTGGTCACTATCTCTACGATAATATCTTCCTTTAGAAGTAATCGAGTAGCGTCAAATAGAATGATCTCTGGTGACAAATTTTCGAGTCTTCAGTAAGTCATGGGCAATATGGCACGTAGCGTCTTCCTGCTACTAGCCCGGATCACTCACTCCAAAACTGCATTTTTTCCCTTTTCACAAATTCACTGAACCCAAAGTGAGCCTTGTCAATAAAAACGATTTTTCAATAAAAATAAGGGTCGACTTCGAGCTTTGGAAGAGCCCGAACCGCGAACTCGCAAGCCATGGGTTCGTAGCCTTAGTCCATGCACCAGCTCGATCTTCTGACAAAAAATTCCACATGGGGGTCATACGTCAAATTGGCAATTTCGAACCTTCTCCACTCTTTCACTTACGCGATTGCAGTTTCTTCGTACGCATACTACATTGCAGTGCTGGGTCCAAGTCGAAAGTAATATTTAATGTGAACGGAAGTGAGGCAGTTAATTTAGAAGAAAACCTGAACATTGAATGAAAAAAGAAAACCACTAGACATATACTCGTAGGATCTTCTCTGCCGTACTATGCAATTGCCTTTTTTTCAACCAATTGCTCGTTATGATTTCACATCTTTGCGACTATGTTCGGTCTTGGCATCACTACTTAACTTGGCCGGCTCTGCAGCATGACTATGGAGAAAGCTTGCTACTCCGTAATGGTCGATAGAGATTTTACCGAAACATTTGATGAACACCTTCGCGTTACGGGCTAGAATATACCCGACGTAGGCCTGTCTGTGGTAAGAAGCAACAAAGTTTGGGGCCCAGGTTGGGGGCCCTGTATAAAAAATAGCCCAA
This sequence comes from Volucella zonaria, assembly GCA_963966105.1. Classification (NCBI taxonomy): domain Eukaryota; kingdom Metazoa; phylum Arthropoda; class Insecta; order Diptera; family Syrphidae; genus Volucella; species Volucella zonaria. Next base: position 180,265,765 of record OZ014533.1, on the reverse strand, counting down.
TCTCTAAGGTAGCATCCGGATACTGGGCAACCTCCGGATCAGCCTGCCTTATCTGTCTAATGCGGATCTCTAGACAGACGGACTATCCTTTCTATACTTTAAAGATATTTTTTCAAATCGACAAATGGAAATTATGGATTATTCATCAAACATGTAATCAGAGGCGTTTAATCCAAATCCAATTCTAGCTGCGTCAAGCTGCCATCCTCTTGAAAAAATAATCTTAGTTTTAGGGTATAGAGCAACAGCCCTTTCTTAGAGCACCATGGTGATAGATGCTAGATTCTAGAACTTTTGGGAGCGTCAAATGCAAAACCTGCAAAATATTTTTTTTTTTCATTTTCATTTCATTTCATTTCATTTATTTATTCCAAGCAATGAGCACATAATTAAACAATATACGAGTATTAATAAACTTAATAGATATTACATCAATTTACATTGAGGAATATATGATGCATCCTTTAGTTAAAAAAAACTAGTGACGGATGCATTAAATTAATTTAAAGAAATTTATAACTTAAGATAAAATACAATTATTGTGGGGTGATTAAGATTAGATAAGCTGAAGACGTTATGCTTGTTCATTTAGTGCATAAGATAAAAAAAAAGCTGAATTTTTCTTAAGTAAAAGCTGCGCTATATAATTACTTTTATTAAGTTGTTTATTTCATTGAAGTTAAACCTAAATAGCCACTTTTTAATTTCTCTGTTGAATGAAAAAAATTTTTTATGCTTCGAAGTTCGAAAGGTAACCTGTTAAATAGTCTGGGTGCTACTGAAGTGTAAAAATGTAAAAAGCGATGAGTATTGTGAGGTGGAATATTAGCAAGACATCGTTGTGTGCTGCAAAGTCTGTAGGTAGTTAAATTTTGATTTAATAAGTTTCCACTTCTTAAGTAAAATATTTTTAAGACTTTGTAAAAATAAAGAAGTATTTTTGATTTGAACAACAATCAAAAACTATGTTTACGGCGTTGTTTTTTCCATATTAATCTTAGTATTATGTTTCTGAGATACGATTAGGGGTTGTAAACTTAGTTTGTACCAAACTGTAACAAATTGTTTGTAAAAGTTTCTGGGAGCATAGTTTCTTTAGGTGATACATAATTATAAACAGTATTGTGAAAAACATTTGCAAGTTTTTTTTCATTACCAAACTTTTGTGATCCACTGTATACAAAAGTAACTTTTTACATTTGTCTTACAAAATTCTATTATTCAATATATACTCTTTATTTGGAAACAAACACATCAGCGGTATGTCTCGTTAGATGATTGCGGGAAAGAAAGAAAATTGAAAACTCGCATATGCAGTTGTGCAAAACATATGCAAGTTTTTTAATAGCGGCTCATTCTCAGCTTAACTTTTGAGTAGTTCAGAACTTTTAGATTCCAAACTTATAAAAATAATATTTTTCAATAGTTTTACGACTTTAAGTTTATATTTTTGGAAAAAAAACTGATTTTTTTTTAAATGGCTGGGAATAAGTATAATAACCACACAAAAAATTTGATAATCGAGGCATTTACGAGTGGCATTAGGCAAAGAGAAATTGCAAAACAATTTAAATTGCACGAATCCACAGTTTCTAGGCTTATTTCGAAATACCGAAATAATTTGCCACTAGAAACGGTACATTCTGGTGGCCGTCCACGGAAAACTGATCATCGTATGGACCAAAGGATAGCGAATCTGATTCGACGGGAACCATTTAGCTCCTCCACATCCATCTCAATTTGACAATTCATTCAAGCACTGTGCGTAGACGTGCTAAAGAAGCAAATTTGAGGGCATATCGACCAGTGAAGAAGCCGTTGTTAACTTTAAAACATCGTCAGAAAAGGTAAGGCTTGTGCAGTATTCGTGAATGTTGTTCATTTCCCAAAATTCAGGTTGGAATTTGCGCATAAATATACTAACTGGTCTTTGCAACAATGGAAGACCGTATTATTTAGCTATGAGAGCAAATTCAATGTTCTTTCTTCGGACGGCATTAGCTACGTAAGTCGAGAACCAGGTACTCGATACAAGCGTCAACACGTCCGAGCTACTTTGAAGCACGGAGGAGGTTCTACAATGGTGTGGGGTTGTTTTTCAGCTCAAGGATGTGGGCCTCTACATAAGATTACAGGCATTATGGATCGTTTTGGCTACAAAAACATTTTGGAAACAGTCATGCTTCCATATGCTGAGGAAGAGATGTCGTTGTTGTGGAGGTTCCAACATGACAACGACCCAAAACACACGTCAAAATATGTTAAAGAGTTCTTAGAGATGCAACATGTGAACATGTTAGATTGGCCTGCACAATCCCCCGACCTGAACCCCATAAAAAATCTATGGGGAATTTTAAAACAAAGGGTAATAGGGCAGCGGTTCTCGTCGTCAAAAGCCCTTTTTGACGCACTCAAAGTTGAATGGCTGAGCATACCACAATAAACGCGCTAATTGAATCCATGTCAAAAAGATGTGGAGAAGTAATAAAAAACAAAGGTTATTGGACCAAATATTGAAAAAGAGGAAAACTTGCAAATGTTTCGCACATCATTTTATAATACTTGCGTATATTGTTAAAAACAAAAGTTAATTAATGAATGATTTTTTCTATATTATATATACTTAAACTTTCACAATAAATGAATCTTTCAAAATACATAAAAAAAAGTTTAATAGTGTTGCTTTAGTTTGAGAACAGTATTCACTGAAATCAAAATTGTAAAAAACTAGCAAATGTTTTGCACAATACTGTACATACGAGGGGCGTTCAATATATTCTCGGTATCGATATGAAGGAAAATGCGAATTCAATTTAAATTGTTTTCATTTTTCAATATGATCTCCCCTAACATCAATGCATTTGTTATATCTTGAGATAAGATTTTTTAAACCCTCAAAATAATAAATTTCCTCTTTCTCTGCAAAATACCGACTTGAGTTCTTCATCATCCGAAAATCTTTTTCCACGAAGACATTTTTTCAAATCCGGAAACAGGAAATAATCACTAGGGGCAAGGTCTGGACTATAGGGTGGGTGTTGGATTTCTTCGAAACCACAATCTCGCGCAGCAGCCTTGGAAACTCGCGCCGTGTGAACAGGAGCGTTGTCATGAAGAAGCAACACACCCGCTGCGAGTTTACCCCGTCTTTTCTTTTTAATTTCCTCCCGCAAATTATGCAAAGTGGAAGCGTAGGATGTGGCGTTGATGGTTTCACCTTTTTTTTGTACTCAATGAGCAAGATTCCCTTTGAGTCCCAAAAACTGTGGCCATGAGCTTCCCGGCAGACGGAGTGACTTTGAACTTCTTCGGGGGGTCTGTTCCTTTTTTATGCCACTGCATGGACTCTTGTTTGCTTTCAGGGTCATAGTGGTGGACCCATGTTTCGTCCCCAGTAACAATTCGATCCATAACACCGTCCGCGTTCTCACTACACATCTCCAAAAGCTCTCTACAGCATGCGATTTTCACTTTTTTCTGAGGCGCTGTGAGCATTCGTGGCACCCACCTTGCACTGACCTTTGAAAGGTTAAGATGGTCATGAAGAATGGTGTGAATGGTACCAATTGAAAGCTTGGTGATCTCTGCCATCATTTTCACCTTTATTCGGGCATCCTCAAGAACAAGTTTTTCGACTTCTTTGATGCTTTCTCCCGTACAAGCAGTAGCCGGGGCGCCGGAGCGGGGGTCGTCTTCAATGCTCTCTCTGCCTCTCTTGAACTCACTTGACCACTTTTGCACAGTTGATAATGAAGGTGCGGAACCCTGGTAAACAGCCACCATCTCTTCATGAATAGTTTTTTGACTTTTTCCTTGCTTAGTGAGAAATTTAATTACAGCACGATGCTCAATTTTCACCATCATCGTCTCAGTTGCCATTATGATTCTGTTTAACCAGAGATAAAACGCGAATTAATAATCACATTTATATGAAATTTTACATGAATGCACTAAAATAATAGTATTACTTGATAAATAAGTCAATTTATATATGCAACCACAGCTTCACCCCGATACCGAGAATATCTTGAACGCCCCTCGTAGATGTTGCTTTTAGAAAACATTTTTTTAGTAAGGAAGTGTGTATACTCCAGTTCATATTGTTGTCAATAATTAAACCCAGATATTTAAAAGCATTAACATTTTCAATAGAAAAACATTTTGAAGAGCAGGTCAGGCTTTTCGAATTTGAGTTTATTTAACCGTTATTAGCAACATAATTACTTATACTAAAACACATTTTCTTACAATCAAAACTATGAAAGATACATTTAGGAGAGTGCCTGCCTAGTGATGGTAAGTTAAAAAACATGATTTTAGTTTTATCACTAATAACTAGCTTGTGCATACCGAACAAATGTCTTAGAATTTTCAAATCATGGTTAATATCAGCAATCAAATCCATTAGAGACACATTTGAATATACGCACCCAATATAATCTGCAAAACCAGTTTGATTACACTTTAATTGTTGGTTGAAGATAGAATTAATAAAGATTATAAATAATAGAGGACCAAGAACGGAGCCCTGTGGAACTCCGATCCGAACATCTCGAATTTCACTGAAAGAATTCCCAATCTTAACCATTTGCTTCCTATCTTTGAGATATGAAGCCAACCATTTAAGAATAAAGCCCTTGAGACCCGACTTTTCCAATTTAACCAATAGGAGTTCGTGGTCAACAGTATCAAAGGTTTTTGTGATATCTATAAAAAGAGCAGCAGTGTTTCTTTTGCAATTTAAACTATCGTGCACCTGACCGCAGAAATTAAGAAGTGCATCTTGTGTTGATTTGCCCCCTCTAAAGCCGTATTTGTTAGTGCTAAAGAATAATTGTTTTTCAAGAAATGCGACAACAGTCCTCTTTATTACTTTCTCAAAAATTTTTGAGAAGACCGTAAGAAGAGAGATCGGCCTGTAGTTATCTGGCTTTGTCCTATCATCTTTTTTGGATATAGGAATTCAATTCAATCTACCCGGAAAAATAGAACAATATACACTTTTGTTGAAAATGTGTGCTAAGACATCAACAATATTAAAACAGATTTTCTTCAAAAAAGCATTTGAATAACTATTCAACGTTCGAATTCGAATTCGAGTCGTCCAGCAACATTATACTTTTATATACTAGATGGAGTGAAAAGTGACTTCCTTGACCGCCAGAATGCGCTGCTGCTGCAAAAAAAGGTTATGGTGCCTTGAAGTCCCTTCATATTTAGGTAGACATGCCAAATTTCAGTGCGATAATGTTTTTAATTTTGTTTTGACAGCTGATTGTTGTTGACGTGTTTGGCATCATGTTGGGTATGGACAAAAACGATTTTCGTTCTCTCATAAAACATAATTTTTTGAGAGGCAAAACGGCGAAGGAAACAAAAGAAAAGTTGGATAAATATTATGGGGCTAATGCTCCGTCAGATTACACCGTCAAATATTGGTTTCGAGAGTTTCGTGGTAGCCGCAACTCCACTACCGATCAAGTCCGCAGCGCCAGGCCCTCCGATGCGGTTACAGAGGACAATGTCAAAAAATACATGAAAAAGTGTTGGCTGACCGGAAAGCGAATGTGCGCGAGCTAGCAGATACCACAAAGATTAGTACTGAGCGCACACTCCATATTTTGGGCAATATTCTGCATATGAAATAGTTATTATGCCGCTGGGTGCAGCGAATGACCAAAAACACGAACGTGACAGCACTTCGAAAGAGTGTTTGGACTTGCTGATGCGGAATCGGGCGGACTTTTGGCGTCGATTGGTAACTGGATTGGGATCCCTCCGACTATTATCTCTTCCCAAACCTCAAAAGATGGCTCATCAATAAAAAATTCAGCTCATGCGAGGAAATCATCGACGCCAACGCTATCAAGAAGTTGGAAAATCGCTGGAATAAGTGTATCAAACTAAAAGGGGACTATATTGAATAATGTAAAAAAAACATTTTAAAAAAAAATTTTCTTTAATTCCCAAGGAGGTTACTTTTCACTCCGCCTAATTTTTACAGACTAGGACATTCAGGCATTTTCGTTTCCTCGGACTGCGATCCTTTGTGGTTTGATGCCATTTTTGCGCTGCGGGAAAAACCACATTACCGTTGTTTCTGGATATATGTAGTTTTAACCTCTTCAAGCATCTACTTTCCTGTTTACTCCGGGCATACCATCAACAGAAGGATACCGGAAGTCTTCTTCCACTTCAGTATACTCATTGCAGAAAAAAAGGAGGTAATTAGGTCTATCAGAGTTAATCCCTGTCAGCTAGAGGGTCTTCTGTCAGATTTTTTTTTTTTTTCGCTGCTGTAAGAGTGTGACTATTGTTATGTCTTTGACCGAACCGGAGCCAAACTATCCGCTACGGAGCAAGTTCAACCTTAGATTTTTCTAGTCTATTTTGATGAATTTTAATGAGCGCGCCGTAGATGGAGCCGAAGGACTCACGGGATTCGAAGAATTGGGGTTTCACGTTTTTCAAGTTAAAAGCAAGACGAGGTTAACCGGGGAGGCATCATTTGCATGCTCAACTGATATAGTCGTGGGTGAAAGAAAAGAAGCAAGAAAAATAGCCAACAGAACTACTGTGAGACAGTCAGACGTACAAAATGTAATTCGTCCATGATTCTAACGAAAGCGATTATCTTTTGCGAGAAACCTATGCAGGAGCAATACTGTTTAATGGCGAAGCACATTTTCATATTGATTGCTGTGTGAATAAAGAGAACATACGTTACTGAAGTCTCAACAAGCCTAGGAAACGCCATCAAACAAGTTTACATTGTCCAAAAAGCACAAGGTGATGTGCGATTTCTCCTCGATGGGTGATTGGCTATTATTTTCTTAAAAATGCATGAAAAAGTGACTGCTGAAGGTAAATGATCGGCGATTTTACATTCCTGTAACTTCAGCAGTTTTCAGGTGCTACAATAAAATGCTATTTTAGCAAGGCAGTGTCGTTCCCCAAACAGCTAGAGTCTCGATGGAGAAGTTAAGGACAACTTTTGGAGTCTTCGGGTTAGGGGTTAGAATATACCCGAGGTAAGGCATGCCTGTCGTAAGAGGCGACTAAAATCGACCAGGTTGGGGATCCAGTATAAAAATAGTTCAATCTCTAACGGAGCATCCGGATACTTGGCGACCTCCGGATCAGCCAGCCTTATCTGTCTAATGTGGATCTCTGGACAGACGGACTACCCTTTCTCCGCTACTCGTGGGAACTAAAATGAGTTCAAATAATCTCCAAAATAATACAAATATAAACCAGGACCCCTTTAAAAAATGCTCAAGGGTCACGAGATCTCCAGCACTCAGATCGCTAGGAAAATCATGCGAAAGCAAAGACCAAGCACAGTCGGTAGCTCAGGGCAATAGCATTATACCGAATAAGCTACAAAATCTCGAACGCGAAAATTCTGATCCCCGCGCCAGAATCCAAAATATGGAATTGCTCTGTGCCGAACTAAAAAAGCAACTAGATGACATTAAGCCGCAATCAAAATCTGAGTCTGAGTCGAGAAAACTCGAGTTTTCACACGGACGAAGAAGAGCTAGTCCGCGAAACGGACTGGATACTTAAAAAAAAGCCAGGTAAGAAGCGCAAAGCTACTTCCCCGCCTGATATCGAACAAACAAAGAAGCAAGCCAGCTTTAACACTGCTGAGGTCGATAAGGCAACAAAGCAACCCAAACAAAGACCGCCGCCGCCAATAAACGTTTTTGGAATCTCGGACTACAACAAGTTGCACATAATTCTGAAATCACTGTGCTCAACCGATTATAAAGTAAGATCTCGTAATAATGATACATGGACTATTAATGTCCTTAATCCAGACAACTACCGTTCGCTTTCGCCAAAATTAAATGCCGAGAAGATTCAATGGCATACGTACGAAAATAAAACGGAAAGACCCATACGCGTTGTAGCTAGAGGATTGTATCCCTCTTGCCTTTAAGAAAACATCGTATGTGACCTTAAAAATAAAGACTTTAAGATAATCGACGCAGTTAATATACTTGCGCAAAAACAGCGCAATGTTGAAAGCGAGAGGACGACCCCAAGACGTGGTCTTCCCCTCTTTAGGCTAACTTTCGACAAAACCGAAAGCCTAGAAAGAATTTATGCCATAAATTCAATTTTGGGACTTGTTGTCAAAATTGAACCTCCGCGGAAAAACTCTAAGCTGATTCCCTAATATACACATGGCCAGGGATTCAGCCATACTCAGGCCTACTGTCAGAAGGAACCTCGCTGTGTAAAATGCGCTGGCAAACATCTGACTCGAGAGTGCAATGCCGCGATATGTATTAACTGCAAGGGAAAACATCCAGCTAATTATCGAGGCTGCCAAGTCGCGAAGGAGTTGCAAAAGCTACGAGATCAATCAAAAACGAAGCCTTTGAAAAACGCAGGGACAGATAGAATGAGAAATAACAACAGCGGTCCTACTCCAAAGCCTTTAAAGAAGGTAATGGTGACAAACGCTAAAATTACCAATAACAACAACGTCAAAAATAGTAAATATGACTAACTGTACATCACCGGATCCTGCCTCAAATGTGTTCTCAGTAATTCTCGAGAGACTAGAAGAACAGACTAAAATAAATAGGATAATAGTTGGACGGCTTCTTAAGTTCGAAGCCAATTTCTGCAACTAATTATGGCAAAGAAGCTCAATATACTTGCGTGGAATGCCAACGGGCTACAGAAAAGGCTTGATGAACTAAATATTTTCATGCAGGAAAAAGTAATTGACATATGTTTAATTTCTGATACTCACCTGGCGACAGAATCGCGCGTGGAACTAAAAGGTTACCGCGACTACCACGCTCATCATCCATCGGGAAACGCAAGAGGCGGGTCATCCGTATTCACAAAAGACTGCATTGAACATACTCTGGAAGCAATAATTGAACTTGACAAATTTCAAATGACCGTGGTGCGCGCTAAAAATAAAAATTACTCTTTTAATATATCCTCAATCTATTGCCAATCGCGCTGCAAAATAGAAAAACACGAATTTATTGAATAGGTCAATTGGTCTCTTGGATCAATCTTCATTATTGGTGGCGACTTTAAGCACACCTTTTGGGGCTCAAGATGTATCTCTCAAAAAGGCAAAACTCTTTACAGGGCTATTATGGAATGTGGTTTCTATTTTTACTCAACTGGCAAGCCGACATACTGGCCCTCGGATGTCGCCAAAAAACACCCGATCTAATAGACTTCTTTATCGGAAAAGGAGTAAACGCTAGTTACGTCAAAGTTGAAGAGGGCTTCGATCATTCTCCAGTTATCCTCTCACTGTGCGAATCCTTAGTTAAGAAACAAAGACCACCCAGATTAACTAACAGCAAAACTCACTGGGAAGATTTCCGAATAGACGTTGTAGACAATACTGAGTTGAAAGTAACACTTAGAACACCGTATCAACTTGAAAAAGAAGTTGAACGTTTTGTTGAAGTCATACAGCATGCGGCCTGGAAGAACACTCCCCGCGAATCGAACAAAGTCCCCAAAATTGGCATAAGATACCCACCGAAAATCAGAGAAATGATAAGGAAGAAACGAAGAGCGCGGAAAAAGTCGCATGAAACCCGGGCACCACAAGATAGAACGTCCTTCAATAAGCTCTGCAACTTGCTGAAAAAATCGATCAAGGACTTCAATAATCAAGGTATTAATAACTACCTTGAAAGACTCACAGCGACAAAGGATACCTACTACTCCATATGGAGAGCCATTAAAAGTATTCGAAAAAGATAAGGAAAAAGCTAATGTTTTCGCCAACCATCTTGCAGAAACGTTTAAACCATTCGACGGGGAAGTGCTTCTAGAGAATGTCAACACGCTAGACGTGACGACAAACTTTCCAGTAGAAAAGGCTACACTTAGGGAACTTAGACAAGTTATAGACATGCTTAAGCCCAATAAAGCCCCGGGATATGACTTAATAACGGGAGAGATACTTAAAGCGTTGCCGAAACAAGGTTTGCTAAAGCTGCTCTATCTTATAAATGCCAGCATTAGATTAGAGTATGTACCGCACCAGTGGAAAGTAGCCGAAGTTATTATGGTTCCGAAACCCGGTAAACCGCTGACTGAAGTCAAGTCATATAGACCAATATCGCTTCCCCCGATTACATCGAAGGTCTTCGAGCGAATCCTTCTTAATCGTCTTAAACCAATTACCGACACAAATTCCATCTTGCCTGATCATCAATTTGGCTTTAGAAGCCAACACTCTACAGTTGACCAAGTGCATCGAATAACCGATGTAATTGAACGAGCAATCGAGTGTAAGTTAGTCTGTTCAAGCGCATTCCTTGACGTTTCGCAACCATTTGATAAGGTATGGCACTAAGGCCTAAAATATAAACTTCGACAAGCCCTACCCCTGCAATTGTCTTGTATTTTAGGTTCATACCTGGAAGACCGACTCTTCCGTGTAAGACACGGAAACGAATATTCCACTCTTAAGACAATAAAGGCGGGGGTGCCGCAAGGAAGTGTACTTGGCCCTCTGCTATATTTGCTTTTTACCCGCGATATACCGCACACGGACGAAACTGTCCTAGCCACATTTGCTAATGACACTGCCATTTTGGCAACGGCTAAAACAGTCGAAGAAGCAACTGCCAAGTTGCAACGTGCCCTTACACGGATTAACACTTGGACAAGGACTTGGTGAATCACGCTTAATGAAAACAAGTCTGTCCACGTGAACTTCACTCTCAAGAAAATTGAGAATCCACCGGTGTTTATCAACGCAGTACGAATTCCATACGCGAACGAGGCCAAATATCTTGGTATGACACTCGACGCTAAACTAAAATGGAGAGCACACGTCAAGAAAAAACGTGAAGAGCTCGAAATCAAATATAGAGATATTTACTGGCTTATTGGAAAGTATTCCAAGCTTAGATTAGAGAACAAACTGCTGTTATACAAGCAAGTGCTAAAACCGATTTGGACATATGGTGTACAACTTTGAGGTTGTACTAAAAATAGTAACATTAATGTACTCGTACTACAGACATTCCAAAACAAAGTTCTTCGAAGTATTGTTAATGCGCCGTGGTACATTAGAAACAATGATATCCACAGGGACTTAGGAGTCGAAAACGCTCAGAACGTGTCATACGAATATTTCTATTCAACAGATCCTCGACGAGACAAATTTATTGCGCCGTCTGAAAAGGACTAAGCCTCTCGATCTAGCGCGGTGATTAGCAGCGCGTAGCGTAATTTTTCTAAAGTACACAGGAATTTTCAATGGAAAATCGCCTGCAGGATATCTTATAAAAACAAAATAAAATGCGATAGAAGAACTGTTTGTTGAGTGTGAACTCAGTCGTGGTTTGCATAAGGGAGGTGTTTTTTAGTGAGTAAGAATCTCACACTACTATAGGCTCCGTCCCTATAGTGTCTATGAAGATTTCTCACCTTCCCACGAAAAAAAAACTTTTGGAGTCATTACCTGTCCTCCTTGCTCGCCAAACCTTAACCATGTGAATGTCCAGACAAAAGCTTACAATAACAATCCTCGAACGGATGAGACCCTTCAGAAAAATAGGCGCCATGAAGTTGCGGCCATAGCATTTACGCGTTATTGTCGCTTATTTCCGAATATAAGGGTGTGGCTGTTGGTCGACCACTCTCTAATCGTCGGCTCATGTGAAGATGCAGATGCAGACGAGAGCATGTCCTAAGCATCTACCCACAAATTTAATTTTACTCGTATTTCGTATTTCAACAGGAACCAAACAATTTTGTATTTTAATACAAAAGCACCCTAAAATTTTTTTTTAATCTGTCAATGTCAAAACGTCAGTCAAGGTTTACATTTTTGTCACGATGAAGTTTACGAACCAGCAACGTTTGGAAATCATTAAAAATTACCACCGAAATTCTGTGACGGTGGTTGTTACTTTAAGAGCGCTTACTCCAATTTTCGGGCGTAATAATCGTCCCACCAGACAGGCTGTGCGTGCTATAATGGATAAATTCGAGTCACCATATACACTGTTGAATGTTCCTGTGCCAGTGAGACAACGCACCGGTTAAAGTACCGAAAATATCGCAGCCGTACGTGCTTCAGTTCAAAATGAGCCAAATCAGTCGATTATACGCCGTTCACAGGAATTGGAAGCTCTCAGTCCACACTGTGGAGGTATTGCCTTACATCGGTCGCAATGTGGTCAATTTGGTTGACGGTTGATTGATCATTAGATTCTCAAATTTTAAAAACCTGAATCCTTTATCGGACGTGGTGCTATGTAGACTGTATTTTCCGAAGACCTGCTCAAATACGGATTACTTACCCAGCCTTGCGCTGGGGTTTCCTGCTACAATTTTAGTACCTGAAATAGGGCGCGGTCTCGAGGTCATACAATTGGTTTTTGATGCTGTCATATTCATTCTTCTTTTTTTGTTGTTCCAATGAATGTGTAATCTTCGAAGATACCAGTAAACAAGGTCTATTAGCAAGCATGATTCGCTACCCTAGTTGCTCGATTCCAGGAATACGCATACGTACTAAACCACACCCTACACATTTCGACCACTCGTACCTCGGGACCGCCGTTAGGTATTACTTCTAGAAATCAACCAATTCTATATCTTCTATATTAGCTGCATCGGCACATTTTATTCTTTCGAAGGATCGAAAGCTCGTTTTCCACGTTTGTTTAGGCAAAACTCCATCCAATTTTCTTCTGACCGCAACATTTCGTCAATTATTGACTGTGGGTTTGGTAGGTCAGGTCTCCATCCCAGAAAGCGTAGGCAATGGAATGTTGCATGCTCTCTGTCTTCCGCCTGATTTGGGCAGTCTGAGCGAAAAGGTGAGCTATCGTGCCCGAAATGGTGTAGATATTTCCGATAGCCATCGTGTCCAGATAGGAACTGCGTTAGGTGCTACTTAAAGTCCCCGTGCCTTCGACTTTCCACTCTGGGATTGTCAGTATTATTTTAATCGTCCATCTGCCTTTTGTTTTATTATTCCGACGGGCCTGCCAAATAGTTATTGACGCTGCCCTTTATTCAGTTTTAATCGTATTTATGCCGTTAGCGTCGTGCTGGCTCAATGGAGACGATTCCAGCTATGACAAAGGCGGCTTCGTTTGAGATGGTTCGAAAGCCGCTAATTGTCATTTGTGCGCAGGGTGTGTATGTTGACGATAGTCTCCACTAAGACTCCTTCATTCATGTTGTTACTCTGGAAAGTGGATTTCTTCTAGGCGACAGAGCTGCCTGTACCTTTCAGGCTTTTTAACGTACATACATATATAACCTAAGTGCCTTTTGCACACTTGATGGTTTAGTTACCAATCTGAAAATTGACGAATTGAGTAGTTTTTCGATCAGCTATGAGGACAGTTTCTGTTTTATGATCGGTCAGCTTCAATCCGGCGGAGATAGGACAATCTTTTATCTGAGTGATTACTTCATTTGTGGCAGATTCCACTTCATGAATCTGTTTGTCTACTGTCACAACGGCAATGGCGTCGACGAAACCAATTGTCGTTACTCTCATGAGCAGCGTTACGACTAGTAAGACTCCGTCATACATTATGTTTCATAACAGTGGCCCTAGGACTGATCCCTGTGGGACCCCCGCAGTGACTTTTTAGTATTTTACGCCTATATCCGAACTGTATGTCAGCTTTCCGTTTTTGAAATAGTTCGTCACTATCCTCAGCAAATAGTACGGTGGGTACATCCCAGCAAGTGTAGATTACAAGCTCACAGATTTAGAAGCGTTTTTAGCGTCCAGAGTAAATACTGCACAGTGCTCTTTTATGCCGTAGAGCCATCTTCCTCCCTCGATGGCACCCTTTGCGATATGAATTACCGCTCGGGCAAATTTGTCATGGGCATATTGGGCGACAGGAAAATGGCTCACCAGGGGGTTTCTTTCCTTTTGGTAGCAGAACTAAATGCGGTGTTTTCCATCTTTCGAGAAAGATTCCTTCTTCTAGACACTTTTGCATTGTTCCTATGAAGAGATCCGGTCTTTTGTTAACATCTCCCTCTAATGCACTATTCGGGATACCTCAGTAAAACTTGTCGCCTATCTTGCCGCACGCCATTAGCATCTCCTCCAGGGTAATTAGTGGGATCTCCTCTGGACTGGCTTCTCTTATGATGTTGCGCATAGTTGCTGATGTTTGCGGGAAAAGATGATCTACTGTGGATCTCAGCATTTTCGAGCATGTTATTGGGGAGTTCTTACGGTTTTAAATGCTGAATCCCATGGATGGATGTAGAGTTCTTCACAGAGTCTTTTAAAGCATGTGGTTTTGCTTTCTTGACTCCTCTAGTCAGGTTGTACCTCGCCAGTCTGAGAGTGTCCAGCCGTTGTTGGATGTTTGGTCTCCGTTTTGCACGCTGAACTTTGCGCCGAGCCTGTAAGCATTTTGCCCTGAGTACATATATTTCATCGTTCCATCAGTAACACGGTGAAAGCTTCCTGTTATTTGATCTTCTAGGCATTGATGCACCGCACGCTGCTTTGATGGTAGCTGGAAAATGAGACGCAGTTTAACATCTCTTTGCAAGAATTGCTATCAAAAGATCTATCATTCCATTTTGACACCATCGCCTGAATGTCGCTGTGAAAATATTCCTGACTGACCCTCCACTTGATGGTACCTAAAACAGAGTTGCTCGCAAAGGAGATGTCGACTATAGAGTTTACTCCCGCTTTCCGATAAATGTCTACCATGCCTACCCACATTAATAACTCTTATTGTTTGGGGCGCGAATGTTTCAAATAGGGTCTGTCGTCTGATTTTAGTGAGTCTGCTGCCACACTCTGTAGCCCATGCACTAAAGTCGCCTCCCATAATGTCAGTTGGTACTCGTTGCTCGTCAAGCTGGGTCTTCCATAGCAGCTGTAAAAATTTTCCCATTCATTTTTGCCCGCACAAAGCCCTCTGTTTGTTTGCTTCTTGGAAGGTATAGCCTGCGCATGTCCAAATCGCTGTATGTTTTGCCCTGTCAGAGATCCAGTTTTTGGTCGGGCCACTTATAGGGCTCGCTGGTCGTTATAACGTCCGCCCTTTCATATTTGCGGTTTGTACATGGATATCCTCAGCTATTCTACGTATAGTGGTCCAGGTCCACAAGTATTTATATTATCTTTATGATCTTTGGGTTGTAATAACTGTCAAGCCTACTGGACATCTGCAGCTGCCAGCTACGTGTTTTATATCGTGTGGATGATCTACATATTTTGCAGAACATGCAGGATGGTTCCTTATCGCAGTTCTTCGCTATATGGCATTTTATCCCACATCTTCTACATAGTTTGGAGCGATCTTCTGTGCTTCTGCATTGTGTAGCTACGTGGCCAAACTCAATGCATTTAAAGCATTTCCTCAGCAATGCCTTTTCGCGGACTTTGCAGATAACCTAACCGATTTTAAATTTTCCTTCTCTAAGTAGCAACTTCGTGTGTTCTGCGGGGAGGCTGGTAGTTGCAGTTTTCATTTCGCCGTACGCTTTGCATTGCCTTTTTATACAAGGTGGCGCAAAGTTGTCACCCGATGTTCTTTAGCTGTAATTTTTTTTTATGAATACAAAACTTTGGTTCTGCTCTTGGATTATGTTTACTTGATGTCTTAAATTTTTTTTCCATTAAGTCGAGAAAATGATACCGGCTAAGTGGACGCCGCCGCCAGAATTGATGACCATTCGGTCCCATTTTATGGGATTTTCTATCACTCTTCCCAGAACTTCCGGCGAAAGGTACTCGCATTCTTAATGGATATTGTCTTTGAGGACTTCAAAAGCCTGAGGCTTCTTGGCATAGACTCGTGACTTCAAGAAACTCCACAAAAAGAAGTCTGGAAAGGTTAAATTAGGCGACCTTGCCGGCCAGTTCAAATCCCCAAAACGAGAGATTAGGCGACCCGGAATTGCAGCGTTCAGAATTTCGGTTGTGGCTCGTGCAGTATGCGCCGTTGCTCCATCCTGTTGAAATCACATGTTCTCCAGTCAGAATTCATCTAATCGCTCACCGTCCACAGTAGTCGTTTGGCCCAATGGTGCCTCCAGCGTAAACAGCACACCATGCAGTAACTTCATGGGTTATACGCGGATTTTCGGTGCCCAGAAGCGATAAGTTTAGGCTATTCACGTATCCAGAGAGATGGAAATGGGCCTCGTCGCTCATGATGAGTTTCGATGAAAAGTTTTCTCCCTCGTGATCGAGAAGAATCAGGATGGCTTGAGCGTAGATTACACGCTTTTGGCGGTCAACAACTAACAGCTGATGCAGTGTCTGCACCTTGTAAGGGAACATCTTACTGTCTTTCACAAAAATGCTCTGTGAAGACCGCCGATTGATACCCAATTGTGTGGCACGTCGCACAGTGCGTCGAAAAATGGAAAAAAATCAAAAAATTAGATTTACAAAATATTATTTCGAAACACTCAAAAGGCAGTACACATTCCCAAACAAGATAACTGTAACTTTATTAGCGGTAAAATCTACCCGTAAGCTGTCTGGTCACCACAAAACCTTACCTTTCTTGATTATTTAAAAAATGGTAGTTAGCTCCAGTACATGAAGCCTCGACTGGCAGAGTAAAATAATTATCTTATAAACCAGTTACTAGGACAAGTAGAGGTTATTTGTTTTTTTTTATATTTTTACTTGCAACTTTTCAACAGTTGTTATCGAGCTTAAAACAACTCCCATTAGGATACTTTTAGTTCCGTTGAAAAGAGATTTTCAAGTGAGTGTTGCTGACTGTTAAGAATTTTTTTCTTGTTTAATTAAGAGAACAATAAGGTAAAAATTATCTGCGACAACTTGCGACTGTTTTTTTGCAACTGTTTATTTATCCATCTATTTATAGAATGTGTACTAATAAAGAACTTTTTCAATTATAGTCATCCGACCCAACCAACCAATTTATTAAGAATAACATAATTAAGACTGTTTTAGATCCAGAAGAGGAAGAAAATTTGCGAAGTCATGTTTTTACTTTGTGTTCAAATATAAACAAACGGTGGCAAAAGTCCGGAAGGAACCGTAATCGGTTTTTAAAAAAGAAACAAGGATTGGCTCGATTTGCAGCAATCGTTTCCAGACAACATTTCTTCCATAAGCATAGAGTCGAACAATCAAGACCTAAAAAATAGACGTGGAAGACCGAAAAAACCCTTTCCAGAGTGTTGCAGAAAAACTAAGAAACAAAGAGTGGAAGAGCTGTTAAAGACGAAATCTCTTGAGGAGCTTAGGTTTGCATCAGAAGTTTTAGCAGCAAATTCATCGTCTTCGAGGTTTTTAGCCGAAGAAAAAAAAGTTTTGTCATCCGAGAAAGCTTTGACACTACACCTTGACCCTCACCTAACCGAGCGAAGCTATCAAGTTTTGCGAAACACAGTAAACGCATTGCACAAAGACTGTTTTCCCAACATTTATGCTCTACGGCAGATGAAAACGAGTATGTTGCCAAAATCTATTGTCACAGAAATATCTGCTGAAGTGGATTTCCAAGATGTAATGTTAAAAACGGTGCAAAACATAGCCAAGTCCGGAAGTGTAGTGGTAGTGGCAGCCACAGTTTGTACAAAATTGGATTTGAAAATCCCGAAAATTCCGACGAATATTTAGTTTTAATCGCATTTGTTCCCTTGAAATTAATTGAAATCGATTCAGGTGAACCTCTCTGGATAAATGATCGTCCTGGATCCACTTTGTATTATAGGCCTCTGAAGCTTTTTATTTCGCAAAGAGAGTTCTAGACTGGTGAAAGAAGAGGAGGCCACTATGCAAGCTAAAATTAATCAGCTTCGTGACACATCTGCGTGTATAACTGGATACTGCCTTAGAATATCATTTTAATTTCATTTAACCATGGTTAATGGAAGTGTGTGTAATGTGTTGTCAGAAACAAACTCCTCTTCAAAATGCTATGTCTGTGGTGCATTACCCAGTGAAATGAACACAGTCAAATGTTACGAGAAAGCTCCTGAAGAAAACAACTATCGTTTTGGCTTATCAACTCTTCATCTTTGGATAAGAACTTTTGAATGTACGAGTATGTTACACATTGTGTTGCAACGCAACATGACATCTAAACAAAGATTGTCAATCAATTGCCGGGATAATTCCATCAATAAAATTCCGTTGGCAATATAACCAATTTTGGCAATGATGATAGAGGAGATCAATGCGTGAATCAACTCGCAAAAGGTGCATAGGCAAAATTCTATATTTTGTCTATGGCCCCTCCCTCTACAAAGGAAGAACAGGAAGAACAGAACTATCAATAGTTGCTTTGGTATGCACATTCTATTAATCGCCGATTGGGGAAATGAACTCTGAGGTCAATGACCGGCGGACCGGTTGCAAAATACGCTGTGACAACGCCGTTCATGCTCAGCTGTTTCCTAAACTGCATCAACTGCGGAATTAAGAAGCAATGACCGAGATGCGCTTTCAAGGCCATGACATCGACAGTTTTCGTTAGAGATGAAGAAAAAATTGTAACACTCTCCAGTAGACCACCGAAAAGAAAGGTCAAAATAAATATACACATATAATATCAATTCCATCGGTTCGTGTTTTCCTTTTTGTATGAGCATTTAAAATAGCTGACTAGATCCAGTGGCGCCAGTTGCCCTTGGGGTATTTATTTAAATTTCATTTTTTTTTAAAGAAAGTCCTCGCGAAGTTTGCTAGTTTCTACGCGAAACACATTGCATACAGATTACCTTTTAAAAAATGGCGAGTACAAGGGGAAACAAACAAAGCCGTATTCAAGGAAGAAAAAAACGAATTCAGGCAGAATTTAAGTCAAGAATGGGGTTAAATGTCGACCAGCCTAGGCAAGGATTTGGATCGTCCTATAATGGCAATACCGCCAGAAGGTTTTTTTCTGACCCTAAAAGAAGTTCGGAAATCACAAAAATAGATCAAAGATTGATTGAAAAATTTCCAGTTATCTTACGTGTAATTTCAGCAGGTGCAGAAATCGACTTTCAAAAGTTTAATATATTGGGTTTATAACTTAATTCGTGCGGTTTGCTAAGAGATGGCGTAACTTGTATTATTCCATTAGAACATTCGTTGGAAAGCCACTGTCATTATACGTCATTTCAGTATATGTCATTCATTTGAAGCGTAAACAACAATAATTTTTTTTCACTCAAATATGTCAAACTTTGTGCCTGAAAAAGTGTTTTTGCGGGGAGTTCTTCTTCATTACTTTAATATGAAGAAAACTGCTGCCGAAAGTCATCGTATTTTGGTGGAAGTTTATGGTGAACATGCGCTAGCTGAGCGAACGTGCCAAAAGTGGTTTGCACGATTTAAAAGTGGTGATTTTGGCTTGGAAGACGATGAACGTCCTGGGCAGCCAAAAAAGTTTGAAGATGAAGAACTGGAAGCATTACTCTATGAAGATTGTTGCCAAACACAAGAAGAGCTCGCAGAAGCAGCCATTTCAAAACGTTTAAAAGCAGCTGGATATATTCAAAAGCAAGGAAATTGGGTTCCACATGAACTCAAGCCGAGAGACGTCGAAAGGCGGTTTTGCATGTCCGAAATGCTGCTGGAACGCCACAAAAAGAAGTCATTTTTGCATCGGATTGTTACTGGCGATGAAAAATGGATCCATTACGATAACCGCAAGCGCAAAAAAATCATATGTGAAACCCGGCCAACCAGCCAAATCAACGCAAAGCCGAATATCCATGGCGCGAAGGTAATGCTCTGTATTTGGTGGGATCAGATGGGTTTGCTGTATTATGAGCTGCTAAAACTGGGTGAAACCATCAATGGACAACGCTACCGAACGCAATTAATCCGTTTGAAGAGAGCAGTGGCCGAAAAACGCCCGGAATTTGCGACCAGACACGAGGCAATAATTTTCCATCATGACAACGCTCGGCCCCACGTTGCTATTCCGGTTAAGAACTATTTGGAAAACAGTGGATGGGAAGTCTTACCCCACCCGCCTTATAGCCCAGACCTTGCCCCTTCTGACTACCAATTGTTCCGGTCGATGCAGAACGCCCTCACTGAAGTACGGTTCACATCAGAGCAGAATATCAAAAATTGGCTTGATTCATTCTTGGCTGCCAAGCCGGCGCAGTTCTTTTGAGATGGGATCCACAAATTGCCAGAAAGATGGGAAAAGGTCATAGCTTCAGATGGGCAATACTTTGAATAATACTATCGCACAGGCTTTTCTTAAATAAACGTTCAAATTTTGAAAAAAAAACCGCACGAATTTAGTTATATACCCAATACTACTTTGCGAAACTAAAGACCTATACTTAGAATTGTATGATTGGTATTACATGCCCTGTACATTGCACAAACTTTTCGTTCACGGCATTGATATCAAAAAAAGTTTTCAAATACCAATTGGACACTTATCCGAGGAAGCACTAGAGGGCTTACATAAGACTTTCCGCCGCACTAGGCTTCATCACGCAAGAAAGTCCTCGAGGTCTAACATGCAAGATGTAATAAACTATTTGCTATTAATATCTGACACTCTAATTTCATCACAGAGAAAAATTGTGAGCAAACAAAAAATGCTCATGAGGAACATGATTCTTCTTGTGATGATTTATAATACGTATAAGTCCGTGACTTTTTGAATTTCTGACCTCTTTACTGAAACAGCAACACTGCTCCTGTCAACAGGCATCTGTCAGTTGACTCCTGTCAAAATTTAAACTTGCTGCGTCAGTTAGTTTGTGTTTGACAGCTATTTTTATCAGACTACTCACTAATTTGAGGAGAAAATGGAAAAAAGTGAATTTCGTGTGCTTATTAAGCATTATTTCTTGCGAAAAAAAACCATTACCGAGACCAAGGCTAAGCTTGATAAATACTATGGGGACTCTGCACCATCGATTTCAATGGTAAAAAAGTGGTTTACTGAATTTCGTTGTGGCCGTACAAGCACTGAAGGTGCCGAACGTCCTGGACGCCCAGTTGAGGTCTCTACATCCGAAACAATCGAAAAAATTCACGATATGGTGTTGGCCGACCGAAGATTGAAAGTGCGAGAGATTGTGGAAGCCGTAGGGATCTCGCATGGCTCAGTGGTTTCAATTTTGAATGATCACTTGGGCATGAGAAAGCTTTCCGCAAGATGGGTGCCGCGTTTGCTCACAGTCGACCACAAACGCAATCGTGTAACAACTTCACAGGAAGGTTTGGCGTTGTTTAATCGCAATATGGAGGAGTTTTTGCGCCGTTTTGTAACCGTGGACGAAACATGGATCCATCACAACACACCAGAGAACAAACAACACTCAAAACAGTGGGTTTCTAAGGGTGAATCGGCGCCAAAGAAGGCCAAGGTGGGTTTGTCAGCCAATAAAGTTATGGCGACTGTTTTTTGGGATGCACGCGGGATAATCCACATTGACTACCTTCAAAAGGGAAGAACAATCAATGGGGAATATTATGCCAACTTATTGGACCGATTCAATGACGATTTGAAAAAAAAACGACCTCATTTGGCCAAGAAAAAAGTTCTTTTCCACCAAGACAATGCAAGGGTGCACACATGTGCAGTTGCCATGGCAAAAATCCATGAATTGGGCTATGAATTGCTCCCTCATCCACCCTATTCTCCAGATTTGGCTCCGAGCGACTACTTCTTGTTCCTAAACCTGAAGAAATGGCTTGGTGGAAAAAGATTTGACTCCAATGATGAAGTCATCTCGCAAACAAAGGCCTATTTTGAGGACCTCGACAAATCATTTTTTTTGGAAGGGATAAAAAAATTGGAGAAGCGTTGGACAAAGTGTATAGAGCTCAAGGGAGACTACGTTGAAAAATAAAATTATTTTTTTATCAAAAATCTGTGTTTTAATCCAAAAGTCACGGACTTATTGACTAGCCCTCGTATCTTATTCTAAGTTTTATTCTTTTATTAAAAAAAAAATGGAAACTAAGTTTTTCTGATTTTTTTCCTCACTTTCTATTGACTCGACGCACTGTGCGTCGTCTGGTCGATACTCCGGGGTCCTTTGCGACATCTTCAACCACAGCTGCGATAATCTCAGCAGAACGGCTGCTCCGGGGCCGGCCAGACCTGGCGGCATCTCGTATTGTCCCATAGTCTTCTAGGCGACCGGCTAATTCTGCGCGGAAATTCACGCTGCGCCAACACCACCGACGAATTATTCCGCAAAAAAATCGTGACAATTATTCCGCGCTCTTTAGGAGTATATTGCGATTCATGTCTTCTTGACGTGTATTTTGTATCTGTTTACTTCACAAATGTCAAAATTGAATTGACATTTGCCGCCATTTGCAAAAATTATAGAATCTTCCGGTAGGCTGATGATTTTTACACCACATAGTAGTTCCACAGATGTCCTCATCGACATCCTTGAGTTCGATGGCAGTACGATGGGTGGAAGTCATTCCTTTTGCGTCATCCTTATCCTATGCAGGGGCATGGCCGTAAATCAGACTTACCGGAGTTTTATGGCACGTTCGCTTATGAGCCGATAGTTCTATGACTTTTTGCGCGAGTTTTAATCGAATAGCAAATCCACATTCCTTCTTTGTAGCAGTCAGCGTAGAAAATGTCGTAGTTGTTCATCCGATTTTTGTCCGGCCCATCGCATTTCTTGGATTCCGGTGATATCTGCTTTATAGCGGTCTATAATTGATAACTTGAACAAATGCAAAACCTTTTTTAGTTTTTTTTTTTTTTGCAATGGCGTGAAAGTTGCCCTTGACCATGGTGTTTTTGTGTTTTACTTCATCTGATGGTCTACACCCCCCTGAAGAAATAAACGTTCGTGATGCCTATCAACATTTTTAAAGCCTTGTTCATGCTTCTTTCAGGGACTTGGTTTTCTACATTGCACTGCTGTCAGGAAGTAAAAAGTATACGTGTACTCCTTAGAGTTTTAAAATTTTAAGACAGCTGGGCTCTTGTTTGAAAACCATTAGCCGCCCATCCCTGCATCCCTGGCTGTATTTATTAACGGTGTTTCCACAGCAAACGAGAACAAACACTTTTTAAAGTAACCATTGTAGGGATAGTGTTTATAAATTAACCCTCATTATCATGCAAACCACGATGCTCATCTCCTTCCCGTCCCCTGCTCGGGCGGTTTAATGTGACTCCCTAAATCCGCCTTGCAGCGTTTCGACATTCACCAGCAAAAACTAACGGTTTTATGCCGCTGTTTACGTAACTCATCAAATACTCGTAGTTGACATTGGCAGCCATTCGTCCTTCGCCTCTAATTGCATAACCCCATGGCCTGTGCCCAATTAATGAGAAAAAATCCCCCAGCTAAATAAATTAAACACAAAGGATTAAAATAATGCTACAGAATAATATAATTAATACATCAAAAGCTGATCATAAAAAATGAAACTAGGTATGCACATCCTGCGTCCTCCATCCTCCCGCGTGATGGTAAACATTGCAAGGGAATGTATGTAGGTACCATGTGAAAGCAGGGTGTTGCCGGTGTTGCTGGTGTTGGGGGCATTCTGCGCGTGTATAGGGTGGCCAGGCCGGGCTCCACTCCTCAGCACTATTATAATCATCATCTCTCTTTAGCGTCGGTCGGTACGACGAGTACTATAAAACGCTTAATTTCCATGGCGAACGCAATTAAATTAATAATAGCAAACAATGTAATCAAGGGATGGTTTTCCTGCATTAAGAATACCACCACCAATAATGTGGTGCGGTACGGAGGCGTGGCATGTGGTCACAATAAATTACACTGCATCAACGTAGGCGCCGCCGGTGTTGCATCAATGGGTCACCACAAATAAATTTACTGTCGCGCTTTGGATGATGGGTTGCATAGAATGAAACGCTAAGAAATGTTTGTTTGTTTGTTCTTTATGTGTATTTGATTTTTTTCTGTCGATTAAGTCGTCGTCTACAGAGGTAGCGGAGGACATAGAAGCAAAGAATATTGAACATTATGATTGCTGAAAGGATAATGGTTATGCTATCTAGTGAGTGATAAGTGAACCAGTGGAGGTGTACAGCTTTTGTCCGTAAGAGGTCGGCAGCAGCCGGTTCGCTCAGCACATGCTCAATCCACCAAATTGCATTGGCTAATGGGGTAGTTTCACGATTTCGAAAAACCTTCGAAAGTACTGCGGCGTTTTCGATGTATCTGTAAAGAGAAAAAATTCAGTTTTTTACTTTTAATTGATTTAGAAATATTTGGTGGGTTATTGAATGTTACACTGGTCAACAAAAAAAAATATTTATTTGGAGTTGCAGTTTATAGAATCAGGAAAACTATATAAAATAGCCAGGTCTCATCGAGATTTTGTGAGAAAACGCTTTTTTGAATTTAAGAATTTAACCAAAAATATTACTGAAAAATGTTATTTCTTGTAAAATTTTGTTGTTTTTTTTGGAAGCATCTGCATTCCGTTTATAAGACCATCTCGGAGTCTCTCTAATAAGCGACCAGCAGTAATCTGCCAACATTGATGACTCCCATTTTGCTTGGTACCGTTGCTCTATTGCAGCAATGTGGAATTGGTGGAATCTCTCGCCGTGCTCATCGCTTACATCACCCATATTTTCAGGAAAGAAATTGAGATCAGAAGTTTTAGCGACATGTTGCATCCCATTTTATGATAAGCATCCAGCATTTTCTTTACATCGTCTGCATAACCTGGAGTCTTATTGTTACGAGGGCGGGTCAATAAGCCCGTGACTTTTGGATTAAAACACAGATTTTTTGATAAAAAAATAATTTTATTTTTCAACGTAGTCTCCCTTGAGCTCTATACACTTTGTCCAACGCTTCTCCAATTTTTTTATCCCTTCCAAAAAAAATGATTTGTCGAGGTCCTCAAAATAGGCCTTTGTTTGCGAGATGAGTCAAATCTTTTTCCACCAAGCCATTTCTTCAGGTTTGGGAACAAGAAGTAGTCGCTCGGAGCCAAATCTGGAGAATAGGGTGGATGAGGGAGCAATTCATAGCCCAATTCATGGATTTTTGCCATGGCAACTGCACATGTGTGCACCCTTGCATTGTCTTGGTGGAAAAGAACTTTTTTCTTGGCCAAATGAGGTCGTTTTTTTTTTCAAATCGTCATTGAATCGGTCCAATAAGTTGGCATAATATTCCCCATTGATTGTTCTTCCCTTTTGAAGGTAGTCAATGTGGATTATCCCGCGTGCATCCCAAAAAACAGTCGCCATAACTTTATTGGCTGACAAACCCACCTTGGCCTTCTTTGGCGCCGATTCACCCTTAGAAACCCACTGTTTTGACTGTTGTTTGTTCTCTGGTGTGTTGTGATGGATCCATGTTTCGTCCACGGTTACAAAACGGCGCAAAAACTCCTCCATATTGCGATTAAACAACGCCAAACCTTCCTGTGAAGTTGTTACACGATTGCGTTTGTGGTCGACTGTGAGCAAACGCGGCACCCATCTTGCGGAAAGCTTTCTCATGCCCAAGTGATCATTCAAAATTGAAACCACTGAGCCATGCGAGATCCCTACGGCTTCCACAATCTCTCGCACTTTCAATCTTCGGTCGGCCAACACCATATCGTGAATTTTTTCGATTGTTTCGGGTGTAGAGACCTCAACTGGGCGTCCAGGACGTTCGGCATCTTCAGTGCTTGTACGGCCACAACGAAATTCAGTAAACCACTTTTTTACCATTGAAATCGATGGTGCAGAGTCCCCATAGTATTTATCAAGCTTAGCCTTGGTCTCGGTAATGGTTTTTTTTCGCAAGAAATAATGCTTAATAAGCACACGAAATTCACTTTTTTCCATTTTCTCCTCAAATTAGTGAGTAGTCTGATAAAAATAGCTGTCAAACACAAACTAACTGACGCAGCAAGTTTAAATTTTGGCAGGAGTCAACTGACAGATGCCTGTTGACAGGAGCAGTGTTGCTGTTTCAGTAAAGAGGTCAGAAATTCAATAAGTCACGGACTTATTGACCCGCCCTCGTACCTAGGAAGTTTTCTGCTACTTTCACAAATGAACGCCAGGGCTGTTTTTCTAATGAATCCAGAGTAGGAATGAAAGCTGGACCTTTTATAAGCTTTCTAATGTCTGGACCCACAAAAATACTTTCTTTAATTTTTTTGCTTCACTTAGTGATGGGAACTTTTGTTTCAAAAAATTTAAACCAGGTTGGTCTTTCTTCATCGCCTTTACAAAGATTTTTATTAGACCCAATTTGATATGTAATGGTGGTAGAATAACACGCTGTGGTACGATCAATGAAGGATTCCTTATATTTTTTTCTCCACAAATAAAGTTTGTTCTTATAGGCCAATCTACTCTCACAAAGTGCTCCGATCGTGCTCTACTATCCCACTCACATAAAAAACAACAAAATTTGGTGTAACCTAGTTGTAGTCCAAGAAGTAGAGCAAAAACTTTTAAATCCGAACATATCGAGCAGTTATATTTTTTATATTAAATATTTTCCAATATTAATTTCATAACATCGTAGGTTTCTTTTAAATTCACACCATGCGCTAGAGGTATTGAAGGAAACTTATTACCATGCAATACAGCTTCCAAACTAGCCTTTGATGCGTCGCCATTCTTCGGTTTTGTGCTCATAACCCAGTGACAGCATTAAGCCATTAATATCATTACAATACACTAAGTTATCGGCTTTCGAAAAATAAGGAACAAATTCGCTTTGTCGCGTACGGTACTCTGTAATTTTTACCTCAGACTTGAGCAGATTCCACTGCTTTAACCTTGAGCTCAGTATTTCAGACTTTTGTTTTGACAAATTCAAGTCTCTGACGAGGTCAGACGAGGGAAACGAAAAATTTTCTCTTGAGTCCCAGTGGTTTTGATCGAAAACCACCCTTACACATTTAATCGTGTTGGTTCGTGGAATATTTTGAATTTTTTTTGAGTGCAACAAATTTGTACTTTGCGATAAGTCGGGGTCATTGTGAGTAAGTTATTGATTGAGTACGTGCGTGAAGAGTGTAATAATAAAAAAGTGCTAGTTTTTTTTAAAAAAATAAAATGATTGGTAAGTTTTGCAGTATTTTAATGTATTTGCATATTCTGTAGTGAACTTTATAAGTTATGTATTCAGTATTATTGTTTTACAGATCTTGTGTACTTTATTTGTGTGGTTACTCTATGAAACCACCGAGACATAACCATTACATTTTCAATTTTTTTTTACTTTTTCTTAGCTCGTACTCATCGCCGCTTGGCGGATGATGAGATTCTCGATATGCTAGAGGACATTCCATCGGATCTAGAGTCTGATATTGAAGATGTCAACGAGGAAGATGATCAAGATGAAGTAGTATTGCTGCAAAATGAAATTGATCTCGTAGCAGATTCTACTGCTTCTGAATTTGATTGGGACTGACTCTGAGGATGAAATTTCACTAGATGCAATGAGAGCTGGACAATGGGAGTGCTTTACAGCTTGGACAAAGGTACACATGAAACATTTTGTAGAGGAGTCTGGACCAACCATTCCATTTCGTCAGTATATGCCGATGAAGCCTATCAAGCGAGGATATAAAGTGTGGATTCGTGCCAATGAGTCTGGATACATTTCGTAACTACTTTAATTCTGTAGAATTGCAAAAGGATCTGAAGAAACACTTCATATACTCCTATGGAACAGTACGCGCTAACAGAAGAAATTTGCCGAGTGACTTATCAGACGAAAAAAAAAATTAATAAGGGAAAATCTGACTGGCGCGTCAGCAAGGACGGACTCGCGTTTTTGAAGTGGAAGGACATGTTCGTGGGAACATCCTTGATCCTTCGAAAAACACGACAGTCACTCGGAAACAAAAAGATGGGACTTTAGTTACTATTAATTGTCCAGAAATGATTGTGGAGTACAATAAAAACATGGGATTTGTCGATAAAGCCGACTGGCTGAAGGCTTGCTATGAAATTGATTGGAAGTCCAAAAAGTGGTGGCATCGCATAATGTGGCACTTCGTTGACGTTTCCGTCGTAAATGCTTTCATAATATTCAAAGACAGGACAAATGGAAGCGAAAGGTCTTTGTCATTGAAAAAATTCAGGATTGCGGTCACAACTGGGCTAGTTGGAGCGAACGTGAATGATACTCGTAGAAATGAGATATGATCAATGCGCCCATTTGCCAACATACGATACTTCAAGATGGTGTGCATACTGTAGCACAAAAAGTGAACCTCATCGTTCCAAATAGTCCTGCTCAGTCTGTCGAGTCGCATTATGTCTGTCAGGGGAGAAAAATTGTTTTGCCAAGTATCACACTAAATAAACGTGTCGTTTTTCAACGTTCCTTTAAAAATGCTTTGTTTAATTTTGCTTGGAAGAATTTTCACTTGTTGCCTTGTGGTCTCTCTGAGAAACCACCAATAAAATGTTGAAAATAGTGCGAAATAAAAACAAAAAATTTTTTTTTATGTAACTGTAAAGTAAACAATATTAAAAGAAATCATTTTTAATGTTTTGTTTTTAAAAATAAGAAAAAATAATAATTCGGGCAACAAAGGGTTAAGCTCAATCTGACTGATGAGATGTGGTGCATCAGAAGATGTAGGGAGCTCAAGTTCGGGATCATCCATGATTTCTTCTGAACAATATGACGAAATTATTTCTGTGTCCGAAAGGCGTCCGGAAGGTGGGTTTGGAACTGGCAAAATTTCTGTATGAGGTGCTAGTCTTGTTACAGAAGAGACATCTGCATATTTTATGGAATGCTTTGATCTTCGAGAAAATCCCTTCACATTGGTGCAACAAAAATAATAATCTGTGTGACTCTGGGGCTCTCTCCATATCAAGGGCATTCCAAAAGTCATTGCAGAAAATGACCCGTTAAAACAACCAGTTAGCTGTCGGTGACACCTATGGCAGCAAATGTGTGGTGCCCAGAGTTTATCCTGGTGGTTTATTTTAAATTTAAAATAAGAAAAGTAACACTTTTTTCGGAAACTTGATCCACAAATATAGCAGAATAAATCTGGACAATTAACACAAGATCACTTTAGTGCACTTCTAATATTCTTCTTACGCAAATTAGTTTATTTTTTTAAATTACTAACAGAAAAACCGATTTAAACGATGTGCGATTCTATTAGAGCTGACCTCGTTCGATAAAGATGTAAAAGTGTGCGCCGTTAGGTTGCTGTACGTGACCTGAGCAAAATATTATTTTTCCCGTTATCTACAGGTCGAGTACTATAAGAAACACTATTCAGTATGTCAGAGTATTTTTCATTGTTGCCCAGTGTTATCAAAGCGGAAATAAAGGAGACCCTTCTTCTCATAATATTTTTATTTTCATAGTGTTTTTCAGAACTTTTCAAATCGAATTTTGCAGTGTCAGATTTTCCGATTGGGGTCAGATTTTCCGATTGGGGCCACACTGAGCTGCCATGCTTCATTTTTGTTTTCAGTAAATATTGGCATTTCATCGTGGAAAGATTGACGCCACAACAAGAATTTCAAATTGTTTGAATTTATTTCGCGAAACTTTGAGAGCACTTGATCGGGGATCTGAACGTCCTATTTATCGAATTACTGAAAAATTTCCCATATAATTCACGCTATTGGACACCCAGTCACCAACAAGAACCAGTATAGTGTGTTCCGAAGAAAATATGCGGCTGTGGAAGCTAGTGTTGAAGAGGACCCCAATTTATCGGTTCGCCGTCGTGCGCAGCAACTTGACATTTGTCCATCCACTATCTGGAAAATTCTGCGTAAAGATTTTGGTCCCAAGGCTTATAAGATCCAATTGTTGGAGGAGCTAACCATTTACTGCGTCGAGGGTTAAGTGATTGGGTTTTAAATAAACTGGAATGTAACGCAGTTTCTTACCTTAAATTTATATTCAGTGATGGGGCTTATTTCTGGTTGAAAGCTACGTAAACAAGCAAAATTGCAGTATTTGGAGCGAGGACAATCCTCAACAAGTTCACCAGATGAATTTTACGCCGGTGGCCTCATCGGTCCTTATTTCTTCAAAAAATTTGTCCGGAGCATGAGTATCTCTCAATAGACACTGGTACAATATGATGAACAAGGGTGATTTGTTCCCAAATTTGATATCAATGTGGAAGCACTGTGCTTCCAACAGGATGGTGCTTCACCCCATATTACCACCGAAAACATCGCTTTATTGAAATCACGATTTGGCAATAAAGTTATTTCAAGAAATGGACCGCCTAATTGGCCAAAAATATCGTACGATTTGACCCCATTGGATTAATTCCTCTAGGACTCCCATTACTCGAAAAAGTGATTGAAAATTGGACGCCTGTAATGCGATTTGTACCAGGCAGCATGAATGACATGAACAAATTTTTCGAATGAAATTAATAAATCGTGACCAAGTTAATTTCTTTGTTGTTTATAGAGCATGCTAAAAAGGATGATTGATGTTTCATTTCAACACAATCTTTGTCACAGTGCTAAGAGCTAAAATTATTGAATTGTACTTTAAAAATCAGTCCTCTGTTTTGTGTTAACGCAACATGAGTAATTCTATACGAAAATATCGTGCCAACAGCCAAAACAATTAAACGTTTAATGACCAAATTCAATGAAAGTGGAAGTGTGACAATGTCATAGCCAAAGATTAAACCCCGTCCACTCCGAAGTAATGCTACCATTGATACTGTCTTTACATTACTGTCGACGCGCACGCCAGTTTGGCTTCCAGAAGTCTATGTAAAAGGTGCAAATGGCTCAAAATTTATTGCCGCTTGATAAGATGCGTCATATTCAATTTTTGTACCCTTAAAATGTTTGTACACAACGCGGGCGAAGGAAATTTAGAGAGGAAGAAAAGATAGGTACCGATGTACATTGTTTTTAAATCTTTGTAAGTTATAACGACCAGGAAACACAGAGATCGGCAGGGCATTCCATAAGCGAGTTGTACGGCTTAGGAAAGAATCACGATACTTTAGAGTACGTCCGAAAATGGGCTTGAGGGTATACTGATGAGCATTCATAGCGAGACGGGTGTTACGGTTGAAAGTTTGAATGGGCGGAATGCTACTGGCGATTTCAATGGAGCACTGGTAGTGGAAAAGGCGATAAAACAAAGTGAGACAGGAGACATTTCGTCGGTGTTCGAGGGTGTCAATTGATTGACTGATATTAGAATCACCTATGAGTTTTATCGCACGGTTTTGAATCATATCTAGCAGGTGCAGAGATTTTTGAGGAGCACCTGAACAAATTTGGGCATTGTACTCCAATTTTGGGTGGATGAATGCCTTATATATTGTGGCCAGATCAGAGGGGGTAAAATATTTATTACATCGCTTGATGTAATCGCATTTTTGGCGACATCGAATATGTGGTCATTCCAACGTAAGTTGTCACTGACACACATACCGAGAATGGAAAGTTTATCGGTTTCGACGATGCAAGTGCCATTCATGGATAATGGCTGGGTATTTGACTTTCGATTTGAATTGCATTAAGTTGTGGAAGCATTAAATTCCACTCGATTGATAGTTCCCCAATTGGTTATGCTGTTAATATCGGAATTTAATGAAATTAACATACGTTGCCGTTCCCGTTCTACAGCCGAAGAGCAGGACTAACGCCCGGGAACGAATATGAGAAGCAGAGAGTGCTGTCATCAGCAAAGGAATAAATTGGATTAGAAGTAGCAGACAAGAGATCATTAATGAAAATCAAAAAGAATGTCGGAGACAGAACGGAGCCCTGGGGCACACCAGCATTTATTTTGTGAATACCAGACTTGAAACCATCCAAGGCAACTTGAATTGAACGTTCCGAAAGGTAATTTCTAATCCATTGAAGAAGAGAGTCATCTACCCAAGAGCACGCATTTTCGTCAAAGGAGCCTGATGCCAAACTGTGCCAAATGCCTTAGAAGTATCAAGTGCAACTATCTTGCTTTCGCCAGATTGAAGTACGTTTTGGTTCCACTTTTCGGTGAGACATGTCAGTGGACCTGTTGCTATGAAAACCATATTGCCAGTCATTGAGAAGTTTTCGTGTTTCGAGATATTTCATGAGCTGACGGTTTATCAGCGTTTCCATGACCTTGGAGAGAAGGGACGTAAGTGTAATGGGTTTGTAGGAGGAGGGAGAAGAAGATTCGCCTTTTTTAGAGACGAGCTGTTTTCCATCTGCTTGGAAAGAGTCCTAACGAGTAAGATTGATGAAAAAGCTTACGCAGTGGTTTTGCCAGCGTGGAAGAACACCTCTTCAGAAGAAAGGGAGATATACCATCTAGACCAGCGGATTTATGTATGTTGAGATCTTTAGGTACTCTTGCTACTACACGAGTGCGAAAGTGGATTCGTCCCATTGAAGATTCGACGCACTCAAGTATAGGCGGGGACAAAGCACAATCTGGGAGTGTTGAGCTAGCCGCAAAGTGTGCAGCAAGCAGATTGCCCTTGTCCAAAGAACTGAAAGCTGGAATGTCGTTGTAAATGAGCGTTGGTATGGAGGATGAGGCAGAATTTCTAATGTTTTTGACGAACGACCAAAAATTGTTACTGCCTTTGGAACATTGCAGTATTTTTTGCCTCAGTTTTTGGTCGCATTGGAATTTCACACGCTTGAGAAAGACGTTGCAGTCATTTCTGGCTCGTTTGAACATTTTTCGGTTTTCCTCTGTCGGATTGGTCTTGTAGGACCGAAAAAACAGTTCTCTAACCCTGACAGCCTCTTTACAGCTCGAGTCGTACCAGGCCTTTTGGTTTGATACTCTCATTAAAAAGAGAATAGTTTCTGTGAGAATATCAGCAGCGGCATCCATACCGTTATCGAGGAACCATACTGACCATTTAAAATCCTTAAAGAAGCTGTTAAGACCGCTCCAGTTGGCT
This sequence comes from Volucella zonaria, assembly GCA_963966105.1. Lineage (NCBI taxonomy): Eukaryota > Metazoa > Arthropoda > Insecta > Diptera > Syrphidae > Volucella > Volucella zonaria. The sequence goes on along the minus strand of OZ014533.1, from coordinate 180,232,944 downwards.
TTCTCGTATTGCCATATGGTTCTTTTAGGAATCTTTTCTCTAACTGTGTGATCGGTGTACGAGAAATTAGCTGATATGACACAATGGTCCAACGAGCCTAGAAGAGAGAGCACATCAACTGTGTACTTATCAGGGTGAGAAGTTAAAAACAAGTCTAGGGTGTTGGCGGTATGGCTATCAACGTCTGGTATTCGTGTGGGCTCATTTATAAGCTGGACTAAATTATTTTCCGTGGCGAGGATCTCGACACACTGTCCTTCGGGTGTTGTCTGTCCAGAATGTGTATATTGAAATCGCCCGTAATCACGATTTCAGTGTGAGGATACAGGGATACAATTCTTTGTATGAAGTCAGACAGCGCATCAAACTCGTGAAAGGTCGAGTTGCTGTCCAATTTGAGGCTTCTGTAAATAAAGCAGTAGTGGATTACTTGCTTACGGAGATGGTATTTTAACCACATGAAATTGAATTCCGGATTGGAACAGGGACTACGTTGTGGTGGAATTTGGTAAGCTACATCACTACGAGCGTAGATGGCGAGACGGCGATGAGGAAAGAACAGTGGCACTAGTTCGTAGCCAGGTAGCTTCAGATCAGAGTGATATGAGAGGGGTGAGCGGGGATCTACCTGTGTTTCTTTAAGTGCCAAAACAGCTGGTCTGTACTTACAGACGTGGACGTAAGAAAAGTGATTACTTTTTAGCCCGCGTATATTGGCTACGTCCACCCTGAATTCTCTGGTCATAATTACAAACAATCACAGTAAATACAAACGCCGACGATACTACCGAATGAAATTGCTGTAGGTGTTATGCCCTCACAACAATATGAAACAGTGCACCAACAAAACTTTCACACGCAATCCGCTATCCATCAGTTGTCACATACACTCAGTCACTGCACGTACCGTATGATAAATACATTAACGGCAGTGACCGAGTGCAAGCAACAGTACTAAGACCAAGAGCGGGAGAGGTGGGATACCCGCACTGTTGGATATTTTTAATTTTTTAATTGCACTGCACGTTAATTTATTTTTATTTGTATTGTTTTTTTGCACCGCGTGCGATGGTTTGGTTGTTTGGTTTTTTTGTTGTTTTTTTTTACACTGCACGGGGTTTTTTTTTTCGGTGTGCAGCTCAGGAGATATTACGAGTGCACTAGGTGACGTGTGCATTCATCGGTGGTCCACACTGTACTGTCGTAACATTCAAAATATCCTTTCTGATGAATCCGATTTTTGGAACCCTGTGATCATGACCGACGAAGATCATTTTACGGTGCGAGGAAGCGTTAATAGGACGCTCAAAACCCAAAATGTCGTTTTTGAAGCGGCTATGCTCTGAAAGAGTTATTGGCCTAACTTTTTCGAGGACGGTAATGGCGATATTTCAATTTTATTCAATTCAAAATGTTATGGAGAATCACTTGTTTCAATACGATGGTGCAACATGACATACTGCTCGAGAAGCAATCGATTTATTAAAGAAAATGTTCCCTAACCAAATAATTTAAAAAAATTGTGATTTCGACCGGATAAAAAGAGGATGAAAAACTGCGACATTTACTACGGCGATTGTTATCGACGGCAAAAACATTGTCGAAGCTAGCACGCGGTTTCTGCATTTATATTTATAAGGGGACTTGGATATCTCCTGATAAATCAATCGTCAACCAGATTGACCACATTGCGATCGACGCAAAGAACTCGACCGAACGTTCCGAGGAGTCAAAATCGGTTCGGACCATTATCTTAATATGGCCAAGGTACGGTTACGGGTATCCCGAACATCGCAAACGCAAGCCAATACTGTGAGGTAATTTGACGTCGGACGGCTACAATCGCAAGAGATCGCCAAATCCTTTTCCGATCGAGTCTTTCTTAATCTATGCCGCCATACGCCACAACAAAACCCCTGGTTTGACGACGAGTGCCGTCTAGCACATGCAGATAAGCATACACAGCGGCGCTGCATAGAAGGACTAGCGCTGCTTACGAGGCTCCACGAGGCAGAAAAGGAAAGACGAACACCGGTTTCTCAGGAGGAAAAAGAAGTAGCATGAGAAGCAGACGGTCAAGGGAATTGTTGAGAGATGCTACTCAAGTTTTCTCAAAAAGTAAAAAAAACTTGAAACGTACATAAATCCGGAACCGAAACCTGTAGAGACGAACAAGGGGATATCGTAGTAGGGTTGCAGTCGATGCTGAGGATTTGGAAAGAGCATTTCTGTCAAGCAGAAGGAACATTTTAACCTGAACGATGTAGACCAACAATTCCGTCCACCCGACCTGGATGAAGTGAAAATAGTCATATCTTAGCTTAAATACAACAAAGCTGTCCAACTATAATACTGAGTTCAGTAGTGGCTTCCTATTTTCGCAGTTACCAGATTTCTGGCATCACTGCGTCAACTGGCATGTCCACAAGAGTAGAGTGAGAAAACAGGCAGCCAGCAAGGTCATTGAAGCTACTGATGATTTTCTGAGTACAGGCCATCGCATAAATATCGAGGAAAAGTAAATTTGTCAGGGCAGTTTGGCTCTTTATGAAGGCGAAACAAACATATTTTATGAAAATTTAACCAAACAAGAATTGTATAAGATAGAATATATCTTACCACATCCTTGGCAAGAAGTGTCTTGCACTGCCACAATAGCAGCAACACTTTAACACTTTTCGATATGACATAATCCGAATACCGAAATACACAAATCTTGTAGAACACTTAGACGAGGCTATCTATCCGAGTGCATGCCAGCGAAAGTTGCGTTATTGAATGCACCCTCAATGTTGAAAAGAACGTTCTTCATTTTCTACAGCAGAAAAGAAAACAAATAATAATCAGAGTCAAGGGCTTGGTATACAAATACAATTGTTAGGAACGGTGCTTGAAAAGCAACTTTAATCTCATCTAACGATGATACAATTCCGTACGGAAAATATATGAAATAACCATCTGTGAGGATGTATCCATATTGGAAGCAAGACTTGAACTACTCGTATCTGCTGAGAAGAATGTGAACTGAAATAAATTACGAAGTAATGGTCTTCGTCTATCTTTGCTATCTCTGATTTACTAAATTTCATATACACTAAGAGCCGAGGGTACCATAAGTATAAGCATACATGGGACCGCTGCAAACAAATGTGGCGGCTGCTCACAAACTCCATGAAAAAAATAGACGGGAGGTACATTGCGTTCTAAGAAAGAAGCAGAGAAGCAATCAGTCAATACCGCCGAAACGTGCTTTTGAAGAAATTATGTTCGAAAGTTTTAGTAAAATGTGCAAAGAATTTCCCCAAGATGCATACATATACCGAACACAGAACATGCAGAGATTAAAATGGGAGTGTAAATTAGAGTAACAGTCAATCCTTAAATTTTGTAAGCACTATTCCTGCAGACTGTTTTAATGTGAGGGCCACAAATATTCCATTGTCAGGCAGAATAAGCTATTGAGTGTGGACAACAAACGATAGTAACTTCATCAAGATATTGATATCTAACCCGAAAACCAATAAGGTTCCATGAGCAGGCGAACTTCCTGCAAATACACCACCTCATCGTAAAATATGGTCGAATGTAAATATGCGCGGAGAATGGAATCTAAGAAACATCTTTCCAACCCTCAATAAGGGGGATAATCTGAACTGCGCGAACTATACTGGAACCAGTCTCACCAATAACATGGATATACATGATCCTATCTAGCATAGTATGTTATCGCTTGAAACCCTATATCAACAACCTGATAGGTCCTTATCACCTTCCAGCAGATCTTAGAAAAGACCCAGGTGCTAGAAATTTATGCGCATCCCGGCCGCATGACAGCTTTTAAAGAGATGAGCTGTATAGAGCCATACCAAGCTCGTAGCGTACTTCTATAAAACTCGGTCATTACACCCCGAGGCATTTGATGTCCAAAAAGTATTTCGACAATCATCAACACCAGGCATTGCTGTAAGCTCAAACATGACTCCTGGATAGAGATCAGGCAAAGAAATACTTTGGCCAACCGCTGTTTCTTTGAACTAAGAAGAGAACTGAGAAATAAGTCCCTGTCACGAACAACGACGAAAAGACTGTATAGTATAACACCATTATCGTCGGACGAAAATGCCATTATTGCTTTGAGCGAAAAGTAATTTGAATGGTTGCGGTCCCGTCTTCCTAAGTGGAACTTGAAGAAGATAAAGCAACGCACTGTATATACAGCAACATTGGTGGCTAGAACAAGCTGTGCGCAATTTCTTGCAATCCATTTCGGAAGAACAATGCGCTAATGAGGAAGACCTCACAAATGAAAAGTGATGTCACCAGACTTAGTGTACGGAATTAGTGGCGATTCGAACTGTCGTTCGGGACCCATTTCCTGCCCGAGTCATAGCACCACCACAGGTAAAGTATGTAAGTAAATTCTGAAAACCTGAAGCACAAAGGCCATAGTGTTTTTATGTGAGTTAACTTCCTAAAACTTTAAGCATATGGATGGGAAAAATTACAAGTTACTTACCTGGGCCGTAAAATCTCCCGGAAAGCTTCCAGTACCCGTTGCTTGGTGATCTCCTGATAGTTAAGTATTGTTCCAACTTTTCTGTTTTCAACTGCTTTTCCATTCAGAAACTGATCTCCATAAAATGGTGTCACGACAAGTGGTTTTGCACAGTACACCGCTTCTGTTACACCCAGCATTCCACCGTGTCCCCAGAAGAAATTTACCTTTGGATGGCCTTGAAATGAAAAACAACAAAATAAACCAGAGTTGCGTATATTAAATAACAGAATGTGTAACCTACATAACAGTGTCAATTGTGGCACCCATTTAACGAAAAGAAAGCGCTTATCCACCAAAGGTACCTTCTCACTGTCCCATCGAAATATAACGCGAAGCTTAAGTTCCTTGAGCGCCTCAATAATACCTTCGAGCTTATCCTTTGCAATTGTCGAACTCTTAAGCATTGATCCAAAGCTAATGAACAAAACCGTTTCGTTGGATTCATTTAAAAATGTTTCAATGTTCTGGAAAAAGTACGAGTACATAAGGTGACGATAGATGTGTAGTTCATATGCAGGAGGACCGACTTACCTGAGGTATGGTATCTCGAAATTCGCCATTCGGTGGAATATGTACGCCACCAATTTCTTTTACATGTGTTGGAAGAGGTCTGTTCCCGCTTAACGAGTAATGTTGATTAACAAGCACCAGATTCGTTGTTTTGGCAATATCACGTACGTCGACATCAATTTTAAGATACTTTTTGATGATCTCATTGTCGCGCAACTCGGTTATCCTAAAAAACAAACAAAAACAAAAAGTAAACAAACTCGTAAATTGATCGCACACAAAAACAAATTTAAAAATTATTATACGGAGTATTTATGGTACTTACCGATAGAGAAGCTTATTTCCGTTGACGGTGATGAAATTTATTAGGCGATCTCGCAAATTTAGTTCTTCGGCAAAACCGATAAACTCCGACTGAATATACGACGGGTTATCAGGTAGTGCAACTCGACTGTAATGCCACGGCATAAGGGCACAGCTGCTAAGCCCCACAATTGGCACTTGTAACAGATAAGGTACACCCAGATAACAGTCTGTGTTGAACAGTTCCATGATAACCAAATCAAATGGTTTTTCTGCGTGTAATCTTAAAATTTGTTCGGCATAATTCGACTTGTAGAACACCTCGCAAGAACCTTGACCTTCTACGTGAAGGTCATAAAATTCTTGAAACATCACCCAAAGCGATCTGCTCGGTATATGCTCCTCCAAATCAAAAACATCAATTGTGTTTTCCCCCTCGAGCAAAAGCTCTCTATAATTCGGATGCGGATCACTGCTCTTGATGTACGTCACCACGGTAAGCTGATGTCCCCTGTTCGCCAATTCTTGAAGAATAGGGTGGAACACTTTGAAATGACTGTAACCAAAATGTGGGAACAACCCCAGAATATTACTCTGCTCACTGGCACACCAACAGAGACTTAAAACAAGCACCACACTCAGTAGATAATCCATTTTTACATAATTTGATACTTGTCGTGTTCACCTTAGGGCTCTAGCACGTTCGAACGCTGACTACTTCTTCACCGCTAAGTCGCACTTAAACGATGTGAACAGTTCGATTCGATTATTAACAAATGTGACGACAACAATGACAGCGACAACAATCAAAACGTATACACAAGCGGCGATAAGAGAATAACAGCCAAAGCCAGAGGCACAACGCTACGTACGAATGTAATTAATCAACACTCTTTGAGTTAATGTTTATGTTTGTACGAGTATAGCCCATGCACAACCGGAAAATTAGGTAGGTACCAACGGTATCTATAAAATTATAATATCTGTTACTACTGCTAACGGATGTTCTGTTTGTTGTTCTGTCATGTGGCTGGGGTTCACGGAACAGCAGCCATTTAAGTGACCGGTTTGTGACGTTGACCGGGGTTAGCTGTGCCAGTGAAAACTAGATTTGCATTTACTGTTTAGAAAGAAGTTAAAAAAGGAGACGACATTCGAACGTGATAGCATTCTGCGTAAAAGATAGAATGTGTGTGTAGATTGACAATGATGAAAGCGCTACCACCGAAGTGGTCTAATTAGTATGTTACCCTATGTTGACCAATTTTATTAGGTCGACCAATAAGTTCTCTCGGTTTATCATGAGTGTTCTTGTTAACCTTGAATGACGCCGTTTGTACTTGTTGCTTCGAGCTTACAGTTTTTTTTCTTCAAATACACATCGCAGTATACACAGTGATGGAGAACTAAACAGCGTTATCGCTCCATATTAACTGACATACGAGGGTAGTCCCAGACCTTATAAAGGTTAAAGTTGAAGTTTGACGACACTATGTTGTTTAGTTTTTGTTCGGCAGCCGTCAATAATGAACGCTCTCAATGAATTTTTAAATACGTCATCGTTATGTGATACAATACTTCCATTTGAAAGGGCTCAACAAAACCAACATCAAAACGGAAGTGGATTCTACTCTGGGGGAGTCGGCTCCTTCGTTTACAACCGTAGAATATTGGGTGGCAGCGTTTAAGCGAGGCCGTACGTGCTGCCAAGGCGAACATCGCAGTGGTCGACCAAATGAGGTGAGTTCACCAGAAGTGTTGAAAAATACAGTGTACGCCACTTAATATAATCACGGTTAATGCTATCAACCGTTTAATGTTATCGCTTTCGTATAGTCCCGTCCGCTCATATACTAATGAACAAAAAATTAAGTTGGTTAATGGAATCAACACATCGGTTATTGTTATCACTTTTCTCAAATAAAGCATACCTACATGTGTGCGATTTGTTTTATCAGGCAGACTGTTTTGCCGCCGACATTAGCGGTAAAATGTCTGCGAAATTTGATTTTACGTGAAAGCGGGTTCACGTGATTCACGTGAAATACACCTTCACGTGAACATAAATTTCACGTGAATTGCGTGAATACGCTAACACGTGAAGTATGTGAATAGTGTCTTTTTTCCTGTTTTCGAAGAATTTTTCAATGAGAATTGAAAATTGTTGGTTTTCCCTGATTGAAAGCAAAACAAATTACAAACGTCTCCAACTACTGACTCTTTTATGAATAACCTAGCATTTGAAAACTCCTGATATTTGTAGTCATCCCTTTTTCGGGAACTGTTTAGTAATTAAGAGTTATTACTTCATTCATAAAAAAATTTATGATGGACTTTTACTCATTTACTCATTGCAAATTCATTAACAAGTTAAAACATAATCAGAATCATCGTTTAGCGTACCGCCATATCTCTATATGAACTGAGGTATTATACTGCATTGACACATTTTTTTTTTGAACTTGATCTGTTTCGGATTGCAGAAAGGTTTTGCTCGATATTTTTAGTGATTAAAGTTTAAAATATAAGTTGTGTATATAATTAAAAATATGAAACCTAGCTGGGCATGTCAATATGCTCAAAAGGAAGGTGAAAAAGTAATATGCGAATTGTGTAGTAAAGATAATAGTATTGGGTCTATAACGTGCGGTTTGCTAAGAGATGGTGTAACTTGTATTATTCCATTAAAACATGCGTTGGAAAGCTACTGTCATTGTACGTCATTTCAGTATATGTCATTCATTCGAAGCGTAAACAACAATAATTTTTTTTCACTCAAAAATTGTCGAACTTTGTGCCTGAAAAAGTGTTTTTGCGGGGAGTTCTTCTTCATTACTTTAATATGAAGAAAACTGCTGCCGAAAGTCATCGTATTTTGGTGGAAGCTTATGGTGAACATGCGCTAGCTGAGCGAACGTGCCAAAAGTGGTTTGCACGATTTAAAACTGGTGATTTTGGCTTGGAAGACGATGAACGTCCTGGGCAGCCAAAAAAGTTTGAAGTTGAAAAACTGGAAGCATTACTCTATAAAGATTGTTGCCAAACACAAGAAGAGCTCGCAGAATCTTTGGGTTTAAACCCTGGATATATTCAAAAGCAAGGAAATTGGGTTCCACATGAACTCAAGCCGAGAGACGTCGAAAGGCGGTTTTGCATGTCCAAAATGCTGCTGGAACTCCACAAAAGGAAGTCATTTTTGCATCGGATTGTTACTGGTGATGAAAAATGAATCCATTACGACAACCCCAAATGCAAAAAATCATATGTGAAACCCGGCCAACCAGCCAAACCAACGGCAAAGCCGAATATCCATGGCGCGAAGGTAATGCTCTGTATTTGGTAGGATCAGATGGGTGTGCTGTATTATGAGCTGCTAAAACCGGGTGAGACTATCAATGGACAACGCTACCGAACACAATTAATCCGTTTGAAGAGAGCAGTGGCCGAAAAACGCCCGGAATATGCAACCAGACACGAGGCAATAATTTTCCATCATGACAACGCTCGGCCCCCCGGTTCCGGTTAAGAACTATTTGGAAAACAGTGGATGGGAAGTCTTACCCCACCCGCCTTATAGCCCAGACCTTGCCCCTTCTGACTACCATTTGTTCCGGTCGATGTAGAGCGCCCTCACTCAAATACGGTTCACATCAGAGCAGAATATCAAAAATTGGCTTGATTCATTCTTGGCTGCCAAGCCGGCGCAGTTCTTTTGGGATGGGATCCACAAATTGCCAGAAAGATGGGAAAAAGTCATAGCTTCAAATGGGCAATACTTTGAATAATACTATTGTACATGTTTTTCTTAAATAAACGTTTGGAAAAAAACCGCACGAATATACCCAATAATTCACTCTCTTGTCGCGGTGGTACGACAGGATCAATATTGCGACTTTTACGAATTATTCATGAAGTTAATAATCTTACTTCTGCCAATAGCAGGTATGTTATATCTTTTTTTGTTTTGAATTTCAATTTTTAATAGACCATATTAAAAGGTGTACAAATTATGACATTTAATTTCAGCTTGATTGACAATGCTGAAAATGATGGAACGTACGAATCAAACAGTCCTCTAGCGGCGACCCAACCGTCAATATCTACTGCACACAGAAACAAATCAGTGTTTCCCAGAAAGAATGGAAGAAATCCACCAGGCACTGGCAAATATGATAGCAGTGAATCAAATGTCAATATCTTTTTGTTCCAGCGAGGGTTTCCGTCAATTTATGACTGTTATTGAGCCAAATTATAAGTCTTTGAAAGAAGAATCAATTAAAAAGCGGCTTCAGGCCTTGAGACAGCAAAAAGAAAACCTAATTAAGGTACAGGACTCCTACATGACTATGACGGTGCACTTTATAGATGAAGATTGGATTCAACATTCGTACACTCTTAACACAAATGAAGTAGATGTACGTCACACTGCTGAAAGTCTCCTTCAAAATATGAAAAATACGTTAAGTAAATGCGGTATAGATAAAAAAGTAATGGCTGTTGTCGCCGATAATGCTGCTAACATCGTGAGGGCAGTTGGAAATTTGAAGGAAACACAAGAGAAACAAAATTTGACGTGTGCCATTCGCAGTCTTCAAATAGCAATAAAAAAGTCGATCTCGTCGGAACATTATCGAAAAAGCAAGCAAACTTGTTGGACATTTTAAGCATTCTAGTGTAGGTAAATATGCTTTAGAAGAGAAGCAGAAGCAATTGTCTTTGCCAGTTCAATCTTTATTACAAGTGAACAAAACAAGATGGAATTCCATTTACTTTATGCTCCAGCGACTGATACAAAACCGAAGCCCAATCACCAACGTATTAGCAGATCGAACTGTTACTTCATTTGCATCGGCCATAAAATTGGGAATATCCGAACAGGAGTGGACATTAATGAAACAACTTGCAGACGTACTCAACCCGATGGAAATTCTCACCAGCGTGTTAAGCAGGGACGGCTCACCAACATCTATGATTCGACCACTTGCGCATAAGCTACTAGAAATGCATATGAAAGAATCCGATGCTGATTCCGAAATGATAAAACAAATTAAAAATTTATTTTCCTCCGAGTTACGTAAACGGTTAGACCTACAGATCAGTGAAATACCTGAAACCATATTATCAAGACAAATTGCTTCTCTACTAGATCCACGCTACAAAGATCTGCAGCATGAATGGTATTCTGTTCGAGGTGCAATAAAAGATAAGTTGAAACAACTTCTTGAAGAAAATTTTCCTCAAGCACAGCTTCAAGACTCTAGCCAAACAGAAAACAATGACGGTACAGAAAAAAAGTTGGAATATCTTTACCAAGAAACTAGAGTCAGGCAGCTCCAATCATACTTAGAAGAGCCTCAGCTAAGGTTTACCTTTAACCCTTTTGAATGGTGGAAACACAAAGCAGTAAAATATCCCGCTATTGCATTCTTAGCAAAGCAATATTTGTGCATACCAGCAACTTCTGTCAGCTCAGAACGTTGTTTTCCTACACCGGAAACATTGTTACAAATAAAAGAACTTCTTTGCTTCCAGAAAATGTTGATATGCTAATTTTTCTTTATCAAAATCGTAGTACTTTGTAATAAAAATATTTAAATTCAATAAGATAAACGTTAATATTAAATCTCACGTGATAACGCGAACACGTTTTTCACTTTATTAACTTGAATGATTTGAAGCTCTAACTGTAAACGTAAGGGAAAGGAAGCAATAGGATACCTTTCCAATTCAAAGTTTTTTTATTATCGATTTTGATTTTTTCGAGGCTACATACCTTGGCACCTTGGTATAAAAGTTGTTTTGTATACGTTTTTGGTTTTGTGTAATGGAGGGATTAAAAAAGAAAAAACGCATTTAAAGAAAAACTCGACATTTTAGTGCGGTTTGACAAACTTCCAAAAATGAGCCAGCGTAATGCAGCGATTCAGCTAAAGATTTCACAAACCTTGCTATGCAGGCTTTTAAAAAATAGACAACTTATTGAAAAATCCACAAGGGAAAATGAAAACCTCAAATCTAAACGTAACAGGAGTGGAAAAGACAGTCGGGTGGAATTAGCGTTGAAACGTTGGTTTACTGATGTCCGAGCAAAGGATGCTCGTGTCGATGATCACTTATGCGTCAGAAAGCAGAAGATCTAGCTAGCAAAATGGGAAGACACAGCTTTCTTGCAACAGAGAGATGGTTTCATCGCTGGAAAAAACGTGAAAACATTGTTTACAAACGCACTTATGGAGAGCAGAAAAGTGCAGATGCCTTAGGAGCTGACACCTGGATTCACAATGAGTGGCCGAAAATTATTTTTGCCTTCTAACATTTACAATGCGGATGAAACAGGACTTTATTTCCGTGCTTTACCCGAACATACTTATTTGTTTAAAAGTGACAATTCAAAGGGATGTAAAATTTCAAAAGAACGTGTTACAGTGTGGTAGGCGAAAAAAAAAAGACTTTTGGTAATTGGGAAAAGTCAAAGTACAAGATGCTTTAAAAACGTGAAAAAACTTCCAGTGGATTATTACGGTAACTCTAATGCTTGGATGACAGCCTCAATTTTTAATGACTGCTTGATTAACGAACTAAATTGCTGTCCTTGTTGATAACTGTACAGCCCATAAGATCAACTGTGGCTGCAGGAGTAACTATGACTCTCTTAAGGTAGCCAAATGCCTCGTCATCTAATTAGTGACGCGCATGAATGGATTAACGAGATTCCTTCTGTCCCTATCTACTATCTAGCGAAACCACAGCCAAGGGAACGGGCTTGGAATAATTAGCGGGGAAAGAAGACCCTGTTGAGCTTGACTCATGCAGCCATTCGACCAAGGAATCATCCGAACCTTAAAGGCTTACTGCAGAGAAGAAATGCGAGCACGGGTTTTAGAAAACATTGAAGGTGCAAGGGTATTGAGTGCAAATAAATTGGCCAAAAAAACGAATCTTTTGGAAGCAGTTCACCTCATAGCCTCTTCTTGGAACCGTGTGTCAACTGTCACAATTCAAAACTGTTTCAAGTACGCGGGTTTCAAGGATGTGAACGATGATCAACAAGTTGAAGAATCCTCATGTGCAGACCTTATTCCATCTGATATGAGTGAAGCTGAATTTGAAAATTGGATGGAGATTGATCAACGGGTATGTTGTAAGTTGGATTTTCTGGTATACAAGGAATTTTATTAAAGCAGCAATTTTTTTTTGTGTTTTTGTAGGTGCTGCGATTACTGAGAAAGAAATATGTGAACCGGTTTCTTCTCCATCAATCGAGATTGATCCAGTTCCAGCCAGTTCTGAAGAAGCGAAACCATCCAACTCTGAAATGAGACATGCTTTGGAAGTGCTACGTAGAGGAGTTTACCTACGTTCAACCGAATTTGAAAAACAATATGAGTATGAAAACTCATACGGTTTACTAAGAAAAAATTGTAGACAAACATTAATTGAAGAGTTTTACTAAATTTTAATGTGTAGATAATATGTATACGAGTACATATTTTTTTAGATACAATGAAGGGAGTGTTATGGATTCATTAATCAGTTTTCTTTAATTTTTTTGTTTTCTTATGTATTGTATTTATGAATACATTTTTTAAATAAACTTATTTCAACAAATGTATACTTCTCGTTTGAATTCCTTCAACCGAACAATAGCACATCGGCTATTGTTATCATTCGGTTATTGTTATGAGTTTGGTCTGGCCCCAAAGTGATTATAATAAGCGGTGTGCACTGTATCCACGAAATGGTATTGGACGACCATCGATTGAAAGTGAGATGGTAGGCACTTCAAAAGGCGCTGTACATCGTATGTTGACTGAAAAATTGAACATGCGAAAGCAGTGCAAAATGGGTGCCACGATTACTCACAATGGAACAAAAACAGCGTGGTGTGGAAGTTTCAATCGAGTATTTGATGAAGTTTCACAGCAATAAAGCCGAGTTCATAACCATGGATGAAACATGGGTCCATCACTTCGAGATGAAGGAACAGTCGAAACAATGGACTCAAAGGGGAGAGCCGGCTCCAAAGAAGGCGAAGACAGTTCCATCTGCAGGCAAGGTCATGGCGTCAGTTTTTTTGGGATACTCGTGGGATAATTTTCATTGATTATCTTCGGAAAGGAAAAACAATCAACGGCGTATATTATGCGAACTTATTGCAGCGTTTGAAAGATGAAATTAGTAAAAAGCGGCCGCATTTGGCGAAGAAAAAAGTTTTGTTTCATCAAAGCAATGCCCCAGTAGACTTATTCCTCATCATGCACCCCATTCGCCAGATTTAGCCCCTTTGAACAAATTGCTCGGTGGTAAAAGATTTGTCAACCCTAAAGAGGTGTAGTCTGCGGTATTTTTTAGTATTTTATTAAAGAAATACCACCTTGATCAAAAAGGTGGAAGGAATTCCTTCAGAAAATTAAAAATACAAGTTTATTCATCTAAATCTATATTGTCCCCTTCAAAGTAATCCCCATCGACTGCAACACACTTACGCCAGCGCTTGATCCAATCCTCGAAACATTTTTTATATTCGGTTTTCGGTATGTCCATCAGTGCTTCCTGCGATTTTTCCATTACTTCCTCTCGGCTGCTGAAACGCGTTCACCGTAATGGTTTTTTAACTCGTTTGAACAGAAAGAAGTCACAGGGAGCCAAATCAGGTGAATTCGGTGGCTGTTGCTGTATTTGTTGCATTTTTCGTTAAAAAATTACGAATAATGATGGCACTGTGCGACGGCGCGTTATCATGGTGCAAAATAGACGAATTTTCTGTCCATAATTCTGGTCTCTTTCGACGGATTGCTTCACGCAAACGGCTCATAACGCCCAAATAATACTCTTTGTTTACTGTCTGGCCTTCTGGCAAAAATTCATGATGCACTACACCGTTGTAGTCCATGAAAACCGTGAGCATTTCATTCTTTTTTGAATGAAAACGACGTGCTTTTTTTGGTCTCGGCTCATTTGGTGAACACCATTCACTTGCCTGATGTGATGATTCTGGATTGCGTAAACTACAGTAATGATCCTTTTGATGAATGTGGGATCGGATTCAGCCTCGCAAATCATCTCTTTTGCGACGTCAACACGGTCTCTTTTTTGCATTAAATTGAGGTCTTTTGGCACCAACTTTGCTGCTACACGACGGAAACCCAAATCATTAACCAAAATGTCTTGGACGGATCCATGGGCAATATTCAAGTCCTCCGCTATCTCTCTGATGGTTAATTTGCGGTTATTGACCAACATTTCTTTTACTTCATCAATGTTTTCGTCGGTTTTTGATTTCGATGGTCCGCCACTGCGTTCCTCATCTTCGATTGACTCACGACCACTTTTGAACCGCTCGTGCCACTGGTAAACGACCGTTTTAGAGAATCGTTTCCGAAACACTTTTCCAACATTTCCAACGATCGCGCACCATTAAATCAGTTTTTTACGCAAAATTTAATACAAGTTCATTGTTGCAAATTTAAATCCATTTCTAAAATTGTAAAAAATCGCCAAAACACACAGAGATAGATGTACTCTTGGCTACGTAACTTTTGCAAATGTCAAACTATGACGCTACGATTTAGAGGGAATGTCTACAACAGATTTAACAAAAAAAAAAAACAGAACTCAAATCGGAACAATGGGATCGCCACACGGTAGTGTGGTGCGGGAACTTTTTGATCAAGGTGGCAACGTAGTTGCACATTAAGGTTACAAAAGTCTTATAAATTTGTACAATGTTTAGGAAAGGTTGAGTATTTTAAAATTAAAATATAATAGAAATAATAGATATAAATATATAAAAGGGTAAATTAGTTGTGTTCAATGGCCAAATGTATAAGGAGTTGTTTTTTGAAGTGCTTTGCGTTTCTTATCCTTCTCAATTCCATCGGAAGGGAGTTCCATAAGCGAATGGCATGAACTAAGAACTGGCGTTCTGATGTTAAACAGCAGTACGTTGGCTGAATTAGTGCAAGTTACAGAGAACCTCAGCTTACTGTAAAGACAGTCTGGTTTTTCTGTTTAAATAATGTCCTAAATACAAGTCAATGAGAAGTATTGCAGTACATTTTCAAATGAACATCTAAAGATTGTTTTGGCATACGAAAGCTTTTGAGAAATCGAGAAGGGTTCAAATGGTAAGTTCATTTCGATCGAGACCATTTGGAATCTTATCAGTGATAAATAAGGGAGCGGTTGATGGCTATTTTAAGGAGCTCGATGATTCGCACTATGAATAGGGTGTCGAAGCTACTGCATATCGCTAGGAAAAGTGTATTGAGCTAAAACGAGACTACGTAGAGAAATAAACATATTTTTCCCAAATTGTTTTGTGTTTTCTTTGTTAGGTCGGGTACATCTGGGATTACCCTCGTACATATGTGTATTCATCACCAAACTGAGCCTAACATAATTTGTTTACCTCTGCATGCATATACGAAACAACTGAGTGCATAACGGTTCCTTTCAATCATTAAAGTGAGACACAAAATAGTGCAAAGTCATTCTGCAATAGTTGCGAAGCCAGTCAAATCAAGTGGATAAACAAATAGCACCACCAAAAAAGAGGATCTATAACCCAATAAAACATGTTAACCATTTAAAACATCACAAGAGAAAAACAGGCAAGGAAAACAACGAAAACCATAGATAGAGCAATGGTTGCCGCAAGTCGGAAGGATCCATTCAAGAGCTCTAATGACATAAGACACCAAATTGAAGATGAAGATGGCATAAACGTAACGTCAACACTTGTGCGTTGTCGCTTAACCGAAGCAGGCCTACATGGCTGCATTGCAAGAAGAAATCACTTGTTTCAACAAGAACCTTAAGGAAGTGGGTAGAATTTGTTAAGGAACATCTAGAAAAGCCACTTCTTTTCTGGAAAAATATGCTCTGGAGAGACGAATCGAAGCTCAACAGTATCGGTTAAAAAATCTACGTTCGTCGTCTACAGTTTAATTCAAAGTACACCAGTAAGGCGATTAAGCACGGTGGTAGTAACGTAATGATGTGGGCAGCATTTTCATGCCACAGTGTTGGGCTTATAGTTAGAAACTCTGGCAGGATGGATAAGCATCAATACAGGGAAATATTGCAGACAAAACAGGATTTTGTACACGACAATGACCCAAAACATACAGCCAAATCAGTCCAACTTTCGGTTCGGGAGAATCAAACCCAGTTTTAAGTTGGCCACCACAGAGTCCGGATCTTAATCCGATTGAAAGTTTGTGGAATTATGTCGACAAAGCCTTAAGGCAGAACAAATTGGAAATCTGCACGACTTATCAATTCAAGGAGCATGGTATTCCACGCCAATACCTCGTTGGCAGGCACTTGTAGGAAGTTTCCAAAGAGACTTGTGGCAGTTTTGGAAAATAAAGGGTATCCTACTAAATATTGGATTTAAAAAGAAATTGGAAATATGTATAAGTTTTTATATTGCCACCACTTTTTAAACCATTGAATATTATTTTTATTTTCGTGTTCTTATCTTTGACACAATGTTCAAAATTGTTACTGAATTATGTTTTTAGGTTTAAAATTAAAGTACATGAAAAATTTCGAGTTTTACTTATACACCTTTATACACTTATGAAACTTCGGTTTGAGTGTTATTTATCTTTCCGCCATTGTATGTGAAAGAAAGTCCATTGCGATCGGTCGTATTTTATGCATTCGGTGTACTTTTGAAAATGGGGCCAAATATGGAGTATCTTCGGCATATTTTCGGAAAGGAAAAAACGCTGCACAAACTGATAGGAAGATTTGCGCTGTGCACGGGGGTAATTCCGTCAGCGCCTTCTACATGCGCGCACCATCTAAAGTGAGTTTTTCCTCTACTACGTTGTACCTCCGCGTTAGATTCGAAGACTCTGCGGTTCGAAGCACTGGTGTCCATTCGTTCTACACGTCGTAGCCATCTCAGGCGACTGAAGCGCAGTTTTCTGATTAGGTCGATGTCGCAGTACAATTCGTATACGATTAACGTTAACGACAACGGGACCGAATATTTTTCGAAGGATTTTTCTCTCGGAACAACTGAGGATATCTGCATCCTAAAATATGATTGGTCTGATCAAGGTCTTATATAGAGCCTTCGTAGTTTTTCGAGATAGGGCCTTACTACTCAGTTGCCTTCTTAGCCCAAAGAAACAGCGATTGGCAAGAGTGATTCCTCGTTCTGCTTCTGCTTAAGTGGTGGCGGCAGAATTTATAGCAGAGCCAAGGTAAACAAAGTCCTTTAACACCTCGAAATTATAGCTGTCGACTGTGCCGTCCTGTTCAATTTGTCGATCTTGTGTGTCCCTTCACGTTGATAGCAAATACACTTGGTTTTGCCATCATTTTAGTAGCTTCCGTTTCAATTTATGCAAACGCAGCGGTGACAGCGAGCTGAGTTCTGTCAAGTATGTCGATATCATCAGCGTACGCCCATATTGTGCCTCCAGTGTTCGCTTGTGCGTTCCGCACAGTTCTTTCAAGTATGATCTTAAAGAAGTCTGATGACAGCGTATCACCTTATCTAATGGTCTATTCTGCCTGGCGGCGAAATGTTAGGCTTCTTCGCAGTTATACAGTCAGCAGAAAAATTGTTTCCAGATTCTCAGCACCAGTCACCCTCAGTCTCTCTACTACAAAGTTTCCTTCTTTATCTTTACAGGCTTCTGTATGGGTCTTCTTGCCTTTACACCTTCTTTTTACCTCTTGCTAAAACTTCCGTACGTTATACAACCTCTCAATATCTTTGATCGTGCGCTGGTCGTGCTCTTCTGGGGAAGCCGATCTTATTCCCGACTCTTCTGCTCGTAGAGCTCACTTTATGCTGACGGCATAGGAGTAGTTGAAAGATTTCGGGGTACGCATTCAGCCAAGATTCAGTCGGCCTCATGCGGTTACAGCTTTTCTACGTTATAACGCAGCTTGGCTGCAACAAAGGGGTGATCCGATTCGGACATCCAGAATAATGGAGGCAAGCCTTACGTCCACCGCAAAATGATCAATTTGATGATCCGGAGATCGCCATGTCCCCTTAAGTATACTGAGATGGCGAAACCGTATGCTTGATATAGTGATATTTCGTCCCCCCGCAAAGTCAATAAGCCCAAGTCCGGTGTTGTGTAAGTTATCCTTACCAACTGTCCTGTCAAAGACATCCTTCTCTCCTACCCTGGCATTAAGATCGCGTATTACGATTTTAACCCCATACTTTGTACATTGCTCATATGTCTTGTTGAGGAGCTCGTAGAGACATTCTTTGGTGCGTCGTCGTTGTCTTCGTAGAAACATAGGCGCATGTTATACTTATGTTAGCGGGTTTAGCCTGGATGCGGATTGTCATATTACGCTCGCTCACATGACGGAAGGACAATGCTTAAGTTTGCCGCATAATTCAAATCCGCATCCGAATAAAAATTGTTTCTTTTCCCAAAGTTTTTCTTTGTCCTTTTGCTAGGGTCGCGAACAGTGAGTCCACTTTTATTTGATGCAGTTAGTTTTTTTTTTGTTTTGTTTTTTTAAGTAGTGAGCGCTTAGGGGGTCAAGGTACTCTTAAAATATTTGAAGACAGCGCGGGCGAAGTAAAAAATTATGGAGTTTTAATCTCTTCCGCATAGGGTTGTGAGCCCTAGGCCGGCGTTAGCATTCTACCAGCCCCCTAATATTGGTTAAAATAAGCTCAGCCTATGAATTTAAAAAATTACGGGAAACCTACTTAAACTTCTTTTTTTTAAAACACACGGCCGCTCTGAAATAGACAGAAAAAGGAAATATTTCATACACTTACCTTCTTTTATTTAAATATTCCACAAATAACGTCACTTTGAAATGTTACCCTTGTTTTATCGATGCTATTCTCTTTAATCCGTTTTAAAATCCATTTGCGTTCTGTTCTCATATTCGAATTAGCAGCAGATCGCAGCCAGATTGTTTTCCGTAGGGTCCTTCTTTATCCTATATGGTTAACAATAAGCGAAACTAACGTTTGTTAATTCTTCTTCGCGTATCCGTTCTACTAATGTGTAACTACATTTTTAAATGAAATGTTTCCTGTATAATCATCGGAGAGACAAAAATAGAATGCCTTATTGTTCCGATAATGCCGTCCAATTATAGAAAAAAACAATGTTTTTCTTAGACATTCGACCCTGAGACAAACTTAACAAAAAAAGGAACCTATTTTATGAAGCATTGTGTCAAGATCACCATCCTACACGTAAATGTATTTATATAAATTTAAACAAAATCTAGATTAAAAACAATGATAATAAACTATTTTCTAATATAATCACCCATTAGCGACATTTTGACATTTACCAGAGACAACAACCTGAAAAAATGTATTCAGCTTTACTGTCATTGATGAACCACCCCGATGAATACTTCACTAAATTCACCATTTGTATTGTACGTGACCCGATTGTACTTCCGAAGAAGTTTTTTTTCTTATATTGAATCGTCAAAATGGTGTTGCTTGAGAGCGTGCGATGATTCTTTGAGGTAAATTCGCGAATAGATGTTAATTTAAGGCGCAATTGTTTTTTGAAAAAACTAAATATACGGAAATATTTTGCAAAGGTTTCAGTTTAAATGGAAAACGACGGATTTCGTGTGAAAAGTGCTGTTTAATTTATTTATCGTTGTTCGCCTATATGTAGTCACTCCGGTGCTTTTGAGTTAAATTTGCATACAACAATGGCGTCGTCGTCCTCATCGCGATCAAAACAAGAAGAAATTGCGACATCAAAAACAGTGAACGTAAAGAATTCGGAAAATCATGCGAAAGAATCTTCGCAAGTGGAAAAAGTTTTATTAAACGGGCGCATTGAACCTGCAGTCGCTTGTCCGGTAGTCGCGGAAAAACCAAACATTTCTGGAGCCAAAATGGCTGCTGAGGTGAATCACGTAGTAGGCGGTGAAGAAAAACTGTCAAAGGAGCGCGCCGAGAATCATGAAGTTGGTGCTAGAGCAGAGCTCTTTCAGGCACCAACCGAAACAAAAAAGTATTCTGCAATCGAAGATGAGAAGCAACAAAAATGCATAGCCACCCCCCAAAAGGTGCAAGGTGGCAATAGTGATAAAGGTAATTGATTCGCTGTTGATTTGGCATTCGAAGCTGAACTGAGATTTGCTTAATTGGACATTTTAGATGAACAATCGTCGAGGAGTCACAAAAAGAAGAAGAAGGAAAAGGATCGTTATCGCGATCGGGATAGAGTAAGGGAGAAGGAAGGAAAGAATAAGGAACGCGAGCGTCACAATCACAAGGATATCGACAAGGAACGCAGTAAGGATAAAACTGATCGGTATAGCAAAGATCGTAGTCGCAGCAAGCACCAAGAAGGAGACAAATTACTTGAGAAAGACAGGAAACGCTCCGATGAACATAGCAATAGCAAACACAAATCAGTGTCACGGGACCAGGATAAGGTGAGTCTTAAGTTCAGTAAGCTCCATTATAGGAGCTCTATGAATTGGATAATAAAACTAACAAGGCTAATAGGAAACGCAGGAAGTCTTGCTACAGAAATTGTTGAAGTGGTGTGACACATTGACGCATACCGTAAAGTTCAAAGTCTGACAAGGGGATATGACAAGGATTGTAATTGATTTCATGACCTTACCATTCTATGATAGTATGAGCAATCGCTTTGTATGTCTTTAGATACGTTGAGCAAGTTTATGATAATTATAAGCCCCAATCCCATAGCCGGCGATTGAAACTACAAGTACATAATTCAGACATATGCGAAGCATTAGGCAAAAAGAGAAAGGACAACGATTTTGAACTTAACGGATTAGTATTAGTCCTCACAAAAGGAATGTTTTCACCAAAATTTGTCTGTTTCTCTTGCACTTGTAACCAGCTACAGCTAGAGAATTAGATTGCCAAGTTTTGCTGGCGTTCCTACTTATTGTTAGCATCTAGAAGGTTTGCTTTGTGATGCTTGCTGGTGACTGTACTTTGTTCAAGCTTTTATTACTCTCCCCGTTTTACTTGTAGCACTACAAGCGTTTAGATTCCGAAGTTAATTCCATAGTTTGTTCTCTTATTGTGCCACTCACCGCGTTCTTATGAAATTTTAATTGACACGTACACCGAATGTCCATTCGCACTTCTGTTGCAATAATTATTTGGAAGCTTTCCATTGTTTAGGTGGAAACCCACAGGGCCTTTTACCTTACTCAGCTGAATCTGGTTTTCTGGGCTTTGCTTCCATCAAATGGAAGAAACACTTTCTCAGGGCATGTGAAGACACCATAAAGATTTTTCTTGTAGCGCTATTTCAGATGGTAGCCAACAGTTTGGGCTTCTTGCATTTTTACCGCTTCTACATGCTCAATACTTTTATTGTTTCAGTTGTTTTGTGTAGAACAATTTTATTCCCAAAATATGAGAACTTTCACAGGTTACTTTTCTTTCAACTCTGGTTGATTGTAATCGTAGTGATCGTAGTAATCGTAGCCTTAAATGCTGAGTTATTCTGTACATCAGAATCGATACGTACAATTACCGACTACTGACGAAAATCAACGTTTAATCTTTTAGCGTAAAACTCTCTTCATCTCAGACAAAACTTGTTCCAACTCTTGAAATTCTCTAGCAATCCATTGCAGTGCTCATTTTTCTTGTTTTCCCTCATGAACATCACTAAGCACAATTGCATTTTGCATTGCCTGAATGCCACTGCGCAGAACTTTCGTAATTTACAGACTTTAGACCTCTTTAGAACGTCGTGAGGTAGAAGAATGGCCATCAATTTGAAGGACCTGAATTTGTTTTCCTCAAGTTAAGTGCGCATCTCATTCGCAACAAGAAAGAAAACCCTACCAGCTTACCTCTACGACAAATTGGACCCCATTTGCAATGGTAAAATAAGGCTAAGTCATGGTATGGATTTAACCGAAAAGCCTACCTTATATCCCAAATGAACTTATAGCAATCCTTATCTGTCTTAAGGAAAGTTGAGGTTTGCATGCGATATTATGTCAAACGTACAATGGAACCAAAGGTAAGTTTCTAAATGCACTCGTGTGTATAAAACTGCTTAATTATACAAAGTGTAAAAGATCGTTGGAAAAAAAACCTTGTGCTGTAATGGTAAGAAGTTGAAAAAATGATTCATCAATAAGTTTCGACCTCCTTTAATAGCCACAATGCTCGGTAATCAAATGTGTCGCTTTTGTTAGTTGGTCTTCCACTGAGCTGACTAGCTCTTTACATGTCTGTTCAGTTTCTCTTTATTTTGGGCCCAGACAAGGTAATAAATGGTTCATTTTATAAGCCCAACAAGCCTATTAGCTTTGCCCAGTTTTACTTTGTAATAGAACAGCATTTGAATTGTGTTGTCATAAATTGCAATCTGCGGGATGAAACTAACTCTAGACCAATCCTAAATACAATGAGATCACTACATCTGAGTGTCGTAAATCTCCTTACCCCATGGAGAAGGCGGAATCTGTATTATACTTCAGGGATTTCACAAATCTTAATGCTCCCGCCTTGCACCAGGATGCTGTAAAAGCAAGTTGGGAAAAAATTTATCTAATGCCGTGTGTTAATGATCAAGTTAAATTTCTTCAGGAACAGATATTAATTCTATTCGAAAAACATGTTCCTTTAAGGAAAAAGATCATTAGAGCTGCCTCGCCAATCTGGTTAACACGTTTGAAAGATTCCAGCTCACGCAAGCAATCGACGCAGTCTAAACGAAGTGGGAAAGGTTCAACATTGTTGAATTCAATAAGATCTATCGTGCTGTACAAAATTTTGTCGTTTCAAAAATGAGAGCCTCTAGGTAAAGCGCCGACGGGAAAAAATATATGGACAAACATGTACAAGATTGGCATCGGCAAGCAGCATTCTAAAACTGCGGCAGATATGAACTGTGATCAAACTTTATAACATCCGCTTGGCAACCAAGTAATGATCTTTCTGATCTCCGTGAGATAATGCCCAAATTTTTTGTTACGTGCGAAGTGAAGTCGTTCTACAAGCCAGTAATGTCGCAATCGCCCCAGATGAAATTAAACCAAGGTTTCCAAAACTCATTTTACCAACTATTTTGCCATTTATAACGTTTACTTTTACATCGTTGCACGTCCAACTTTCCCAGCAGACTGGAAAAGGGCAAAAATAATGCCAGTACCTAGAAAAAAAAACGCAAGATCTATGGAATACAGACCGATAGCTATACTTCCTTTCTTGTCAGAAGCATTTGAAAAAGTTATCTTTTCTCAAATTCAAAAGTACGTGACCAAATATAATACTTCTCATCAATCTGGTTTTCGAACAAAGAGAAACTGCGCTGTTTTTTGGTTGTTGAAAAGGCTAGAGAAGCTCTAGATAGGAACGAGGTGAGTGTTTTTGTCCCTTCTAGATTTTTCAAAAGCCTTCTTCACAGTTAATCATGGAATTCTATGTAGAAAGCTTAGGAAAGACTTCAAATTCTCTTGGGAATCGACAAAACTACATAGTTTCTTGCTACTTAACTGAAATATATCAGAGTGTAGTTGGTAACAATAAAATGTCATGCTTTCTTCCTGTTAATAGCGGTGTACCACAGGGCTGTACTCTAGGACCAGTTCTCTTCACTTTGTATGTGACGGAGCTTCTCGCCTAGGTTAAACATTATTGTGTACAGAAGTTTGCCGACCATGTACAAATTATTTTAAGTCGGCATCTTCCTATGACAGATATAGCTGCAAAGCCTCTGAATAATGACGTATGTGCTACAAAAAATTGGGCCCTAAAGATAACCGCTGTCTTAACTCAACGAAATCTAAAGCGCTTGTCATTGAAAAAAAAAGCAAATTAAATTTATCTGCTTTCTCAAGTATTAAGCTTGGGGATAATCCTATCGAGTACCTTGAGTCTACCAAATATCTGGATATAATATTTGAGAGGACCCTAACTTGGGATACTCATATGTAAGTTTTATTTATGGCGGACTCCGTACCCTATGGCAATCACAAAGTTTTCTCCCAACTAGCCATATCTCTCTTGTTGTCAATTCTCTTACATGGATGTGAGATCTTCTGTAACTTGGATTATGAATCCAGAAGAAAAATGATTGTCGCATACAACAACATTGCACGATATGTATACAATCTTAAACGCCATGACAGCGTTTCCATCTTAGATTTATTACAGCTTCGTTCATACACGAAGTAATATTATTATTCAATTATTCATGCAGCAAAACTTCAAAGCATTAACGAACACAACTTCGGCAGCATTGGTGTCGCAGCTTTGCAGCTGTCAAAATCGTGTCCCTAAATGTATTACAAATATTTTAGCTCTTAATGAATGCCAAAGAGACGAAAATTAATTTTCAAAAGCTTATTTTAACAGTTTTGTGTAACTATCTAAGGTAGTGCTTTCAATTTCCGTTGAAGTCCAAATCTTGATTTCGCAATATTCCCTAAAAAGAATAGAATGTTAGTTTTTGTTTTTCTCTTTCTAAATTTCAAAACTGCTACATACTTACCACTTTTGCTATCCTCTCGCAACACAACTTCGCAGCAAAATCAGACCTGCTGAAAAATTGCAACGCAAAGACAGTCATTTGACGTTTATGAACACAAGTGATACCAAAACATAAATACAGTAATACAGTCCTTTTACATTTATGAACAACAAACTCTGCATAGCTGCAGTATTTTCACAATTATGAACTCACCCACAATTGTTCGAAGGCGTCATTCAACTTTGGAACTCTCTACCCCTGAACATCAGAAGAAAAAAAAGCACAATTTCATTTAAGACCTCACTTTTATATTACGTAGAAGTTGACTGAATTTATAGAACATCATACAAGGGTTGTCTGAAAAGTAAAGATAGCTGCACTAATCAATAATAAAAGCAACTTTTGGCAGTTACTTACCCAAGTTTTCAGTCATTTTGGACGCGCGGTTTTTAGTTGACACTCGTTTGAGTGAGCCGATGTGAGTGTTTTTTGTGAAAATGGAAACAATTGAGTATCGAGCTGTTATTAAATTCTTGTTTTTGATAGGCAATACACCTACGCAAATCAAAAAAGAGTTGGACTTTGTGTATGGGGACTCTGCACCATCATTTACCACAGTGAAATTTTGGGCAGCTGAATTTAAACGTGGCCTTAAGATCTTGGGAGATGATGAACGTTCGGGACTTCCAAAAATTGCAACCACTGACGATAACGTTGCTAAAGTTCACCAAATGGTGTTAGACGACCGCCGAATTAAAGTGAGCGAGATGGTAGAGGTTATGAAAATGTCCAAAGAACGTGTTTGTTACATATTAAATCAAGATTTAGGCATGAGAAAGCTGTCCGCGCGTTGAGTGCCGCGTTTCCTTATGTTAGACCAAAAACGTGTTCGAATGAACATTTCTAACGCTCTGTTGGCGCAGTTTAGGCGCAATAAATCCGAGTTTTGGCGCCGATTAATTACTGTAGATGAAACTTGGATACACCATAATACACCCGAAACAAAAATTCAGTCAAAACAGTGGACTGCAAAGGGCGAGCCGGCTCCAAAAAAAAGCAAAAACTGTTTTTTCGGCTGGGAAAGTGATGGCGACTGTTTTTTGGGATAGTAAAGGGGTTATCTTAATCGATTATCTTCAAAAAGGAAAAACCATTACAGGAGCATACTACGCATCATTACTTGCCAAGCTGAAGGCAGAAATTGCGGAAAAACCGCCGCATTTGCAGAAAAAGAAAATCTTGTTTCACCAAGACAACGCGCCGTCTCACACCTCAGCGGTTGCCATGGCAAACATCCATGAATTACGGTTTGAACTGCTTGACCGTCTGCGTTATTCACCAGATCTAGCCCCAAGCGACTTCTTTTTGTTCCATGATCTAAAAACTGCGCTCGGAGGACAGAGATTTTCGTCAAATGAGAAGGCAATCACCTTCGTGAACAATTACATATTTTGCAGAGAAAAACGCCAAGTACTATTTGGACGGGTTAGAGAGATGGGATCATCGCTGGGAGACTATGTAGAAAAAAAAATAAAAAAATTTGAGTAAAAATGTCTTGTATCATTTTTCGGTCGGAAACTTTTCAGACACCCCTCCTATATCGTCGTATATCGAAACGAATTGCACAGTAGGGAAAAGTCACCATTATAATTTATAATTGCTTGACAATTTTCACTTAATTTTTGCGCATATTCTAAACTTAGGCCTCTCCAAATTTTGCTTCAAACCCGCACAAGTAGTTTTATCGTGGTTTTTTTTCCCGGCTTACTCTGCTTCATTAAAGACCACCAATTTTCTATTGGATTCGCATCTGAACTTCTGGACGACCAATTTGTATTTGTATTTGTATTTATTGTATTTATTGATCAGAGATCCAACGTCTCTATAGTATTTTCCTCTTTCCAACGCGTGCAGAGGTGACTCCGATGTTTTGGATCGTTATCCTCTTGCAAAATCCACTCGTAATTGTTTGGTCCATTCAAAGATTCAAAGATTTCATCTTTTTTTTTCCAGGCTTATTTCCAATAATTATAAACAAAAAACGACGACTCATCTGTAAATATGATGTTGCTCCAATGCCGGTCTAAGTTCTGCGTTGCCCAGCGTCGCTTCTTCAATATGTTTTTGGGTCAGTAGCTGTTTAGGTTCGGCACTTCTTTTTTTGATGCCAGATTCTGCTAAACAGCGTCGTATTGTCTTGGAGGACACTTTAATTCCTTTTCTATGTGCTTGCCTTCGTACCTCTAACTGACCCATCATCGACATTACGGCATTCCTCATACTTCTTTATCCACTTTCTCACAAACGCCTCTGATGTTTTTAAATATTTTGTGTGTTTTTTTTTTTTGTAATGATGTTATACCGCCGAAGTATGGAAATACAGCTAGGAAGTAAATACAATGCACAATCGGCAAACATGTGTGTGGGAGTAATTTAAGGCACATTTCTGTGGAACACATTGTGAAGGCTAGTATTTTCATTTGTGCTGAATTTTGCAACCTTTTTAGCAGTATGGGTGGCAGCATTAGGCTTGTTGATAGATAAAATCTTTGCCTATTAATCGCCACTTTCAGGATTCACGTAGTACGAGGGCGGGTCAATAAGTCCGTGACTTTGATTAAAACACAGATTTTTTGATAAAAAAATAATTTTATTTTTCAACGTAGTCTCCCTTGAGCTCTATACACTTTGTCCAACGCTTCTCCAATTTTTTTATCCCTTCCAAAAAAAATGATTTGTCGAGGTCCTCAAAATGACGAGATGACTTCATCATTGGAGTCAAATCTTTTTCCACCAAGCCATTTCTTCAGGTTTGGGAACAAGAAGTAGTCGCTCGGAGCCAAATCTGGAGAATAGGGTGGATGAGGGAGCAATTCATAGCCCAATTCATGGATTTTTGCCATGGCAACTGCACATGTGTGCACCCTTGCATTGTCTTGGTGGAATAGAACTTTTTCTTGGCCAAATGAGGTCGTTTTTTTTTCAAATCGTCATTGAATCGGTCCAATAAGTTGGCATAATATTCCCCATTGATTGTTCTTCCCTTTTGAAGGTAGTCAATCCCAAAAAACAGTCGCCATAACTTTATTGGCTGACAAACCCACCTTGGCCTTCTTTGGCGCCGATTCACCCTTAGAAACCCACTGTTTTGACTGTTGTTTGTTCTCTGGTGTGTTGTGATGGATCCATGTTTCGTCCACGGTTACAAAACGGCGCAAAAACTCCTCCATATTGCGATTAAACAACGCCAAACCTTCCTGTGAAGTTGTTACACGATTGCGTTTGTGGTCGACTGTAAGCAAACGCGGCACCCATCTTGCGGAAAGCTTTCTCATGCCCAAGTGATCATTCAAAATTGAAACCACTGAGCCATGCGAGATCCCTACGGCTTCCACAATCTCTCGCACTTTCAATCTTCGGTCGGCCAACACCATATCGTGAATTTTTTCGATTGTTTCGGGTGTAGAGACCTCAACTGGACGTCCAGGACGTTCGCAATCTTCAGTGCTTGTACGGCCACAACGAAATTCAGTAAACCACTTTTTTACCATTGAAATCGATGGTGCAGAGCCCCCATAGTATTTATCAAGCTTAGCCTTGGTCTCGGTAATGGTTTTTTTTCGCAAGAAATAATGCTTAATAAGCACACGAAATTCACTTTTTTCCATTTTCTCCTCAAATTAGTGAGTAGTCTGATAAAAATAGCTGTCAAACACAAACTAACTGACGCAGCAAATTTAAATTTTGAGAGGAGCCAACTGACAGATGCCTGTTGACAGGAGCAGTGTTGCTGTTTCAGTAAAGAGGTCAGAAATTCAAAAATGCACGGACTTATTGACCCGCCCTCGTATTAAACTATATGTACATATTTATGTTTCGCAGCTTTGCCATCTAATAATAAAATTTCATCGACACAATTTGCACACATGCTACCTAATTCCGGACCAGCTTTTCTACTGCCTTTGAATTTGGTTTTATACAGTTGTGACTTGCATCAGCCAGAGGTAAATTTTTCGATGAGCGTAACTTATTCTAATTAGTGAATCGTCTGTACAGGTAATTTAGCTGCATCTGAAACTCTACGTAGGACTTGCTTGAGTTTCAACACTCCTACGTTTACTATGCGTCGAGGGTGCATTTTTCATAAACTAGTCAGGGAGACTTGGTAACGTTATAAATGTGTTGAAAAGATTAAAAATTGCTATTCATGGGAACGTATTTCGGGTGCAGTAGAAAGACTCTTTATTCATGTTCTAATACAAATCGCAGATACGACGTTGCAATGATTACAAAAAACAAATAAACAAATCTTTAAAAGGAATATCGTACACCTCAGAATTATGATCACGAAAATAAAGGCAAAGAATATTCTCAAAGTGCGGCTAAATCATGGTATTACATATATTCGTATATACAGTGCACAGCAAAAAAAATTATGAACGCTGTCATGGTTTTAATCTTTTTTGCAAAAAATGGTACCTGTTGCCTAGTTGATACATATGTGTCGTCAATTCTTTTTACTCTATGATATTTGTTCTGTTCTTGCCGTACCATCTGGGTACAATAGTATGGCGTTTCAGAAGAATTTCAGCACTAAAATTGCCGTTACGCACATTAACGACGATACAGATGTAGTTGTTATACTTATATTGCATTTCTTTTGGAACGTGCTTATGTTTATTGAACATTCTTTCTGCCGTTTTGCGTTGACTATCGTTTTTCAAGTTCTGAGAAATGTTTCACATTAGATGTTATCGATATTTATTCACTATTAGTAGTTTTTTTAGAAAATACATATTACACTCATCAAAGAAACCTCACTTCTAATTCTTCCAAGGAATCCTACTTTTTTTGATATTTTTCTTATAATATATTCGTCAGGACCTCCCTCTTAGAAATGATGCAACCCATAACTTTGAAGTTTAGACACTAAATTACTTCGATCAATCGTTTCAAATTCTCTTTTGAAGTCTAAAAAGACCGGAATTGTATAGTTTTTCTCAGCCAGCTCCTCTTTCCAAGAGTAGCAATGCAGTTTAGGGCACTTGATTTCCTTTCGAGAAACAGATTGTTTGTTTCGAAGCATTCCTCCATTTGAATTCGGATTATTTTTTTTAGAATTTTTTCAAATATACATATACTGGTTTGTATTTTTATTGGCCGAAAGCTCTCACACACATAATTATTGACTCCTGGAACTTGGAAATGATTCAACGGATGTGACTGCAGCCCCTCATTTGATGAAGTAATCGAAACACCTGCCCTGGCTTATGGATTGCAAATTTACGAGTTGGAAGTGAAAGGTTGTATCTGTGGTTTCAGCGATCGGAGTTGCCTCGAACAAGCGGTTAAACTCACCAAAATGAGTGTAATCACACTCATAATGGGCGATTGCAAAGCAAAGTGATTAACTCAATGAAGGAGAATGAAATGGATAGTTTTGGTTTAGGTATCACTAATAAAAGAGCTCATAAACGAATCGGATTCTGCTTACTATGCGACCAAACCATTATGAATATTATAATAAGTATATCTGGGCATCCTCAAAACACGCAATGGACATTATAACTACAATAGAAATCAAATTGATGACATTACCATTGCCAACAAGAGGTGGAACGTAGTCAAATGAATAAAAACTTACTCAGGTGCAGATGTATCATATATTCCGGTCATAATCCTATGTTAGCTTAGGTTGAAATTAAAATAAAATATGTTGAGAATAAACCAAACAAAAGAAAAATTAAATTGACGCTGAGGGACGTAGAAACTCAAAATAACATCACAATAGAACTGAAAAGAAAGTTACTCAAGCAGATACGAGAACAAACGAACTAAGTGAACAATCTGTCGATCCTAAATGCACCGAGAAAAAAAATGTAAACAAGCACGAAACACCTTCGCGAATCAGAAGAGCAAACACGAAATGAATGGATGACAAAAAAGATACTGGCATTGATGGAACAAAGAAGACAAAACAAATCAAACGTGGGTAGACATGGAGAACTAAATAGAACAATCAAAACCAAAATACGCGCGGCAAAACCATCAGTTAAGAACACCATATGGGGAATTAGAAAGACGACAGTCTCGCTCTTCAAAAAAAGTTGAGGAGGTCCCGGGAATTTAAAAAATAAAAAAAAAACATTTTGCGGCATTAAAAGATAACGAAGCCCGTGATCTACTAAACCCCGAAGAAAAACTACAAAGGTTGAAGTAATACATAGAAGAATTGTTCTGGGATGAAAGAAAACATCTGAATGACCGAGTATTCTGAGAGAGGATGTCGAAAAGTTATTTGAAGAATCGAAAAACAGGAATGCTGCTGGCCCACACAGAATACGAAATAACTTTTCAAAGTCATCGAGGGTGAAAATATATTGAAGCTAGTCAACTTGTTTAACACTGAGTACATCTCGATCGACTAGATAAAGTTAATCCATTGTAACGCTGCTCAAAAACTCCAAAAAAGGCGTCCGACAAAGAACAGCACAGAAAATGGTCGAAACAATAGCAAAATATTTGAGTACATGTTTTCGGGTGGAAATAGGGATTCGAAGAGGTGTTAGACATGTTATCTTCCTTTCAGATGCACGCGAAACAAACCTTTATAGATTCAACAACAGAATTTGTGGGCGACCGTGGCCCAAGTGGTAGTGTATTGGCTTCCCAATAGGACGGTTCGGGGTTGCAATACCAGCCGTGCCCGAAAAACTTTTCAGGCAACTAAAATCTCGTGAGATGAATGGTTGCCTAAATACAACATCAAGTCAATTTACACTAATAATTTAGTCCCCGCATTAAATGTTGGATGCCACCCATGGAGCGAAATAACCACTGAGCCCAAACATCTTTCTCTCCGAAAAAAACTTAACACGTTCTCCTGCATTTTAATAGTAGTAACACCCTCTTGAGTGTTAAGTTCTTTAAAAAAAAAAAAAAAAATCAGCAGTGGAGTCTACATAAATGATACCCATGTGCCAATAAACATCAGATAGGCTGACGACTCTGTAATACTAACTAGCAACATTAACCCATTTATTCCCAAGGTCCTTCAAAATACAAAATATTCATGTTTTCATTTCTACTTTTATTTATTGGAACATAAGCCACATAAAAGCAAAAAAAAAAAAATTCATTAACAAATTCATAAGTTGGTTGAAATCGCAGTACCCAAACGGTAAAAAATGTTCCCATTCATTTACATATTAGTATGTTATGTGCATTTTTGAAACAATCTCTTTCTCCGCACAGAACATCATCAAAAAGTTCACAAAACTAACCGTTTGTGGCACAAAATGCATCTTCGTGGATTAGTAATGAGGTCCTTCTGCGATTGAAGCAATAACTGGTGAAATAACTTCTACTTGTTTCAGAAGTAGCATCAGACAACTTCCAAGCGTTCACTGATACTGCATTGAGCATTAATACAAAAAAAGACCACCACCAATTTATACCACGTATTTTTATTTTATAAAAGTTTAACAAACTGGTATTGCAGATCGACCCCGCCGAAGCCTTTGTTGTATTCAAAAATCAAATTGAGTTGTAGAATATTTATATTTTTTTCTTCTCAGATGACCAACATTTTACGGATTGTGAAAGGGTCAATTGAAACGAAATGTGTACAAATTGAAACCGCGCTGTTTATTGTTCTATTTGACGAAAAGTATTCCATTATTGACGTCGTGTTATTATCAAAATATTTCCTTTTCTGTGTTATTTTTTTTAAATGCTTATTAAATTTTAGTAGATACTTTCTTGTTTTGCTTGTTTTGTTCTCTGTGGTTGTAACTGTAGATCTAAAACTTCTACTTTTTAATAGTCATAATAGCTCATGCGAAGTAAAGAAATTGTCAAAATAGGAATGATCCGTTGGAAATTGTAGGAATTGTAAAAGGTCGAGTACAACTCTCGAACCAAGGGCATTGGATTTTTTCCAGGTACACACATATATTCGTAACATTTTTGGCACCACAATACGTGTCAAAGTTGTACAAATATCCACAACTACTGGTAAGCATCCAGTTTCTGTAACCAGATCTCACTGGTTTCCTTCTTGTAGACTGCTTAGACAAATGTAACCACCGTTTTATCAACAGAATGCATTTGACATTTTTGGAATAATACAATCATTAAGGGTCGAAGTTTAATCATTTTATCATGCGAATCCAGTTGGATATTATCAGTCACGTAATATCTGTTCCTGGACAAATTATTGACAACTACTGGCGTCCTTATGTCTTCATCTGTTTTCCAATACGTTGACTCTCTTGGCATTGACTGACAACAACTGTAAAACAACAGGTCATCGTCCTCAAATGGGAAGCAATGATCGTTATGTTGAAAGCTAAAAAGGCGTGTTTAATTTGTAATAAGTTTCACCATATCTTTATCGAAAAGAGTTTCGAACGGGATTTCTATGTTCCAATTTGTATTTCGAAAATTGGCCTCAAAATTAGCACTGGCATTGTTTTCTTTTCGATGTTTTTGACATCAACTTCCTCCTTCATATCTTTCAATACCATCCACAGCACTAGGAAGATTGCTGTAGCTTTTTCTGTAAAATATTGCTGTTAAGTATGTCTCAAAATCCATGCTCAAACAAAATAAATCAAATAGATTTTATTGGTGCTCGTATAGTTATTCCCATTCCACACAAGCAGGTACATCTGTTTTAGCACCTTTGGGGTTTCAAAATATATTTTATATTTTTTGATGGATTTGCCTGATATGTTAGCGATTTCTCAACAACCTTTCGCAATATAAAGTTTTTCGTTGAATCAAATTCGCAGTAAGTCAATGGTTAGATGGGCAGTATGGAACGTACTGATCATTTAACAAAAACGTTTACAATTAACTGCAACACAAATTAAGGTCTCTTTTTTGAAAAAATAAAGACCGATCATCGGTGGACACCGCCCCAGTGCACCATTGGGTTGTAACTTAGTCTCTTCTGGATTTGCCTCAATCCAGAACTTATCCTCATCACTTAACACGATTTTTCGGTAAAAATCAGAGTCAACTTCAAGCGACTCAAGTTTGATTACTAGTAATACAGAAGCGTTCGTCTAAACTAAGTCTTTTATGATGATTTGTCAAAAAAGACTGAACATAAATGTTAAAGGAGGCAACTCTGCTTTACTGCTTATCGGCCTGTAATCGACTCCATATAGCAGAACCGTTGGGATCAATGCTTTGTACAGCATAGATTTCTTCTTCCAAGTTAGTATTGTGCAATAGTTGTGAACTCATTTGTTTCGCTAAGCCGAAGTAGCACGGGTTTGCTAGGGTAAGCCATCACCGAATCCCCACTGGGGTGTGATTTGTAGAGTTGATGTTTCCCGAGGTGCGTAAACTCCTTAATCACTTCGATGTTCCTATTGTCAACAGAGACTTTTGTGTAGACGGTAGATAGATGGTTCTTTGTCTGTTGACAACAAACCTGGGTTTGTATTCATGTCTTCATTTTCTTCCAGTCTAACTCGTTTCGCCTGTTCTAGAATTGCCGTAAAACACTCTATGACGGTGCGCTGTAAGCGACCAATCATGACGATGTCGTCGCTATTTGTCAACGTCTAAAGGATAATATTATTTAAATGAATTCTCATTTGTGTGTCATTCGAAAATATGCGGATACAATATGATACTTCTCTGAAAACTCGCTGTCTTACTTCAGAAACTATTTTCTCTATAAACACACTGCTTAATTCCACATTTATGTTTACAAGTGTTAATAGATCACCTTTCCATTAATCGTTTGTATAATATCAGAACCTGTGAGAATTGCATAAAATATTAACAATAATCACTAGGAAGTATATCTGACTTTGAAATATTTTCGTTTTCCCAGGTCGGTCACACACACACACACACACTACTGACTTTGATTTTGTAATTGCAATTTACTGTGCTGATCCATTATAATCTTAACCTGAAACAGAAATCTTCGAATATTTAACTTTAGCATCCCAGGACTTCAATGGCCTTGATTCGTTTATAAACGAATTATTTCTGCCCTCACAGTGTAATTCATTTCATTGACTGCCTCTCCAACTCTGGTTTTGTACCAAAAACTAGGAAACAAATTTCGGAACATTTAATATCGACTTGACTTTGACTGTTCCGACCATCAGAGTTGTGGTTATTCCCAATTTGTTGCAACTGCAACTTTATGAGTGCCATTCACGCAAATATCTAGTCAGACTACACACCTATTTTATTTTCTAAATTATTTGTTAGTTTGTCTAAACTAGTTCCTATATACAGCAAATCCAAAAACCTGATTATGATCATTATATTGTTTTAGTCGTATCGCATCTGCACTCAAGAAAGTAAACAAATTTAAGGACTGTCCTGGTCCGGATCGATTACCCGATTAATGGTTGTTTTCACTGCATTTTTTGAAACATTCCTTCTCTCTTTTTTTTTTTTTCAAACTTTAGATAAACACTTTCACTATTCAAATTTCCTAAAAAATTTAGTAACAAACTGCTGATCTATTATCAAGCTTTGATACCATTGCACATCCACTTTTTTCTCCTAATCAACACTGACTGTCTACAATGGTAAATCTACAACCACACTCTCCATTGAATTCGTGCTTGGAACATTATATGGTGCATATAAGCAATTTTCGCCGGAATCTTAAGAGTCTGCGAAGATACAATAGTAATAGATGTACGATAGTATAGACTTTATTTTTGGATAACGGAACAAACCAGTTGTAAGAAAATTTTCGGGCATCGTTTGTTGTTGAACTTCGATACAAATAACGTTATTGGCAATTTTTCTCATATAAATTAGTAATGATCGATGTATTTGTACTAACTCGCACATATGTATGTAGGTACAACGAAATAACGGGTGACAAGATAGCAATGATAGTTTTTCCAATTGTTATGTGTCAGCAGCTGTCAAAGTTACCAATGACATCTAGCTGTCAAAATATTCTGTAAGGTTTGCCGTTTCATTATGCTTCATTTTACGCTTGCCGAACTTGCGAAAATTATTAAAAACTACCGAAATTTCGGCTCAGTTGTAAATAAGCAACGTGAATTTTGTCGTGAGGTTATCGTGGCTTCAGTGTGCAGACAATTGAGCGTGAGTACACTCTTTTGGATCTTAAGCCACCAACCAGACAGAGATTGGAGCGAAATGAAGAAAATATAGCCGCCGTAGCGGCACTCAACGATGTCGATTGGGTGCCGATCAGCTGAATTGGGCATCGCCAGAGAGTCAACTCTGCTGCGCAAGTATTGAAACTGGGCGACCATAGGCAACCGTAAATTCGCTAATTGGGCGCTGGAAATGTTGGCCGGAGATCCACTTTTGGCTCAGCGGCTATGTTAACAAGCAAAATTGTCGTTATTGGAGCGAACACATTCCACAAGTGTTCGGCTAAATATCAAGGCATTCAGAAAGATTGACTGTTTGGTGCGGTATATGGTATGTCATGGCGGCATCATCGGATTTTATTTCTTTAGAAATGAGGAAGGAGACATCGTTACCGTCAATGACCTCAGGTATACACTCTGAATGACTCGAACTGCAACCAACTTCAGACTGCTATAATTTAAAAACCGTTCATGACAGTGAGCTGAAATTTTGACAAATGACAGATAATTTTATTATTTACGAGCCTTTTAAACGATTTGCGTCTCAGTTGTGTTGAACAATTTTTATCCGCGATAGAATTCAAACCTGGTAGTGTGATTGCTTTATATTTGGCTGGAAAGCCACAAGTAGCTATCGTTAGAGCCCTCCAGTACCTCAACGTGAATAAATCATTTGTGTCTCGAACCATAGGTCGTTACCGTGATACTGGCAGCGTTGCAAAACGCCATGGAAGTGGTCATAAAAAAACAGCAACATCCGCAGAAATGGTTCGGAAAATGAAGGCTCATGAAGATGCAACACATACTGAAAAATGAGCTTGGGCTCAAGCGATTGAAGTTCCAAAAAGCACACGATCTTACACCGCAACAGAAAAAAGTTAGAGTCGAAAAATCGAAGGAGTTGCTACGCTTGCACGAAAGTGGTGAGTTGCCGAATTTGGTTTTTTCCGATGAGTCGTGATTTTTTATCGAGCAATATGTCAACAAACAAAATGACCGAGTTTACTTGCCAGAGAGGTCCTTCGAAAATTTACACCTTCAGACGGCCACCAGAAAGCAGGCAGCACCGATGGTGATGGTTTGGGCCACCATAACCGCCGATGGTCGCTCTCCGCTCGTATTTTTGGACCGTTGCGTCAAAATTAATGCGATCGTATATCATGAAACTGTCTTAGAGGCAGTATTGAAGCCTTGGGCAAACAATCATTTCGGTCGGAGACCGTGGACATTTCAACAAGACTTGGCACCGTCTCACAAAGCGCGCGTCAACCAAGATTGGTTAAAAAACAATGTTCCACACTTCATTTCTTCAACACAATGGATTGCAAATTCTCCGGATGCAAATCCGTTGGATTGCTCTGTCTGGGGTATTTTGAAACGCGAAGGTTGGCACTAAAAAATTCCAAAGTTTGGACCACCTCAAACAAGCACTTCGCCGGGAATGGGCCAAAATACCACAGAGCCACTTGCGTGCAGCATGCGATGCTTCCTTCGGCCGTCTCAAGGCCATTATTCGCGCCAAAGGTGGACATATTGAAAACTACTGATACAATTTGAAAATTGATGTATTTTCCAACATTTTTTGCTTGGGCACAATAAAATTTATCAAAAAATAAAAAAATTATAGCATTTTAAAAAGTTGGAGTTCGAGGCTCTACATCCTGTAGAGCGATGTTAACCGACTTTCTGTGGTCGAAGTTGTGAAGGAGAAATTTGGCGAGCGTTCATAAATTGGCAGCCGCGATCATACGATTTGACACTACTCGATTATTTTCTCTGGGGCTACGTTAAGACCTTAGTCTACGCCAAGCAGGCCAAACCACTTTGGACGAGCTCCAGGCCAACATTCGTCACGCTATTGCCGGAATAACGTCGCGCATAGTGGACCGAGTCATCAAAAATGGGACCGACCGCTTGAAGCCCTGCTTGCGAAGCCAAAGCGGGCTTTTGAATGATGCGCTATTCCACACATAATGGCATGAAGGGAGCTTCAAAATAAAGCCAGAATCAATTTTATATCTCACACCGTTGTTGTTTTATTTAATTTTTTTTTCCTATCTGGTCACCCTTTAGAATAGTATAGTATATGTTTAAATAAAGAGTCAGTCAGTAAACGACTTGCAGACTGTACACATGTGTTTTTTTTTACAACAATTCTGGCGACGAGACAAAAGCTGGAAAAGTAAATGAAAAATCTGGAATTAAACATAGAACCCACTTAAGATTCAACACACAAATTAACCATGACAAGTATACTTCATATGGATGCATTCGACGAAAAAACAATGAAGTGGAGGCAATGGGGCAGAAGGTTTGAGACGGCGTTGGTAATATTCGACGTAGACAATACAAAAATAAACCAGTATTTGTTGCATTACATGGGTGCCGCTGCATGTGACAAGCTCTGCGATAAGGTATTACCATGGACTGAGCAATTGACCTTCACGGAAATTACAGAAATTTTGGAGAAACATTACGATCTTGCACGAAATGAAATTTTGTTAAGCTTCATATTTCACTCACACATATAATAACCAGGTGAGTCAGTTGCTGAGTTTTTGTTTGCACTGCGACATTTATTGGACGGATGCAATTTTGGAGATTACCGAGATGTTGATAAATCAATTTGTATATAGCGTGGCAAATCAGAAGATGCAGAGTCGATTGCTAGAGAAGGAAAACCTTACACTGCAAATTCTGCAAATATTGCTAGCGTACACAAAAGTGCGAAAAAAGGTGTCGGCGAAATACACAAAGAGAATGATGGAATTATTGATAAAGTACAAGAAAAGAAAAGAAACAACAAAATTCACCACACCGGACGAATAACAGCAGCATAAGATGTTTCAGGTGCGGCGACAGTGACCACATGGCAAACAAATGTAAACACAGCGAAACAATCTGCAATTATTGCAAAAGAAGGGGCCATTTGCGGAGAGTTTGTTTTAAAGCAAAGAAAATGCAGATTAATAGGAAGATAGGAGGGAGGACAGCGACGATTCAACTGGTGATTTGGTACAAAATGGTGCTAAATATTCGGGTTTCTGTGACAAAATCATATGTGGACGGCAAGAGGACAAACTTTGAGGGAGACACTGATCCACCGGTGACCATAATGAGTGTTGCTTCTGCCAGGAAGAATTTTGGCAACAACCTGAATCTGCACAACTCGGATTTGTTACTGCAAGACGCCGATTGATTGTATTGGTTATATGGAGTATTGGTCTCAGTTAAAGTGAAAATTTATTTGGTAAGCTCAGACCACAAGCTTTTACTTAGCGGAGAGTGACTCCGCACCTTACAATTGGACTGGCTTAAAATGCTGAAGAAGAAATATAAACCTCCAGACATAGTTAATCAAATACAGGAAGCCATTGAACAGGAGAAACATTTTAACTAAATACCGTATACTATTTTCAACTACTCCTGGTAAAAATAAAGGTCCCAAGTTCGACTTCATGGAAACCCAACGCAGTTCCAAAATATCTTGAGCC
Source organism: Volucella zonaria (assembly GCA_963966105.1). Classification (NCBI taxonomy): domain Eukaryota; kingdom Metazoa; phylum Arthropoda; class Insecta; order Diptera; family Syrphidae; genus Volucella; species Volucella zonaria. Next base: position 180,193,502 of record OZ014533.1, on the reverse strand, counting down.
TAGGCGGGTCGCATTTCCGATCTTACTAGCAGTGAAACATGAGTTGGAGAAGCAGGTGAAAATCGGTAACTTCCATTGTAGTAATGCACAAGAAAAACAATAAGACGTCCCTTTGCAGAGATTACAAGGTAACCGTGATAACTGAAGGATCGAGGAACTGTTTAGTACAATTGCTGTTGGTAAAAAATTTTCAAAGATCGACCTGGGAAAAGCGTATTTGCAGTAAGACACCTCTTATGATCGTGATCATCAGCACTTGCTAACATTAAACGCACACAAAGGGTTGTTTCGTCGAACGAGATTAATGTAAGGAATATCATGCGTCCCATCAATTTAGCAAAGATTCAGTGAAAAGTTACTGGCTGACATGCCGGGTGTAAAAGTTTATTTGGACGACATTAATCGGAAAATTACAGGACAGTTTGCCTCACAACACAGCAGCGTTATAGTCAGGTTGGTAAACAGGCGTATGCCATTATCTTTGGCGTTCAAGAATGTTATCAATACATATGTACGAGTATATGGAAGAAGATTCACTCTGATCACGGACAACAAGGCGATCTCGCAAATTTTCTCTCCAAACACGGGATCACCTATCTTGTCAGGAACACGAATGCAACACTGTGCTGTATATTTGGAGTCTTTTGATTATGACATACAATTTCGTAGGTCTAAAGAAAATGGAAACGCTGACGCGTTACGTTATCACGTTTGCCGACACTGAACATGGACAACCTCCTGAGTGAAATAGACCAGATTGAATCTGAGGCGATAGAGATTTTGCCTGTCACCGTGAAAGCATTAAGTGCAACAACTAAACAAGACAAGGAGATAAGATTTTGTTTTAAAAAAGAGAGGTAAGAATTTACATCCCTCAAACTTTCAGATCGATGGTGCTCAAGAATTACATACAGGCCATTTCGGTATCGGAAAAATGAAGGCGTTGTCTCGAGTCTATTGCTAATGGGAAAACTTAGATCACGATATTGAACAATGTTCGAGACCCAATCCTAATTCGGATCCGGTACATTGTTAGTTGGCAAAAGGTGCTTAAATGAGTATAGTTGATTGCGCGGGTCCTTTTCTTGGTCAATATTGCTCCGTTCTGATGAATGCTTTTAGCAAATGGCCTGAGGTTCACATTGCTTCTGAGACTACAACCTGATACTATAACGATACGTAGAAACATTTTTTTACATTCGGTATACCAAATGTTTTGGTGATCGACAATCCAAACCGTCCAACTTCAAGAAGTTGTTAGAAACATGGTGCGACCTGCCATACGGCAATGAATGGGCAAGCCGAAAGATTTATAAAAACATTTGGAAATAAGCTGAAAGAACGTGGATCAGGAACTTTTATCATACCGCGGTGCAATCCATCCAACGACAGGAAAATCGTCGGCTATGGTGATGTTCAATCGACAAATCCAGTCTAGATTTGATTTGATTCTGCCAAGTAATACAGTACGTGACCCAGAACGCCAAATTACCGCCAAAAAATGTAAAGCCGGGGATAGGGTAGCAGTGCGATTATATATGGGCGGCAGCATATGGAAATTCGAAACGGAAAACGAAGACCAAGATGGGCATTTACATTATTCTGCCAAACTAGAAGACAGACGCGTTTGGCACAAACATGTAGATCAGATACGCAAAATACGCCAAGCTGTGGTGGATAATGACAAGATCAACATTCCGAGAGATCAACCAATAACCAACCATTTGCAGCACAACTTTAGACAAAGACCATCAGAAACGTTTTTACACACCTCCAAATTCTACCCAAGTCGAAAGTGAGGGCAACATTGCAGGAGAACCACCGGGCAACGAAGGGATGATGGAATCAACATTGGGAGATAGTACAGCTATTCGTACGTGCAGACCAATACGCAACCGAAATTTACCCCCGCGTCTCTTTGACTGTAAGTGGGAGTACTGAGTGTATATCCCACCATTTACATACCACTCGTATGAATATTACCAATTTGTTTATGTAAATAATTAATAAATTGATTTCCCATTCGAAATATAAAGGCAGGGAAAGATGTCATATATATAAATTAGCAGTGATCGATGTATCCGTGCTAACACACACATATGTATGCACAATGAAATAGTATGTTTAAATAAAGCGTCAGTCAGTAATCGATTTCCAAACTCTACACATGTGTTGTTTACAAAAATACATATCTGCTGCAGAACTGTTTGAGCCCAATGCTTTGCTCATCTCTTACACCTTTGCTTTTGCATTCTTAAATCCCCTTTTGAGGATGTGGTTGATTCAACACCTGTGCTGACATTTAACATCTGAATGCTCCAGTCAAATTATCGTTTTTTTGCTCATTCGTTTATATTTGTATTCGGTCTTTTTAATTGTACGAGCACATACATTGATATCCATACATGGGTATGTTTGCATCTTTATCTTATCTTTAGAGCTCAATATTTTGTACAATTTATTTACTATGAACACTTATCTTCGAGCAGTTAATGCGTTTTAACTTATTAGTTGGTACCATTTTATATATGTACACTCGTAAGTATGATACCTACTAAGAGCCTATGTTGTGAAGTAAGTGCTTCTTTTGAAAACACTTTGCAATTACTTAATTTAAACTTAGTGTGAGAGGCTACAGACAACTTTTGACTGCCTCAATAGATGCTATAATATGCTCTGGCATCTTTAAGTCATCTAAAAAGACCGGGATGATATAATTTTTCTCGCATGTTTTTTGTCTTTTGATACTTGAAATGTTATCATACATACGAGTATAAGGGCTCCGCACTTCCTTTCAATTTTGATTAATGTAAAATGTACTGCTTGTGACATGATATGTTATGTCTTCTGGATGCAACTGAACGAACACGCAGTTATTTTGTTTGCTTAATCGGCTTTTTTAGATTCACTATCGTTTGTAATATTTTTTAAATGATCGGGATATACGTATACGAGTGTATTGTAACATGCGTATATTGTCCTCTCAGTCGTCGTAGTTTGTTTATATAAACAAACGGGCGGAAGGTTATTACTTGTTTTCTGATTTTGTAAAAATTAAGCTGAAGAAAAAGAACGAAGGCGCGCAGTACCAGTTAAGTAACAGTTACGTTGGACACCATTAAATATATTAAGATTCTGATGATTGAATACGCACAAAAAATCGATATCCGAGTACTAGGGGTAGACCATTTTCATTATTATTTAATTTGGCTGCAGACAAACTCTTGGTGATTAGGAAACAAAAAGCTTTCATTGCATCACGCACTGCTTACTTGTCTGACATTGTAGTAGAATTAGATAGCGATGAAAATACGCTTCAGTTGATTAAGTTCCGGCTGAATGAATTTTAAGCGAATACAACAAAAAATCTTTAAAACACACTGAAAGGTTATAGATTATTGTTGAGTAGTGTAACCGCTAATTTGTTTGAGTACACTGTTGAAAGAGAGCTTATTTAGTGGTTTAAAGAAACATTACGGCAATTACTTACTTGGAATTAACTACGACTTTGCATTCCAAAGTTATAACCTTGCATTGTTCGAAACCTACTTTAAATAAACACGTTTATTGCAATTTCGATAAAATCTGAAAAGATGCTAACTTTATTGTAACCTGTGCAATTGTTAATTTAAAATCTTAACGTTTGCTTCATTTACAAACACAAATTGTGATTAAATTTCAAAAGTTGCATGCCATAAAGTAATAAATTGAATTTTATGAACTAAAAACTAATTCAACTAGATATATGGTATAGGGGTTTCGTTATGGTTTACTAACGAAACGTGTAGTATTTATGAAATACAATTTTATTTGTATTTTAGTCGATTGAAGAAGGGTTGTCGCTGATAAAGAAAAACAATATACCACCTTGATCAATTTATTCAGAAAATTAAAAATACAAGTTTATTCATCTAAATCTACATATACATATTGTCCCCTCAAAGTAATCTCCATCGACTACAAGACACTTATTCCAGCGCTTGATCCAATCCTCGAAACATTTTTTATATTCGATTTTCGGTATGTCCATCAGTGCTTCCTGCGATTTTTCCATTACTTCCTCTTGGCTGCTGAAACGTGTTCCCCGCAGTGGTTTTTTAACTCGATTGGGAGGGACAATCACAGGGAGCTAAATCAGGTGAATTCGGTGGCTGTTGGATGGTATTTGTTGCATTTTTCGTCAAAAAATTACGAATAATGATGGTACTGTGCGACGGTGCGTTATCATGGTGCAAAATCCACGAGTTTTCTGCCCACAATTCTGGTCTCTTTCGGCGAATTGCTTCACGCAAACGTCTCATAACGCCCAAATAGTACTCTTTGTTTACTGCCTGGCTTTCTGGCAAAAATTCATGATGCACTACTCGTACACCGTTGTAATCCATGAAAACCGTGAGCATTGCCTTCTTTTTTGACCGAAAACGACGTGGTTTTTTTGATCTCGGCTCATTTGGTGAACGCCATTCACTTGCTTGATGTCTGGATTGCGTGTCGTACTCATAAACCCACGTCTCGTCTCCAGTAATGATCCTTTTGATGAATGTGGGATCGGATTCAGCCTCGCAAATCATCTCTTTTGCGACGTCAACACGGTCTCTTTTTTGCATGAAATAGGCAATGTTCAACTCCTCCGCTATCTCTCTGATGGTTAATTTGCGGTTATTGACCAACATTTCTTTTACTTCATCAATGTTTTCGTCGGTTTTCGATGTCGATAGTCTGCCACTGCGTTCATCATCTTCGACTGACTCACGACCACTTTTGAACCGTTCGTGCCACCGGTAAACGACCGTTTTCTTTAGAGAATCGTTGCCGAAACACTTTTCCAACATTTCCAACATTCGCGAACCATTAAATCCATTTTTTTACGCAAAATTTAATACACGTTCGTTGTTGCAAATTTCTAAAATTGAAAAAACCGCTAACACACAGAGATAGATGTACTCTTGGCTACGTAACTTTTACAAATGTCAAGCTATGACGCTAAGATTTAGAGGGAATGTCAACAGCAGATTTACCAACTTAACAAAAAAAACAGAACTCAAATCGGATCAAAGGTGGTAAGTCAAATGTCCCCGACGTGCCCTGTTGTTCTCGCACTTTTGTGCCTCTATCAATTACAGCACTGATAGTACGAGTAGCTTTGAGGCAACAAATGAATGAGGAGATTTGGCATAACCATTTCTCACATGAAGCTAAAGAAAGAAGTTTCACGGTAATAAATCGTGTCATCTCGGCGGTCAATTCTGATCACCATTCCGAGCAATGAAAGTCATGTGCTCATGTTTCGGAAGTGTAAGAAGCGAAATTTAATGTCAAATGAAAATTGAATGGAAATATTGGTTCACACATATTTCTTAGTAGACTGAACTCAAAAAAATTGATAATCAGCAGTTGAAAGGTCAGGGAAATATAGCAAATGTGATAACACTTCATAACCCAAATCAGGGAGCGTACAAAATCTAACTTGAGAATCCGAGTATGCATCATTATTAGTTCATGTATTTTCACCAATGCTCGCTGTTTCTTGAGTAGTTTCGCATGCACTACCTCGAATTCACTGCAATAAGAGTTTGTTGTTTAGTTTAACCCGTTTGAAGGGAAGAGAAATCGCGAAAATCGTCATTATTTAAGGCTCCTGAGAACTACATTTCGGTAGGTTTCGATTCCATCCCCAGAAAATGTTGATTATATTAAGATAGGAGAAAAAGCAACATCTCGTGACAGTATTGTAATTTTCTAGATTCCCGCAAAATTGTCTTCCGTTCGGGCTCTTGCTGTGGCCCTTTTCCAAATTATGATTTTTAGTTTTAATTTTTTATCTTGCAAAAAGTTGTTGATTGCCCAAGCTTCTGGGCCAATTCTTAGCACGATTTTGTGATTACACTAATTTTCGTGCTTAAGCGACCAAATTCTTTTTTTCTAAGCGTTCTGCTACAACTTATTTTGATTATGATGCATTTGAAAACCTTTTACGGTTTCGAGGTATATCTATCAAAAACTTACATATACATTTCCATTATTCGGGTTATATGCTCTATAATCTTTCTGATTAAGGAATTTTTACTTACATAAAACTTATTTTCACTTACACAGGAGAGAAGACGTAGTTCGGAGAGCAGTCGAAGCAATCATTCTTCCAAATCCTCAAGCTCAGTGTCATTCAGTAAAATTGATATCTCTGAAAGAAGGCACTCACAAGTACTAGACAAAACTGATAAATCAAATAAATCGATTAGTTTGAGCATCGATTATTCGAAAAAAGAAGAAAATTCCATTAAAATTGAATCCTCAGATGCGGCAGCCAAGGGTAAAATAGCAGAACCAATAAGTGCGCTTGTGAAACAAGAAAGAAAACTCGATCCAATTGACATTAAAATCGAAAATGAAAAAACAAGTATTTTTTCGAAAGTAAATTTAAAATCAGAGTTAAATGATTTGAAAAAGGAACCAATAACAGGTACTGGTTTAAAGCTGGAGATATTTGCTATTAAAACCGAAAACGAAGAACTACTAACCCCACATACACCCTCACCAATTGAAAATAAAAGCTGTTGCATAACGCCTACTAGTATTGTCAATTCTTCTTCAGAAAATAAATCCCCAAGTTTGCCATCTTTAAATGAGGTACATAGCGATGTATGTAATGTGGTATCTTCGAAGATACATGCCACACCGGGGAAAACAAAGCCAGCCCTTAATACGAACAGCCCTGAGCCAATGGAAGTCAACGAGAGCCCACAGGTTAATAAACTAATACATAAAAATACATCGTCAAAAGTTGGCAACTACTCTTCAATTCCAAATGAAACTTCCTTATCTGTGATTGTTAAGAACGAAAACGTAACATTTTCGCCTTCTTTAGAAAACCTAGAGGTATCAGGAAAAAATACAGGGGATATCACACCTAAGCCCAATAAAGTTGAGAAGACTCGTGACGAGGTAACAAGAGTCTTGGATTTCAATAAAAGTAGTGCTGCGATTGATAACAGACACATTGCGGTAGCTGCAATGGATTGCACTCAGACATCTGAAGTGGTCAATTGTGATTTTGATATACAATCCCAATTAGCGACGACTGCTTCCAGGTCTGTGCCTGGGCCTGTAAACCACAATAACAATCATATGATGAAAATATCAGAGAACAACAAATTCCAACAAGAACCGCTGCTGCAGCAGCCAGTTAAAACCCAATCGAGTACTTCACTTCAAGCCACACCAAAGGTTAATCATGAGACTAAAAATAATCATTCCTTAACGTCCTCCTCGCAGAGCAATTCGCATCCGCGCAAGAGTAGCGCTGGTAACAGCAGTGGTGGCACCAGTAGCACCAGTCACCATAAATCAGGAAAACACACTTCCTCATCTTCATCTACGAGAAGCAGAGAATGCTCCAAATGCTACAAACGATCGAAAATTAGACGTACTAGTGTTGGAACGCAATGTATGCAACATGCACTGGATCTGAAAAATGCCGAAAGGGTTCCCATAATTCATCGCGATATGAATTGTACACAAAAGGGTTTGGAATGTCTCAAGTATGCGCGATTTTTCAGGATCGAAGTACATCCCAACGGTGGGGCAACAGTTGTTCACCTGTATCAGAACGAAATTAATTCATTAGCACCCGATGAAATGGAGGAACTGGTGGAAGAGTTTTTTAGAGTGTGCTTTGCAGAAGATGACGATGGGTATGCTCATCATGTGATGGGAATCGTTCACGACTCCGCAGCTTACTTGCCTGACTTGTTAGAACATATGGCGGACAATTATTCCACATTAACCGTAAAAGCAGGAGTTCTTGGTCGTAACTCAGACATTGAAACATGTACCATGAGTCAGTATAATGAGCAGGTAATTGCTTGCATTTTAAACATTCAAAAAACTGGTTTCTTGTAACCGCCACTATATTTTTTTTTTTTTTTGTAGGTTGTGAAGAATTATTCCCAAGGAACCTTTCGATTTGGACCACTACATCAGATAAGCTTAGTTGGAAAAGTTCATGAAGAAGTGGGAGGCTATTTTCCGGATCTCTTAGGGCGTATTGAAGAGAATCCATTTTTGCAGAAGGTATTTTTGGATTGGTATAATATATTTGAAAAAGATATTTAGTTACCAAATTCTTGCTTTAGACAATGCCCTGGGGTGCAAGTTCAATTTTACAAACTGACCCAAGACTATCCAACGATGGCCCTATTTTATGGATTCGTGCCGGAGAGCAGCTTGTGCCTACGGCAGAATTAAATAGCAAAACGCCATTGAAAAGACAAAGGTACGTACGTACAATGGTTTAAATTGCACAAAATCTTCACGCTAATGTTGAACTGAAAAGATAATAAAAGAAGTTAAAAGAGAGTGTGTGGACCTGTGCGGATGGTTCCCACAAAACCAACGCTTATTTGGTGGAACTATGCCATCATATTTATCACAGCACTCGGTTTAAAAATGTCCATCATTAAATAGTAGGAAGACTTATTTTTAAACATAGATTAATGGATAGAAAAATGAAAAAGTCTATTCTGGACGTGTGACGATTAAGACCAGAAGGAAACTTTGTAATATAGACCAAAGATATTTGCTTTATTTAAAAAGACATTTTTTTTTTTTTGATGTGAACATGTGTTTGATTTAATTTTTTGCAGAACGCGAATAAATGAGTTGCGGAATCTGCAATATTTGCCTAGATTGTCAGAGGCAAGAGAGACAATGATAGAAGACCGAACCAAGGCACACGCTGATCACGTTGGTCATGGACACGAGCGGATAACCACTGCCGCAGTTGGTATGCTAATTTATTTGAGCAAATGATTTGTTGATTGACCATAAACCATATTCTGTGTTTCATAGGTATCCTGAAAGCAATCCACTGTGGACAACCATATTCACAAAATCGTGTGACAAAAGATGTGGTCGCCTTTGCGGCTCAAGATTTTAATTGTTTAGTAGAAAAGTTGCAGTTAGACCTGCACGAACCTCCCATATCCCAGTGCGTCCAGTGGATTGAAGACGCAAAACTCAATCAATTGCGAAGGGAAGGCATTCGCTATTCCCGAATACAGTTATGTGATAACGACATTTATTTCCTACCCAGAAACATAATTCATCAATTCCGTACGGTGACGGCTGTCACCAGCATAGGTTTGTTAATTCTTAAAACAAATCTCATAGAAACAAAAAATTAAAATTAATTGTATTTACCTTGTAGCCTGGCACCTTCGTTTGAGACAGTATTACCCAGGTCAAGAGGTAATTAATGAAAAGAACAACCCTATCCTCGCTGAACCACCTCACTACAAGGAAAAGCAAACAATACTCCCACATCCAGTTTCACTGATTGAAGATAAAAAGTCAACGCCATGCAAACGGTCACACGATGGAAAAGTAAAGAAATCAACTGATAAGAAAATAATCGACTTTGATAAACGAAGATCCAGCGAAAGCGGAACGGAAGAGAATGCAAATAAAGAAAGTGGAACTACATCGCCGGGAGCAAAGAAAAAGATTTCCAAAGAAGAGGCTAAGATTGATATGAGGAAATTAGTTCTTGACCCACACAAAACTCATAAAACTCCAACATCTGGTACGGCATCTTCTCACAAATATAAAAACTTGGCAACGCCAACATCATCATCGTCATCAACGTCGATTGGCAAATCCAGTGGCAGTTCTAATAGTCATGTAAGAGATGGCAAAAGCATTTTAAAAAATAATGCTAAAAGCAAAGGGAAATCTTCCTCATCTACACATTCTAAAAGTAATAGTGGCAGTAGTAACAGTTTACACCGACATCGAGATAATAGTCGAGATAAAAATGAAACGACGCCAACCACAGTACATGAAAAATCACAACAGAACAGTAGTAGCCTTAAAAAAGTTATTTTAGGTACAGCCCCGGATCCTCATTTCAATGCCGTTGTCGTTGAGACAAAGAGAACTCCTCCGAAAATTCCGGAACCACCACCACTGCCCACTCCATCAGTGTTTGCCGAAAAAGATGCGTACCTTAACAGTTTAAATCAAAAACAACCCGAAATAAAAATCCAAGTACAAATTATTTCCGACGAAAAGGTACACTCCTATGGAAGTAGTGGCACTGAAACCACCACGAATTCCGCTATTGACTGCGAAACAATACATGTTAGCAGTGATACAAATCAAGGTAACATATTGGTTACGCAACAGCATCAATTGATCGTGGACCATGAAGAAGAAGTAATTGTCTCAGAGGAGATGATCGTCGATACAATATCCCTGCCTCCGTTGCCTCCACTTCCTCCTCCACAAGCGTCTCCTCCTCCTTTGCCACCTGCACCTGCCTCTCCAAACTTAGCCCCACCTATACCGCCACCACCACCACCGTTACCTATGGCACCAAATAACAGTTCCTTTGCGTTAGGAAATTCAGTCGTAGCCTTAACAGAAAGTCGGACAAAAACTTCCATTAAATCACAGCCGTCGTCTCAGCCGCAGTTTTTGTCCTCACCAGCAACTATGTCAATTAATAAGAGCAATAGCAACAGCAGTAACAGTGGCCCAGCTCAATCAGACTTGCTCAGCTCGATAATGGCTAGCATGGACAGCACAACGGCAACGGCGCGTAACATCACCTCTTCCTCGCCCTTTTAGTTTGGGACCCCTACCCGTTTCCCCCTTTCCCTTTCCCTTTCCCTTTCCACACGCGAAAAACATGCATTCTTGTTTTAACTTATTTCTTCACCCTATATTTTCCTTAATACTTATGCTGTACACGCTTTCGTGTACGGCATCTATCGAAAATCACTATCAGCTAATCAAAATCATAAGTTATAATTGATACATGTAAATAAAAGTTACAAATACACACACATACATGTATATACATATATAGATATATGTATACATGTGCATAAACATACATATATTTATATATTTATATATATATTTATATGTAGCTACTTAATACTGTTAAGCGAAATATTATAAAGAGTAAATAAAAGAAATATTCGTCCACATGCGTACGAAGTGTTTACTATTAGATACAATACAAACAAGCAATTTTCTTTACTTACCCATTACCCCACTAGTCCAGATGCAACAGACGCATTGCTAATTTGATATACCCTCTAGCAACTTTACTTTTTATTGTAAATTTGATTCCCGATCGATTCCCTTAAGCATAAAGCTTAAGAGTTATGTTCTTCTATTAGGATTATTGCTCACCGCTGCTGCTTTCTACGAATAATTGTGGTTTAAAATAACTTTTCACTTACTCTACACTACCGTTCGTAAGTTTAAGACCACGAAGCATTCATTAAAAAAAAAAAAAAACAAAAACAAATTACACGATACATTTTTTAGTTAGCCATCAGCATTTCAAAGTCAAAGGATAAAGATCAAGAAAAAATTGATATTGATGATTGTCCAAAGTAAATATCTATTGAGACATGAAGTAAAATTGTGTGCCTCTATTAAATAGGTAAATCCGAAAGGGATGTCGCCTAGAAACTTAAGGATTCTACATCTCGGAGCTACAATTTAGTGGAAATGGAAACAGTGATCATAAACTGAAAAACCCACAAGAAATCCGTGAAGAAATCAACAGGGATAGAGGAGATATGTTAGTATCCGTTTGGACATGTTGTCAAAAAAAAGCAATCTTTTATCGTTCGTTAAATAAGAAAAATCAACGGGTAAACCATAGCCCACCTAAATTGGGACATTAACCCGCATTTGTCACAGAGAACAATGTTTTCGAAAGCCCGTTAATCTAAGCATTCGATACAACAAAGTGACCCTCGTTTTTTCTTTTAGACGTTTAGAAAATTTGGTAAGTTGCGATTTATTTGTTACTCTTTCAGGGTCGTTATGCAGTGCTAAAAACAATAGAAAAGAAAAATGGAAACAAAGGTAAGACAAGGTAAAGATATCACCAAATAATGCACGTAGTTTTTTATATGTCCTTTTTTTTAGTTCGAGTGTTAGTTGCTTAGTTAGGTGACCGTTTTAAAAGGTGTGATAAATTTGTCACACTAGACCAGGTTTCGGCAAGTAATTTTAAGTGCGGTCCAGATACGGTTGAAAACTTTTATCGGGGTTCAGAAAAAAAAACTCAATGTTTTGTAATTTTTTTTTATTTTTCTTCATTTAAGTAACTGTAGAAAACACAATAGGTAAAATTAATGAGAGAAATTACAACGACGGTCTTTAGCCAGTTTTTTGAAATTTGGTTCACACGGGAAACAGCAAATGCGAAGAGTGTCATCAAGGTGGGCATCTGATAATCTCGAACGATATTTGTTCTTCAAAAAACTCATTTTTAAGAAAGACCATTCGCATATACGAGGGCTGTCTGAAAAGTTTCCGACAAAACATTTTTTCTCAAATATTTTTTTTATTTTTCTACATAGTCTCCTTGTAACTCTACACACTTCTCCCAGCGATGCTCCCATCTCTCTAACCGGTCCAAATAGTACTTGTCCTTTTTCTCTGCAAAATAATTGTTCACGAAGATGATTTCCACCTCATTTGATGAAAATCTCTGTCCTCCGAGCAGTTTTTAGATGAGGGAACAAAAAGAAGTCGCTTGGGGCCAGATCTGGTGAATAAGGCGTATGGTCAAGCAGTTCATGGATTTTCGCTATAGCAACCGCTGAGGTGTGAGACGGCAACGGCGCGTTGTCTTGGTGAAACAGGATTTTTTTTCTGCAAATGTGGCCGTTTTTCCGATATTTCTGCCTTCTGCTTGGCAAGTAATGATGCGTAGTATGCTCTTGTAATGGTTTTTCCTTTTTGAAGATAATCGATTAAGATAACTCCTTTACTATCCCAAAAAACAGTCGCCATCACTTTTCCAGCTGAAAGAACAGATTTTGCTTTTTTTTGGAGCCGGCTCGCCCTTTGCAGTCCACTGTTTTGACTAAATTTTTGTTTTGGTGTATCCAAGTTTCATCTGCAGTAATTATTCGGGGCCAGAACTCGGATTTATTGCGCCTAAACTGCGCCAACAGAGCGTTGGAAATGTTCATTCGAACACGTTTTTGGTCTAACGCAAGCGAACGCGTCACACAACGCGCGGACAGCTTTCTCATGCCTAAATCCTGATTTAATATGTAAAAAACACGTTCTTTGGACATTTTCATAACCTCTACTATCTCTCTCACTTTAATTCGGCGGTCGTCTAACACCATTTGGTGAACTTTAGCAATGTTATCGTCAGTGGTTCCAGTTTTTGGACGTCCCGAACGTTCATCATCTCCCAAGCTCTTACGGCCAAAATTCAGCTCCCCAAAATTTCACTGTCGTAAATGATGGTGCAGAGTCCCCATACACAGAGTCCAACTCATTTTTGATTTGCGTAGGGGTATTGCCTTTCAAAAACAAGAATTTAATACAGCTCGATACTCAATTTTTTCAATTTTCATAAAAAACGCTCATAGCGACTTACTCCATCGATTGTCAACTAAAAACAGCGCTTCCAAAGTGACTGAAACTTCGGTAAGTAACTGTCAAAAGACGCACAACTAGGATTCACTAGCTTTTATTGACGAGTGCCGCTATCTTTACGTTGTGGTCGGAAACTTTTCAGATAACTCTCGTATATGGCATGTTGAGCCAAACATAGTAGCGAAGTTGATAGCTAGTTTTTTGCAATTTTGATTTTTTTCTGAAACATGTTTGCCCCAAAATTCTTCAGTGGATGTAGTTTTATATATACTTTTGCAAGGAAATATCTTCTTATATGTCAATTAATTCCATTTGCAGTGAAGTCCATTCTGCTACTACAGCGACTTCATAAGGTAATTTAAGGAATTGAGATAGCTTCCCAATCTGTGCAAAGTCTTGGAATCTTACAGCAAATTCGTTTTTCAGATCGAATAGAAACTTTGAAAACACTGCAATGTCTTCTTCTTCAGAGTTCTCCTTTTTACCTTCAAGAATTGTTGGGATATGAATAAATTCTTGTCTAGCATACTCTTTTTCAAAAACATCCAGCTTACGACGAAAAGGAGGCATGCTTTGTATTGTTTGGTGCAGGTATGGGTGTTGAATGTGTGAATGGTGGGCTAGTTATAAAAAATATACGAGGGCGGGTCAATAAGTCCGTGACTTTTGGATTAAAACAGATTTTTTGATAAAAAAATAATTTTATTTTTCAACGTAGTCTCAGTTGAGCTCTATACACTTTGTCCAATGCTTCTCCAATTTTTTTATCCCTTCCAAAAAAAATGATTTGTCGAGGTCCTCAAAATGACGAGATGACTTCATCATTGGAGTCAAATCTTTTTCCACCAAGCCATTTCTTCAGGTTAGGGAACAAGAAGTAGTCACTCGGAGCCAAATCTGGAGAATAGGGTGGATGAGGGAGCAATTCATAGCCCAATTCATGGATTTTTGCCATGGCAACTGCACATGTGTGCACCCTTGCATTGTCTTGGTGGAAAAGAACTTTTTTCTTGGCCAAATGAGGTCGTTTTTTTTTCAAATCGTCATTGAATCCGTCCAATAAGTTGGCATAATATTCCCCATTGATTGTTCTTCCCTTTTGAAGGTAGTCAATGTGGATTATCCCGCGTGCATCCCAAAAAACAGTCGCCATAACTTTATTGGCTGACAAACCCACCTTGGCCTTCTTTGGCGCCGATTCACCCTTAGAAACCCACTGTTTTGACTGTTGTTTGTTGTGATGGATCCATATTTCGTCCACGGTTACAAAACGGCGCAAAAACTCCTCCATATTGCGATTAAACAACGCCAAACCTTCCTGTGAAGTTGTTACACGATTGCGTTTGTGGTCGACTGTGAGCAAACGCGGCACCCATCTTGCGGAAAGCTTTCTCATGCCCAAGTGATCATTCAAAATTGAAACCACTGAGCCATGCGAGATCCCTACGGCTTCCACAATCTCTCGCACTTTCAATCTTCGGTCGGCCAACACCATATCGTGAATTTTTTCGATTGTTTCGGGTGTAGAGACCTCAACTGGGCGTCCAGGACGTTCGGCATCTTCAGTGCTTGTACGGCCACAACGAAATTCAGTAAACCACTTTTTTACCATTGAAATCGATGGTGCAGTATTTATCAAGCTTAGCCTTGGTCTCGGTAATGGTTTTTTTTCGCAAGAAATAATGCTTAATAAGCACACGAAATTCACTTTTTTCCATTTTCTCCTCAAATTAGTGAGTAGTCTGATAAAAATAGCTGTCAAACACAAACTAACTGACGCAGCAAGTTTAAATTTTGACAGGAGTCAACTGACAAATGCTTGTTGACAGGAGCAGTGTTGCTGTTTCAGTAAAGAGGTCAGAAATTCAAAAATGCACAGAATTATTGACCCGCCCTCGTATGTACATAGTTGAACTGAATAGGTAGTCGGCATATCTAAAAATATTTGAAGGTCCAAGGGCTAACCGGAAACGGACTGCGGTCCGTCAGTTGCTGGCCACTGCACTGGACTCTTCCATATTTTTCTTCTTGTAGTTTTCAATCGCGGCCGATTTCTTTGAAAGAGGCGCTCTATTTTTTTAGACAAGTCGATGTTGGATGACGAACACAGCCAAAGGATGATAGTTTAGGTGGTGCGGACTACTGTGAAGATGAAGAAGAAAGGATGCCCTATGATTTGTGTCCTGGTCAGCTAAAGGCAGAATGCGAAATTCTGTTTGCGAAAGGTCGCCGACCTCAGAAATAGAGTGCAACGAATTTGTTGAAATTAGCAATGAAGAGATATTGGAGGAAATTATAGGATATGATGAAAACAGCATCCTATTGGCTCGGAGCACTTTGCAAGTAGATATAATTTTGTTGTCTGAACCCGATCAAAAGAAGCCCAGGCTTCGCGTTACACAGTCAATAAAATCTAGTTGTCTTTCCAATCTTTCCTGCAGCAAATTATGGAAACTGCTCGGGTATACCTCCACATCGGCAATTGGAAAGGTTTATTGACGATAATATGCTTGAACATATTTGCAACGAGTCTACAAAGTTTACCCTATCACTAAATCGCAACATAACTATTGATGACATAAAAGTTTTCATTGGCATTCTCTGGGTTAGTGGCTATAATTATCACACGAGCGTTCGATCTATGAAGTAGTAGTTAATGTAATGCTAAGAAATCACTTGCAATCTTGCATTTTCTTAATTTTTCGGACAATTCTGATAAGATCCCGACAGATCAGATGTGGAAACTTCCGCCAATCTCAAGTCAAATATGATAAAACATTTTCACCCTGAACAAAATCTTTCGTTTGACGAAAGCATGATTGGATTGGATTGGATTGGAAGTCACTCGGCGAAATTCAATTAAAGGCAACTTATTTTCCTTTGAAGTGTTAAAAACAAAGTTGATTTAAGTGTAATATTATTTACAAACTTATTCAATACAAAAAAATTATTTGTTTAAGCAATCAAAAAAAAAAAAAAATTACTAAAACAAATAAACATATCTTTTCTTACTTAAACAAAAAAAATCAATTCGGTTAAAGGGCAGTCAAGTAAAAACAAGAAATTTCAGTATAACAAATAACGTGAAAATCTAAATTAATAGTGAGTCTAACAGCCAGGCTTAGTTATAACATTGAAAATCCGACTTGGCATCGAATTAACCACGTTTTTGAACTCCTGAGCCCATTCCGTTGTAACGGAAATCCTCCACCGAAGCAAATTTGCACCCACCAGCATAAACACGACGAGACAGATATCCCAACATGTTTACGATCGGGTTTAATTCCGGTGAACGTGCTGGCCATTCTAAAAGTTGAATTTCTTTGTCTGAAAACCTCTCACGACTGGTCCGTGATACATGAATGGCAGCATTATCTTGCTGCAAAATTGTATTTAAATCCGGCTGATGGTCCAAAAAGTCTACCAAAACATCTTCCAACAGAGTAATATAATTTTCTGATTTCATTTGGCCAGAAATTATGCATATTGCAGTCCTGCAATGATAGCTAAAAGCATCCCAAATCATCAAAGATCCACCTCCAAAGTTTCGCTTAGTGGAGAAGCTCTCAGAACTTTTTATGCCAGCGTTAAACTTTTTTTTCGTCCGAAAAGATCATGCTTTTCCACTGTTTAAACCATGTCATGTGTTCTTTGGCAAAGTGTAGTCGGGTAATTTTATGTGCTTCTGTACGAGCTGGTTTTGATTTCATTTTTTTCCAAAGCAGTCCATTACTGTCAGCTAAAATTTGTTGTACACGCCGTTTAGATATCGGAAACTTTGAATCTGAAATAATTTTAGAAGCAGTAGAATTTTTTGCAACCCAGCTAGGATCATGGCCGATTTCTGCCATGGTGAAATTTTTTGATTGTTTTTATATCTCCGGTTCGCTTTGGAGTTAAAATACATACTTCCTAATTTAATAACATTATCGATTGCGGAAGCCGATCGATTTAATTTAAAATGGAAATTTGGCGATTGGACATGCCGGTATCTTTATACGCATGGATTTTGGCGATTTCCTCATCTCCATTTTTGCTCTATCTAAAAAACCGTGGATATAATGGAGTAGGAACTATTCGTGAAAACCGTATCTCAAAGGACTGCCCAACTAAATCGAAAAAAGAAAATGTCCAAAAATATTCGTTGATATGCAAGGTGTGCAAAAATGAGGGAAACGTTCATTTTTCTTACATATTGCGTGGATAACTCTGTCTTTGGAATTGCATTACCAGCATTCGGCATGGAGCCGTTGTCAAAAGTTCTTCGTTACTCGAAGGAACAAAGAAAAGGGCCGGTCGGCTGGCCGTCTGGCATAAGTGAGTGCAATAAATATTTGCTTCATTTACCAAAATCATTGAAAAGAATAACTATCTGACCCAGACGTGAGCGAATCGTGTAAAAACAGTTCGAACATATTTGCTTCATTTACCAAAATGTGCATCAAAATATAGGCATCTACAGAATTGGGATCAGAGGATGCTGCTCCATCTTTACGTGGCTGATTGGCGTAGCTGTGCAAAATGCTTGGCGATTACAGCCTGTTAATTCCCCGGATATGAGTCAACTTGAATTTCGATGGCAAATTGCTCTGTTTCATTGCAAACATTCTGGAAAAAAGCTGAAAGCTTCTGGCCCAACGCGCAAGAGAACTTAAGAAGGTACGGCAGCTGAAATTCGGTTCGATAACACCGGACATTACATTGGCCCATACGAAGAAAAGAAGAAGGTGCGCTAGTTCAACCTGCACCTCAGTTAAATGTACAATTTGCACAAAATGCTATGTTAGGCTCTGTGTTAACTGTTTTTCAACACCATTCAAAATAAATGCTTAAAATTCATACATGTTGAGTTTTATTCCTTTAATTTACTATATTTTTAAATTCTTTAAAAGTGTCCAGGTAAGAATAATGTCACATCCCACCACAAAACAGTTAACAACAAACAATTTCTGCCATTATTTGGGCACATCTGATTTGACTTAGAGCAAAAAATCAAAACATTTTGTAAAAAAAAATTTTGCGACATTAAGTGTTAAATATTATACAAGAAAACGATGCTTTCAACTGATAGTTTGAAATTCAAGCTGTTTGTCACGAACGGAAAGGTTTTTGGTCAACGTTCTCCAAGCACCGCCTTACTCCTGTTTTGTACCCACCATAAAGAATGGAAGTCAAGTGTAGGTTGATTTTCTCCAGCGTAACCAGAAATTTCGTACGTATCGAAAGCATTTAAAAAAAAGAACGACTCTAGATGATAACAACAAATCAAGTGGTTTTCAGTTAATTGCAGAGAGCTAAGACCTTCAACAAGAAAATACTAACTTACTTCGAAGTTGTAATTCGTCTCGGTTTGGCTACCACTGTCTCCGAATTTTAACTTTTATGGGATCACTTTGACAGAAACGTTCGCGGAAAGTATTTTTCATATTGCATCGCACAAGAGAATATTAAAATGTTTAGAAAGGGTGCCCAGATTTCTTTAAGCTGCTATAAAAGTTTAATATTTTTTGTTTACATCTAATCTATTTTATTCATATACGTTTCCGAATTTCATTGAAATAGAAGTTAAAATGTATAATATTTCATCTTTGTTGGTGATTCTATGAAAAGCACGCACTTTGCCATTGATTTTCAAAGTAAGCGGCTTTACATATAAAGGGTGCTTTTTATTTGGCAGATAAATTTTCCATACTTCCGTACCAATAGTGCCACAAATTTTAACAATTCTTTGTCACATACAAATAGTTACGAATAGACTTACATCAGAAAAACGTTTCCATGTCATTCTCGTGAAACGTATGCAGAATAACGTGATTGTTTGCTCCTCATAATCGACTGAGCTCGCTACTCGACGTATTGCGAACAAATTTCGTACCCCATACACGACATGACGCAAAGCCAACAACGCATCACATCGAACATGTCGAAGCAAAAAAAAAAAAAAAACTCCATGCCATTTACATAAGTGCGTAGTAATTTAGCTTACCAAACTACACCACAGGCAATCCCTGTTCAAATCTGGAATTCAATTTTATGTGGTTAAAATTCCATTTCCGTTAGCAAAATATCCACTATTGCTTTATTTACAGAAGCTCCAAACTGGGCAGCAATTCGACCTTTAACGAGTTCGATGCGCAGTCTGACTCCATACAAAGAATCGTATCCCTGTATGCTCATTGAAATGGTTATTACGGCGATTGCAATGTACACAATTCTGGGTGGCTTCGACATTCTGGACAGCCAACACATGAAGGACGGTGTGTTGAGATCTTCGCTGCGGAAAACAACTTGTCCCAGCTTGTAAATGAGCCCACGAGAATACCAGACATTGGTAGTCATACCGCCAACATCTTAAATTTGTTTTTAACTTCTCACCCTTATAACTACACAGTCGTTGTGGTCTCCCCTTTAAGCCCGTCGGACCACTAGACGTGGTACGATCCGAACTGTAAAGAGGCTGTTAGAGTTAGAGAAATATTTTTTTCGGTCTTACAATACATACACGACAGAGGTAAACCGAAAAAAGTTCACAGGGGACAAGAATGACTGCAACACCTTTCTTAAGCGTGTGAAGTTTGAATACGAGCAAAAACTGAGATAAAAAAACACTACAATGTCCCAAAGGTAGCAAAAATGTTTGTCAAAAACATCAGAAATTCTGCCTCATGCTCCACTCCAACGCTCATTTATAATGACATCCCAGCTGTCATCTCGTCAGCTCTTTGCACAAGGCTAACCTGTTTGCTCTATAGATTGCGACCAGCTCAAATCTTCAATAGGACGAATCCATTTTCGCACACGTGTAGTTGCAAGCGTACTTAAAGATCTTAACAACACAAATCCGCTGATCGAGATGGTATACCTCCTCTTCTTCTGAAGAGGTGTTCCCCTATACTGGCAAAACGACTCCGTAAACTTTTTCATCAATCCTAATATTTAGAACTCTCAGAAGGAAAACATAATTTTTCCAGCATGCCCTTAAAAAAAAGGCGAATCTTCTCTCCTCCTACGGACCAATTACACTTACGTCCTTTCTTTCCAAGGTCATGGAAACGCTGATAAAATGTCAGCTCATGAAATATCTCGAGACACAAAAACTTCAATGACCGGCAATACAGTTTTCTTAGCAACAGATCCACTGGTGGTATGATGGCATGTCTTACCGAAAAGTGGAACCAAAGCGTATATCAATCTGGCGGAAGCAAGATACTGTACAATAGTTGCATTATATTTGAAAAGCATTTGACAGAGATTGGCATTAGGGGCTTTTATCGAAAATGTGTGAATTTGGGATCGATGAATCGTTTTCCCAATGGATTAGAAATCACCTTTTGGAACGGTCAATTCAAGCTGTCTTGAACGGTTTCATGTCTGATATCCACAAAATAACTGCTGGTGTGCCACAGGGTTCCGTTTTGTCTTCACGCTCTTATTAATCTTCATCAATGATCTGCTACTTCTAATCCAATAGATTCCTTTGCTGACGACAATACTCTCTCTTTACCATCAATCCCACTTTCAGAAGTATTCTGAAATATCGTGATTCTAGTTTATGAAATGCTCTGTCGAGTTCTTTATCCCCTAGTCATCATTACCTTCAAACATTTGAAATCAACGTACATCGGTACCTCCCTTTCTTTCTTTCCTAATATTCAAAATTCCTTGAGCGTCAGCAGATTATGAAAAAAAAATCTGATGCAGGAACTACAGCCACGAGACCATGGCTTGCGACAGGAGTTGGCGTATTAGGTTCATAAGCAGCTTTAAGTCGAAAACTCGTGCTTAGTGGCGAGTCTGACTTTTGCTTCAAAGGGTTTGTGAATATGCAAAATTGCCGTTTCCGAAGTGGGGTAAATCCAGAAGAACTATTGAGACTCGATTATATCCACAAAAGTGCACTGTTTGATGTGGTCTTTACAATGGTGGCATCATCGGTATTAATTTTTTCAAAAAAACAATGATTAGTGATTAATTCTTCGAGTATTTGAACTATATATATTGATACGGACGAAATGTGGCGCTACGTGCCATTGACTTATTGAGGACTCGATTTAACGACGACATTATCGCGAAATGGACGAGTGAATTGGCCACTCGATTACTTCTTGGCCTTTGTAGAATCTTTAGTGTACGTTGTTAAAACGCAAACAATTCAGGCCTCCAAAGCCAGTATTCAGCGCATTATTGGTGAGATGGAGAAATGTCGTTAGATATAGCAATACTAACACGACAAGCGAAAGAACACTGCGCAGCCAGGTTAATAATTTTGTTCTGCTTAGGGGGTAGGAATTTTATCAGAATCCGCACCGAGGAAATGGTTCGCTCGCTTTTCTTCTGGCAATTTCGATGTCCACGCTCTGCTCGTATAATCACCCAATAAGAGTTCAAGGCAGAGCAGAAGTATTTCAAATTACTCATAACACATCGTATGGTCAACGTGCACCTATTATTTTATATAGTAAAATGTTTATTGATACAGCTTATAATGGACTACATCTTTGCCCATAAACATATTTTTGAAATAAAAAACCTCTAAGGCCTCGGCTCTTGTTTCGCGACAACAATTTTTATTTTTAATTTATTCCCGATCGCTTAGCCACTGATAAGAATCGACTATGAAAAAGGTTTAAGAAAAAATGACTGGAAAATAGTTTTTATTTGTTCCGACAATTCTCTTTCAGTGTAATGTGTACATACTTGACTGCGATTGTGATTTTCCTGTTTGGTATTATGTAACCTCGTCTGCGGTTGCCCTTGATAACGTTTCCAGGTCATTGAACCATCTTTTGCGGATCTAGAGCTGTTACACCGGAACTATTAGCTCCCGATGGTCTAGCATGCATGGTGTGTAGATTTGCTAATATGGGTTAGCTGTCGGCATATGTATTCTTACAATTCATACAAGTTCTGCTCTTGTAACTTAGTGGGCAGTTTGAGATGACAATGGAAAACATAGAATTTTTTATGTATGAACTTCTCCATCTGGTCACTCCTTCTCCGTCTGCCATATGTCAGCTCTTTGGTCAGCCGTCGTTGCCTTCGGACCATGTTGTTGTTATTTGATTTCGTCGACGGATTGTTGCATTTTCCGAATTTTCAAAATTACGAAATTTTTTCGATCTCGATGGAACTGAAATTCATTTTGTCATTGTTACACTGCAACAGATCTATTTATGAAATCTTACTGACTTCTTTACGTGTTCTGGCAAAAATTCGAAATGAAACCGCCAATAAAGTTTAAAAAATAATTTTCTTTTATTTTTAAAATGTCAACAGTACAAAAAATGTAATCAAATACTCCGGTTTGCTTTAACGTTATATACAACAAAAAAACATATAAAGATACCAGTCCCCATGCATGATATGGAATGCAGTAAAAAATACAATTTACAATTTTGCTTTTAAAACATCAATACGGCCCTGTGCACTTCGCTGTAGATCCATTAGTCTCATGGCCAATCCCATGTTTCCTTGTATTTTTACTTTGCCTTGGAAGAACGCCTTTTGTGGAGGTAAATTACCAGAAATAAGTTCAGTAACATCTTCATCAGCTACGATGAAAGTGATGTCTGCCTTATCTAAATCAAAATTAAAAAAGTTTGGTTAGTAGGTCAAATTTGCTGCAAAAGAAATTTCAATTTCAATTTACCTTTTCCATTGTAAGTTACTTTTCCTTTGCCCTCCTTGGCGTTGATAACCCAGTAGCCTGTCTTACCATTTGGTCCGTTGGTTACCCTAAAGCCATAAACTGCACGAACTTTTTCAATTAAATTATCTTTATCTTCGGCCATTGCTTGTTCAAGAAGTTGTAGTAAAGGTGTCACCTTGAACCCTTCGGGGCTGTCGGCCACGGCACTGGTAAGGTTTTGTGACACGGTTTTGTTTGCATTGGGGAACCCTAATCTGTAGAGTCCTAAAACAACAGCACCACCCAATCCAAGATTATGTTGCAAAGCCAGTTTAGCATTTGGCACTTGGCGCTTCTCAGCCTGTCCTCGCAATTGCCAAACAAGTTCCGAGCACTGGGCTAATCCTGTAGCACCCAAGGGGTGACCCTTAGAAATTAAACCACCGCTTGGGTTGATAACATACTTTCCGCCGTATGTATTGTCACCATTATCAATCAACTCACCGGCCTTACCTGGAGCACAAAGGCCAAGAGCTTCATATGTAATCAATTCGTTGGCTGAAAAACAATCATGAAGTTCAACCACATCCACGTCTTGTGGTTTGTATTGACTCTTAGCAAATAGACGCTCTGCAGCAAGCCGAGTCATATCATAGCCAGCAATTTTCATCAAGCTCTTATCCTTGAAAGTAGATTCAGGATCTGTGGCCATTTCCATGCCGACAATTTCTACAGCCTGGGCTTCAAGCCCATGACGGCGAACGAATGCTTCGGATGCAATAATAGCAGCAGCAGAGCCATCACTTGTAGGACAACATTGCAACTTAGTAAGAACACCATGAATCTTTGGCGATTTTAAGATTTGCTCCAATGTATACTCATCTCGGAATTGTGAGTATCTATTGTAAAGATATTGAACTTGTTAATTTTGCAAGTAAACAATTATTTTTTTCCAAATATTACTTACGGGTTGTTCACGGAGTGCTTATGGTTTTTCCAAGCAATTTTAGCAAAATGTTCGGGTTTGGTTCCATATTTCCTAACGTGCTCCAGGCCAGCGTTGCCGAATATTTGAGCTGCCATTGGTGCTGCCTCAATGTCAGCTAGCTCACTCATATGCTCAACGTGTTTGTCCATGGGATTGACGCGGTCGAAAAACTAAATTTTAAATTTAAATTTAAACTAACGCAAACATAAATTATGATTAAAATGAGTAACTTACTTTAGCGGATAGTGAACCCTTTTCCATTTTTTCGAAACCCAGCGCAAGTACACAATCAACATTACCAGCTTCAATGATTTGTTTTGCTAAGTAAAGAGCACTTGAACCTGTGGAACAATTGTTGTTTACGTTGTAAACTGGAATTCCTGTCATGCCAACTTCATAAACTGCTCGCTGTCCCGACGTGGAGTCTCCATAGACATAACCCACGCAAGCTTGTTGCACTTCATTATAACTTATTCTCGCATCAGCCAAAGCCTTGGTGACAGCTTCCTTTGCCATGTCTGGATAACATACGTCAGCACGACGACCCGGCTTCTCGAACTAACAAGAAAATAAGAAAATAAAAACAGTGTAAACCCAAGGTACGTAATAAACTTGTAAAGAGTAAAGGCACAGTTAAAAATTACAAAAGCAAACTGCAAGTCGAAGAGAGGGGAAATCAATTTGTCTTTGTAATAAGAAAAAAATACTTGGAATTCTGCTTAAGCCGGCTGCCTGGTACCTGGTTTTCCTACTAGCGGTATCAATAGCAATATTATACAAGTTTTAGACTTTTAACCATAGAAGCATTCGATCGTTACAAGATAGTCAGAAAATAATACAATATTTCAGTAGTCAATACGCACGCCATGTAGACCTATCAAATATCCTTAATATCTAAAGCTATGTTCACACGATTGCCAGATCTGACAATCAGTCAGATCTCAACTTACAATTTTGTTTGACAATATTTGCAGAAAACACATTGTCAGATCCTCATCTGACAATGAAATTGTCAGGTATCTGGCAATCGTTTGAACACACAATTGTACCATTGTCAGACCATTGTCAGGTGTTTAGGACATTTGCAGGCACAATTGCTATTGTCAGATGTGCTATGTTTATAACGTCTGACAATTTTTTCATTGTCAGATAATTTTTCATATCTGAAAGAGCGAAAGAAAGTGTTGCAGAACGCAAGTTTCAGTGCTTTTTTTGTAACGATGAGTGAAATAAACTGTGTATACGTCGATGTCGAAAACGATACAACATTTCGGCCGATTGAGGCTCTACCACTTTCGCAGTCTCCGACGAAGTCGAAATATGCAAAAAAATTGCAAAAAAGTTGAGAGTGAATGGTCAGAGGACCAAATTTTGAAACAAATTCAAGAAATTAAGACGCGAAGCAGTTTGTGGGATGCTGGATGCGCACAATACAAGACGCCGAAGGAAGCCTTATGGCAGGAAGTCGCTGACAGTATCCATATGAGCCTCAATGACTGTAAGGGCAAATGGTCGAATCTCCGCATAACTTTTAATAGCAACCTTGACAAGTATCGGAAAAAAATCAGGAATCTGGAAGTATTTTAAACCAATACTGTTCTTGGAAGCAAATTAAGTTCTGCAGCCAATCGACGTTGTCTATGGAATTCGTAATTATTTCTTCGCCTTTGTTGGTTTCATGTTTCAGAATTATTCATTCTTTGTGTTCCTTTTTCAGAACTCCGCTGTCAACGACGAAACACTTTTTCTGGATGTGAGCGAGCATAATACGCTGAACTTTGTTTCACCGTCACCATTGACATCTGGGCAAGGACGCAAACGCAGTATTACTACGTCAACACCATCGTCATCTCCGTCAGATTGCAGCTGTTTAAAGCAAATGGCGGTAGAAGCACTGCAGTCCATTCGTTCGCAACCGAAAGATGCATCCACTGCCTTATGCGACTATATGGCCTCCGAGTTGCAAAACTTAACCCCATAACAAGCTGCGTTCGCAAGGTCTAAGCTGAGACGTGCATTCAATGATATAATGGATGAAGTTGCTCTGATAGTGAGTGCATTTTCAGTTTCATTATCTTTTATATATTTTGTTCATATTATAGCCTTCGTCTAGGAAGGGGCTGCCATTGGAATATAGTATGAACTAATGTCCATTACTAGGCAGCCAGCAACGGAAATTAATAACAGTGGCGAAATCGCCAGTGAGAGGGTACAACCACCAACATAGACAATATTAAAAAACATATAAGTTTTTTCCATAAATGGAGATTTTATAGAAAATACAAATTTTTTTTATTAAAGCAATTTATACTGCCATTCTAATTAACTCTCTTCGACGAGCTACGTCTTGAACTAATTTCGTACATCTTTGGCTTCGAGTAGAGTTTCAATACGGGTTCCTTCAATGGATATTGTGTACTGCTTTCCACACCCACATCACGTCGCCAATCACCCAAGATAAGTTCGCCGATATCACTATAATGATCAAATGAATTACTCGGAGTATACTTCTTTTTATTTGTTGTAATCAAGTAGTTGTGGAGCATGGAACTTCTTGGCTTCTCGGCATCCAAATGTATGGGCTTCCGCAGCACTCGGAAACGTGCCGACATAATACCGAAAACATTTTTAATAATACGGCGGGAGCGACTCAATCGATAATTAAATACTCGTTGCACCATTGAGAGACCACGTTGGCTGTATGGTTTCAATATGTCCGGTCGTAAGGCGAACGCATCGTCTGCAACGAGTACATACGGAACTGGCAATTCTCTACCGGGTAGTGATTTGTCTCCTGGCAAGTCCAGCTGATTAGTGTCCAGCGCTTGGCCAAATGTGCATCGGTTGAACACACCACCATCGGAAAATCGCCCATTGCGGCCAACGTCGATGTACAGCAGTTTATATTCCGCATCGGCAGTGCCCATCAGAGCCATGCTATGTGTGCCTTTATAGTTGTAGCATATGCTGCCAGCATTGGGTGGTGCGATCATTACTACATGCTTTCCATCCACTGCTCCAATGCAGTTTGGGAATTGCCACAGTTCGCTGAATTTGCTGGCAACAACATCCCAGGCCTCGGGTGTTCTCGGCGTCGGGAATTAAACACCATTTTCTGTGCATTTGTGTGTACATTGCACAAGGTAACGAAATTAATTTACCTGAAGATATTTATCGACGAGCACTTTGTAGATTGCATCCAGAACTTCTGGAATGATGGATGAGATCGTTCGCACAGGAATGCGGAAGATATTGCATAGACCGAAAATGTTCGCCGCTAGCTAGGTATCGTAGCGTCGTGCCGTTTTTGTGGCAATTCATCCTCCTCGCTGCTTTCCAATATGTACGCGGCCAAAATAATCGCAAGTGCATCTTTTTTTTTCCATTTGGATTATTTTATCAATTTATTATCTATTTTATTAAAATTCTCAAAAAAAAAAAAAAAACTTCACTCAGTGCCGAATGAAAAAAACAATTTTTAATTTGGCTGAAAATGCCTGTCAACGAATCTGCAAATTTTTTGTAAACAAACATCTGCCAACCGTGTGAACTGACAATTGTCAACGTTGCCTGGCAAAGTATTGTCAGGCCAACCATCTGGCAATGAAATTGCCAGAGTTTGGGACAAAATATGGCAACCGTGTGAACTGGCAATTTAGCATTGTAAGGTAGTTTGCTATTGTCAGCCATTTGTAGATCATTGTCAGAACATTTGTAGACCTGACAATATTGTCAGATCTAGCAATCATCTGAACATAGCTAAACAAAAACTTTGAATTCGAAATATTTTTCTCTAAAGTGCAAATAGACGTTTGAAAGGAAGCCAATAACGACTTTTATTTTTTTATTATTATTTGCTGACCATCCGATATTTTTGGAACAGAGATAAGATTTCTTTTCGAATAAAGAATAAAAGAAAAAACGAAGCGATATCATCTAGTCAAAAGCGATCAAATGAACGACTAGGCAAAGCATAGAATAAAAAATTAATTGATTTCACATTTTTGCTAACACACAGATAAACAATTTTATAAAAAAATAGTTAATCTACGAATTAGTGTATCGAAATTAGAACACTGAGTTGCAACAAATGCGACGGATTACTAATAAATGCGCGAAAAGATTGAGTAATTGTATTCGAAAAACAACTCAGACGATGGTGCAGACGTATCTAGCATTGTACGCAAATACATACGGGTTCGTTATTTTTTCGCATCACACTTATGTATATTAGTATGCAATCTAAAACATTTATTTTGTAATAAGTACGTAGGTGGGTGACCACATGGGAACTCAGTACTCCGCGTGCTGTTGACAAAACGCGCCACATGGACATAGTATCCCGGACCCTACAAATTAATTTGTATCGTTTCCTTAATAATAATAATAATAATAATAACAAATCTGGTCAGCCATGACTTGCATTCTTTCATCGTAAAATGGCGTATAACTTTTTAATAAAAAACAACAAAATAATATTTTGAACCACCAAAAAGAAGATACATGCTTTAGAGGAAGAAATCGGCAAAATATCGACATGGATGAGGAAATGAAGGAGTAGCAACAATATTTTATGTAATTACTTGAGTTAATACAAGATTTGTTTGCAGATAATCTGAAATGATAATGATGAAAGCAACGTGGCAATGTTCCATTCTTATTCGGAGAACCATTGCGGGATTTCGGGAACATAGTGCATACACTTCCCTACTTAGGTTGGTTTGACTATCTCCAAGATACCTTAAATATAGTGTGTATGGTATGGATTATAAGGGGCAATTTCTGGGTTGATTGACAGGTTGCTTCTTTGGGCAGTAATGGCAGTACCCCGCCAAAAAATATGAACACTGCCATGGTTTTAATTTTTTTTTGCAAAATGCGATTTTTTGTTGTCCAGTTCATAATATTTATGAATATACTGCTCTGTTCCTACTGCTACGTCTGGGAATAACAGATCTTTCAGGAGAATTTCAACACAAACGCCGTTATGTACACAAATGATGACGCAATTGCAGTTTTTATGCTTGCATATGGCATCTCTTTTGGAACGTGCTTCTTTTAAGTGGACCTTTTTTCTGAGGTTTTGGGTTTAATATCTTATTAAGAGTTCTGAAAAATGTTACGCAATAAAAAAATATCGGCATTTATTCACTTTAAGTTGTCTTTTAAGAAAATATATGGGAATTAAATGGATTTTTTAAATGGTTCGCGCAAAGGATGTTTCTAAGTTCCCCCCAAAGGAGAAATATGTGCGTATTTCGAATCCGGACACCTAAACTATTGACATTGCAAAGAAATGAAAGTTTCTCTGGGAACGGTGGCAATGTAGCAAGAGTTCGGAATAATTGTAATAAGTCTTTTAAAAGTGGTCGTCGAAATTGTGACAGAAAGCAAACATTTTCTGAAAGACCAGTGAGGAAAGTGGTTAAAATAGACTTAGAGGCTAGAGAAATTTTAAAGCAGTTGCGCGACGATGGTGTCGATGTCTTCCTACCAAGCATAGAACAATTTTTTTCAACAAACAATTTAAAATCTCATCGCAGCTTTGAAATTAGTGATTGGAATAAGGTATGTCGCCAAAAGTCTTCTCCTGTAACAATTTTTTACTGCAAAACGTGTGTTCTTTTTGAATCATTTCTTGTTCCTTATTTAAAGGTCATTCAGTGATTAATGGTGCCTTGAGGCTGTCACTGGGATGGTGATCTACATATCGTCGGAAGGACCTGGTCCAATACATTTTGTTGACAAAATAATGAACAGTGACCTATACATACACAGTTTTTTTTGCCTTATTTGCAAAGCCTCCAGTCTCCTTCAACGGACTACACTTTTATGCAGGCGCTCCTTGCCACACTTCAAAAAAAAAAGTATAGAATTTATAAACTCAAGAAATATTAATATTCTTCATTGGGCCGGCAATTCTCCCGACTTAAACCCCATCGAGAACTGTTGGGTTTACCTAAAATCTAAAGTTTACTCTCAAAAGAATGCAACCATTGAAATGCTGAAAGAAAATATTGAAGACATACGAGGGTTGATTATGGTGTACCACAAGGTTTAAAACTGGGACCAATCCTCTTCATCTTGTATACTAACGAGCTTCTTCGTGTGCTTAACAAAAGTACAGTCTTTGCATACGCCGATGATCCAGCAATAATTGTTAAACACAAGTGCAGACTGCCCAAAGACAACGAAAAGTGATGTTATTGAAGTAGTTAAGACTATAAAGTATCTGGGAGTTGTAATTCTGGCATGAACAAGTCAATAAGATACGGATGCAACTTAAAAATGCTGTTTTTGCGATGGTGTACCTCAAAAGATACACAAGCGTAGAGGTGCAGAAGCAAGTGTACCTTTCACTTGCTGAATCCCATTTAAGACACGGAATATTAGCGTGGGGAAATAAGAGGGTTGTCTGAAAACTTTCCGACCGAACAATGATACAAGACATTTTTTCTCAATTTTTTTTTTACTTTTCTACATAGTCTTCTTGTAACTCTACACACTTCTCCAAGCGATGCTCCCATCTCTCTAACCCGTCCAAATAGTACGAGGGGCGTTCAACACATTCTCGGTATCAGGGTGAAGCCGTGGTTGTATATATAAATTGACTTATTTATCAAGTAATACTATTATTTTAGTGCATTCATGTAAAATTTCATATAAATGTGATTATTAATTCGCGTTTTATCTCTAGTTAAACAGAATCATAATGGCAACTGAGGCGATGATGGTGAAAATTGAGCATCGCGCTGTAATTAAATTTCTCACTAAGCAAGGAAAAAGTCAAAAAACTATTCATGAAGAGATGGTGGCTGTTTACCAGGGTTCCGCACCTTCATTATCAACTGTGCAAAAGTGGTCAAGTGAGTTCAAGAGAGGCAGAGAGAGCATTGAGGACGACCCCCGCTCCGGCGCCCCGGCTACTGCTTGTACGGGAGAAAGCATCAAAGAAGTCGAAAAACTTGTTCTTGAGGATGCCCGAATAAAGGTGAAAATGATGGCAGAGATCACCAAGCTTTCAATTGGTACCATTCACACCATTCTTCATGACCATCTTAACCTTTCAAAGGTCAGTGCAAGGTGGGTGCCACGAATGCTCACAGCGCCTCAGAAAACAGTGAGAATGGCATGCTGTAGAGAGCTTTTGGAGATGTGTAGTGAGAACGCGGACGGTGTAATGGATCGAATTGTTACTGGGGACGAAACATGGGTCCACCACTATGACCCTGAAAACAAACAAGACTCCATGCAGTGGCATAAAAAAGGAACAGACCCCCCGAAAAAGTTCAAAGTCACTCCGTCTGCCGGGAAGATCATGGCCACAGTTTTTTGGGACTCAAAGGGAATCTTGCTCATTGAGTACAAAAAAAAAGGTGAAACCATCAACGCCACATCCTACGCTTCCACTTTGCATAATTTGCGGGAGGAAATTAAAAAGAAAAGACGGGGTAAACTCGCAGCGGGTGTTGCTTCTTCATGACAACGCTCCTGTTCACACAGCGCGAGTTTCAAAGGCTGCTGCGCGAGATTGTGGTTTCGAAGAAATCCAACACCCACCCTATAGTCCAGACCTTGCCCCTAGTGATTATTTCCTGTTTCCGGATTTGAAAAAATGTCTTCGTGGAAAAAGATTTTCGGATGATGAAGAACTCAAGTCGGCAATAAATGGGTATTTAGGAAATTTATTTTTTTGAGGGTTTAAAAAAGCTTATCTCAAGATGTAACAAATGCATTGATGTTAGGGGAGATTATATTGAAAAATAAAAACAATTTAAATTGAATTCGCATTTTCCTTCATATCGATACCGAGAATATATTGAACGCCCCTCGTACTTGGCGTTTTTCTCTGCAAAATAATTGTTCACGAAGGTGATTGCCTCCTCATTTGGCGAAAATCTCTGTTCTCCGAGGGCAGTTTTTAGATGAGGGAACAAAAAGAAGTCGCTTGGGACTAGATCTGGTGAATATCGCTATAGCAACCGCTGAGGTATGAGACGGCGCGTTGCTTGGTGAAGCAGGATTTTTTTTTCTGCAAATGTGGCCGTTTTTCCGCAATTTCTGCCTTCAGCTTGGCAAGTAATGATGCGTAGTATGCTCCTATGTAATGGTTTTTCCTTTTTGAAGATAATCCACTAAGATAACTCCTTTACTATCCCAAAAAATAGTTGCCATCACTTTCCCAGCCGAAAAAACAGTTTTTGCTTTTTTTTGGAATCGGCTCGCCCTTTGCAGTCCACTGTTTTGACTGAATTTTTGTTTCGGGCGTATAATGGTGTATCCAAGTTTCATCTACAGTAATAATCGGCGCCAAAACTCGGATTTATTGCGCCTAAACTGCGCCAACAGAACGTTGTTCTGTTCATTCGAACACGATTTTGGTCTACCGTAAGCGAACTCTGCACCCAACGCGCGGACAGCTTTCTCATGCATAAATCTTGATTTAATATGTAACAAACACGTTCTTTGGACATTTTCATAACCTCTATTATCTCTCTCACTTTAATTCGGCGGTCGTCTAACACCATTTGGTGATCTTTAGCAATGTTATCGTCAGTGGTTGCAGTTTTTGGACGTCCCGAACGTTCATCATCCCCCAAGCTCTTACGGCCACGTTTAAATTCAGCTGCCTAAAATTTCACTGTGGTAAATGATGGTGCAGAGTCTCCATACACAGAGTCCAACTCATTTTTGATTTGCGCAGGCGTATTGCCTTTCAAAAACAAGAATTTAATAACAGCTCGATACTCAATTGTTTCCATTTTCACAAAAAACACTCACATCGACTCACTCAAACGACTGTCAACTAAAAACTGCGCCTCCAAAATGTCTGAAACTTCGGTAAGAACCTGTCAAAAGATGCACAACTAGCATTCACTAGCTTTCATTGACGAGTGCGCCTATCTTTACGTTGCGGTCGGAAACCCTCGTATGCAGGAATGACAGCGGTATCAACGACATGGTACAGGGATGCATTACAAGTATGCCAGAGTCACGTGTCTTCAAAAACAAAGGCAATACCCGTGTTTATAATTTGTTGGCAAGATACTGCAGTATCATATACAATATTGAAACTAGATGCTTAGATGGTACAATCTTACGTAAGATCTGTATAAACTGGTTTCTTAACAATATCTATATTTAAAAAGTGATATACAAACTTTTTCAGTCGTCCTGAAAAATAGGGTCTATGCGCAATGGAAACAGCATAGCGATCGAAGGCTCCACAAGGGTCTTTATTAAGTCAATGTATTAATCAGCATTTAATCTTCCCTCAATGAAGGCTAATTGGCGGAATAAGGTTTCAACCTTATGCCTCCTCAGACGATAAAACCAAGCGGGAACTTGTTTAGAGAGACAACACAAGGTTGCTTCAAATCCTCATTTATCCTTTGGCGTACGTAGGTGATTCCAGCTGACGGATGTTGATTTAATTTGTACTCATTTGTAAAAATTACCCTTTTCCAGTCATCTTGAGCATTTTCATGCTCTTTTGCAAAACTCAGGTGGCCAGCTCGCGTTTTTTTTTTTTTTGTAATTCTAAACTCTTTTCTGAGCCTTTGTCCACCTAGACCGATATTTTGCAGTCTTCGCACTAACAAATACTCCGCATTCATCGGCAAGGTCTTGACGTGTTTCACCGATGACAGAAATCTGTTTTCTCCACATTTTCTCAAAACAATACTGTCTTCCCGCTTTGACGCCTTTTTATTGCGTTTCTCAGTTTCCGACCTGCCTTTCGAGCTATTCTGAGTTTAAGGGACAATCTTATGTGCCTTTATAGAGCATAGTTATAAAAACAGTAGTGTAAAAAAATATGTGCAAAAAATAACTCAGATTTAGTGTTATTCACGTAAATCAAGAGAAATTACTGTTCGGAAAATTCGTATCGCTGGACTTTGGTCCATCCCAGACTGTCGCAACAACAATTTATTCATAATTTGAAATACTGTAGTGAATGAGAACTACAGTGTTGACAACGTATCTAACATTTAAGATCTAACAAGTATTGAATGATTATTCTGCATAACGTTTACCAGTTCAAATATAGCGCAATTATTTTAAATTGTTGTGGAACACATGTGTGAGAGAACTCAAATTCACATATATATGATAAGTGATGTAGCAGCAACCCAGCAATCAACATTATTCCAGTTTAAATTTAAAATGAAAAAAATTGCATGTTCATAGGCAGATTAATCCCTTTTTTATCAGCTCAACTTTGTACTAATATCTGTTATAGCTCTGATAAGATAAGATATTGTATAATGTTGACAATTTTTGACTATTGCACTGGGACTATGTACTGGAATGTGAAAATGCTATTTGTCACTGGAATAGACCATACATTTTTTGATTTGAACAGATTTTAAACGGTGTATGTTAAACACAATAAGAGAGCTAAGTCAAGTTTTTTCTGTTGGAACGAAGTACTCAGACAAGGGGCTAGTGCTATGTACTTCCTCGTTTTTTCCTTTTTGTGGAGATTCTTTCATAAAATATGTTATGGCTTCAGTGCTAATGTTCCATTAGAACCTTTGGGAACCTTGCAATCCACAAGGACTTTTTCAATCTTTGTCTACGCTTAATTGTCTCTCTGCGTTTTATGTTACATGACATCAAACGTTACGTTATTGAAAGCTTTCCTCTTGTGCTTCTAATGACCAATTTTACCAATCGGACCAGCATTAGCCTATACTGTTTAATTTAAGAAAATCAAACAGACGCTAATATTGATAACGCGCAGAGAAGCAGGGTAACCGCAGCATAATCATCATAATCTATTATGCCTCAATGGAGCAAATGTTTAATGACGAGTAGATCTACTCATATATTTACCTAGACGACGAGTTAAAGCTTATGATATTAGGGAATAGGCTCACGCCATGTGTACCATCAACAAAGTAAGAGATTCTAGGATATAGATAAACATTTAAGCTCAGAACAAACCGGCAGATAAGAAGACATCAAGTGGAAACAATCGACAATTTACTACCGGCCACCAAATGTTTTCAAATCCGGTATTGGCAGAGTTATCGATAGATCACAGGAAAGGCAAAGCTTTCTGAAACTAACAGAAGATACATCGACACACAGGTGAAAACAAGACAATTGCACTTGATATTTCCAAAATATTTGACCGAGTTTGGCAACAGGCTTTCTTGTCAAATATTCATGCATTTGGGATCGACGGATCTTTTTTTCAATGGATTAGAAATTACACTTCGGAGCGCAATTCAATTTGTCTTGGATGGTTTCAAGTGATATTTACAAAATAAATGCTGGTGTGCCCGAGGCCTCCGTTCTGTCCCGTCGTATTCGTTTCCGAACTCACGTCCCTGCTCTTCGGCTGTAGAAAGGGAATGGTAGCGTATGCTAAGTTCACTAATTTTCTATATAAACAGCATAGCTAAATAGGGACCCACCAAAAGAGTGGAATCTAATGCATCCAAAACACAATGCTGTCTGCTGTCGTTAAAGCGAAATTTAAACCACCAGCCATTATCCATGAGTAGCACTTGCATCGTTGAAGCTGAAAAACTTTCCATTGCCGGGAAGTGTGTAAATGATAACCTACGTTATCACATATTTGGTGTAACTAAAAATGCAGCAAAATGTCTAAGTTTCCTCAAGCGATGCAAGAAATATTTCAATCATAGGTGATGCTAATATCACTCAGTCAATTGATCTTCTTAAACACCTACGTAATGACAGGAGACACCTTGTTCCATCCATATTTTCACAGTTTACCCTCAATCCCATTTTCGGACGAACTCTGAAAAATATGATTCTATCCTAAGCCGTACAACTCGCTTATGGAATGCCCTGAGGAGCTCTTCATTCATCACACGTGAAAAGTTAAAATAAGTAAAAAAGCAA
The DNA here is from genome assembly GCA_963966105.1 of Volucella zonaria. NCBI lineage: Eukaryota > Metazoa > Arthropoda > Insecta > Diptera > Syrphidae > Volucella > Volucella zonaria. The sequence goes on along the minus strand of OZ014533.1, from coordinate 180,157,584 downwards.
ACTGAAAACGCTGAATACGCAATAATGTGTACGGAAATCGGTTGTACAAGGCGCAAATAAAAATTATATTTCGATGTTAGTATTGTCTATGTTCAAATTAAATAGTTTATTATTTTGCAAGGCGCTAATTTGCTGTTTTTTTTCCTAATTAAAGGTGTTACCCACGAGAGTTAAGACAACAAAAGTTCAACACATAATCTGAGAGATAAATTCTTATCATAAACAGCAGAAAATAAAATGAATATTGCATTGTCACGCTTGGGTAGAGGTCAAGTTTATAATTCGTTAAATGTAATACAAGTGCAAAAGAACAGTTATTTTTGTGTAAAGAAACAAGTTCAAAGACAGACTTTACACCCGAAATGTTGAAATACTAAGATGATTTAAGAGCGTGCATCTCTCCAACAGGTTTACACATTCCAACAAACAACAAATATTGCCCAGAAGGTAATTTTCTACACCGTTTTACAAAAATGCAGTTAGGAATAAATGTAATTAATTAAATATACTCGAATGCACAAACCAAACAGATAATCTGACCGATTCTTCGCAATTGTGAAAGCCATAGGCAAAAAGGGAATTCCAATTTTTAATTTCCGGTAAACAATTTAGATTTATGTAATTCATTCCTTGCCGGCAGTGATAGATTAAAGTTAAAATGAAATGATATCTATAGCAGAAATCAAATTTTCTTTTTCATACTTCATTTTGGGTTTATTTTGAAGTGAAATTGTCGCCAAATCATGGGAGTATACGTAGGTATGTATACCGCAGCGAAGAAAGAAAGAAAGATAATTTCAACACAACAGGTCAGTAATTTAAACCCTCCAGATTGTATAGGAAAAGACTGTACTATTTCATGGTGCAATGTCTGCTTGCTGATTCGGGAGAATGCCCACACTGTGCTCAATAATTAAAAGTACATTTTTACGTATGACCCCCAGTTATAATTAGTATAGGTACTTTCTATATGTGAAAGGCTTATCATTTCGATACTAATCACGGTATCAAAGAACAAGTTTGCTAGTAGATTAGGGTTTCAATCAAGATTTCCCGAGACCAAAGTTCAATTTTCAACTTGGGCTTATAATTTACATTAAAAACAAAAATACGAGCAAGATAATATCAACAAAAACCTAGCGGATGACAAATACAATTTATAATTGCATTTTTTAACATAAAAACACTTAACAAATACTTTACCTTGGTCATGCCAACTCCGACAACGTAAACTCTTGTTTTGGCCATTTTGTTATAAAGTGCGTAGTCTAAAGTAAATTGTTGGTTATATGACAATTGATAATAATTAGAAGTAGTAATAAAAATCTCACTTTGTGCAACAGAGGAATTCTTTTAACAAACCCAACCCGGTTGACTTGACGTTAACTAATGCAAAGTGTAGTGTAGTGACAACTTGTTTTGTTCGTCGGATCGGCTCACCTTCCAAGTGAAGTTAAGTAGCTTGCGTCAGTTTGACACTTTTCATGCATAGAGACGTGCACTAGGAGTTAACGAGTACTCGTTATTGTTTAGAGATGGGAAAAGAAATCTGCCCTAAAAACATTTTCTTCGAGATAGATGTTTGCCTAAAGCGCCCTGTAAACGCTAAAACCTGGTATTAGTAAAAATTTGACACAAATCGAGTTCTAGCTGATGTTGGTCGTCTGCGGGCTGGTACGCATACCAATTTTTTGGTCTCACCAACATCAGAATTTGGTCTCACTAAAATCAAAAGTGGTTTGATTTTTGTCGATGTTTGTGGGCGGAGTTTTGTGTCGCTGTACTACAGCGCTCTCATCTGTCAACATTTATTCGAGCAAGCCATTCTATCAGTGAATTTCGTCCTGTTAACACACAAAATAATCGGAAAAAAATTGCAAACATTCCAAATACTGATGTTTGGAAAGAATTTTTCGAGAGTTTTCACAGTCTACCATCTATGTTGGAGTGAGTTGGTCTCAGCGTCTGCGGGTTTTAGTGGTACCATGTTTACTAGTACCATGTTTTAGCGTTTACTGGCCGTTTAAGCTAAGGATGGAAGAGTAAATTTATATGCATAAAGCTTGCCTCAAAATTCGCGCAAGATTTGGTTTTTGCGCCACTTGTGCGGTAAAGTGTTGACAGCGCGACAGCTGACACTTCTGGGTTATTAAAAATGGAGCTCTACACGAAGAACAACGCGTTTTCATTGTCGAGCAGTATTGTATATGTATTGAAGGTTTGGAGGCTAAAGTTCGCAATCTTCGTAAAAAATATGGTGATTTAACTTCATCAACTGTGAAGAAATTAATTCAAAAATGTAGGGGGATTTGTCAAATACTAGATGGAGTGAAAAGTTACCTTCTTGGGAATTAAAAAAAAATTTTTTTCTAAATGTTTTTTTCTATTATTCAATATAGTCCCCTTTTAGTTTGATACACTTATTCCAGCGATTTTCCAACTTCTTGATCCCGTCCGAAAAGTAATTTTCCGGAAGGTCTGCAAAATACTCCTCCGTGGCGTCGATGATTTCCTCGCGTGAGCTGAATTTTTTTATTGATGAACCATCTTTTGAGGTTTGGGAAGAGATAATAGTCAGAGGGATCCAAATCCAGTTACCAAGTCCAAACACTCTTTCGAAGTGCTGTCGCGTTCGTGTTTTTGGTCATTCGCGGCACCCAGCGACAGGATAACTTTTTCATATGCAAAATATTGCCCAAAATATGGCGTGTGCGCTCAGTACTAATCTTTGTGGTATCTGCTAGCTGGCGCACCTTCACTTTCCGGCCAGCTAACAATATTTCATGTATTTTTTTGAAATTGTCCTCTGTAACCGCATCGGAGGGCCTGCCGCTGCGGACTTGATCGGTAGTGGAGTTGCGGCCACCACGAAACTCTCGAAACCAATATTTGACGGTGTAATCTGACGGAGCATTAGCCCCATAATATTTATCCAACTTTTCTTTTGTTTCCTTCGCCGTTTTGTCTTTCAAAAAATAATGTTTTATGAGGGAACGAAAATCGTTTTTGCCATACTCAACATGATGCCAAACACGTCAGCAACAATCAGCTGTCAAAACAAAACTAAAGACAGTATCGCACTGGCATTTGGCATGTCTGCCTAAATATGAACGGACTTCAAGGCACCATAACCTTTTTTGCAGTAGCAGCGCATTCTGGCGGTCAAGGAGGTCACTTTTCACTCCATCTAGTAGTTTCCGCCCTTCAGCAAGCTGCTTAACACAAAACATCGAAGCAGTTTGTGAGAGTGTTGCTGAGAGTTCAGGAATATAAATTCGGCACTGTGGTCAAGAACTGGACATTTTGAGCAATTCTCTAGAGTGTGTTCTTACGAATGAATTCTATCTTCATGCACGTGAGAGTTTTGCTGAGAGTTCAGGAATATAAATTCGGCACCGTGGTCAAAAATTGGACATTTTGGGAAACCCTCTATAGCGTATTCTTACGAAAGTTTTGTATCTTAATGTATACAAAGGCTCATATTCATCTTGATGGCTTCGTTGATTGTCAAAATTTGCGAATTTTGGGTTGAGAAAATCGACAAGTGATTGTTGAGAAACAAATGCCTCCACAACGTGTCACTGTTTGGTGCGGATTTTGAGCCAATGTCATCATCGGACCGTTTTTCTTCGAAAATGCGGCTGGTCAGGTAATAACAGTTAATGGCGCTCGCTTTCGCGACATGATAATTCAGTTTTTATTCTTAAATTGAAAGATATGGATGTGGACAACATGTAGTTTCAACACGACCATGCCACATGTCATACAGTCCAAGAAACAATAATTCAATTACTCCATGAATCATTTCCAGGTCGTGTAGTTTTCCATTTTAGTGATCAGAACCGGCCTCCCAGATCATGCAATTTAACGCCGTTGGACTTTTTTTCTTTGGGGTGTTTTGAAGGCTAAGGGTGCACTTTAGTTTAACAGGGTGCCAAAACTAGACACTGCTCTGTCCAATGAAACAGATTTTACAATATTCGTTATTTTCACGAAAGTGACATATTTTATTTTTTTTCGTTTCAATGTTTTTTTATTTATTGCACAAAATGTAGCATTCTTAACAATTTTATTGAGGTTGACCCACATATTCATTCACAATTTAAAGCAGTTCAAAAAATTGCAACAATAAAAATTGTTGGCTAAAGTCCCATTGATTACGCAATTAAGCCCTTCATCTTTTCCTAACTATGGTATACTTATTCGTACATGCTGAGAAATAAATAGACAAACATTTCAGAACCTCCATCCATTATTTTTCTTTGTTTACACCGACATCAATTCAATCGCCTCTGCTTTGTTAAATTTTCCATTTCATCGTCATTTCGCCGTGGTTCTCTCATGTCGCACGCTCCCTCTCCCACATTCCTATTCCTATTTTCTATTTGCAAGTGAATGTGTATCATCATTTTTCGTTTGGTTCATCGGTCAACTGAATTGTGGGGCTAATACATTTATTAGTTCTGCATGCAGTCATTATAGGGTAGGTGTTACATGCGTGAAAAAAAATTTACCTCGGAGTTGTGATGGATTTTGGTACATATTAACATTATTGTGTCTGTCTTTCTCTGATTTTTTCTGTCTTTCTTGTACAAACAGACTGCCAGCAAAAAGTTCGTAAGTCGAAGGTAGATATAAAATTGGGTGAAACGATGTAGATAGAAAGAGAAAATAGGAATTAAAAATGGATTTTGAATTTAATTTTATGTAGACATAAATTAATGACATGGATATGACATTACCCTGGGAATTAAAATTTTTTTCTGTGTATCGTTTTTCGTTACCGTGTTTTTTTCATTGCATGCGATAGGTACCTTTTAATTTTGTAGATTTCTTGCACCGCGCAATAAAACTGCAGCGACAAAGCAGTTCATGTTTAATTTAGTTAAGTGTCCTTGCGACACAGCTCTGCCAAAATTAGTCTTCTGAGATGGACATACCACCATTTACTGTATTTTTAGTTTTTTTGATTACGGAGTAGAATTGAAATTTTGGCAATCGAATTTATTGATCGGAAGTGCATTTTTCAAAAGTTTAAACTCTTTTGCAGCGCTTATTTTGGAGAATTAACAATAATAATGACAAATAATGGTTTTTCTAAACATGATCTCCTTTACTTAACGTTAAATTTCAATTTCAGTATATCATCCAATCCAATACAGTTCAGGGACTTTAATAGCATTGACTTCGCTATGCTCGAAAGAGACTGGGAACAAATTTATTACATGTCGTCACCTAATCTACAAGTCGATTTCTTACAGCTGAAAATGGTTGAACTATTTGAGAGACAAGTATCCATACGAACGAAAACTTTTAAGCCTAACCAAAATTCCTGGTTGACCCAGATATTCACCGCCTAATGCATAAACGCGACGAAGCTTACAACAAATGGAAGCGTTCCAGAGTGGAAGAGTTTCATAGAATTTATCGCTCACTTCATAAGATAATTGTTTTCAAAATACGGGCGGCCAAAATTCGATTTTACTCAAAACGGTTGAATCCTTCGTCAACCGGGAAGCACTTATGGAAGAATCTGAAGGTGGTTGGGGTGGGAAAACAAAGCAGCAGACATGTAACTAACGACGATGGAAATAAGCTAAACAGAAATTTCGTATCCCATACCCCCTCTAGTGATGGTTCCCTTGCTCCAAATTATACCACAACTTCACACGTTCTATCTCCTCCATACGAATCTTTCGCTTTTTCTCATATCCAACAGGTTGACGTAGCTGAGAACTGGCTTTCAATTAAATCAAACGCATGTCCACTCCACATGGTCCATCCAAAGTTCCTAAAAATCATCTTTCCCGTACTCCTGCCTCACATTACTCATATTTTCAACCAAATCCTCACAATAAGCGTTTTTCCTTCAGTCTGGAAGTTGTCTAAGATAATACCAGTGCCAAAGAACTTTCGTGCACCGAATTCCGCCCTATTACTATACTTTCCTTTCTCTCGAAAGTTTTTGAGAGAATCATGCAAAAACAAATAAATAGGTTTCTTCACCAATACAATCTTTTAACTTCTAGGCAGTCTGGTTTTCGCCCTAAGCATAGTTGCTTGACGACCCTGCTTGGAGTTGTAGATGACATTAGGCAAAAGCTTGATATAGATTATCTCTCCTTTCTGTCGATTTCTCTAAGGCGTTCGTCACTTTTAATCATGCTATTCTATGCGATAACTTATCCAGGATGTACAATTTTTCCAATTCCGCAGTCTGTCTAATATCCTCGTACTTGGATGAACGCCAACAATTCCTTGTCGGATTTCCTTCCCAATCCGTGTGGCGTACCTCAGGGATCTATTCTATTCCCTCTTCTATTTTCCTTATATATTAATGAATTACCATCCACTCTTTCGTACTGCTCAGTGGAAATGTACGCCGATGACACCCAACTACACCTTAGCTGTTCTCCGATCTGGATAAAATTTTCAAGTGGGCGAGTCAGAATCTACTACTTTTTAATCCAAAGAAATCGAAATGCATTGCTATATCTAGAAAGTCCGTTAATACATCCCTGCTTCCTCCGATCTCTATTAACAACGGTGCTATTAAATAGCTGGACAATGCCAAAAACCTTGGTATGATTTTTAACTCAACTCTAACCTAGCATGATCACATAAAAAGTTGCGTCGCCAAGGCACATGGGATCCTCCGATCCCTGTGGGCTTTACAACACCTTATACCTATAGCATCCCGATCTCTATTAGTCAAGATCCTCATTTCACCTATTCTTACTTATGGATGTGAAGTCTACGGAAGATGTGATGAATTTAGTAGACGTAAGACTTTTCCAAACGTATCAATGGTCTCTCATTTGATAACATCCTAAATGTTGCATAACATCAACCTCAAAATACACACGTCAACCTCAAAATCTATTTAATCGAATTACGTGTTGCGCATCTAATAGGACTAAGCAAATACGTTTACCGCGTTTTTCTCACCTTACCTCTGAACGCCAATTCTTTGTTAACACCACTCGGCTTTGGAATGCCCTCCCACGCAACATCAGTGAAATAAAAAATACGATACGATTTAAAAATCAATTAAAAATACATCTATCTACCTTTAATTAATTTTTGAACTACTCCAAAATGACACATTATAAATGAATCCGTCGATTATAATTAGATTTCTCAGCAATTTATTAGTTTATCAAAAATTTCGTAAAAGATATTATATCTTAATGTATAAGCTCTCGATTTAAATAAATATTTATATACATACTATATACATATTGGGTCTACAAGTAAGTTTCCAGCGTTTGTCAGAGATGGCGCCGCCAGTGGATCCCGGGCAGAAATGTCAGACCCCATATGTTTTATTTTTAGGTTTTGTATTTGTCAACAACTTTGCAGCGTTATATTTGAGCAGTTCTATCGGTGTCGTACATTTTATCGAGCAAAATCATGGCAAGTTTCCAGCCAAATAAACGTAATTTGCGGGAAGCGCTGCTTTTATTCTTTAATATGAAGAAAAGTGCGGCTGAGGCCTATCGTTTGCTTTCGGAAACTTATGGCGCGAAATGTATTGGTGAATCGACGTGCCGCGAGTGGTTCAAACGGTTCAAAAGTGGTGATTTTGGAGTTGAAGACAAAGATCGCCCCGGAAAGCCGAAAAGTTTTGAAGACGAGGAATTGGACGCTTTACTGGATGAGGATCCGTGTCAGATTCAAAAAGAACTTGCTGCATCATTGGGCGTCACGCAACAAGCCGTTTCAATGCGCCTAAAAGCACTGGGATTCATTCAAAAGGTTGGAAACTGGGTGCCGTACGAATTGAAGCCAAGAGACGTCGAACGGCGATTTTGCATGTCCGAAATGTTACTGCAGCGGTATAAAAATAAATCATTTTTGCATCGTACTGGTGATGAGAAATGGATTTATTATGATAATCCTAAATGCAGAAAATCGTATACAAAGCCCGGCGAGCCCGCCCAATCGACGCCGAAACGAAATATTCACGTGAATAAGGTCATGCTCTGCATATGGTGGGATCAAAAGGTTGTCGTATACTACGAACTGCTTCCGAGTTGTGAAACCATCAAAGGACCATTATATCGAATCCAACTAATTCGTTTGAAGCGGGCATTAAAAGAAAAACGGCCAGAATATGAGACCAGGCATGAGTCCGTCATTTTTCATCACGACAACGCTCGGCCACATGTTGCGGTTTCGGTGAAAAACTATTTGGAAAATAGTGGATGGGAAATTCTGCCTCACCCGCCTTACAGTTCAGACTTGGCACCATCTGACTACTACTTGTTTCGTTCGATGCAGAACGCTCTTACGGGAATACGCTTCAGCTCGGTAGAGGAAATCAAAAATTGGCTCGATACGTTCTTGGGCTCGAAAGACGAGAAATTTTTTTGGTCCGGAATTCATAAATTGCCAGAAAGATGGGGGAAAGTTGTAGCTTCCGATGGACGATACTTTGAATAAAGCATTGTAACTATGTTTTCATAATAACACTTCAAATTTTGGAAAAAAACGCTGGAAACTTACTTGTAGACCCAATATATAATTGGGCTAAACTCACTCACTGTTTATTCTGCGTCTGATGGTGGCTTGAAGTTCTTTTCTGGATACTGAAGAATTATACGGCGCGTTTTTTTTGTTAATGCGTTTTTATTCATTTCAATTCAAAAATACCTTAATGCTAGATAAAAAATGCTAAAAAATTAGCTTAATTAACTTCCCAATCTTAGTTTTACTTACTGTCCCTACGCGGGCACTCTAATTAATTTAATTATTTGTCGTATCAGCTAAGCAAGTATTTAGCAACAGAAAAAACTTAGTAATTGGACATCATTTTTAGGTTTTCTTATTATAAAACTTAAAACGGTTAACAAAATTAACTTAATCAATGTTACGTAATTAAATACGTACTTTTTTTTTTTACAAATTTTTATTTCTTTTTTTGTAAATTTCTGTAAATTCGGAAATAAATTCACAATAGTTGGAGATTTCAACGCTACAAGAGGAAGAGAACTCCTTGAAGCTTTTAAAAAAACCAATGTTAACTACCATTCAACGGGAAATCCTATTTACTGGTCCACAGATAGGAACAAGATCCCGGATGTTGTCGACTTCTTCTTAACTAAGAATATCTCTTCAAATACTATCCAAGTTAAGGAAGGGCCAGATCTTGACTCAAATCACTCATCTGTGCTTCTTACACTTGGTAATAAAATTATAATGACGGAACACAACCCACGTCTAGTAAACAAACTAACTGACTGGATATATTTCAGATATTTAATAGATGAACGCATCGAACTATCCACCACAATTAATACAATAGAGCAATTAGAAAGTGAAGTACAGTCCTTCACCCTAGCTATACAAAAGGCTGCATGGACTGCAACACCTGAATTAAATAGCAAAGAAAAAAGAAACGTGTATCCCAAAGAAGTTTGCGACATTATATCTGAAAAGAGACGAGCTCGCAAGCGATGGGAACTGTCAAGATCCCATCTAAAAGTAGACTTAATAACTTAAACAGAAAAAGGATGGCAGAATTTAAAAACGCATCGGTGGAGAGATACCTTACAAATCTGACATACGATGCTAGTAGAGAATATTCACTGTGGTAGGCTACAAAAAAAAAAATGAAAAGACTGGCGGCATACATTCCGCCAGTGAAAAAAAGCATTGGTAACTGGAAAACAAACAGAAGGCGGATCTATTTGCGGAACATCTTGAAAACGTCTTTAAGCCATACGACGATAATGATAATTCCCAACAAACGAAGGAAATGTGCGGAGACGAGAGATCGATTCCAGCAGTAACCTCTAGGGAAATAGTCAAAGAAATAAAAACAAGGTCAACCCAAAAAAAGCCCAGGGATTTGATCTAATAACGGGTGAAATTCTGAAAAAACTGCCTAAAAACGTATGAAAAAAAATAGCACAGATAACAAATGCAGTTCAGACTAAGGTAACACATTGGCTGAAAAGTCCGTGCCGTTTCTAAGAGAGGGCACCACTTGAATTAAATCCATACCATTTCCAGTTAGTATCAACCTTCAAAAGATACGTGTATAAATTTGACAGCTGTCGGACGATTACTTCTCGAGATATACCGTTGTGAGTGAAGCAACTTTTGTTATTGTGAAAAAAAATGGATTCAAAGCAATTTCGTGTGTTGATTTATCATTGCTTTTTGATGGGAAAAAATGCAGCCGATGCAAAGAAATGGCTTGATAAGTGTTACCCGGACTCTGCACCAGCCGAACGAACCATTCGCAAGTGGATTGAAAAATTTAAAAGTGGTCATACAAGCACCGAAGATGATGCACGCAGTGGACGTCCAAAAGAGGCTGTTTCAGATGAAAACATAAAAAAAGTCCACAAAATGATTACGAATGACCGTAAAGTGAAGTTGATCGAGATAGCTGAGGCTCTGAAAATATCAAAAGAGCGTGTTGAATATATCATACACGAATATTTGGACATGCGAAAGCTCTGTTCAAAGTGGGTGCCGCGTTTGCTCACAGTCGACCAAAAACAACAACGTGTCGATGATTCAGAGGAGTGTTTAAAGCTGTTCAACCGCAATAAAGCCGAATTTTTGGGTCGGTATGTGATAATGGATGAAACTTGGCTCCATCACTTCACACCAGAGTCAAGTCGACAGTCAGCTGAGTGGCGAGCAGGCGACGAACCTCGTCCTCGGCTGGCAAGGTTATGGCATCCGTATTTTGGGATGCACATGGAATAATTTTCATTGACTATCTCCAAAAGGGGCAGACTATCAACAGCGACTATTACATTGCGTTGTTGGAGCGTTTGGAGGACGAAATCGCAGAAAAACGGCCGCATTTGAAGAAAAAGAAAGTGGTGTTTTATCAAGACAATGCACCGTGTCACAAGTCGATGAAAACGATGGCAAAATTGAAAGAATTCGGCTACAAATTGCTTCCCCACCCACCGTATTCTCCAGATTTGGCCCCCAGCGACTATTTCCTGCTTGCAGTCCTCAAAAGAATGCTCGCCGGAAAGAGACTTAAGACCGATGAAGAAGTAATCGCCGAAACAGAGGCCTATTTTGAGGCTAAATCGAAATCGTACTACAAAACTGGTATCGAAAGATTGAAAAATCGTTTCAATCAGTGTATTGCCCTAGAAGGCAACTATATTGATAAATAAAGTTGAATTTTGCAAAAATTTTGTGTTTTACTATAAAACGACACGTACTTTTCAGCCGATGTGTTAGATCAGATCACTGATATAGTAGATAACTGATATAGTAGAAGAAGCTTTAGAAGAAAAACAAATATGATCTACTATCTTCCTTGATGTAACACAGGCTTTTGATAAAGTATGGCACAAAGGATTAGTCCGTAAGCTACAGAAATATCTTCCAACACAGTACTATTAAATACTAGAGTCGTATACTTATAATGAAACGATTATTTAGAATTAAGCAAGCAGATGAGTACTCCGCATTGAAACACATCAAAGCTGGAGTACCGCAAGGGACCCGTACTGTTCCTCCTATACACGAATGACCTACCACAAAATGACGAAACTACTGTTGCCACTTTTGCAGACGATACTCTGTACTTGCACTAGGAAAAACCGTACAGGAAGTTACAGAAAAACTGCAAAGGACAGTAAATGATATATCTAATTTTACCAAAAAATGCCAAATAAAATTAAATGAACTGAAGTCGGTTCATGTTAACTTTACAAATAAAAACGTGCAAAACATACCTGTGTACATAAATACGAGGTTTGACTGCAACGTAAAGATAGCGGCACTCGTCAATAAAAGCTAGTGAATGCTAGTTGTGTATCTGACGATAACGTTGCTAAAGTTCAGCAAATGCTGCTAGACGACTGCCGAATTAAAGTGAGAGAGATAGTAGAGGTTATGAAAATGTCCAAAGAACGTGTTTGTTACATATTAAATCAAGATTTAGGCATGAGAAAGCTGTCCGCTCGTTGGGTGCCGCGTTTGCTTACGTTAGACCAAAAACGTGTTCGAACTCGAATTGCCAACGCTCTGTTGGCGCAGTTTAGGCGTAATAAATCCGAGTTTTGGCGCCGATTAATTACTGTAGATGGAACTTGGACACAAAATTATACGCCCGAAACAAAAATTCAGTCAAAACAGTGGCCTGCAAAGGGCGAGCCGGGTCCAAAAAAATCAAAAACTGTTTTTTCGGCTGGGAAAGTGATGGCGACTATTTTTTGGGATAGTAAAGGAGTTATCTTAATCGATTATTTTCAAAAAAAAACCATTACAGGAGCATACTACTTACGCATCATTACTTGCCAAGCTGAAGGCAGAAACTGCAGAAAAACGGTCACATACCGACTGCCGACTTTATTTCATCCATAGAACTATTTTTTGGTGATACTATGGCTCTTTCGCAGAACCAAGAAAGTGGTTTTGATTCTAAAGCCTTCAGATCTGCATAAACAAAATTAATGAATTCTTCCGTGCTATGAACGATTTTTCCGAAACGCTTATCTAATTGACTTATACATTCATCATCAATTCTGGGGAGCAGAAGAGATGCGAATGTCGGTATTTTTAGTTAGTTGTACTCTTGTATTGGTTTGTGGTGTAAGTTTTTGGACATGCTACCAAATTGAAGATGATTTAAAGTAAGCTTTGATGATATTCGCCGAGTGCCTTTGGGTAGCATTACTAACATTATTTGCCGAAAATCACCCAAAAAACCATTATTGCTCCACCCATACGCTTCGACGAAGATCTTAAGTCCTTAAAATTCTATATGAGCTATTACCAACTTAATCAAAAGGTTCCCGGGGGACACCACCGTGTGGCGCTCCCATTGTTCCGATTTGAGTTCTGTTTTTTTTTGTTAGGTTGGTAAATCTGTTGTTGACATTCCCTCTAAATCTTAGCATACAACGAACTTGTATTAAATTTTGCGTAAAAAACGGATGTAATGGTGCGCGATCGTTGGAAATGTTGGAAAAGGGTTTCGGGAACGATTCTCTAAAACGGTCGTTTACCAGTGGCACGAACGGTTCAAAAGTGGTCGTGAGTCAATAGAAGATGATGAACGCAGTGGCAGACCATCGACATCGAAAACCGACGAAAACATTGATGAAGTAAAAGAAATGATTGACCAACAATTGATCGCAAATTAACCATCAGAGAGATAGTGGAGTACTTGAACATTGCCTATGGATCCGTCCAAGACATTTTGGTTAATGATTTGCCTTTCCGTCGTGTAGCAGCAAAGTTGGTGCCAAAAGACCTCAATTTCATGCAAAAAAGAGACCGTGTTGGCATCGCAAAAGAGATGATTTGCGAGGCTGAATCCGATCCCACATTCATCAAAAGGATCATTCCCGGAGACGAGACGTGGGTTTATGATTACGCAATCCAGACATCAGGCAAGTGAATGGCGTTCACCAAATGAGCAGAGACCAAAAAAAACACGTCGTTTTCAGTCAAAAAAGAAGGCAATGCTCACGGTTTTCATGGATTAAACAAAGAGTATCATTTGGGCGTTATGAGACGCTTGTGTGAAGCAATTCGCCGAAAGAGACCAGAATTGTGGGCAGAAAACTCGTGGAATTTGCACCATGATAACGCACCGTCGCACATTGCCATCATTATTCGTAATTTTTTGACGAAAAATGCACCAAATACCATCCAACAGCCACCGAATTCACCTGATTTGGCTCCTTGTGACTTTTTTCTGTTCAATCGAGTTAAAAAACCACTACGGGGAACGCGTTTCAGCAGCCGAGAGGAAGTCATGGAAAATTCGCAGGAAGCACTGATGGACATACCGACAACCGAATATAAAAAATGTTTCGAGGATTAGATCAAGCGCTGGCATAAGTGTGTTGCAGTCGATGGGGATTACTTTGAAGAGGACAATATAGATTTAGATGAATAAACTTGTAATTTTAATTTTCTGAATAAACTTTTTGATCAAGGTGGTATATATTTTTTTTCGAAATTTTGACCCCAACCCCTTAGTGAGATATAAAAACAATTTAAACCACTCCGAAGTGTTTAAGATTTTAAGCTTCCTTAGAAGAGGAAAAAATACGAGTAGATGTCTCAAAGATTATCCACTCCAAGTAAAGTACAAAACTTTAGTCCCGATATCTGACGAGAAAAAAAAGGAATTTGTGCTCTCTTTTAAGCTTGGTGCCATCTGCGTTTCACGACCTTTATAAAAATTTACCAACTTCTAACTCCACAATAAATGATGATCCAGATTTGGTAGGTGAAGAAGAAGAAGAAGAAGAAGCAGAAACAACATAAACATTTATTTTTGTTGGTATTAACTGTAAATTTTTTAAGGTTTTGATTAATTAAACAATTTCCTATTTTATAACTTAATGTTTTATTTCCTGACTTAAGTCTTACGAAGAAACACCACTTTTACAAATAATAAAAAATGAGATGATCCTAAGGACTTACGAGTATGTCATCGAAAAAACGGTAAATACTAATGAATTTGGAAAAATGTATTAACATAATTATATAAGTCTTCATTTCACAGCTTATTTACCATTTTTTTTCCCAAACAAATTTAATCCCGATTTGCAAATAATTAAACTATTTTCAATTTGGTTTTACGAAAAACTGCACTGTTTCCGACTTAAGGCCTTTTTGCCTAACGTCAAATAATGATGACAAACCATTGTCTAGAATAATACGCTAAAGTAATCCTAGATTCAACCAATCGTTCCATGAAATCAATAATCCCTAGCACAAGTCTCACATTTATTTCACGTATGCTCCTTATCGTTAGCGTGAGATGTTCCCACCCGATAGTATTTAGCTTTACAACTTTGAAGTCGAAAATCAGTTCAGTATAGACCTACGAGTATTATACTGTAGATAGAGGCGTTAACCTTTGCAAATTTAATTACTCAGCCGATTGTAAATTTAATCTTGAATGATGAAAATATTTGTTTAAGAAATTTTGAACTGAATCATTATCGTGGCACTGAAATTTTGAACCCTTGTGCCAATGAAAATGTCTAAGTGCGCGACAAACAAACAACTCACTAAGTAATTAAAAGAAATAAATGTTACAATGTTACACTGCGGTGATTGATTTTTTTTTTCTCAGGCAAAGAACTAGTCCATTGTACTCTTTGTAAGTTCCTTTTAATGGGTTTTTTCAATCTTTAGAAGAAAGATGAGAAGCCGCTTCAGTGATGAAAGGGGTAGGGTACCTACGAGCACCCACCATGTCAACACTGAGTACCTGCAGCCTGATGCGAACATAAGGCGGACATTCACAGAGGTAGTGCTCCGCGGTTCGTCATGACTTTCACAGCAATGTTGTATCGTCGCAGGATGTTGCTTTACTTATGCTCAACACATTTAAGTGCTTAGCAAAAGTGTAGTAGTCACGAAGCAAGTAAGCAACCTGAAGTCTTTCCTGTTTAGCGACAGCAGGAAGCCCGCTGGCTTCGGGAAGCATTCATTTGGTCTGCCTGCAACCTGGGCAGTCATGCAATCTGCAGCTGTGCTCATATGATACCCAACTCTTAATGGAAGCCTTAACCGAGGATTCAGGAAGGGTCCTGAGAAACTCCGCTAAGCCTTGCCTGGCAAGTTCATTGGCGATTTAGTTTCCCGTGATTCCATTGATCCCAGACAAGACTCAGTAAATTTAGCCTTCCGAATGCGTTCAGTGATGTCTTGCATTTACGAACTAGCTCGAAAATCGTAAGAGGGTGGAGCATGGCTCTAAGCACAGTTTGGCTGTCGCTACAGATGCACAATATATTGTAGTTCGTTGCCATCAGGATTGCGTATATTTCCGCTTGGAATGCAGACGCAAGTTTTCCTAACGAGGAGTGAAATCTAACCTTGTCGTCTCCGGTTGAGACATCAGCACCGCATCCTATACTGGTTTTGGAGCCGTACGTTAAGACCCGAATATATTCCTCCTCTAGCTCAGATTCTTGCCGAAACCAGCCTTGGGCACAGGAAAAGTCAATTTCATAATTTTTCCTAAGATCAGAGTCATCAGACAGTTGGCGCGCAATATTTTCAAGGCTGCAGTGCGTGTTGTACCAAAGATCACTTCTTTTCAAAAGGAAAATGGCTCTGAGAGTGCAGCCCATGAAGGGAGCGATATTCATCAATGCGTTTAGAGTGGCATCAGGCGTGCTAGGGAAAGCCCCATGCAGCCGAGATAGACTATTCTTTGGAGTCTGGTAAAAACAGTAATAAGGTATTTTCGTGAGAGATTGTTCGACCAAATAGTCGACGCACAGGATATAATTGCCTTTACCAAAGCCGTGTGGATTCAGAGGACCCTTCACGGCGGCAGGGCCCATAACTTGCCGACAGCTTCTTTGCACTGCCAGAAGGCCGACAGCTTTCAACTTAACATGTTTAGTCCATAGAAGGTCGTTAGCCAGAATGACATCCACATATTGTACTTAGCTTCTTTGGAGAATTGGATGGTGATGCTTTCAAGGGCTAGATGATTCAGACCAGACAGCTTCCTCCTTCTAGTAAAGAGAACAACCTCAGTGTTGAGAGGTTTGACTGAAAGCCCAATTCTAGTGCACCAATCGTCGATTATGTCTAGGGGGCTGCCTGCGCCAGACACGATCCAACAGACAGTACAGCTACATAATCCACGTATGCTTGTGCATAGACGTTAGAACTATTTAGAGCGTTGAGCAGTGAGTCGACCAATATGCACCATAGCAGTGGAGAGAGAACGCCGCCTTGCGGGCAATCCCTGCTTACCCACGTTTTCACATATTGGCCGCAATTAGAATCCGAAATCAATATCCTATTCACCAGTATTAATTTTATCCACAGAACTAGTGACTCATATACGCCATGTTGTTGGGCTGAGTTACACATGCCATTAAAAACTGGGTTGTCGAAAGCACCCTCTATGTTGATGTAGATTCTGAAGCGTACTCTTGCAGATAAAGGATGCATTCGCAAGACGGTTTTGTGCACATGGATCTCGATTAATCTCTCTATGATCTTCAACATAAACAAAGCCAGACCTATAGGTGTGAAGCATTTGGCGATTGCGTAGTCCTCTTTTCCGATTTTCAGTATAACTGCTAGTTCACTGTCCCCCAGGTTTTCGGTATGTGTGTCAGAGTTACCAGCAGCTGATCTATAGTTTTCCGTAAAATAACTGGGTAGCTATATGCAAAATCAAGTACGTTTAATGGCCACATCCGTCACCACAACTGATGAGATATACCGGCTACGGCGTGTTGTGTTATTTAGCACACTAGCAGCTTCCCGGTTATCCGGAAGGTGAGCCTCAAGCATGAGATGGAGAGTCTCTACTTTCAACTCAATGTAGGTGCCATCAGATTTTCTGAGAGTGGTTTCAGCCTGGTTGAACTTCCCCTTTTGAGGACTTGACCAGCTTATTGGTTACACCGACAGTTTCGATCTTCTCGTCTTTATTAGATGTACTCTTCGAAATCCGAATAAGCTTCTTATATTCTTTTTGCTTCGATCTGTAAAGATTTCAGGCTTCCTCCCAATTGGTCTGTTTAGAAGTTTTCTGGTTCCTTTGCGAAGACGCTGCTGATCTGCGTTCCACCAAAAGACGGGCGATCTACAGGATAATTTCAAAACGCCTGGTGAGCGTACCGCCCAAACTCTGAACAGCGTCTTCTAGTTTTTGGTTTGTCTTGAGCTTATGTAGGAGGAGCACTGTTGGACTTTGCCTTTTGGAAGTTGGTTAGCGCCTCCAAAATCCATGCCCGGCCGCGGATGAATTGTTGCTAAGTATTACCTAGAGTCACCTCTATACTTTTAACCGTGTCATGTATAGTTAAGGCAGCCAAAGAAAGGAAGGAATGTACTAATCGGATTAACGGTTCTTGATTTTCCAATAAATTCACTTGCTTTATCTTTTTTTCTTTCTGTCTTTATTTACTAAAAAACGTAAATTTAATTATAATATTTTGTAGATACATAACAACTTCTTAACTAAGATTATAACCATCCAGTTTAGTGATGATACATGTAAAACGTATACTCGTATTTGTATTTTTAATTGTATTTACGTATAATAACAGTTTTCTTAAATAGATTTATCACATCAAAAACATAACTGAACTAATTGCTTTTAACCTTCTTGGTAGGCCTTCTTCTTACACAAAACTTCCTAAAGATCCAGAGCCAAATTAACGTTGATAAAAGGATTATAAATCCAAATAAAGCGTATACATCTAAGGAGTGGTAAACAAAGCGTGGTAGTTGTGTTGAAATAGACTTTGTCAAGGGTGCGCCATCGGTTTTGATCACATGTTCCACCCACCAAATCGCCGTCTCCAAAGGAGTTCTTAAACGATTTCTAAATGAATAGGAAACGCTTTTTGCATGGTCCATGTATCTAAGAAGAATTTCACATATATAAACGTGGAAAATAAGGATACGTATATATGCATATATATTTGTATGTGCATAGTCTACTCACTTTTTCTCAAGAACCTTGCGGATCGATCTGACTACAGTTGCTTCTGAGATATCTTCGTATTTTAATAATACTCCCATTCCACGGTGAACAAACGCAGCAGCGTTTAAAAACTGATCGCCGTACATGGGAGTCGCAACGACAGGAACTCCACAGTAAGCTGCTTCTGTGCTGCCCATCAAACCGGCATGCGTCATGAAAACTTTCACATTAGGATGACAAAGGATATCTCTTTGAGGCAACCATTTGGAGATAAGTACATTTGAAGGCTGCTGGGGCAATGTATCGTTTTCCCATTTCCAAATCACCTTCTGCTTCAAACGCTTTAGAGCCTTAAGTATTCCATCACGTTTCGAATGTGGTAAAGAATCGGCTCTGATCATAGAACCCCAGCTGATGAGTACCACTCCATGCTCAGCATTATCGAGGTAACGTTGTAGGTTCTTAAATTTGATAAAATGAGCTTTTACGTAAAAAAGAACCAAATACGAGTGTGTATATTTGTTGCATATGCATTACCACGTCTAGAGTTTTAGCCTTTTGAATGTGGATTCCGCCAAGTTCTATCACAGCAGGGGACAGTGGCTTCGCTCCGCTAAGAGAATAATGCTGATTCACAAAGAATAAAACGGTTTCTTTAGCGAGTTCTTCAACTTCTGGCATATCATGTCCAAATTTCCGACGAACCAAATCTGTTGCTATTTTATGCGAATATTGTCTAGAAACATGAATAAAATAAATACCCGTTATTTATATTTTTATTTTTATGTGTAAAATTATTTACTTGTATAATAAATTCATTCCATGGAAAGTTATCCAGTTGCCTACACGCTGAAAATAGTTCATGTCCTCAGATTGAGCCACAAATAGCGCTGGAATATACGATGGTATTATAGGGTTTCCGATGCGTTCATAGTGCCATGGCATTAACGCACAACTGCTTAGTGCCACTACAGGTGCTCCAAGAATATGAGCAACGCCCATTAAGCAATCCGTATTAAATTGCTCCATTAAAATGACATCGTAACGAGTTTTCTGCTTAAGGACCTGAGCTAAGGCTGGTGATTTAAGTGTGTGATTACAGGCATTTTTGCCCCATTCGTTAATTACAAAAAATTCCGAAAAGTGCCTGTAGAACGGCTGGTATTCAAAGAACTTGAAAAGATTAAAACATGAATTTGTTTATTATTACGTCATAATTTTAAATGAAAATTTATTTTTAAGTTTATCATTTGTGCTAACAATTTTTAAGTTGGAAAAACGAAGCTTCCAAATTTCCTTCCGTCGACTCTGATGGCTTGGTTATAGAAACCTGGTTCTAGATTATCTTGCATCCAAAGACATAAATATAAAATAATGTGATAATATAGAAATAAAAATAGGTTATCAACAAAAACTTTTGAGTGAATTGGATTGCATAATTGTGACGACCGACCATTCGAAATTTTAAAATATATACAGTATTGCGTTCTAAGATATTGATTTTCATCTGTATGAAAAGAAAATCTTTCAAATTAACAAAACAATTTTGGAGAAGCCTGGAAGGACGATTATACAATATTTGTTTTCTTTGCTAGCTCAATGGATTTTTTTTTTTCAGAGAGACAAAGAGTACTGTCTTGAATCTTGCTTTGTAGATTATACAATAGTTAAAAAACGCTGTGGAGTGTGACAGATATCCGTCAAAATACACATTTGACCTTAATCAAGATCTAAGGTTGCAAGCCTAATAAAACTAGACCGTAAACAACAGAAGGAGGTGCCCAAGGCAAAGTTAAATGGATAGGTTTACACTTTCATAGAAAAACATTTTTTCTTAGTTCAACATTTATTCGTATGTACTCGTATGTTTAATCGGACAATAGGTTGTTTCACTAAACTGACCCGTTTTCTCATGATAACCAGAATGGACTTAAACATATATGATGTATATTTACATTACAGGTAGATAACGAACAAGGTGGGCCATAATGTATGACCCTATATCTTTGGAAAAGAATAAAAGAAAAAATTATTATGATTTTTTAAATTTTTATTTGTACATTCATTCCAATTGATATACGACGCCATTTGTAAAATCTTTCGCTCTTTCTGATCAGGGTCATACCCACCTTGTACGATTATATGTACAATAACGTACAGTACTGTGCAAAACCTAAGCAACCATCTGGTTTACTTCGTAGTAAATTTTTCCAACTTTCTACCCCACCAAATAAAAAGAAATGGATATGTAATGATGAGTAATAGAGTGTATTTTAAAATTCACAACTTTTTATAAAAGTAATAATACTTCAGATTTAAAAAAAAAAACCGCAAAAACCAACAAAGTAGCCAAATTGAGCTGTGCAAAACCTAAGTAACTTTTTTAATATTTTGTGTAATATCCTTTATTTTGAATAACAGATGCGCAACGACGAGGCATAGAAGTAATTAGCTTTGAAGGTGTATCCTGGGATATATTTTCCCACCCAACTTTCAAAGCATTGAATAGGTGAGACCTGTTGGAAAAGTGTTGTCAAGCGACACGGCTTTTAAGGATACCAAACAAGTTTTCGGTGGGATTTAAGTCGGATGATTGGGTCGGCCGATCCTCGGATCGTTATCCTGTTGAAACACCCAAGGAGGTGGCATTTCCCACTCCGCATGTGGTAGCATTACCGATTCTAGAATGAATTTATATTTGAATCGATCCATGATTCCGTCTATTTCGTAGAATGGACGTACACCTTCTGCCGAAAAACAGGTTAACACCATTACACTACCTCCACAATGCTTTACAGTGTGTGTGCAAAATCTAGGATGGAGTTGCTGCCCTTTATGACGTCTCACATAACATATCCCGTCAGAATTAATTAAATTAAATTTTGACTCGTCGCTGAAAAGAACAGTTTTCGATTTTTCAGGAGACCAGTGTAGGTATTTTCTTGCAAAATTTAGCCTAATATGAAAAAAGATTTTAGTTTGAATTATGTTTAAAGAATTTAATTGCACTACCTGTTCCTTAAATGTCTTTTTGTGAGGATCGGTTTTTTGCACGGCCTGTAACTTCGAAGAATATTTTCAATTGCACGTCTTCGCACCGTGCTAGCATCAATGTTTAAATCAAGTAATTGTATGACTTCATTCGAACTTATAAACTTTTGTATTTTAATTACACCACAAATGCTTCTATCCGTTCGACATGTTTTCTTACGCGGCCTACCACAGACATTTTGACTTTCAACGACTCCTTTTGCATTATGGTTTTTTATTAAACGTACAATAATCGATTTATTAATATTATAACGTTTAGCTAATGTTGCCTGAGTATCTCCAGACTTAAGTTCATCAATAATCTTTAGTTTAAGAGAAGAAGAGTAACTTTGTCGCGATATTATTAAAAAAAATTATTATTATTTTTTTTTATTTTATTTATTTCTTATTTCTTATAATTAATATTTCATATAATTATTTACAAATTCCAATGATTTTTAAATAATAAGAAATTAGATTAACATTCAGTATTTTAAAATAAAATAGAATTGAATGTTATCCATTACATTAATAAGATAGGAGTGATAAATTATTTATGGGTGGGGTGACCCTTTTTATAAAACTAATAATAATATAAAATTCAAAAGCTTACAATCAAAAAACAAAAACTGGTGGAGCAAAAAATATTTTTAAACCAAAACGTCAAAAGCAAGAGATTCAATTTGATTAAGATCAAATGTAAAAAACCAGCATTTTACTCTCTTTAGAAAGGTAGACGTAAATGATATTGTTCTAGTGGAAGCAGGAAGTTTAATAAACAAACGAGTAGATAAAACAGTATAAAAATTACGAAATGCAAGGGTTCGAAAATAAGGAATGGAATGAGTGCAAGACAGGTTTCCACGGAGATTGTGACTAGAAATTAAACGAAAATTACGGTTACCGGACTTCATATAGAACATTTTCAACACATTAAAACAGAACAAATGACGAATAGGAAGGATTTTCAAGTAACAGAATAACGGAAAACTAGAATGTCTAGCAGGTTTACGACAGATTTATTCTTATAACATATTTTTGTAATATCAACAATGATTGAATATTACTTAGATACACACCGCCCCAACAGGCAAGTCCATATTGACGTCTAGATTGGAAGATGTCATAGTATATAGTCTTTACAAGACTGATTGAACAAATGTTACGCATATAATAAAAATGATCGGAAGTAATTTTTTAATATATTTATATGGTTAACAAAGCTCATCCTAGAATCAAGGGTAAGTCCCAGATATTTGAACTCAACAACATTCTCTACAAGGAAACAATTATTACTACATTTTATATTACTATTATACGAGTAACCGGAGGAATCAGACGAACACGAGCATGATTGCGGACAGTATCTTCTACACTCCTGTGAGTGAAAGTAAATATTAGTTTCGCAATTGTAATTCGAGGAGAGACTGAAATACATTAATTTAGTCTTGGAGCTGAAAACTAAATTATGAGCAGAAAACCAATGCCTTAATAAATCAAGATCCCAGTTCATGTCAGAGACCAAGTCTAGAACACTTTTCGAGCCATTAGAATACCCAATGTCATCTGCAAATGCAGTAATGAGTTTATAAAGACTAAGAACAGAATGGGACCTAAGACAGAACCTTGAGGAACACCGATATTAAAAAAAACATATTTCCCCTTCTAATACCGTCGATCTTGATCTTTTGAGACCTATTTTTAAGATATTTTTAGGATAAATCCACGAAAACCAGACTTCTTTAACTTTTTCAACAAAAGTTTGTGATCGACCATGTGACATCAATAAATAGTCCTGCGGTAAATTTTTTAGCATCAAGGTGTGGCATAATTTGCGAACAGAATTGTAAAAGTGAATCTTCCGTTGATTTCCCTTTCTGAAACCCAAATTGATTTGAATTGAAGAAATTGGTCTTAGTTAAGAAACTCACTATTCTATTTTTCATCAGTTTTTGAAAGATTTTACTGAAAACTGGAAGTAACGAGATCGGCCTATAGTTACCAATTTCAGATGCAGAACCTTTCTTAAGAAGAGGAATGACATCGGGGAAGATTCCTTCAAAAACACAACGGTTATATGTATTTGAATTAGGTAAGGACCAATAACATTCAAAATCTCCAGAGGAGTAATGGGTTGAAAAATAAAAGTATTTCTTTCTATATGTTCAATAAACCCATGTAAGGGACGACAAATAGGGCAAACCGATTTGAAAGGACTTGTTTGTAGACTGGAGGCAATATTGACAAAATAACAATTAAAAGCATTAGCCATAACCAGTTTGTCATGCACTTCAGAGTTGTCAAGTAATAAAAAATTGGGTTTTGGAGACGTAGTTGATTTGTTTAGTAGGCTATTTACAGCTTGTCATTCGTATTTCAAGTTTCCCTTTGCTGAACTAAATAAATCATGGTAATATTTATCACAACACAACGGAATTTGTTTTTTCACTTTGTTGCACAATTGCTTATATTTACATTTTAAATCCGAATTATCGGGATACTTTTTACACAAGATCCTCAGCTTATTTTTATTCTTAATTTTAAACCTTAAGTTGGTCGATATCCATGGCTTCAGTTTTTTAAATAATTTTTTGGGAGGCAAGGAGTAAGAACAACAAAGAATGTGCCTTTTTAGAGAGCCAATAAGCACTAGATGCATTATTCGAAGTATATATATTATTCCAGAACTCATAACATAAATTATTTTTAATTCTAAGAAAGTCAATTCTATCACTACTTTTTACAGAGTCTAAGACTTTTGTCTTTATTTAATGTCGCTAGGAGTCCTGTCATAGCATGGTCAGTAATATTTAAGTCAAGCACACACTTTTCGCATTTGGTCATAACATTTCTAAATCGTCCATAAATGTGGTCAAGACACCTGCCAGAAGCAGCCCTAGTCGGCTCATTAAAATATCAATCAAAGACATTCACTCAAGATCAAATACAAAGAGCTCACAACATTTCATGTGCAACCTGACTGGAAAAGCACTGTTAGCTATCTTTTTTTACAGTGGGTTACAAAGTTGCTTAGGTTTTGCACAGCTCAATTTGGCTACTTTGTTGGTTTTTGCGTTTTTTTTTAATCTGAAGTATCATTACTTTTATAAAAAGTTGTGATTTCAAAATACACTCTATTACACATCATTACATATCCATTTCTTTTTATTTAATGGGGTAGAAAGTTGAAAAAATTTACTACGAAGTGCTGACTCCAGATGGTTGCTTAGGTTTTGCACAGTACTGTATTTAATGTTTAAAAATGCCTTACTGCAAGAAACATGGCTTGAAATTTGTGCAGCACATGTTTATAAGAAAAGGGATTATTCAAAACGTTAAATATATGCCTTTGTGTGTCTGATAATTTTCAAAGGATCTTCAAAAAGGATGGCTTTAAAAGAATGCCTTACAGACAATGGTTATACTGGCGAGATAATACGAAAACTTATTGATCCCCAAGGGCACAAACTTTAGCTGAAAATCAGAAACATTTTTTGATTTGATTTCTGTTAACTTGAAAACTTCTGGAAGTAGCTCATCAAAGTATGGGCAAGACGAAACATCTTACTCCATAATAGAACTGCTCTTACTCGTACATATCGAAATATGAATTGGAATGTTCCAAAAAGTTGGCAAAATCATCTTAGATGATACCAGATCATCAAGACCATCCCACGCAAAAACTGTGGTCAAAAACATTTAAACAATATGATACATATGCAATGAGCAGCAAAGTTTTTATTGAAACCAATGATTAGATAAACAGTGCTGTGAAAAATTATAGACACAAACCAAAATTTAAATTTTTTTTACACTTTTTAAAAATTTTTTTTTTTTTATATTTTTTTTTGTCCTAAAATATTGTCAAACAATACTAATTCAGGGAAAGCCCTTTAATGGTATATTCCCCATTTTAACGAGAATTTAAAAAAAAAACCACAATCCACCTGTGAAAAAGTATAAACAAAATTAAAAAAAAAGTGTAAAAACAAATAAAAAATTTAAATTTTGGTTTGAGTCTATAATTTTTCACAGAACTGTACAAGAGATCTAAGGCGTTAATAACGAAAAGGCAAATGGAATTTGCCAGGAAACATCCCTCATAGAAAATCAACAGCTAGAAGAGCAAACTAAGATCAATTGCGTAGGCCCAGATGGGAGAAAGTATGTACGATATCCGAAAAATATAGCTATTGATCCTTAGTAAATTTCTCCTGTTCCCAAGTACGGAAAGGATCAATATTCCACAATCTTAAAAGGAAATGTTATAAAATTCCCAATTATGAAATTTTTCGAAACGATCGACTCACCAATACAACTGGAGAGGGAGTAGCGATTTGTTGCAAGTCGGAACTGAATTGCGAAATTATTTCTAAATTAAGTGGTAGCGAAATTGAATGTCATAGTTCAATTAAGTAATTGTAATACTAAATGTTTGGTTTCGTGTGCGTATAATAATAGGAGAACCTGTCCCCCCTTGCCCTTTTTCTCCACAATGTCTGAGTATTGTGCACTCTATCAGCGCATAGTCATCTGTGGGGATTTCAATACTAATTTGTTGAAAAATGATTCGCCTGCTTTTCGACTGAGTGACTTAGTTTCTTCTGTGGGAATGAAAATAATTAACACGACTTATCTCACTCGTTTCGCTAATAACTGTTCTCCTAGCCTTCTTGATCTAGTTATTGTTTCTAATCCATCTCTTGTTTTGCTATTCGATCAACTATCCTTTGATGTTTCAGACCACGATCTTCTTTTTTGTACGTATGATATTAATTTAACTCGATGTGTCGTACCCGATACTTTTTCGTACAAAGATTTAAGTACGAGTACTATCGACCTAAACACCCTCCAAATAGCTGCTGGCTCTATACCTTGGGAGCAGTGCCGTTAAAGACCTGATCCCAATGATAAAGTTAACGTGTTTCAGGAAACGATTGTAAGAATATTCGATGAATTCGTACCCACTAAAACGGTCAGAATTCAAAACCGTGCATGTCCTTGGTTCACTACTCAAGTGGTTAACTCAATCAAAAAGAGGAACAAGCTACACAGTAAATGGAAGCACTCTCCAACCCACTACAACTGGTCTTTGTACAAAACGGCACGTAACATCGCCACCTCAGTTATACGTAACGCAAAAAAAAAAACTATTTCGCTTCTAAGCTAGATCCATCCCTCTCGTCAAAGAAGTTATGGAGTAATCTCCACAAAATTGGTATAACTTCTAGAAACAGCAAATCTGAATGCCTTCTCCATCCAAATGATTTGAATCATGCCTTTCTAGGGGATGATCCCTACTCGTGCGATTTTGACTTCAACCAGACTGTGGACCGCGTTTACTTGCGGCCGGGGCTAGAGGATTTTGCGGTAGCTACGGAGGACAAAGTATTCAGATATGTAATGGCTATCAAATTTAATTCTATCGGGAAAGATGACATTCCCGTGAGCTTCGTTAAACTCATTCTACCGCAAATTGTTTCGACTCTGACCCATATAATTAATTAGTGAATAATCACATCAACCTTTCCTAAGTCGTGCAAAATTGCACGAGTTATGCCGATCGCTAAGAAAGCTCATCCAGCATCTTCTGCCAATTTTAGGCCAATAAGCATTCTGCCCTGCTTTTCGAAAGTCTTAGAGAAAATTATAGCAAAACAAATCACAGAGTACTTAACTCTCAATAACCTTTTATACGACAAGCAATCAGGCTTTCGGGCCAACTACGGCTGTTCTTCAGCCATGGTCAACTTGCTTGAAGAGGTTAGACAATCTTTTGATAAGAAATATGTCTCACTACTCTGTCTGCTAGATTTCTCGAAGGCTTTCGATAAAGTCAACCACAAGATATTGTATTGGAAGTTAACACACTATTTTGGTTTTGGTGGTCGTGCGGTAAGGTTGCTGGATAGTTTTCTCTCCGAAAGGTGCCAAAGAGTTTTCTCCATTGAATGTGGCTCATCCCTTATGGAACTCAAGCAAGGCGTTCCTCAAGGGTCGATATTGGGTCCAATTCTATTTTGTATATTTATCAACGATCTACCGTGAGTATGCAGGCATTCTTTTGTGCACATGTATGCTGATGATATACAATTACACTAAGCCAAACCATTTCGCAAGATCAACGAACTGACCCTACTGCTCAATGATGACTTGCAACGCGTCTATACTTGGTCCGTTACAAATGGACTACAACTGAACCCGACTAAAACTCGAGTAATTCCAATATCCAAAATAAGGTTTCACCTAGATCTTCTGCCTG
This sequence comes from Volucella zonaria, assembly GCA_963966105.1. NCBI lineage: Eukaryota > Metazoa > Arthropoda > Insecta > Diptera > Syrphidae > Volucella > Volucella zonaria. Next base: position 180,129,874 of record OZ014533.1, on the reverse strand, counting down.
ACGTACTTCTTAACAACTCGAAAGTTAAAGCCGTAGAGTCTGTTACTAGCCTTGGATTTGTTATTAGTCGAGATTTGTCGGGTTATAATCATACCAACATGGTCGTAGGTCGTATCTACGGCTGATTTCGTAAGCTTTGGGTTAGCGCTTTTTTTACTCCACTTGAAACACGACACAGACTAGTTATTGCCTTAATTCTGCCTCTGGTTACATATGCCGAAGTAGTCTATAGTAGCTTGGACTCATTGTCCCAGCGCAAATTACAAGTCGCTTTTAATGATTGTGTGCGATATGTCTACGGCATTCGTAGACACGAACATATTTCCTTCTACACCAGGGAACTTCTTGGGTGCAGCTTGCAACAATACCTCGATGCCAGGAACTGTGTTTTTTTTACACAAAATTGTTAATAAACGCTGTTCGCCGTATCTATTTAACCGACTCAATTTCACTCGATCTTCTAGAACAACTAACCTAATTTCTCACCATTGGAATTTTCCTAATTCCTCTCGTTTATTTTTCATTTACACTGTTGGGTTGTAGAACTCATTACCATCACCTATCAGATCCATACGTAATAATTCTCTGTTTAAAAGTGCAGTCCTACGACATTTCTCCATACACCCGCAATAAACCTATACCATCCTTCCATCAACCCTTGTCATTTAATTTTAAGTAATATATTATAATGTAGTAGCCGTATGTCAACTTGAATTCCAATATTTAGTTACTAGGTACTAAAAAAGATCTCTATCTTAATGTATCATTAATATATAAATAAAAATTGAAAAAAATTGAAGTGGGCTTAATTAAAATCACGAGACCAAGTATGGGAATAGTGAACAGTTTGCAAATCGAATTGAAGATGTTTCCATAGAAAATCAAATTTGGGCAAAAGCCAAAGCCAGCAGTTCGCTTACAACTTATATCCACTTACACGCCTTCGTAAGCCAAGAAAGTACCCAAATTTGCGGTTCCTGGTGCGATTAAAAAGAAGACATTGGGCCAATCTTCTCCAAGACGATGCCACCAATACGAGTACTATGACCGTAAAATCGTATTAATAGCAACCAAGTAGTCTTTTATTGTAACGAAAAATCATAGAGTCTGCCGGTAGCATTAAGGGTGCCCCAAGGATCTGCCCTAGGCCCTGTTTTGTTTACGGTGTTCATAAATGATATTTATAATAGCATACTCCACCGCGATTATCATATCTATACGGATGATGAGCAGTTATATAAAAAAACTAACCAAATCTACAGTGTCTTCTAGTATCGAAAATCTAAACACAGACCACGATTATATATTTGTTTAGTCAAAAAAAAAAACTGTCTTGGCCTTAATTCGTCAAAGGCCAAGACGTTGCTGATTGGTAGTAATAATCAGGATATTGTGGAATTGATTATTTTTGTTAATAATGATCTCATTGAGCGCACATTTTAACTGGACCGATCACGTAAAAAATATATTTTGGGTTCTTAGGAGATTGAGCTCAAGAAAGCCGCACCTCCCCGTTAGAGTCAAAATGAGACTCATTAAGTTTTTCGTTCTGCTCATCATATTGTATGGATGCGAAATCTTTGCAAGTCTAGATACTTCGCTCTTGAGAAAATTAAATGTTGCATTTAACAACTGTGCCAGATGAGTTTTGAATATGAAATGGTACATATCCGCTTTTACTAAACAAATAGCTGCATGTTCACTGGATATACTGGATTTTTATTTACCCGGTAGGTATTTATCTAGGGTAAATACCGGGGACATACCGAAAATCGTATTTACCCACCCGAAATGGGGTATTTATTATTTTATAATTTTTTATACGTTAAGAGCTAATTGAATATGTGTTTTTTTTTTGTTCTTAAAACCTTGTTTAAGAAAAAGTTCGATGATCTGAAAAAAAATTTGCTGATTTAGATGTTTATTGATTGGTTACTTGGAAAATTTTTCTTATTTGTTTTTTCTCGTTTTTTTTTAATATATACTCGTAATTAATAATAACCATCGTAATAAAGTATAATTGAACTTAAATGGGATTCCGGTCACTGTTTTTTGTTATACAAATTGGCATCCATTAGCTGTGCGCCACTGGAATAATCTCCCTATACACAGCAAAATGTGAACACACAAAAAATTACTAAAAAGTTGCAATTAACGATTCACTGGCTTATTAGAGTATGCATTCTTTACTAATACCTAATTACAGAATATTCTCGAACGCCAAAAATGACCCGAGAAAAATATGGAATGTGTTAAACGAACTTATGGGGCGAAAAAAGAGATCGATAGATGAGATAATTATGAACAATTTCCCGGTGAATACGAAACTAATGAACTTAGTAGAGAAATCACAAAACCTCTTTCCATGAAAATATACATCTCGCACAATCAATCTATGTAGAGGAAGCCAGCGAAGCAGAAGTTTACGGAATGTTGTGCTGTTTAAAAATCGACAAGGGACCAGGAGCAGATAATATTAGACCGATCGATCTAAAACTAAATGCTTTGTCTTTGACTCCAATAATTAGAACAATTATCAGCCAAAGTATAAATCAACCTTGTGTTCCGAAGTTAGTAAAAACGTCGATAATACGTCCTATGTATATACAAGGGGGGAGTGAAAAACCAGATAGAGAACTATAGGCCATTTGGGCAGTTGTAAAAAAATGCCTGGAGGAAATACTAATACGAAGGCTAACAAATTTCACAGAAAAACATAGAGTTTTACAGTCAAACCAATATGGCTTCCAAAAAAATAAGAGCACTGGGTTACTACTTGGTGATCTCGCAAATGTGGTTAACGCAGGTCTAACCAAAAACCACCATGTTCTAGTCATGTTCTTAGACTTCAGCAAGGCCCTTGATAAATTAAGCCATGAGAAAATCATCGAAAGCCCCAACCGAATTGGCGTAAGAAGGACCTTGGCAAAGTGGGTAGAGAATTAATTATCGGGAAGAAAAATAAGGGTAACACTAAGAAACACACTGAGCCAAGAAAAGCAGAGTCTGTATGGTGTACCACAAGGTTTAAAACTAGGACCAATCCACTTCATCTTGTATACTAACGAGCTTCTTCGTGTGCTTAACAAAACTACAGTCTTTGCATACGCCGATGACCTAGCAATAATTGTTAAACACAAGTGCATTAATACTGCGATCTCGATAATGCAAGGTGAATTTAATAGCGTCTCAAAATGGTGTCACGATCAAGGACTTGTGATTAATGCTGTAAAAATGAAACTGATGCACATACGCATGCCACATCAGTCCGAAATTTTCATCAGCATATATCATCAAAACGAAGACTGCCCAACGACAACGAAAAGTGTTAAGACTATAAAGTATCTGGGAGTTGTAATTCTGGCATGAACAAGTCAATAAGATTCGGATGCAACTTAAAAATGCTGTTTTTGCTATGGTGTACCTCAAAAGATACACAAGTGTAGAGGTGCAGAAGCAAGTGTACCTTTCACTTGCTGAATCCCATTTAAGATACGGAATATTAGCGTGGGGAAATGCGAGGGTTGTCTGAAAAGTTTCCGACCGAACAATGATACAAGACATTTTTTCTCAAATTTTTTTTTACTTTTCTACATAGCCTTCTTGTAACTCTACACACTTCTCCAAGCGATGCTTCCATCTCTCTAACCCGTCCAAATAGTACTTTGCGTTTTTCTCTGCAAAATAATTCTTCACGAAGGTGATTGCCTCCTCATTTGGCGGAAATCTCTGTCCTCCGAGCGCAATTTTTAGATGAGCTAACAAAAAGAAGTCCCTTAGGACTAGAACTGGTGAATAAGGCGGATGGTCAAGCAGTTTAAACCGTAATTCAGGGATTTTCGCCATGTCAACCGCTTGAGGTGTGAGACGGCGCGTTGTCTTGGTGAAACAGGATTTTCGTTTTTTGCAAATGTGGCCGTTTATCCGCAATTTCTGCCTTCAGCTTGGCAAGTAATGATGCGTAGTATGCTGCTGTAATGGTTTTTCTTTTTTGAAGGTAATCGATTAAGATAACTCCTGTTGAAAATAAATAAAATACATTTACAAACGTATATACATATACACAAACATGAAATTTAGCTTAAGATATACTGCATTGTTTGCATATAAGTACATAATGAATTCGCCAAAATAAACAGTTTTTTGTTAATATACTATATGTACACATATAATTATGTCACATGATTGACTTCATTCACACAAGAATTTGTTAATTTTCAGTAGTTCTTCTTAACATCTCGCGCGATTAACATCGTTTGCCAATCCTACTCGTTTATTAATTAATTGTAAATTTATTATATTGAATTAAACTACTTATTTCTAAATCAATTATCGGTGTTTTATTCGGCAATCCGGGATCTGTTTGTGATTTTGGTAACATTTTACACATTGGTGCCGAAACCCGGGATAAAACACAAAGAACGATTTAAGCAACGTAGCAGTTTATTTAACGTTTAACGAACTTGATTATGGATTTGGCAATTCGCGCAACGTATCGTGGACAAGTAACGAAAATCGTTAAAAGTGCAAGCGAGTTTCTTAAATTAAACGACGGGAAAGTCATTGGAAACGCTGATGCAAGCACCCTCGACTCTATCGAAGAGGAATTAAGTGTGTTTTTAGATCGCTTGTCTGCAGCGCATGAGAGTTTGCGAAAGGCGAACGCAGATGTACTACCTTCAATCAGATCTGAAGAATTCGAGAAGGAATCGGATACCATTGCAGATTACAACGATAGGGCTATAACAACGATCACACGCCTTAAAATGCGTCTAACAAAGGTAAGGGATTTACAAAAAACGCTTTCAGCTGCGAACGTAACATCGAATGATACCTCCGCAAATCACGTGCCGATCCATGATGTCATAAACTCTCCAATAAATATACCAACGGCCGTTAGACTTCAAAAGCTTCATCCTAAGAAATTCTCTGGAGATTACAAAGAGTGGATACCGTTCTGGGAACAGTACCGCACACTCGTGCATGACAATTCAGCTCTCTCAAAAGTTGACAAATTTAATTATTTGGAAGCAGCGTTAATTGGAAAAGCAGCCAATACTCTTATGGGTCTTACTCCAAGTGAACTGAATTATGATTCAGCAATTGCCTTACTTAAGGATGAGTATGGAAATACAGACAAAATAATCGATCATACGATGCAGAGTTTGTTATCCATACAGCCAATACATTCAAAGGTTGATTCCACTGGTTTACGAGAACTCTATAATTCAGTGCTAGCTTCCACGAGATCATTAGAAGCGCATGGGATTTCTTCATCCAACTACTTCGTCATGCTAAAAAGTGTCCTCCTCAGATGCATACCCAACGAGTTGAGAGTAGATTTCCACCGCTACTATGACGATATTTCTGATGACCTACCCCGGACAGTTGCTGAAGATAATAATATAAGTTTATCAGCAAAAACGGAGTCTTCGTCTACAATCGGTGTCAGTGACAAACAAGTTAGATGTCTGTTAAAATTCTTAAAGAGAGAAGTGGAATCTCTAGAGAAGGCAAATGAAGCGAAACAACCATTGAACAGAATTCACTCATCACACGTCATAAAGCCCAAACCGAAAACAGCTGTTGGATTATTTGCAGCGGAGGGAGAAGAATTAAGTTGTTTCTTTTGTAAAGCGACTGGTCATACTTCCGAAGATTGCAAAAGTTCCAAAACAATCATGAAAAAAAAGAAAATGCTTAAGGAAGACGGGAGATGTTATCGGTGTTTGAGAAAAGGTCACTATTCCAAGTTCAACGTGAGAAATAGTTTGACATGTCCATCAAACACAAGCACAGCACCAGTACCTTCGTTAAAGTGTTCTCCAAAACCAGTGTCAAACAGTCAGCAATCAATTAATTTGTACACATCACACTCCAGTGCTCAAAATTTTAAACAAAACAACGAAGTTTATTTGCAAACGGCATTTGCATTTGCCTCAAACGCAAAACTCAGCCATTCACTGAATGTGCGAATTGTTATCGATGGAGGTAGCCAAATGTCTTTTGTGAAGTCGAGTGTCGTACGCCAGCTCAAATTACCTATTGTTGGTGTTCATCATATAAGCATCATTCCATTCGGAAGTAAAGAGCCAAAGCCAAGCACGATGTGTAACAAAGTTCGTTTAAAGTTAAGAAGTCAGTATGACCACAAGGAGATAGTTGTTGATATGATAGAAGTTCCAGAGATCTGCATAGATGTTCTTCCAACGCCAGGTAAAAATATTGACGAATTTAATGAGTTTTTATTGGCAGATATCCCGCTTGATGATGTCGAACCTGTGTCAGGAATAAGCGTGTTAATTGGAGCAGATAATTATTGGAAGTTTGCTACTGGAGAATACAAACGAATTACAGCTGATCTTGCCGCCATCCATACAATCTTGGGTTGGACTTTGCAAGGTCGATCTCCAGTTGCGACCGATTGCAGTACGGTGGTAAATTTCGCTTGCACAACTTCTCTCCATGTAAGTGCATGTGCATGTGAGGATATGCAACAGTTCTGGCGACTTGAAACGTTGGGAATAACAAATGAAGAAACAGTAAGTACAGCTCCAATTACAAGTGTTCACAGGGTTGGCGATCGCTTTGAGGCTTCTTTACCTTGGAAAAATACTGGTAGCATGCTGCATGACAACCGAACTGGATCATTTTATCGAATGCATGCATTAGTACGTAAGTTAAGGGCAAATGGTAAGCTTAAGGAATATGAGGCTGCTATGTCAGAAATGTTGGACAGTGGCGTGGCTGAGCTAGCCGAAGAGTGCAGCAGTGAAAATCGTGTTTACTACGAGTATATGCCTCATAGACCAGTATTTAGAGATGACAAAGATACAACCAAGCTTCGTATTGTTTTCAATGCTTCTGCGCACGCAAATAACCACCTTTCACTCAACGATCATCTTGAAGTCGGTACAAATTTATTGCCAGATATTTTGATCATCCTCTTAAATTTTCGCTGTGGAAAGTTCGCCTTAACAGCAGACATAGAGAAAGCTTTTCTCCAAATTCTCTTGAGTTCAGCTGATCGTGATTCCCATAGGTTCTTTTGGTTTAAGGAACTTATCAGCTCCAACGAAATTCGAACGAATTTTATTGTTCAGCCCTATCGCATGACGAGGGTGACATTTGGTGTTACTTGCAGTCCCAACTTGTTAGGGGCTGTCATACAAAAAATTTTGGATGAAGAAGAACATCGCCATCCTGAAGTTGTTGCGATTCTTCGTAAAGGCTTCTACGTCGACGATTTTGTCGCTAGTGTCAATTCTGAAGAGACTGCGAGTTATATTGTCAACACAGCAGTTGAAATTATGAAGTCTGGCTCCATGAACTTACGCAAATGGAACACTAATAGCGTATCTATTCGCAATCAACTTTTGTCTAAGTATTCGCCCCCTGAAAATCAGAAGATCCTGGGAATGCGTTGGTATGTGGACTCAGATGAGCTAGCCGTCGATTTAGCTGCGGTAAAGACACTAGTAAAATCCGAAGAGCTTATTGGAACAAAACGCAACGTTTTAAGAATCATGTCGAAAATCTACGATCCATTCGGTTTATTGGGTCCTTGGGTCGTCCGTTGGAAGGTTCTTTTTCAATCACTATGGCGACGACAGCTTAGCTGGGATGAACGACTGCCACAGGAACTCGAAAAAATCTGGCTCGATTGCTGTCAAGAAGTAGAAGTGCTTAAGCAGCTAATGATTCCTCGCTGTGTTTTTAAGGAAGTTGGCTCAACGCAGGTGCATATTTACGCAGACGCCAGTCAGAGTGCCTTTGGGGCAGTGGCCTATTTGAGAACTTGTGATGATGAAGGAAAAGTTTGCGTACGTTTTCTCTGTGCAAAGAACAGAGTCGCACCTATTAAGAACAGTGACACCAACGAATTGACTCTTCCTAAATTGGAACTCACGGCAGCCCTGGTAGCAGCTAGATTACTGAACTATCTTCGTACCAACTTACAAATAAAATTTTGTGAAGAGTTTCCTGTGGACGGACTCAAAAATTGCCATGTTTTGGATATTAGGAACGCAGAAGAAATGGAGACCCTATGTTGAAAACCGCGTCCGAGAAATCCGAAGGCTATCAAAGATTTCTTCTTGGAGACATTGTCCTGGTTCTCAGAATCCTGCCGACCTAGTAATACGAGGGATAAACGCATCATCGCTGCTGAGCTCTGAATTGTGGTTGTCTGGACCTAGTTGGCTACAACAAGAGGCAAATTATTGGCCATCAATAAGCGAAGAAAATACAACGTCACTCTCAACATTTTCATTGCTGGTCGAGGAGGAAAAGGGGGATATTAAACCTGCGTATGTTCATCATACTCTAATGGACTGTACCAAATTTAGCAGCTGGAGACGTCTTTTACGGGTGACAGCATATTGTTTTCGAGTCATTAACAAATTTAAAAGTCTACATCGTGATGAAATCATCCTTCCTAATAATTCACCCTTTGTCACTGCCAACGAGATTGATCAGGCTGAAATATACTGGATCAAAAAGCACAACAACAATACTTTCCCTTGGAAATTGCTGCCCTCCAGCAGAAAAACGGTATACCTTTAAATTCAAAATTGTTAATTTTAAATCCTTTTCTAGATCCAAGTCATAAGTTCCTGCGTGTCGGTGGGCGATTACACTTGCTACAGTCGACAATTGAGGCTCATCCAATAATACTTCCGAAGATGTCTCATATAACAAAGTTAATAGTGGTTGAGACGCACGAACAACTAATTCATGCAGGGGTATCGGCTGTAATGACACGTTTACGAGCTACCTACTGGATCGGTAAATGTTGGCAGCTAGTTCGATCTGTTGTAAAAAACTGTACAGTATGCAGAGTTCTACGATCAAAGCCAGCAAGTCAGCCGTTTGCGCCTTTACCTAGAGAGCGCATTGTATTTTCGAAGCCATTTAATGTCACTGGTCTTGATTTTGCAGGACCTCTTTATACATATGAATCGGACCAAAAGAAAAAAGTGTATATTATGTTGTTTACGTGTGCGGCTATAAGAGCAGTGCATTTGGAGCTAACGCCTGACCTTTCTACCGAGAGTTGCATACTCGCCCTTCGTCGCTTCATAGCTCGTAGAGGAGTACCCAGAGTAATTTGGTCAGATAATGCTGCTAATTTTAAAAAGCCTTCGAAGGAACTATCGAGTCTTGCAAACGAAAAATTTGATGGATTTTTGTCGAATCATCGCATTTCCTGGAGGTTTATCGTAGAGAGGGCTCCTTGGTGGGGTGGATTTTGGGAGCGGCTGATTGGTGTAGTCAAGTCCTCTCTTAGAGCAGCTATCGTCCGAGCAACGTTGAGCTCCGACCAGTTGTACACCTTACTGACAGAAGTCGAAAACGTCGTGAATAGCAGGCCACTCACCTATGTCGCAGATGATCCGTTGGACCTTTCGCCTTTGACCCCCTCTCAGCTGTTGCGCGGACCAGAACATTCTCCCCAGATGAAGGATATGACAGAGGAGAAGGAGCGCACATCGGATGACCTACGTAAGAAGTGGAAAGAACGCTTGATGTTTATATCTTGTTTCAAACGCAGATGGTACAGCGAATATCTGCAACAATTAAGATCATTTCATTCTATCAACAAGACAAAGTCAATAAACTTGTCAATGGGCGATGTTGTGATAATGGAAGATCGCACTTTGCCCAAAACTCTTTGGCGCCTGGGGGTCATCGTTAACGTTTTCCCAGGAAGAGATGGTAAGGTTCGCGCATGTGAAGTTCGCTTATCAAATGGATCGGTTTTCCGAAGACCTGTGCAGCTGTTGCATCCATTAGAAATTTCACGAAGTTTGAAATCTTCCGGGCCGGAGGATGTTGAAAATAAATAAAATACATTTACAAACGTATATACATATACACAAACATGAAATTTAGCTTAAGATATACTGCATTGTTTGCATATAAGTACATAATGAATTCGCCAAAATAAACAGTTTTTTGTTAATATACTATATGTACACATATAATTATGTCACATGATTGACTTCATTCACACAAGAATTTGTTAATTTTCAGTAGTTCTTCTTAACATCTCGCGCGATTAACATCGTTTGCCAATCCTACTCGTTTATTAATTAATTGTAAATTTATTATATTGAATTAAACTACTTATTTCTAAATCAATTATCGGTGTTTTATTCGGCAATCCGGGATCTGTTTGTGATTTTGGTAACATTTTACACAACTCCTTTACTATCCCAAAAAACAGTCGCCATTACTTTCCCAGCCGAAAAAACAGTTTTTGCTTTACAGTCCACTGTTTTGACTGAATTTTTGTTTCGGGCGTATAATGGTGTATCCAAGTTTCATCTACAGTAATTAATCGGCGCCAAAACTCGGATTTATTACGCCTAAACTGCGCCAACAGAGCGTTGGAAATGTTCATTCGAGCAGGTTTTTGGTCTAACGTAAGCAAACGCGGCACCCAACGCGCGGACAACTTTCTCATGCCTAAATCTTGATTTAATATTTAACAAATACGTTCCTTGGGCATTTTCATAATCTCTACTATCTCTCTCACTTTAACTCGACGGTCGTCTAACACCATTTGGTGAGCTTTAGCAATGTTATCGTCAGTGGTTTCAGTTTTTGGACGTCCCGAACGTTCATCGTCTCCCAAGCTCTTACGGCCACGTTTAAATTCAGCTGCCCAAAATTTCACTGTCTTAAATGATGGTGCAGAGTCCCCATACACAGAGTCCAACTCATTTTTGATTTGCGTAGGCGTATTGTCTTTCAAAAACAAGAATTTAATAACAGCTCGATACTCAATTTTTTCCATTTTCACAAAAAATGCTCACAGCGATTTACTTAAAAGACTGTCAACTAAAAACTTCGGTAAGTAACTGTCAAAAGACGCACAACTAGGATTCACTAGCTTTATGGACGAATGCCGCTATCTTTACGTTGCGGTCGGAAACTTTTCAGGCAACCCTGAATTATGAATACTAATAATTTTGTTGTAAATGTACTCGATGTTAACCTAACAATGCTGTTACGCTATTATGACGATCAACGCTACCAACAAAGAATACGTCTTAATCAGAATACAAGAAGACGAGCTCAGGGACTTCTGGAAATTCCTGAAACTTTTAACAACTATGGGAGAAGACATCCAAGCAACGCCATACCACAATTGATGAATAACCTACCAGCAAATATAAAAAACATAGTGAACTTCAAAAAACGTAGAAAAGTATTAAAACTCTATTTCCTCAATCTGTATTATGTAACTTAAAATATTAAAAAAATTAATTTTGCTTAATCTTAATTATTTCTTTTTTAATTTTTTTAAAACTAAAGTCAACTTAATTCAGTTTGAAATTTGGAATTTGAATTATTTAAATAAGTTTCACAACCGATAAATTTTTAAAAACTATTGTAAAAGATCAATCACCTGCAGACAAGCAACATGCTTTGCGGGTCACTTAAATTACTAGATGGAGTGAAAAGTGACCTCCTTTACCGCCAGAATGCGCTGCTACTGCAAAAAGGTTATGGTGCCTTAAAATACGTTCATATTTAGGCAGACATGCCAAATTTCAGTGTGATACTGTCTTTAGTTTTGTTTTGACAGCTGATTGTTGTTGACGTGTTTGGCATCATGTTGAGTATGGACAAAAACGATTTTCGTTCTCTCATAAAACATTATTTTTTGAGAGGCAAAACGGCGAAGGAAACAAAAGAAAAGTTGGATAAATATTATGGGGCTAATGCTCCGTAAGATTACACCGTCAAATATTGGTTTCGAGAGTTTCGTGGTGGCCGCAACTCCACTACCGATCAAGTCCGCAGCGGCAGGCCCTCTGATGCGGTTACAGAGGACAATGTCAAGGAAAGTGAAGGTGCGCGAGCTATCAGATACCATAAAGATTAGTACTGAGCACACACGCCATATTTTGGGCAATATTCTGCATACGAAAAAGTTATCCTGCCGCTGGGTGCCGCAAATGCTCACTTTTGACCAAAAACACGAACGCGAGATCACTTCGAAAATTTAGATTTTAGATTAGATTAGATTTTTTATTCTTTTCTTATGATTTTATGATACAATTCATTATATAATACATACTATAATTCATGTCACGGGAAAAAAAGAAAATAAGAAAATAAGAAAAGCTAGTGACATTCCATATTTTAAGTAAGAGTGTTTGGACTTGCTGATGCGGAATCGGGCGGACTTTTGGCGTCGATTGGTAACTGGATTTGGATCCCTCGGACTATTATCTCTTCCCAAACCTCAAAAGATGGATTATTAATAAAAAATTCAGCTCACGCGAGGAAATCATCGACGTCACGGAGAAGTATTTTGCAGACCTTCCAGAAAATTACTTTTCGGACGGAATCAAGAAGTTGGAAAATCGCTGGAATAAGTGTATCAAACTAAAAGGGGATTATATTGAATAGGAGGTCACTTTTCGCTCCATCTAGTATTGTAACGTTTTTAAAGAAAAAATAAAATACTGAAATACTGTATTTGCTTGGCGAACGGTATTCGGAAAATACGAGTAGTTTTCGGCGAGGACCTAAATGCACTTTCTGCACGTTCTATTAGAGAGCGACTGAATGAAAGTCAGCTTTTTAGGAGATCAGCCAGAAAAAAAACATTTCTTTCGCTAAAAAAACCGAAAGGCAGGATTAGCTTTTGCAAAGGAATACAAAGATTGGACCATCTCACAATGGAAAAAAATATAGTATGGTGGAGGGATGAGACTAAAATCAATAGAATGAGTTCCGATGGTAAACACTATGTTAGACGACCAAAAAATGGAGCATTCAATCCTAAGTACACCACATCACACCCTCAAACATGGAGGATGGAGTATTATGCTATGGAGTTGCACGTCTTTTAAAGGTACCGTACCGTTACACCCAGTGGAAGGTATAATGAACGCTCAAAGCTACATAGGATTACTTTTTAGTACCCTTAAAATGTTTGCACACAGCGCGGGCGAAGGAAAATCAGGGATGATGGAAAGAGAGGTACCGGTGAACATTGGTTTTAAATGTTTGAAGGTTATAATGACTAGGAAAAAGAGCTAAGCAGGGCATTCCATAAGCGAGTTGTTCGCCTTAGAAACGAATCACGATATTTTAGAGTACGTCCGAAAGTGGGCTTGAGGGTATACTGATGAGCATTCATAGCGAGACGGGTGTTATGGTTAAAAGTTTAAGGGGCGAAATGCTACTGGCGATCTCTATACAGCAGTGGTGGTGGAAATAGCGATAAAGCAGAGTGAGACACGAGACATTACTTCGATGTTCGAGGGTGTCCATTGTTTGAGTGATATTGGTATCAGCTATGAGTTTTATCGTACGGTTTTGAATGATGTTTTAGGCGCACCTGACCAAATGTGAGCATTGTACTCCAATTTTGGGCGAATGAATGCCTTATATACTATATTGTAGCCAGATCAGAGGGTGTAAAATTTTTGACGACATCGAATATGTGGTCATTCCAACGTCAGTTGTCACTGACAGACATACCGAGAATGGAAAGTTTGTCGGTTTCGACGATGCAAGTGCCATTGATGGATAATAGCTGGGTATTTGAATTTCGCTTTAACGACAGCAGATAGCATTGTGTTTTGGAAGCATTAAATTCCACTCTGTTGATAGTTCCCCACTTGGTTATGCTGTTGATATCGGAATTTAATGAGCTTAACATACGCTGCCGTTCCCGTTCTACAGCCGAAGAGCAGGGACGTAAGTTTGGAAACGAATATGAAAAGCAGAGAGTACTGTCGTCAGCAAAGGAATATATTGGATTAGAGGTAGCAGACAAGAGATCGTTGATGAAAATTAAAAAGAGTGTCGGAGACAGAACGGAGCCCTGGGCCACACCAGCATATATTTTGTAAATATAACACCCTGAATGACTCGAACTGCAACCAACTTCAGACTGCTATAATTTCCAAACCGTTCATGACAGTGAGCTTAAATTTTGACACATAACAGATAATTTTATTATTTACAAGCCTTTTAAACGATTTCCGTCTCAGTTGTGTGGAAATACTTTTATTCGCGATGGAATTCAAACGTGATAGTGTGATTGCTTTATATTTGGCTGGAAAACCACAAGTAGCTATCGTTAGAGCCCTCCAGTACCTCAATTTGAATAAATCATTTATGTCTCGAACCATAGGTCGTTACCGTGATACTGGCAGCGTTGCAAAACGTCATGGAGGTGGTCATAAAAAAACAGCAACATCCGCAGAAATGGTTCGGAAAATGAAGGCTCGATTTGAGCGAAATCCGCGTCGAAATGGAAGAAAAATGGCTCGTAAGCTCAACATATCGTTGGAACGGATGCAACACATACTGAAAAATGAGCTTGGGTTCAAGCCATTGAAGTTCCAAAAAGCACACGATCTTACACCGCAACAGAAAAAAGTTAGAGTCGAAAGAGTGAAGGAGTTGCTACGCTTGTGCGACAGTGGTGAGTTGCCGAATTTGGTTTTTTCCGATGAGTCGCCATTTGTTATCGAGCAGTATTGTTATCGAGTTTACTTGTCCTTCGAAAATTTACACCTTCGGACGGCCACCAGAAAGCAGGCAGCACAGATGGTGATGATTTGGACCGCCGATGGTTGCTCTCCGCTCGTATTTTTGGACCCTGGCGTCAAAATCAATGCGATCGTATATCGTGAAACTGTCTTAGAGGCAGTATTGAAGCCTTGGGCAAACAATCATTTCGGTCGGAGACCGTGGACATTTCAACAAGACTCGGCACCGTCTCACAAAGCGCGCGTCAACCAAGATTGGTTAAAAAACAATGTTCCACACTTAATTTCATCGACACAATGGATTGCAAATTCTCCGGATGCAAATCCGTTGGATTTCTCTGTCTGGGGTATTTTGAAGGTGAAGGTTGGCACTAAAAAATACCAAAGTTTGGACCACCTCAAACAAGCACTTCGCCGGGAATGGGCCAAAATACCGCAGGCCCATTTGCTTGCAGCGTGCGATGCTTCCTTCGGCCGTCTCAAGGCCATTATTCGCGCCAAAGGTGGACATATTGAAAACTACTGATACAATTTGAAAACTGATGTATTTTCCAACATTTTTTGCTTTGGTACAATAAAATTTATCAAAAAATAAAAAAATTATAGCATTTTAAAAAGTTGGAGTTAGAGTCATTCACCCAGTAGACTTGAAACTATCCAAGACAACTTGAGTTGAACGTTCCGAAAGGTAATTTCTAATCCATTGAAGAAGCCAAACTCTGTCAAATGCCTTAGAAATATCAAGTGCAACTACCTTGCTTTCGCCAGAATGATGTACGCCTTGGTTCCACTTTTCGGTGAGACATGCCATCAGATCACCAGTGGACCTGTTGCTACGAAAACCATACTGCCGGTCATTAAGAAGTTTCCGTGTTTCGAGATATTTTATTAGCTGACGGTTTATCAGCGTTTCCCTGACCTTGGAAAGAAGGGACGTACATGCAATGGGTAGTAAGAGAGAGAGGAAGATTCGCCTTTCTTAGGGACGGGCTGGACAAATGCTGTTTTCCATCTGCTCGGAAAGAGTCCTAAAGAGTAGGATTGATGAAAAAGCTTACGCAGTGGTTTTGCCAGCGAGGAAGAACACCTCTTCAAAAAGAGGGGAGATATACCATGTGGACCAGCGGATTTGTGAATGTTAAGATCTTTAAGAACCCTTGCGAAAGTGGATTTGTCCCATTGAAGATTCGACGCACTCGAGTGTAGGCTGGGAGTGTTGAACTGGCCGCAAAGTGTGCAGCAAGTAGCTGTCCAAAGAGCTAACATCTGGAATGTCATTGTAAATGAGCTGCGCTATACAGAGGCAGAATTTCCAGTAACTTGGAAATTTATGCGGGACAACGACCCAAAACATACTACGAGGTCAACGAAAGCATGGTTTCAGATTAATTCTGTGGATGTTCGGGCCTAAATTCAATCGAAAACCCCTGGTACGAGTTAAAAAGCATAAAATTAGCAATACGAATGAATTCTATGAAATCGTAAGGACATTCCAAGAATGCAATAACACCGAAAAAATGTCAGGACCTAATTTTGTCAATGCCAAGGCGATGTATGGCTGTAATTGCAAACAAAGAATTCCCGACAAAATATTGAGGAAAAACCGCAAAATACGATGAAAAGTTTACATATTCTCTTGTCGTTCTTAATTAGATCGCCAGCTAATTTCTTGTTACCAAAACATTTTGAATCAAATTTTATGTTTCCTTTACCTTTTTGCTATTGTTTGTTTTTAACTGATACATGATAGAAAAAAAAAATTTAACAATCCAAGATGAATAAAAATTTAACTAAAAATGTTCGGAAAATATGACTCCAGTGTATCGTTCTTAATTAGTTCGCCACAACTGTACATCGGACTGTGAGATACGTAAAAATTGACACGCTGACACGAATTACACATAATGGTTAATTACATTGAAAGGCTTCTCTGCTAATTACCTCAAATTACCAAATACGCAGTCAAAATTGACACTTAATGAAGAATTCAAAAAAAAAATATAAACAAATTGAAACCGTAAAAGTAAAACGAGACATTTTCGAGGAAGCTGAAAATTTCGCAACCGTTACTTAAACTAAAGTCGTACGTATGAGTATTTACGCGTATGTGCATACATATGCACGTATATTCATCATTTCCTGTTTATCAGCAAAAGATGCTTACAACTCAAGTTGCAAGCCAAGTGGAAAGAAAAAAAAACCGGCTCATAGTGGAATGATACCTCACGTATTGTCTGCATCGAGTTCATTAAACTCTTTCGAACTATTATACAACTACTCGTAGGTATATGACCTGACCTACTCATACCATATCTTATATAAAAATATTACTTACTTTTAAATCCACGGAGTTTGTCAAGATATCCACACCAGTTAGTACCAAGTCCCTGTAATGTGCTGGTGGACTCTTGTCAGGAAAATGACTTATGACTGTAACATCATGTCCAGCTTCTGCTAATCCCCGCATAATTGGATGAAAAAAGTGAAAGTGACTGACGCCAGGGTGTGGAAATAGACCTAGAATGTTATATCCATGGCTGGGACTAATGCATCCAAGGAGCGTGATCAGCAACACCCGTAAAAGCAGATTCATATTCTGTCGAGAAAATTGTTATCATTTGTTAAATTGTTATTCCCGTCAAGGTGTAACGTAAAATAAATACGATCACAATTCACAAATACGCTGTTGCACACACATTTAGATTGTTATTCGCTTGGAATTGATTAGAGTAGGTACTTGTAAAGTCGTACTGTCCTTATGTATTCCCAATCAATCGCATTAAAGAATCAATTAAAGTATAGATACACCCATTCATTAGCTATGGTAAATTAAATTATTTCAGTAAAGAAGAAGCGAAACAATTTTCTCATGTATCTGTGACAAGAGTATTTTTAGACTCCCGTCCCGACACAAACGGTCTGAAAGTAATTTCTCATACGTTTTAAGCAACAAAAAAACACCGCATTCGCAACGTTTCATGCATTCGGGGTTATTGGCACATACGAATAGACATACGCACAGCATATAAATTAACTGCGACCTTGAAAATTCCGGTCACTATTGTGCAATTTTAAATGTGCCGGGTTTATATGCACTAAATAAAAAACAAGGAAGGAAAGGATTAATTAAATGGCTGATTTACGTGCCGTGCTGTCTGAACGAGATACGAGTATTTTTTGAACAATCGATTTGACATTGTGTTTTTGTATATTACGAATGACATAGAAATCATAGCGAATTCTCATATTTTTTTGTTTGAAAAATACACCACTGACTTACGTCTATGAATTCCGTGTCAATAGTAAAATCTTGCCTTATTCGTACTATTCTAAGTTGCGCTTTTTAGATGGATTATATAAATTTAAATTACATCATTTGACTGATAAGAAGTTATTCAAAATAAAACCGACAAATATTTATCAATTTGAGGCAAAATGAAATAAAATCGAAAAAAAAAAATTCACAAATCTGATCACTGTGGTTTTTTTTTTTTTAAATTCCTAATCCTTAAGAAGTGAATAAAAACTCGGCTTTGCTTTTACAATTTCTCTGCATCCAAACACTTTGCACTCCAACGGACGACTGGCTGTCTAAACAAAAATCACATTGAAAATGTTTGAATGACGAATCTCGTAAGAAAGAAGAAGCGGCAAATTGCTGTTGCACAGTGTACGAGTATTACTGAAAATATCGAAGTGTGATTTTTCAAAAATACACATACTCTCTCTCTTATCTAGCGTTTCTAGCATAACCTTAAAAAAAATCGCTGAGTTTCGTATCTGAACTGCATGGTGTAATTTCCAAGGCGCCATAGAACTTCTATCTTTTTAAATTTAAATATTAGTTTATGCCACGCACTGGCACTGGAAAATAATATTGAGCATGTTCGTGAAGTTATCGCGTTTGTTTCTCATGAGGATCATCTTCGACGTCCAATTTTCATAAATTTTTTGAGCCGTCACAAAATCTCCTCTTTGATCTGTCACAAAAAGATGTTGGTTTTCGAGGCAATTATTGGCCAGTTGCCAGCAAGTCATCTCCCAAAATGTGGATAAAAAACAGACAACTATTAATCTTCCTAGATTGGTAGAGAGAAATATTTTTAAGAAGTCCAAATTGATCGAAATTTTTAGGTGTAACATTTATTTCGAAATTTTTAAGTAAGGAGAGATAAGTTTCGAAGGAGCACAGTTCTTAGATACAATTTGAAGTTTGTCTATTACAAGATTCTGATATAAGAGGGCCTAAATTTGGTTTTCTGACGACGAGAATTAACCCCTTCCTTTGGTTTTCTAAAAGTCATATGTGTACATATGTAGACATACAGTCTTAACTTACACGCTTAGTGGGCTTCTTTGATATAGAAATTAGGAAAACCCAGTTTGTTTAATTTAGTTTTCAGAAGGTTTTCGACCTGAATTCCTGTAGTAATTTGCCTCCTTCGATTAAGAGCAACAACGTTTCTGTAAAAGGCTCAAAGTGGCCATAACCCATAAAAAACTTTATTTTGATAAAGTAGAACTTTTAGGCTACCACCAACTCTTTCAGATACATAGTTAAGTCTAAAATAAGGTTTCGATGAAAATGTCAGAAATTGTAGGACCTAAGTTCTGGTTTAAGAGTTTGAGGATTCACTACGAAGTCCGGAGCTGTTAAATCCGGAAGCATCGACGTCCCAAAATGATCTTCACAAATCCTGAACGAATGTCTATTTTACAATATGTTTCTGCTTTCTGAGAACCTAAATTGTAACTCCTGTCTCTGGTCTCCCAATGAGTTATCCAGTCTGAAATATCGTGCTCTGTGACTCACATCGATGAGGATTCGGAAAAAACGCGAATTGAAAATTGACTGGCTATTGAAACTACGTCTGATGACCGTAGGACCGTGTAGCTTAAATTTTTAGGAGAAAAATTTTGTATATTGATCAGAAAACTTCATTAAAGCCAAAAGACGTAATGCAGCTGTGAACATAGGGACAGTGGTACGGGGAACCAACCAGTAAGGGGATTCCTGAAATTCTATGATGATAGCGAAGTACAATATTCACTTAGATGAATTTGGCGAATAGTATGTATATCATATAACGGCTGGTACTTTTGTAGTAGAATGTGCGTACCTTCTTACAAAAGCAGCAGAAGCGTCCTCAAGGGGTTAAGGTACCCTTAAAATGTTTGCACACAGCGCGGCGACGGAAATTTACGGAGGAAAGAAGGATAGGTGCCGATGTACGTTGGTTTTTTATGTCTGAATGTTATAATGACTAGGAAATAGAGAGCTCGGCACGGCATTCCACAAGCGAGTTGTTCGGCTTAGGAACGAATCACGATATTCCAGAGTACGTCCGAAAGTGGGCTTGAGGGTATACTGATGAGCATTAATAGCGAGACGGGTGTTACGGTTAAAAGTTTGAAGGGGCGGAATGCTACTGGCGATTTCTATGGAGCATTGGTGGTAGAAATAGCGATAAAACAAAGTGAGACACGAGACATTTCGTCGGTGTTCGAGGGTTTCCATTGCCTGAGTGATATTGGTATCAGCTATGAGTTTTATCGCACGGTTTTGAATGATGTTTTAAGCGTACTTGACCAGATGTGAGCATTGTACTCCAATTTTGGGCGGATGAATGCCTTATATACCATATTGTGGCCAGATCAGAGGGGGTAAAATATTTCTTACATGGAAACCTAGACATTTCGCAGCATTTTTGACGACATCGAATATGTGGTCATTCCAACGTCAGTTGTTACTGACAAATATACCGAGAATGGAAAGTTTGTCGGTTTCGACGATGCAAGTGCCATTCATGGATAATAGCTGGGTATTTGAATTTCGCTTTAACAACAGCAGACAGCATTGTGTTTTGGAAGCATTAAATTCCACTCTGTTGATAGTTCCCCACTTGGTTATGCTGTTGATATCAGAATTTAATGAGCTTAACATACGCTGCCGTTCCCGTTCTACAGCCGAAGAGCAGGGACGTGAGTTCGGAAACGAAACGAGAGTACTGTCGTCAGACATTGATCGTTGACAAAAATTAAAAAGAGTGTCGGAGACAGAACGGAGCCCTGGGGCGCACCAGCATGCCAGGGATAGCAAACAAGACAAAACCACTTTGTTCGATATATGTACATATAATATGTAGGTATACTATGAATCACGAGTAGGTACTAAGAGGTTTGCAATGATGGCACACTAGATTGGAAACTTGCATCTTCAGAAAAGAAAAACAAACAAATAATTTGTAAAATATGTAAAAGTTTAACGTGCTCTAAGGCGATCGATGAATGCCGCACTAAAAATGGGCTTACAGTCAACTATTTCAAAAGATGATCCTGCTTCGGAAGTAGGTCCGACTCAGAAATGTTTTCGGTCAGAATCAGAATAATGTAGTTAGTCGGTGGCAGTGTCTTTTTGGAGAGCAACATCATCAGTTTTCGGTGGTCGTTAGAAAATCTTGAGTCTGCTTTCCGAGCGGAGATTTACGCAATGGCAACGGTCTATCGGGTTGTAACATAAGTATTGGCCCATTTTTTCTGCGGTTATTTTCCAATTGCCATTGAATGCACAAAATCAATTTAATGCTGAAACCGCTATTGAAGTTAGTGTTTGGGATATATTGTACATTCAGACTTCAAACATCGTTCTGTTAAGATCATTGTACACAATTTTACATTTAAGGAAATTTGAAATGGATATTTCGGCATATTTTATTGTTTCTGTTTCTGAAAAAACGGAATGGAAGTGAAGCCATCACAGAAATCCAAAATATGTATGGAGAGGTTGCTGTCAGCGAGTCTAGGCGCCGGTGTTGGTTTGCAAAGTTTAGAAATGGCAATTTTGACGTAAAGAAAGAACCTCGTTCGGTTAGGCCAGAAGAGCTAGATGATGCGCGACTGAAGTCCACTATTACGGTAAGAAAACTCAACGGAAGCCATATGACTATCCGCCAACACCTAACAAATATGGGAAAATGGGCACCATATCGCCTATTGCAAAATAATCTTCACCACAGAATCGAAGCTTGCACCGCGTTTCTCTCGTGTCACAATCAAGAGTCGTTTTTGAAGTGCATCGTTACCGGAGATGAAAAATGGGTTCTTTACAATAATATTAAACATCGCCACCAATTACTTAGTCCAGAAGACAGACCAGCACAACATTCCTTCACCCGCTCAAGGCACTACTTTTGTATGGTGAATGCTGAAGGAATAACCCATTTTGAGCTATTGTCTCGTAACCAGACTATCACCGGAAAGGTCTACTGTATATCCGCAAAGGTCTGTTGTGCAGATTAAAGTGGGAACTAGAGGAGAAACGGATAGGTCTTGTAAATCGAAGGGGTGTTTTATTCCATCAGGATAGCGCTCGCCCACATACAGCTAGGACCACCTGCACACAGTTACAGAGTTCGGTTGGGAAAAAATGGTGCATCCACATTATTCTCCAGATTTAGCACCTTAAGATTTCCACTTGTTCCGAAGTCTGAAAAACGTCCCTGATGGAACAAATTTTAGATCTCGTGATGATATCCAACAGGCTTTTGGGGTACTTTTTTCATCAAAGCCAAACAATTTCATTAGTAACGGGATTAAGAAGTTGCCTGAGAGGTTGGCGTTTACTTATCCTTTTACGAAAAAAATTAGCAACTTTTCTGCTTGAGTGCTTACTATTTTGATTTCCTTGTGTCTCTTTTGTGCAGCTTAATTAACATGAAGGAGGTCCTCCAATGAAGCCAGAACCTGAACCCAATGTAAGAAAAATTATTAAATTAAAAAATGCTAATGATGTAGCCTTAACGGATAAATACCGGAACTCCTCCCGGGAAATAGGCTTTCAGATTTGAGGCAAATTTCGCACCAAACTGTTGGAGTTTGAAAGGTTAAAAGAAATTAACGGTTGCAAATGATGTCCTGCAAGGCGTAGTCAAGGGTTTCCTAGTCCAGACAGATGGGAAGGTATCCCGGATGGAAGGAATGGTTTCCATACCAGCTAGGAGTACCAACCAGTCTGTGACTGCACCAGTTGACCCAGTGAGTTTCGCCAATGGCAGCTAATATACCTGCCTGAACAGCTAAGCCAGCAGCCCAACCAGTGAAGGTTCCGTCGCCTAACTGGTCCTCGACAGAGACTGTCTCCCAAATAATGGAGAAGACGGCTCCCACCCTGCGAGTAAGGGTTAACACGATAAGACTGCTTAAAGATGCTGGCGTAGTAGGTTTTCGAAAGACAACAGATCGTTGGCAGTAGCAATGGCAGTGGCAATGTCCCGGCAACCCGATGACAGGGTTGTTGTCCATGGAGTGCACACCAGTACAACCAATGAAGGATTCATGATGGAATCATAGCATCTAAACTTCCCAGAAACTGCTAACAAAAGCGAGCTCACGATGATTTCCAAAGCATGGAAGGTAGTGGAAAGGGGTACCATAAATGCGGTCTTAGAGAGCTCGGCCGAAGTTATAAATGCTGGTATCCGTTTCCAGTGAGGGAATAAAAGACCAGAGGGGGGTTCTTCGGCTGTATCAGTTTTGGACATGGCATTGCAGAGCGTTAGGGATGATGTTTGCCATTACTGCAAAGGGACGATTTAATGCAGAAACTGAACTGCAAGCGGACGTCCAGCCGGTCACCTCATGGGGTTAGCCGAGTGTCTTTAGGACGCGATTGCACTCGCCAGGGCGGCCTCTAGGAATTTATCTTGGTGCTTAGAAAAGTTAACAGAATTGTAAGGGCGCAGGTTGGGTTAATTTAGGAGTTGGAGGCAGGGCTGCAGTGTTACCTTGGTTCCGAAGCCCCATGTATGCATTCAATGGATGTATAAGGGGTTTGCCTGCAAAAATGCGAATGCGAATCTCTGATACCAGAGGTAACGCTGCAATTATAGTCAGGGATGTTAGGATAGTTTGCTTAAGCATTAACTCCACTGAATGGGGTGTATGTAAATATAAATACAGAAGGGGCGTTCGGCAGGATCTTCCAGTGTTTACTATAAATTCGCGGGGACATTATCCACACATGGAATACGAGTATATAGAGGGGGTTCTTTCATTGGTGTTGAAGCTAATGCATCTTCTCCATTGCGGTTTAGCAAGAAAGGAGGTGGTGTACGCGAAACATCGATTGGAATGCGTATGGTGCCCGTATACTTGCAGAGGTAGCTTTGTTACCGGTTCAAACATACGGGAACTACAGCATTGATCGACAGATTGCGCATATATACGATTGCGTCTGCCAAACCAACGATGAACTCCTTACGAGAAGCCGATAGGCTAATGGACTATGAGTGAAATGGTTGAATCACAACCTGGCGGAGGGCGGTACGAAAGCTGAGGAGGAAATGCAGCTGCCAATGCTGAGAACTTGGCTCAGTTAGGCCCTGCCTCTCCGCTAGTGTTGGGAACTATCGAATAAAAACAATCGAATTATTCCATAGTCGCAAAATATTCATTTATTCGATAGTTATCCAAAACTCGTTCAAATACTATTTTTCAGAAATCAATCAGAAATCGTTCAAACCAGTCGAATAAAAAAAAACATTCAAATATTCGATTGTTTTTCATACTGGTTTTTTCGTTTGAATGATTCTTTCACTCGTATGAAATGTGGACTACTCGTATCGGGTTGGGGGTAATGTTCCTTTGGCTTCCATACGATTGAATGATTTTTTGGACTTTAAACAATCGGAGTTGGAAAAATATTGGAATGTTTTTCATATGAATGAATGAATTTTCCACTGGTTTAGACTTTGAACTATCGGGGTTGAACAAGTTTGAAATTTATATTAAAGTTGATAAGGTGTATAAGGCATAAAATGCGTTTGACAAAATGTTGTTGGGATGCACGAATATGAATAAATGAATGAACTATTCGATAGTTAAAATCATTCAGTCATTAACTATCGATAGTCGAATTTAGTCGATAGTTGCCATCACTACAAGCGGCCTTGCTTGGCTGCTTACCAGTTTGTCGAACGGTCTCTATTACAGGTGCTGTTAGGGGTGCCTTCCTTTGACTTGGAGGTGATAAGTCGAGGTTAAAAAGGGTCTTCCGTTGACAAAAGCTGATTGCGTCTCCTCGACCGAGGTGCACAATTTGTCCCCTGGGGAATATAAGCTCCTTTTTTCCAATTGTGTCCGGTCTAGATGACAATCTAGATGGGAAACGAGTGTTAAAGACAGGGCTACTTACAAGTTCCTTCAGAATGTGTCGACCATGAGCAGGCTAGCAGAGCTGAATTTCAACCTCAGCTCGGCTTTCTGCTAATCGGGCATGGCTCTATGTTATGTATTGTACGTGCGTCCAATCTACTCTGATGTTAGGGATTTGCAAGTTTTGGGCATAACATAAAATGATGTGGCCTGCGATGTCAACGGTGTTGTTACTGACAGAGCGAAATTCGAAAGAATTCGTAGTTTCGCAAATAGGATTTTAAGTCCTAGACGTCATAGGTAGTTAGCTGGTGGCAATCATAGATTACCTTAATATCGAACTAAAGACCGTCAGCCCCGGGGTTGTAAGGTGCCCCATTGGATGTGAAGGTTGCGACAGGAAGCTATATTCTAGTACCACAGGAGGCTAATGCCACTAGAACTTCTGTTCCAGTCTAACCTAGGTTTATACCCAAATATCGTGGGGAGAGCTAGGTCTACTGAGCTTGGCATCTGATGGTCGCTATAAATTGTTTTTTATTGTGATTTGGAGCTGCATTGGAACTAGGTGTCATGACACACAGAATGTTGGAGGTATAAGATAGGACTCGAAACTTCACCAAGACGCCTTAATTCAAGGTGAAGAACTCGAGGGGCGCTGAACAACGGGTCGCTTCGATCTCTAACACGTTGACGCACCGTAGTCTTAAGCTTTGACGGCAGGTACATACGTAAAGCACTGGTGACATCAGTTTGAATAGAGCATTCCGGCAGAAAAAGGTGCAGTCGTGATTTTTTACTTATTTGCAAACGATTTCGTCTGGCTTTTTTTCTTGGCTATTTAGTACCCCTTAGTTTTTTTTTTTTGGCGGAGGCACTATTAAAACATGTTTAGCGTATTGTTTTGAGTGTTTTGAGTGAAGAAAGTAGCATTGGAAAGGTATTTTCTTCCCTGTGCCCAGCAGCACAACATAATAGCATCAGATCCATTTTGGATAGGACTGATCACTCGTTTCAAACTTTTTAGAGAATCTTTTCAAGGGACATCAGATCATCGGCTAATAAAGAAACCAATATCACGAATAAAAACATACAACCGTAGTGTAGATATAACTAATGAACTACAAACGTGGTATACTTTCCGTCGTATAACCATTGAATGATTTCAATCTGAACCATAGTCTATGTCAGGGGGTATATAACGATGAACTAAGTGGGAGCACTGCGGCGCAGAAGTATGAAATTCTGCATTAGGTAAAAAGAGCTCTTCATCAAATAGTTTTTTATATAAGGTCGTTACACCCCGAAAGTGTAATCGCCATGTAAGGGAGTCGTTTTCTAGGGAAATTATTGTAAAGCTGCTTGTGCCGAAAACAGGCATGGTACCATGGTAATAACATTGTACTACACATGATAGTAATGCAAAACCTCATTTAGTACAGTCACCTGTCCTGAAGTTAGCAGAGGTGGAATATGAAGTTTTGCCTCATGTCCTTCAAAATAGCCAGTTTATAAAGTCAATAACCACAAAGCAGGACTCTTAAGACCTTTACACTGGAGATTATTTTATGGAATAAAATTTTCAAAATGGTGTTGTCTAATTTTCTGCAAGAAGATCGGCAATTTCATATTGTATTTAACGACCATATACTAGCTGTTATTCCCGGCTTCGCTCGATTATCAACGTTTTTGTTTTGATCAGTGATGATGGGTAGAAATGTGTAATTTTATAAGTATTTTTAAGTAAACGGCTGTAGGCACGTACATACCACATTGATCAATAAACTTATTTATTCAGAAAATTAAAAATATAAGTTTATTCATCTAAATCTATATTGTCCCCTTCAAAGTAATCCCCATCAACTGCAACACACTTATGCCGGCGCTTGATCCAATCCACGAAACATTTTTTATCTTCGGTTTTCGGTATGTCCACCAGTGCTTCCTGCGATTTTTCCATTCCTTCCTCTCGGCTGCTAAAACGCGTTCCCTGTAGTGGTTTTTTTACTCGATTCAACAGAAAGAAGTCACAGGGAGCCAAATCAGGTGAATTCGGTGGCTGCGACGGTGCGTTATCATGGTGCAAAATCCACGAGTTTTCTACCCATAGTTCTGGTCTCTTTCGGCGAATTGCTTCAGGCAAACGTCTCATAACGCCCAAATAATACTCTTTGTTTACTGTCTGGCCTTCTGGCCTTCAGTGAGCATAGCCTTCTTTTTTGACTGAAAACGACGTTGTTTTTTTTGGTCTCGGCTCATTTGGTGAACGCCATTCACTTGCCTGATGTCTTGATTGCGTAATCATAAACCCACGTCTCGTCTCCAGTAACGATCCTTTCGATGAATGTGGGATCGGATAAAGCCTCGCAAATCATCTCTTTTGCGACGTCAACAGGGTCTCTTTTTTGCATGAAATTGAGGTCATTTGGTACCAACTTTGCTGCTACACGACGGAAACCCAAATCATTAACCAAAATATCTTGGACGGATGGCAATGTTCAAGTCCTCTGTCAATGTTTTCGTCGGTTTTCGATGTTGATGGTCTGCCACTCCGTTCATCATCTTCAATTGACTCACGACCACTTTTGAACCGCTCGTGCCACTGGTAAATGACCGTTTTCTTTAGAGAATCGTTGCCGAAACACTTTTCCAACATTTCCAACGTTCGCGCACCATTAAATCCGTTTTTTACGCAAAATTTAATACTCGTACAAGTTCGTTGTTGCAAATTTAAATCCATTTCTAAAATTGTAAAAAATCGCCAACACACACAGAGATAGATGTACTCTTGGCTAAGTAACTTTTGCAAATGTCAAGCTATGATGCTAAGATTTAGAGAGAATATCAACAACAGATTTACCAACTTAACAAAAAAAACAGAACTCAAATCGGAACAATGGGAGCGCCACACGGTGGTGTGGTGCGAGAACTTTTTGATCAAGGTAATAAGTGTGTTTGTATACATAAATGTTTGTAGTGCAGGTACATATGTATGTACATTTAGAAAAAAGAAATCATTCTTTGTTATCAATTATGTATTGAAGGATCTTAATTCAACACAGTTAACAAGGTTTTTGGTCCTGGATTCTTGCAAGGGCGTAAAGATTCTGTGTGTTGGATACACTACTTAGTTATTGCAAAAGCAAAATTTTAGTGGGAATTGCAATCTTTTAAACGAATAAGCCAAATCCGTGGGTAAATTTGGGATTGGCGGGATTAAAACACTTTCTCCTTTAGCTGTGCCACAAATTATAATAGCCGTAAAAATATTTCGGCCCAGATGTTTAACTTATAAACGTGTACCTTTACATAATCTGGGCCCATCAAGATTTCGCATTAAGAGAACCGGAACACCAACCTTTAACCTTAGTTTATAAGAAGGCACTTTAAACAAATTTAAAGAGTTACGAAGCACTATATGGGATAAGGTGACTTATACATTATCCTCAGACCGATATTCTATCCCCTTGTCCTTGCGACATCATTTTTTCATTAGTCGGCCCCACAATTTCGCTTTCACACAGCCATACTCGTTTGCAGTTCAGGATAAACTGAACGCTCACCAATTCCTTAGTACTTTGAATAATATTACAGAATTCGCGATTTAATTCTCGTATAATCATACCGTTAGCATCTGCAGCAATAGTACTCCTATCTTCGCCGATTTTCCGAAGAGCAAAAGCATATTGCCTGATTTTTTGCCGTTGTGCAGTTGTATTCGCTTGTTTGTCATAATTTGACGCCTTTGAACATGCATTTATTTCATCTGGCGGCGTGCCTTTAGCAATTACAGACAGAGTCCATTTACAATGGCCGGTCAATAATATAATAACACCTCCATCAATACTTTGGTTGCTTTTAATATCTTTCATGGTCCGATTTAGTGCTTCAATTGGGATATTGTAATATACGAGGGTTGTCTGAAACGTTTCCGAACGATGATAAAAGACATTTTTTTTCAAAATGTTTTTTTATTTTTCTACATAGTCTCCTTGTAACTCTACACACTTCTCCCAGCGATGCTCCCATCTCTCTAATCCGTCCAAATAGTACTTGGCGTTTTTCTCTGCAAAATAATTCTTCACGAAGGTGATTGCCTCCTCATTTGATGAAAATCTCTGTCTCTGTAGATCTGGTGAATAAGGCGGATGGTCAAGCAGTTCAAACCCTAATTCATGGATTTTCGCCATGGAAACCACTTAGGTGTGAGACGGCGCGTTGTCCTGGTGGAACAGGATTTCCTTTTTCTGCAAATGTGGCCGTTTTTCCGCAATTTCTGCCTTCAGCTTGGCAGGTAATGACGCGTAGATAATCGATTAAGATAACTCCTTTACTATCCCAAAAAAACAGTCGCCATCACTTTTCCAGCTGAAAAAACCGTTTTTGCTTTTTTTGGAGCCGGCTCGCCCTTTGCAGCCCACTGTTTTGACTGAATTTTTGTTTCGGGCGTATAATGGTGTGCCTAAGTTTCATCTACAGTAATTAATCGGCGCCAAAACTAGAATTTATTGCGCCTAAACTGCGCCAACAGACCGTTGGAAATGTTCATTCGAACACGTTTTTGGTCTAACGTAAGCAACCCGGCACCCAACGAGCGGACAGCTCTCTCATGCCTAAATCTTGATTGAATATGTAACAAACACGTTCTTTGGACATTTTCATAACCTCTATTATCTCTCTCACTTTAATTCGGCGGTCGTCTAACACCATTTGGTGAACTTTAGCAATGTTATACTCAGTGGTTGCAGTTTTTGGAAGTCCCGAACGTTCATCACTTCCCAAGCTCTTACGGCCACGTTTAAATTCAGCTGCCCAAAATCTCACTGTGGTAAATGATGGTGCAGAGTCTCCATACACAGAGTCCAACTCATTTTTGATTTGCGCAGGCGGATTGCCTTTCAAAAACAAGAATTTAATAACAGCTTGGTACTCAATTTTTTCCATTTTCACAAAAACACACTCACATCGACTCACTCCAACGACTGTCAACTAAAAACTGCGCCTCCAAAATGTCTGAAACTTCGGTAAGAACCTGTCAAAAGATGCACAACTAGCATCCACCAGCTTTTATTGACGAGTGCCGCTATCTTTACGTTGCAGTCGGAAGCTTTTCAGACAACCCTCGTACATTCGTTCCGAACCAAGGGCTTACATTGCTGCAATATCCATCTACGATCGATATTTCTACACTGATGTTACAAACAGGTATTCATTCGTGACCTAAAGTCAATTGCCACTTAAGTGCTGAATGAGCCATTCGGCCATAATCAAGTAGTGTGGGAGTTATTCCAGAAGAGGCCACTGCAACAGCAACCCCTTTACCTTTCCGAATTTGAGCTGAGAGTAAATTTGAAAAAAGGGGGGTGGAAAGGGTGGAGGGCTGGATAAGTTACATTTCCTTTTCCTGGATTCAGACCTTGTTCCGGTTTTAACGATATATTGATACTTTATTCAAATAAAACAATTAGTCCGATTTTTGTAGTTCATACAGCACAAGATACTGCATCAGAATCGATAGTAACCCAAAAATGAATTTTTTTTTAACTTTTTCACTAAAACCGCTCTACTGATCACTTTGCTCATGAAAGTTAAAGTCCCTTTTCCTATGAACGGTCATATTTCATGTAAATATTGACCACGACTACGTTTTAAGAGGTCCAATTTTGAATTTCTTTGTTGAGCATATTGGCTGGTATCTCGCTAATAAGAACTGCAATGTTGTTTTACAGGGCTGCAGAGAGCGATTTGACTTATCCCCATAAAAAAATACTCTAAAGGCGTCAAATCGCACGATCTAGCCGGCCAATTCACCAGTCTAAAATGAGACATACTTAGTTAAATTGCTCACCGAACTGATTTCTCAATGCGTCCATCGATTCGTGTGCTGTGTCTCATGTAGCGCCGACTTGTTGGAACCACATGTCGACCAGATTCAGATCATCTATTTTGGGCAAAAAAAAAAGTTCAAGATCATTGAACGATAGCGGGCGCCATTGACGGTGACGCTGTTCTCACGGTCATTTTTGAAAAAATCCACCGGACCATAAACCGCACCAAACAATGAATTTTTTCGGGTGCATTGGCGGATCTTGCATTGCCAGAGGTTACTCATCGGACCAAATACGGCAATTTTGTTTATTAACATACCCATTCAACCAGAAATGAACTTCGTAGCTGTGGCAGGTCGTTCGGCTGCAATTCTTGCTCGAGTTGTATTTTGTAAGGTTTTAGACCTAGATTCTTGCTTAAAGTCTTCCACGTGGTCGAGTAACACAATCCCAATTGCTGCGTACGACGACGATTGCAGAAATCATTAACACTGGCGGATACAGCAGCAATATTTTCCTCTGTAAGCACTCTACGCATACGGGTAGGTAGCTTGATGTCAAATACCGTGAAATTGGTGCGAAATTTGGTCACTATGGCTTGAATTGCCTGAGTAAGGTCGATTAGGAATTCAATAATTTGTAAGCTGTGTTCGGATGTAAGTTTTTCCATGATGAAATGGCAATGCTAACTGAGTATGTTTGACTTTGACACATGTCACGAATCACGCGTGAGTTGTCAAAGGTAGACATTGAATCAAAATTGTCGATGACTCTTTTAGTTGTGACTCGAATTGTTGTCTTCGAAGTCTTGAATTGTTCTTGGATTGTCGCCTGTGGAGGTGCAAATGCAATCCTGCCTTAAGTGTTGGACGAAATGTTCATCGATGGCAAAACGAGGTGCTTGGCTCAATTCAAACACTTTAGCGTAGACTGGTGATGTTTTGCTGACATCTGTCTTGTGTCATTTAATGACAATCAACGTCCATACCATTTGTTGGCTCACCATCAATTTACTTCTACTTACAGGTAGTAGGCATATCCGGGAAAAAAATTGCCTACACGTAACTATACTGTGTGTGTAGTGATTTAGTATGAATAAGTGAAAACGAATCAACTACTTTAAAATCAAACAATTCATTTATTTCATTAACTTATTAAACAAAAGTATTTTAATTATAGTAGTGAGCACGACCCGACGCGACGCACGGCTGGACTGGTGCGTAACAGACTGACTAAAAGTGTGCCAAGGGAAATGAAATGTTTTCTTCAGCTGTTAATTAAATGGTTATTTGGTGACCATGTCATGTTGTCTAAACTGTTTTTTGACTTATTGTCTTCTAATGTTAGAATCGTATTTTGTATTTTTGTAGATGCAGCTATTGGAAACGTCTTTACGACATGTACTGGCAATCACATGGTGGTCGCCACATCATCCCTCAGAAAACGGGAAGGGTGGATCTTCACTTTATATTAAAGACTGCATTAAGCATGCCGAGAACGTGACAATAGAACTTGATTTCAACACAAAGCATACATTTTGGGGTTCAAGATTCAATTCGAAGATGTACCAAGCAAGTGAGAAATGTGGCTTGGACTTTTTTCGACGGGCAAGCCAACCTACTGGCCTACCGAGATAAATAAAATACCTGACCTGGTCGATTTATTCATTGCAAAAGGGGTCCATAAATATCTCACGACTTTAGAGGAATCTTATGATCTCTATAATCGTTAAAATCGGCAGGAGCATAGCAAGGACCGAAAGACCGCCCAGATTGACGAATAAGGAAACAAATTAGGATGGTTTTAGGAGAAATTGCAAGGAAAATATTGCTCTAAGAGTTCCACTTACGAGAAAAAAGGAAAGCACCGAGGAGATGTACTGCTGGACCGACCTGAAATTACTCAAGCCTATCGGTTGGGCAGTACCACTGGAAGTGGAAAAGCAAAGGAGGCAATATGGGTGTAGGCTGAAATTTCTTCCATTGCAAGTAAGTGTATAACATTAAATAATACAAAACATTCAAAACCCCTCCATTTCTTTTTAATAAGGAATGCCAGCTAGTGAAAGTGATACTCCGCTGGATAGCATAGAAGAAACATCTTCAGAGAACGTAGAGCCACCAAGAAAGCGGAAGAAAACCAGCACTGTGGAAGAGCTGAAGAAGTGGAGGGAGCAGTTCGCTGAAGAAAAGAGCGCAGACCGTGTGTACAAATATGCCAAGCTTGAGGCCTATAGAGACAGAACTGCTGAACTGGCCAAATAGAGAGCAGAGAGGCGCGAATTGCGTTTGGCTCTAATAGATTTTTTTAAATAAAAAAAAAATGCATAAAAATAAAAGTATAAAAATAATTTTATGATTTTTTATTTAGTTTTGATTATCTCCTCAATTAAAATACGAAAGCACTTCTTCACATAGCCTATTTCGAAGGCTGAAGCCATGCCGCTGGTCAACAGTTGTATTGGAATTGTCATTTTCTTCAATGTTTTCGTCAATTTCAAATGGCAGCTCATCATTGTTGCGTAAATTATGTAGCACAACACAAGTTCGAATAAAATGACAGAGTTTCTTTACTTCTCTCAGCTTGCAATAATAAAGCTATCGAAAGCGCTGTTTAAGAACACCAAAGTAGTGCTCTATTAAGATCCTACCGGAACTTAACTTCCGGTTAAAAAAAACTTCTGCCTTGAAGATAAAAGGCCATTGTCGCAATAGAAACTGTGAGCACGCATAAGCGGAATCTCACAATAGAAACCCGCTCACACATAAATTAGGTAATTTAGAATATATGTATATTCGAATTCTCAAAAACCCTGTTGTCATGAACAGAACCCGGATATCCAACGAAAATGTCTGTAAACTTCATCTTCTCGTTGCATATTGCTTGAAGAGATAGACTTGTAATGCCCTTTCTATCAATGTAGTCGTCTTTCCCATGCCTAGGGGAGGTCAATTTTGATTTTTGTACCATCTATGATCCCTGCAAAAGTAAGAAAAGAGGTAGGTTACTACATCGTTTGTCAATTATTATATCTAATTAATTTAGTACCTATAACACCTTCAATTCCAGTTTTGTTTCTCATATACGAGCTGGTTTCCATTTTCTCATCTTTAGTAGGCCATCGGATGACCGAGTCGCAAAGATTGCTGATGAAATACAGCAGTTCCTAAGGCGAGGTTGAATCTATCGGCAGTATCCCTGTAGGAGCAAGCCTCATGCCCAGCAAACCAAAGAAAGAGAGCTATATGCATTTCAGCAGAATATGTTTTGCGGGCCTCTAATTTGACGTAAATATCCGATGTTGCAAACGTGTCTACCAACCATTTATAGAGACTGCGAGATATGCGGAAATGTGTCACAAATTCCTTTTCACTGTAGAAAGGAACTATTTCTTTCAAGAAATGTGCGAATCTTGAATCTTTCCCTACAGAAAAAGGAATAACGCTGACTAAAGTCTTCATATCTTTGGAATCTGTTGTTCCATCACTGGACAAACTGATATCACTGTCCACCAATTCTTCTAATATAATTTGTTGAATTTTATTTAAAGCCATTTTTATTTATTCAAGCTTGTATTTTACTTTGAGAATCTTTTCAACTTTTCAGCAACTGCACAAGAAATGACAAATGCCAAATGTCAACATTTTTGACAGCTAACATATGGACTGTACTTTTCTGTTCTAACTTTGATCTGACATTTTTCACGAATCTGTGATTTTCTGTTCTAGTTTTTCCTCACTGAACAAAGCTAAAGTGACTTAGGTCGTTCCTACGTAATACCTATACCAGAGCCCTAGAATCATAGATACATACACTATTCATAAAACGTTAATACACACATACGAGCTACGAATAAATAGAGATCGTTACTTCATTTGGGTATAATTCGTTGGTGACTTTTCCACCTGGGTTTACCCAGAAAGCTTTAATATTTATTTCAAATTATCATAAATACCTCACCTTTGGTACATACACTGAAGAGCAAAAGTGTAACAATGTTACAGCATTAAAATGAAGAACACATAGCACGCATAAATCTTGGAAGAAAAAAATTTTTTTTTTCTAAGAACAAAGTTTGAGGAATTCTCTACCTCCGAAGTGAAAAATATTTTTTAAAAAAACCAAACCCATTAATTTTATTTTTCTACATAGTCTCCGTTTAAATCTATACATTTTTGGTAACGTGGGAGGAGCTTTTGTATCCCCTCCTTAAAAAATGGCACCGCCAGTGGGTTGAGGCATTGATTCACACCGTTCATAAGTTCCTCATTACTTCCAAAATGTTGAGATGCAATGGATGATTTCAATTTTGGGAAAAGGTAATAATCACTTGGTGAAAAATCAGGGCTGTAGGGAGGGTGATCAAAAATATCCTAATTGAACTGATCCACTAAAGTGTTTGTGTGTGCAGCAGTGTGTGGTCGTGCGTTCTCATGCAGAAACGCCACACGTTTGGTAAGCATTCCTCGTCTTTTGTTCTGGATTGCTCTTCTCAACTAACGTAGAGTTTCACAGCAAACAGCTGCATTTATTGTGTTTCCAGGTTCCATAAACTCGGTCAACAATATGCCTTTACTGTCCCAAAAAAACTGTGGCCATCATTTTTCGATAGGAAAAAGCTTGATTGAATTTTTTTTTCTTGTTTGGGGAATGAGTATGCATCCATTGCTTTGATTGTTCTTTGCTTTCTACGAGTAAATTTGCATACTTGACCCAAGTCTCATCTCCAGTCACAATTTGCTGTAAAAATTCTTCACCTTCCATTTCTAAACGTTCGAGAAATGCTTTTCCTGAATTGACACTTTGGGTCTTGTGGACATCTGTGAGCTGTTTTGGGACCCAACGGGCACAGAACTGGTGGTAACCCAAGTTTTCAGACACGATTCTGTATAGAGTAGTTCGAAAAATTTCGGCAAAATCTTGTCGCAAGATCTGAAATCGTAAAACGCCTGTTTTCTCGAACAAATTGGTCAGTTGATTCAAGATCGATTTGCGCCCTTGGCCACCTTCATTATGCACATCTATGCGTCCGTGTCTACACCAATCACGTACCGAACCATCACTCATCACTGTATTGCCGTAAACAGCAGATAACCGACGATGAATTTGAGCTGCGCCATTTCCTTCGGCTTGCAAAAAACGAATTACACTTCGTACCTCACAGGCGCGGCGGGGGGAGATAAAATTGTATTCTCCATGTTAAAACGGTCGAAACTTGGCATATTATTAGAGAATAATGTACTGGTTGCGACATGCAGAAATGAATTTTAACACATCGGAAGTCGATTTTGGAATAGCCCTCGTATTTGCAACCAACGATACAAAAATGACACAAATAAAAGTACAAAATCTGCTTTGTTACAGTTTTGCACCGTTGCGTTGCAGCGATAAAAAGATTTTATAAAATGAGAAGCGAAGAAATAAAAAAAAAACGAACTTTACATTTGTTGAAAGAAGGGAAATCTAGTAGAGTGATCGCAAAATTATTAAAAATGTCCATATCGAAGATAAAAAGATGAAGCAATTTTGAAGGAGGTGAAGTGAACAAGGGAGGAAGACCAAAAAAAAAAATTGAGGATAGAGAAGCGAGACGCATTGGGAGACTTTTAATGGCAGGTAAAATGGCTGTGCCAAGCAACGGTCTCCCCTTACTGGAGAAAAAGGCAAGTGTTTAAACTCTTCGTCGAGCCTTAAATAGAGTCGGCTACAAAGTTAAAGAAAAAAAGAAGAAGCCAGCGTTGTCAGCCAAAAATGTTCTGTCTCGGAAAGCCTTTGCAAGGACATGAAAACTGAATTTTTCATAATTGGAGACGGGTAATACTCAATTTCTGATTACTTCGTCATTTTTGTTGCAACCCAATTTTTGTTTTTTACGAGTACATTCTTTGGTGTTATGAAACCAAAATTAACCGATTCCAGTCAGAGGGGCGTTCTTGGTTCTGGACAAGCTCCTCAGGTCCTCTAAAACCACAACAAGTCATACAAACGGTTAAAGATGGAGGAGGTTGTTTGATGATTTGGGGGTGTATTATGCCTAACGGTATCGGCGCCGTGGTCAAGATTGATGGCGTAATGAGGAAAGAGTAGTACCTCAGTATTTTGGAGGAAAATTTGCAAGTTGCTGTGGATATGATGCGAATGGAAGAAGATCGGATCATTTTCCAACAGGACAATGATCCAAAACATTCCTCAAAATTCGTGAAAAATCGGCTAAATTGTCAAAAATTTTACACAATGGAATGGCCTGCCCAGAGTCCGCATATGAATCCCATCGAACACTTATGGGCTTGTTTAAAAAGGCAGCTGGCAAGTTACCAAGCCGTGTCCAAAGGAATGACGGAATTATGAGACCGGGTGCAGGAAGAATGGTACGCAATTTCGCCGAAACCGTACGTAAACTCTACGAAAGCATGACGCGACGGCTTGATTCTTTTAAAAAAAGGCAAAAGACTGTGGACAGATTACTAAAAACCAATTTCTTTATTTTTTGTCTATGCGGTGCATAACTGTAACAATTGTTTTTTGTTTTTTTTTTACTATTTTATTTTTCATTGAAATTTTCAATTTGTTAAATTATTTTGTTTATCAATAAATGTAAAAAGGTTAGAATAAGTTTTTATGCGCGAATTAAAATAAATTTAGTAAAAATTCTTTAAGTTTTGTTTTTTTGCTCTCCAGTGTATGTGCGCTATTCCATTCTATCGGACAAGTAATTCCTTTGGGTAGACTTTAGACTTCTAAGTCTAAAGTTCGAGTTACTTTGTCTGTCTCAAAAAAAAAGCCAATAAAATTTTAAGATTTTCCATATTGTAAGACCATTTGACTACCCATGGAGGTCTGCCTGTTCTGCTGTACGGTATAATTACAGATTTCAATCAAACGACTTTACGATTAAATTAGAAAAGTGAGTTTTACGTAGTGAGCTCTACGATAAATGCTGTTACAAGTCTGACAAGAAACATTTCCAGATTTTCAAGTGACTTGTCTGATTCGATATTACGTACACCTATGTGTATACTTATATAAAAAGCCAAATTTATATAGATTTAAAATCAGTATGTTTATTTGACCTTTTTGTTTCGGTCGTTCTTAATTTTGTCGCTTCTAAAACGAGCGAAGATTAATTTAAACAATTGCACAGTAATCCATAATAACAAGAGGCCACTACAAAGTAGTAATGCATAAACATCTAAGCAATGATAACTAAACGGCGACAGGTTCGTTGATGTATTTTGCACTAAAGTTAATCCTTTATTTCGAATCACATATTCAACCCACCACACTGCTAATTTCAATGGTGTCTGAGGTCGGTTGCGGAAAGAGCTGGATATGAATTTTGCATTCTCCCGAATTCTATAAAAACAAGAAACCAAAAAAAAAAGGGTCAAATATATATTATAAACAAAACGCATTTTTTTATGAATAACTTACTCTGGACTCAGAGCTTTTATAATGGCTTGGAAAATTGCATTAGACTTCATATCCTTATATCGCAGAATAGTCCCAATTTTACGTTTTTTTATTGCCTCTGCATTTAAAAATTGATCTCCGTAAATTGGTGTAACCACCATAGGTACTCCACAATAGACTGCCTCCGATGTGCCCAGCAAACCGCCATGAGTAAGGA
Source organism: Volucella zonaria (assembly GCA_963966105.1). Classification (NCBI taxonomy): domain Eukaryota; kingdom Metazoa; phylum Arthropoda; class Insecta; order Diptera; family Syrphidae; genus Volucella; species Volucella zonaria. Next base: position 180,091,742 of record OZ014533.1, on the reverse strand, counting down.
AAAGAACCACATTGGGATGACAAAGGATCTCCCTCTGTGGCATCCATTCTCGTATTATAACATTATCCGGGCGATTTGGTAATGATTTGTCTGACCATTTCATAAGAACAATACCGTCCCACTTGGAAAGAGCCATCAAGAGAGCTTCTCTGCGATCAACTGATAATGTCTCCGGACGAATCATAGATCCCCAACTCACGTAGATGACCCCCTTCTTGGCTGTATCTAACAGAGTCTTTAGTTCCTGAAAATAAAAGTAAAGTTAGTGTATTTTAGATGTGAAGTTATGAACTTATTTACCGTATCTAGAGGCACAGGATCTTGTATTTGTAATCCACTAATTTCAACGATTCCTGGAGCATACGGCATAGAGCCTGTAAGTGCGAAGTGTTGATTGATCAACATGACACTAGTCTGTTTGACAAGCTCTTCGATTGGCGGGATGTCGTTTCCTAAATATTTTCTGATCATCTCATTTGTAGCCTTTTGTGTAATTCGACTGTAAAGATGGACAGAACAAAAATAAGGAAACTTCAAGTCAAGTTGAGTAATTAAAATTAACTTACTCGTAAAGGAAATTCATGACGTGGTAATGAAAGAGATTGTTTAATCGATCTACAAATCCCATCTCATCAGTGTGTGGCAGAAAATTGACCGGCATAAAGGAAGGAATAAATGGGCTGCCCATTCGTTTAAAGTGCCATGGCATTATGGCACAACTACTTAAAGCCACTACAGGTGCCTGCAACACGTGCGCTATAGCCATCATGCAATCGTTGTTGAACTGCTCAACGATGACCACATCAAAACGTGGCTTCGTTTTAATGAGATCTTTTATGGCATCTGAATTGAAAGCAACTTCGCAACTTTCCTGGCCCCATCCATTCAGCATGAAGAAGATTGGTACCTTAAAGGCAAATACGTCTTGTTCATTTTCGAATACCTTTAATGCAAAAATTATATTAATTGATATATGTATGAGTACGAGTACGAGTATGTTTGCTGATTTCAGTTAAAAACTGCCAATCTTAAAGCGTACTTTCAAGTCAATGTTGTCCGCAATAATGGGTATTCCAGTGAGCACAACATCCGTATAGTTGGCTATTGGTTCTTTATTTGGAAAATAACTAATCACGGTTACTTTGTGGCCAGCTTCAGCCAGTCCTCTAAATAATGGTCGAAAGAAGTCGAAATGACTTTTGCCTGGATGTGGTATTAGCGCTAGTATCTTGGATCCATATGTTAGCGAGATCGTGCACTGGAGCAAGGCCACGATCAATGTTGAAGCTGTTGCTTTCATTATTTTTTTCTGCAAGAGCGTAAGTGAAGTATACGAGTACGTTAGCTGGGAAAACTTTAGAACGATTTAAGTGACGAATGAGTGTATATACATATTCGTATGGCCATAATAGGAGTATAAATCATGTAGAGCGATCGCGATCGTTTGAAGTAGATTAGTAGACACTGGCCATTAGTGGCAGTGTATTAATTTTAATACGTATTTGTTGTTGGTCCCGTTCATTTAAATGTCATAAGATCTTTGTCGTGAATCTGATTTTAAAATTACATATAATAAGAGGCTCGTTAAACAGAACGCATGCAAGCAGAGCGGAGAAGCGTAGAACGGCATCACATAACCGAGAATGCGGGTGAGTATCAGGTTATACTGTTTTGCAAAGAATGTGATGGGTAAACACAATATTTAATGAGATGATAAAATTGATCCCTTTTGTGGGTTCAGACTATTTTTTATATGACAAACGATATATTGATTGTAAAAGTACTTTTAGCTATCGTGTCAATACAAAATTATTACGCGGTTAGTCACCGCGACTGGTACTCAGTTACGCCGGGTACATAGTCAACAGTAAATTCAACTCAGTTCAGGAGTTATATTTAAAAAAATTAATGCTTAATTCATACAGAATTGTTTATGCATTTCTTGAGCAAGAATGACTTTGGTGATAGATGTGTTATGCTGGTCGCAGATAGGCTTTACACGAAAGTTGCAGCATTTTATAGTTTTTCGTCTAGGCTTACGTTGCTTCGAGTCGGTATGGCGTGATCGTTGAACTCTGAGCCGTCCAACGGGCCCTTCTGGTGTTATCCGTGCTGGTGATGGTAAAACAAATATTGTACTGGGAGATATGAACAACTGGAAATTATGGCTGCAAAAGGTCTTACAAATGTAATACAGCAACCTACCCGCAACCGAAACACTATTACCCTCATTGGCCATATCTACGTCACGCTTTCAAAGCTAAATATATACTCAGTCATCATCGAAACAGATCTCTCTGATCACTATGTGATCTTATATGCAACAAAAAACCCTATTAAAGTCAATTAACAAGTAAATCGAACGTTGTACATATACATAAACCAAGAAAAAGTAAATATATTAATAGAAAGAACAAATTGGGAAAATATATTGGAGGAAAATAATGTTGAAAGGTTATATAACAAATTCGTGGCAAAAATCAACAGGATATATACTGAAGCTAGCAAAACCATAACAATAAAATAACCAAGAAAACAGAAACCATAGATTACGGCAGAAATAATTCAAATGTGCAAGAGGAGAGATGTGCTATATAGGAGATGGAGAAACAATCAAAATGGTCAAAGTTACGAACAAGTATACAAACATTTCCGAACATAAAGATTCAAGCCACCAAAGCTAACTATTAAAAACAGCAATTCATTAATAATCGAAATGATACTAGGAAAACATGGAGCACAATTAATGAACTATTAGGTAGAAAGAAGCTTTCAACACTATCCTCAATAATTTAACTACAAAGAGTAATGATTTAAATGACATTGTAGAACATCTCGCTGATAAATTTTCCAATCATACATTAGCGATCATTAACTTATGTAACTTCAAAACGTCAAATCACGAGAATGTGTTGCTACAAGAGAATATTTATGCTGAAGAAGCCACAGAGGAAGAAATCTTTCAAATGTTGTGTAACTTGAACACTAAAAAAGGTCCTGGAGTAGATAAAATAAGACCGACTGATCTCAAACTTAATGCCCGAAAACTTTGCCCGGTAATACAAACAGTAATAAATAAAAGTATTACACAAGTACATGTACCACAATTAATGAAAACTGCTATTGTTCGACCAATATACAAAGCAGGTATGAAAAACAATATTCAAAACTACAGAACTACCTTAATTTTATCTACTATTGAAAAGTGTTTAGAACAGTTCATTGTCAATAGACTTAATAGCTTTATAAAATGACATGCAGTTTTACATCGAAACCAGTATGGCTTCCAGAAGGAGAAAAGTACGGACAAATTGCTAGGCGAGTTTACCAACGTAATCAATGCATGGCTAAATAAAAATCACAACGTACTAGTACTCTTTATTGACTTCAGCAAGGCATTTGATACTTTATGTCATGACAAACTTATTGAAAGCTTAAGCAGAATCGGTGTGAAAGGAATCTTATCTGGGAGTTACAATAGATGAACATTTTCTTTGGGCCGATCATATAAATGCCCTGCGTCTAAAATTGAAAAATACTTTGTTTGCTATGGTCTACCTAAAAAAATTTCCAAGCATTGAGGTAATGAAACAGGTATATTATTCTCTGGCAGAGTCGCGCATAAGGTATGGAATTCTGGCTTGGGGAAATGCGGCAAACACTCATATGGATAAAATTTCGTGCATACAGCATAGTCTTCTTAAAATTCTGAGACCTTTTAACACATCTTTCAAAGTTCTAGATGTTCGAGCAATATTCCAGATGACATCGCTTAAAACGTAAAATATATGTATGACCAACGATTTTTGAAACCCATTCAACACAACTAAAACACACGAAGACGAGCTCAGGGAATGCTAGAGGTTCCAATTATTAACAACGTACAGAAAAAGAGAACTTCGTTGTATAATACCAAAAACAATAAACACAATACCTGAAGAAATAAGAAACATACAAAATTTTAAAAGAAAAATTAAGCATATAAAACAGTTTTTGCTTGAGTTTTATTACATTTGTTAATCTTAATTTAAGTTATGGTTTATAAATAATTAATGGTTGTATGGAATTATAAGTTTTGAAATAATAGCTTGAAATCACCCTAAAATAATGAAATCTTGTATTAACAACCACCAGCAGATAAGCAATTTGCTTTGCGGGTAAAACATGTTACCTTTTAAACGAGATGTAAACAGAAATAAATAAATAAAATAAAATAAATGTGTTGTAGGTGTGTGAGAACGTACGTTCTTACCAAGCATAGGCACATTGCCATTTTTTGTATTGCAGTTGCAGTAAGTAAGAGTATTTTCGGCGGTTAATCTTTCTCATTACGTCTCCTTTGTTGGGGCCAGTATAAAGAACGTAGTCCGCCAATCCACAAAAGTTGGGTATATTACAAAACATTGCAACTGGCTATCGTTTAGTTGCTAGTTTTATATTGGGTCTATAACTTCGTGCGGTTTGCTAAGAGATGGCGTAATTTGTATTATTCCATTGGAACATGCGTTGGAAAGCTACTGTCATTGTACGTCATTTCAGTATATGTCATTCATTTGAAGCGTAAACAACAACAATTTCTTTTCACTCAAATATGTCGAACTTTGTGCCTGAAAAAGTCTTTTTGCGGGGAGTCCTTCTTCATGAAGAAAACTTCTGCCGAAAGTCATCGTATTTTGGTGGAAGTTTATGGTGAACATGCGCTAGCTGAGCGAACGTGCCAAAAGTGTTTAAAAGTGGTGATTTTGGCTTGGAAGACGATGAACGTCCTGGGCAGCCAAAAAAGTTTGAAGATGAAGAACTGGAAGCATTACTCTATGAAGTTTGTTGCCAAACACAAGAAGAGCTCGCAGAATCTTTGGGTGTCACTCAAGCAGCCATTTCAAAACGTTTAAAAGCAGCTGGACATATTCAAAAGCAAGGAAATTTGGTTCCACATGAACTCAAGCCGAGAGAGGTCGAAAGACGGTTTTGCATGTCCGAAATGCTGCTGGAACGCCACAAAAGGAAGTCATTTTTGCATCGGATTGTTACTGGTGATGAAAAATGGATCCATTACGATAACCCCAAGCGCAAGAAATCATATGTGAAACCCGGCCAACCAGCCAAATCAACGGCAACGCCGAATATCCATGGCGCTACGGTAATGTTCTGTATTTGGTGGGATCAGATGGGTGTGCTGTATTATGTGCTGCTAAAACCGGGTGAAACCATCAATGGACAACGCTACCGAACACAATTAATCCGTTTGAAGAGAGCAGTGGCCGAAAAACGCCCGGAATATGCGACCAGACACGAAGCAATCATTTTCCATCATGACAACGCTCGGCCCCATGTTGCTACTCCGGTTAAGAACTAATTGGAAAACAGTGGATGGGAGGTCTTACCCCACCCGCCGTTTAGCCCAGACCATTTCCCTTCTGACTACCATTTGTTCCGGTCGATGCAGAACTCCCTCACTAAAATACGGTTCACATCAGAGCAGAATATCAAAAATTGGCTTGATTCATTCTTGGCTGCCAAGCCGGAGCAGTTCTTTTGGGATGGGATCCATAAATTGCCAGAAAGATGGGAAAAAATTATAGCTTCAGATACTATTGTGCATGTATTTGTTAAATAAACGTTCAAATTTTGAAAAAAACCGCACGAATTAAGTTATATACCCAATAGTAGAACAACGTTGTCCATTATACCAACACAGCTTTTTGATATGTTGTAATAGTTAGTTAGTTTACTTAGTTAGTTAGTTGACTTTTATTTTCAATAAATGTTTTACAATGTAACGATTAACCTAAGTCTTTAATGGTTTGGCCTGTGGCTGTCTACCAGGTTGACAAAATACATACTTAAGTTTTACATTAAAAATCTCCATCTATGATAAGCTTTCTATAACAAAGTGCTGCTACTGAGTAATCATATAAGACTTTCCATCCTTTTTCTCCATTTAAAATGCTCATTACTTCATCTTCGTCTAAATCATGTTTTCCGAACATTGATAGTCGAAATTCTTTTAAAATCGGACAAACACCAAGAAAATGTAAGATGTCTTCTCTCTTCTTCATGTTGCAGAGGTCACAAAGTATTGGTAAATCTGGTCAATATGTTGTAATATATTATGATGTCGGGCTTATTTTGGTCATCTGTGGATTGGATGGTTGTCGTGTTGCATTGTGGATGATGGCCTTATCTTTTTTAGGAACGTTGGAAACGATGGTCTTCTTTCCCATGAACCCAAGTAGAGACGACTGGAATGCACGTGATCTATTTTTCAGCGTTTCTTTTGGGATGCAAACTTTATTAGCACTTAACTTTCCAACCAACGTTAGATGTTTACTGATCATATAATCAGCCAAAAGTGAAGTGAAGAGAAGTGAAAAAGTTTTCATTGTAATATTGCGGCTGGACCCTTCGTAATGACGAACTAACAGTTTAACTAAAACTTTTCTACCACAAGCCCACAATACTACCTTCACACCATATTTGGCTGGCTACTACGGCCTGTATTGTGTGAATTGTGTTCTACGTCTGTAGGGAAAAAACACTCTAACCCACCCCACTCAGACAGTCATGAATATCACACGGGCGAAGAAGAGCTAACACGATAAACGGAGTCAAATAAAAGATCAAGTAAAAAACGAAGAGCCGGTTCTTCCCCCGAAGACGAACCACAGAGGGACGATAAGCGCAGGGAGCCGTGAGCAAAATAATAAAATTGCACGTTTGAGAAATTAACGTCCATGATTCCAACGGTTACCGAGCAGTGTCCCAAAAATAAGATCTAATGGTACACCTACGTAAATAATATAGATAGGCCATTGCGTGTTGTAGCAAGAGGTCACCACCCTTCGTGTACCAAAGAAGACATTATGAATGATCTTCAAGCTAAGCGATTTTAAAATTCTTAACGCTGTAAATATCATCAAGAAGGAGTAGCAGCAGACGCAACAACAGCAAGAAATCGTGGTTAAGTGCAGGCTCCAACCGTCTATGCTTAGTTTCGATAAGAACGAGAATAAACACGATAGCTTCAATGCTAAAAGTAATCAACATCGAGCCATTGCGTAAAAACACAAGATCGATCCCGCAGTGTAAGCGTTGTCAAGGTTTCAGTCATACAAAAACTTACTGTCAAAAGGAACCGCAATGCGTAAGAAGCGTCGGTAAACGTCTTTCCCAAAAGTGCAGCTTATATAAACAGGCTCCAGCGACTTGTATAAACTGCAAAATGAAGCACTCACGAACTATAGAGGCAGCGAAGTAGCCAAAGAGCTCCAAAACAAGTCCGATGCAATAAAAAAAAAACTTACGCCCGAACCCGAATCCACAAGGAAAATCCAAAGTTTCTATGGGGAAAGCAGCAACAGAAAAAAAACTTGTCAAGGAAAAGACGAAAGTCGTGCCAGAAAAAGGTCGAAAAGGAAAGCCGTCATCTTCTGACGGGCAAACGTATGTGCATGCCGAGCCGCAAGAAATTAAACAAAGTGGTTTGGTTCCAGATCCAATTTCACAAGTTTTTTCTACAATATAATTCTCGCGAAACTTGGGGAGCAAAGAAAAACCAATAAACTCATATTTAAAAAATTGAGCAATCTTGAGCATAAAACTCCCAAAATAGGAAGTCAATTATGAATATTAAACAGTTGCTCAAAATATTAACACGGGGCTCAAACGGCCTATTGGAAAATAAATATAGACGAACTAAAAGTATTCTTGAGTGAAAACAATATTGACATATGGTATGCTTGATTTCTGAAATGCACTAGAAAAAGGAAAAAAAAGAAAAGGACTCTAGTGTAAAAATAAAAGGACACTTCGCTTACAATGCTTTACATCGATCCGAAAGGTTAAGAGGCGGAACTTCCCTGTTCATCAAAGATAGTATTTTACATTTTATAAATACAGTTCGCGTAAGAAATAACCACTCGTCCTACAATATAGCTTCCATTTATTTCTCTTCGCGATACAAACTAGAAAAGACCGACTTTATAAATTTTTTCAACTCACTTGGACCGAATTTTATTGATGGTGGTGATTTCAACTCGAAACTCAGCTTTTGGGCTTCAAGATGTGATTCAACAAAAGACCGGCTTGCCGGCATGCAATTTATCGTTGACTTCTTTTTGACGAGAAAACCGACATATTGATCCACCGATAGAGCAAAAACTCCAGACCTCGTAGACCTCTTCATTGCAAGAGATGTAGCTAAAGACTTTACAAAGGTGGAGGAAAGTTTTGATCACTCCTCAGATCACCAGTAATCTTGGCAATAAGCGAGCGTTTAATGAAAAAAGAATCAGCCCCTAGATTAACTACCAACCAAACTAACTGGGACGGCTTTAGGAAATATTTTATAGAAAATATTGTTCTGAATGTGTGGCTTAAAACACCGTATGAAATAGAAGATGAAATCGGCAAATTTATTGAAGTCATATAGAAGGCCGCGTGGAACAAAACTCCCGTTAGGAGGTAAGAAATAGCAAATGTAAATATCGGCTGGAAATAAAAGAACTGACACGTCAAAAGAGGAGAGCACGCAAAAGATGGCAACATCCCAAACTCCCCATCACATTACTTTTTTAAACCAGCTCAAAAAATCAATGCAAAAGCAATCTCTATGTATCTTGAAGGCTTGATAGTCGAAAAAATTTCGAATTATTCACTATGGAAAGCCATGAGAGGTATTAAAAATCGCCACCAATAAAAAAAAATGACGAGTGGGCAAACGGAGACAAGGAGAAGGGTGACTTATTTGCTGAACACCTGGAAAAAACGTTTAAATCCTTTGACGGACAAGCGCTAATAGAAGACCTGAGTGGCACGATGGTACGACACCTAACAACTTTAAAATTAAGAGCGTTTTGTTGGTCGAACTTTGCAAGACAATAAAAAATCTTAAAAATAACAAGGCCCCTGGATATGGTTTCATAACCGGACAGATCATCAAGGAATTGCGAAAGAAAACCCTGATCAAGCTTGTGCATATTATAAATCCCGCGCTAAGATTATTATATCTTCCAAGACAATGGAAAGTCGCCGAGGTCTCCACAACCGGGAAAGCGTCCAAACACAAAAAAATCATACAAACCGATATCGCTCCTGCTGATAGTATCCAAGGTATTTGTTTTTTTTTTTAAGGCGCATTCCACCGGTCATTGAAGAAAGACGTTTTATTCCTGACCATCAATTTGAATTCAGAATTTGTTCATTCCACAATTGACCTGGTTTATAGAATAACAAATGAAATGGAGAAACCCTAAGGGAGAAAAAGATATGTTCTTGCGCTTTTCTGAACCTCTCTCAAGCCGTCGACAAGGTATGGCATGAAGGCCTGAAGTTTAAACTAAAATAGATTCTTCCAGAACAATTAACATGCGAGCATATTAGATTTTAGAATCCTACCTTCCGAACAGACTATTCGGTGTTAAACATGGATCGGAATACTCCGAATTTAAAGAAACCGCTGCCGGAGTACCATACGGAAGTGTACTTGCTCCGGTCTTGCTCTTACCCTACACCCGAGATATACCACTAAAAGAAGGTGTTCTTGTAGCTACATTCGCAGACGATGTGGCTATATTAACAACAAATAATTCAGTCGAGTTAGCAACTGTATAGCTCCAACAAGCTTTGGATAAATTTTACGAGTGGACAAAGATTTGGTGCATTGCTCTTAACGAGAACAAATCAACCAAACTTGAAAATAAATTCAGATAAATGTATTGGCTACTTGGCAATAGAGATGTCCTACAATCTTTTCAAAACAAAGTGGTAAGAGTCATAGTAAATGTCCCATGGTATATCAGAAACAATGCTACCCACATAGACATAGGAGTAACTGCCGCCGATGACGAAATAACGAACTCTGCTCGAAAACGCCGTGTTTTTTTATCATGGACATAGCAACAACGTTATACTCCAAATTCTGAACGAGGTAAACCTTCTGCGTCGACTACTTAGAACGAAACTGTTCGATTTAACGCAATAAGGGCTAGCCGCACTTAATGGCCGGCTTTAACAAGTACTTTTGTTGGAAAGCCACCTGCCCAACCCAATATTTTTGAACTTAGTCGTAGTTAACCAGTAGAAGTGAGGTGTTGTTTAGCGAGTAAAAATCTCACACAACTATCAGCTCCGGGCACATAGTATCTATGAAGATTTTTCACCAAATTATATCCCACAAATCTCGAAGTGGGACAGCTTTACCGTCTATCAGTCGATGCATTCGGGTCACGCAGTTATCAAATCAGATAAATCGATTTATATCCCGAAACCTATTGTAAGAGTACAAAGAAAAAAAAAGGAGGACTATCGATTAGACGGGAAAAAGGGATGAAAGGAGAGAGTCGGAAGCGCGATATCAGGACAAGGCTGTTACCTTCCAGAGCTGCTGAATATTCGTTATTGGAATGATACGCACCACCATTTAGCTCCGGCAATGTAAATAACCTTTAGGCTCTTACGCAGGATTATTCGCGTTATCCATGGCATCTTACGCTAAATGATCACAGCCTTCCGATAAGTGTCGCGAACTGTAGCGGTCCACATATTGGTGGTAAAAAAACGGAACAGTTCTGATTTCAACAGCAATTCATACGATTGAAAAACCCAGCTCTGCTTCGACCAATATTATGGATTGGCGCCCTGACAACTTGATTTTGTGGATTCGCAAGCCCTCATATTTTTTTGCCTGCCTATTAGCGTTCCTGGTAACACAACGCTTATCTTGTGTCGCCATTCTAATTATTATTTTCAGCATCAAAACACTCAGCTTGTTCATTACTGGCGATGCCATCTATGTGCGAGTATTTAGCATCACGTGCTTCATGGTTAGATGGAACATAATTATCACTGTAGTAGGCTGCGTCAGATTCACGAAAGAAGAGAAACCTTTTTTTGTGGATTTTGAGCTGGCGGCGTCATCGGTCCATATTTTTTTAAGAACGACGTTGGCCAGGCCATCCCCGTCAACGGCGAGCGCTATAGGTCGATGATTACCAACTTCTTTTGGCCTGAATTTGATGATATGGACACCAATGGCATGTGGTTTCAACAGTACGGCGCTATGTGCCACACAGGTCACGCCACATTGGAAATTCTGCACGAGCGATTCCAGGGCATGGTCATCTCACGTGAAGGTGATGTGAACTGGCCACCGAGATCGTGCGATTTGACCACGTTAGACTTTTTCTTGAGGGGTTTTCTGAAGTCGCAGGTCTATGCGAGTAAGCCATAAACCACAGCGGTCCTCAAAGCCAACATAACCCATGCAATCGCTCAAATTCATGCGCCAGAGTCATGGAAAATTGGACATTTCGGATGCGCGCCATCCAGAGAAGCCGCGACGGATATTTGAACGATGTTATATTCCATACATAATGGCATCGATAGGTCTTTCAAACGAATAAAAAATTTCGATGATATCTCACACACACTTTGTTTTATTTAAATTTAAAGAAAGGAAGCGCTTAATGAAAGACCTTTTACCATTTTTGATTATACTCGTATTATTTACCGATTTACTAGCGATGCTTTCCGATGAGAATTATTCATATTTCCAATTTGATATTACCTACCTGCACCGAAACATACACAGTAGCAAAAATAGCTATGCTGAATCATGTTCCAGCGCAAAAGAGATATACGAAGCAGGGATATCTGGGCGTACTTCGCATATAGCTCCGTATTAGAATTGAAAAATATCCGAACGACTTAATTTTTTTTCCATTAAGTAAAAGTACTCGTAGTTGTCTAGAACACAGCAGGAAGTCAAATATCACTAGTAATTTTGCCTCCCCATTAAATGTTGGATGTCACAGGTGAATCGATATAAAACTTAACATTTTTGAAGTATTCATATCCTTTTGAGTATTGGGTGTATTCCGTTATGATTATTGGCTTAAGGCATGGGAAGGTATTCAAAGAAATGGTTTTGAAATAAATTACATTGCTGACCAAAACGATAGTATCCACCATAATCCTTATTTACTTATTCATTATGTGGGTGGAAACACTTTATTATCTTCCTTGATAAGAGAGTAGTTATAGGAAAACGCGATTCACCTTTATCAGAACTACCACTCATGCTCATTTTTGTTGAACAACGACCGATTTTTCGGAATGAAAATCACGGTAATAACCAGAACACTGAACCAACTTGCGTTCTGCTTGAAATTGCTGACCATGGTGATGGTGGTCAGCAACAAGTTTTAGTGCCCACTGTTGCTTTACGGATTAAGTGGCCATTTAAAAGATTAAAGACCTTGGAAATAATTTCTGCCTGATTCGTATCTCCGTTTGAACTGCCTGCAGGTCTTTTTGGTATTAACTAAAAGCTACATATATTCTGTCCATTATACCAGATCGTAATTGTAAATTAACTAAATTTCCACGTATAATATTATGTTCTTGGGAAACTGTAAACATTGTAACATTTCCTTAATAGATATGGGTACATGTGCCACTGATTCTTTTAGATACTCGTACATGAAATATATGTATGTTATGTGCCTTAAATCTGAAAATGTCTGTTAGGAGTCACTTGTGGCACAAATACACGTATATAACTTAGGTAGATACTTTTTAATTTAGTATGTGTTAGTTAGCAACTAAAAAAATGCCATCTTATATGACATACCTACTATAATCAGTATCTTTTCATAAAGCTCTGTACATTAGCAAATATCATACCCACAAGCTGGATTACAATTGATCCTGTCCGCAATTTTTGGTGAAGTTTGGTTTCAATGGTCACAATGCTGAACACGTGCTAACCGCGTATGTTATTGCAGTATAACCTGATATATCCCATTAGTTTCATATGACTTCCAAATATCAAAGGATGGAATTGAATAAATATGCTTGTCGAGTTGTGTAAATTAGTTCATTGTCATTTCCGATGACTGCGTATATGTTGGAGGTTTGATCCGTACAAATTTCAAATAATCTCCAATTCAGTTTTAAGTATCATACTTAGAAATGCTACGATTTCCCTTTGAGAACATTCAATTCTTAGTTTCAACACTTAAGAGAAGTTAAGTTAACATAAGTCTTGCTCAGAACTCAGGTCTAAACATCAGAACCTGGGTAGTTCTAAAAGAACGATCTAAAAGAACGTTTCGGTAAGCTGAGACTCACTATGAAGAGCTCCGACAAGATTCCAGCTACCTGCACCAGAACCAGCATCAGTAGTTTGTCAAAGAGACTACAAACCAACACGGCTAATTCGGCTGCAGCTGAGGGCGATAAAGCACGTGAGATCTCCTCAACTAGCTCATTAAAAAAAAAAACCAACTTCTGCGAATAGACCCAAAAGTAAAGTTCATCTACCGTAGAGGCAAGTGGCAGGAAACTCAGCGCGTCCTACGAAAATGAACCCAAAAGGCCACTCCCTTGGAGAGGTTCCCATATGGCGGAGAGGCGATAATAAACCGAGCCGCATGAGAACATCGCCCTATGACTAATTCAAGAACCTTGGACTTTGGAGGGTAAGATATTTGGCCTTAATAATAGTGAGCAAATATTAGAATTTACCCGAGGAGGTTTTAGACCAAGAGCTGCTTTGCTCATCAGTTCCAAAATTAAATATCTTCCCACTCCAGGGTTTAATACCAGAGATCTAGCGGCAGCGATTATAGTGGAGGTGCTTGATTTTACCATCTCGTCTTCCTTTCTTCAAACTTGTGTGAGAGTTTCTGTGCGCCTCAGCCTCAGATCCGATTCCTCCTGTTCTTGTACAGGATCTGATCGAACGGTGCAACTGGCGCTATTGGCATCTCGTTATTGGATGAGCCCACAGCAACATCTGGGGTGGCAGCGACAACAATAAAATGGGCGAGTTATATTTTTGGCAAAAATCTACTTTTAGAGAAGTACTTGACCTTACCGTCTCGGCTCCCTTTTTTTTCATATTTTTATCAAAGATTGACATGTGGCAGAAAGGCACCAATATGGGACCATATGCCCATAAGGTTCAATATACAATGCAATATCGGACAGGGTCATGATACATGAAGAAACTCACGAACTTTTCGAGAAAATCTCGCTATCAAAGATGATTCACTGCCTTCATTTTTATAATCCATTGGGGACGTGAGTGAGGTAGCGGATCAACTAAATGAAGCCATTATCTCGTCATTTAAATGCAGTTGCAAATCGAAACATAGTATGGTCAAAGGAGTGTACTATAGTGGAACCCGCAACTTGAACAAATGCGTATTCCCGTGAGAAAAATTACACCGGTATTTGGGACCTATACAAGTCCACTTTGTGAAAACTTACAAAAAATTCCTCAATTTCTCTCAAATGACTCTTCAAATAGTACTTTCACAGCCAGTCGAGAGAAAACTCAAAACTCTAAAAGTGTTGCTTAAGGTTCATTTTCCAGACTATTGCGCTGGTGCTCGTGAATCTGTCGAAAATAAACATTTGTTTAAAAAACGATTTAAAGAACCTTTTCTGTGTAAATGGTAACTTTCTGGTAGGCAGTGATCTCAACAGCAGACACAGGGAATGGGGCTATACAAGAGCCAATGTTTGGGGGAATTTACTCTCGGACCTTTCTGAATCACTTCCAATATCAATTTTGTATCCTCTATGTCCTACATATGTTCTCGTGGCCGAAATTCTGTCTTCGATATTTTTATTTCAAATAGTCCTAGTTTTATTATGCAACCAATATTAAACGAGATCAGGCAAGGCAAATGTACAGTACTTCCAAGACCTAAAAATGCAAATTGGAAACGATACCGTGCAATTATTAGAAGAAGAGTTCAAGAAAACTATGCGAACGTTGAAAATATATCTACTAAAGAAGAAGTAGATGCTGTTGTAACAGACTTCAATGATTTAATCCTTGAAGCCATAGCCGCCTCCATACCAAAAATTAAAATAAATAAATTTTAAAAAAAGCTTTCCCCTCATTTAGCAAAATTAATTAAACTAAGAAATATGCAAAGAAGAAATTGGCAAAGATATCGGCAGTTGTTATATCGAGATAATACGAGTATGCAGCCCTAAATCAGTTGATCTCGAAATATATAGCTAAAATAACGCCACGAGGAATGGAATAAAAAACTTGATTCTCTAAATAAGAACGCTAAACCATTGTGGAATGTAGTTGGAATAATTAAAAATAAAAACAAACAGCTACCTGGACTTCAGAATGGATCTAATTTATATTACTCAGATGATGAAAAAGCAGACGCCCTTGCCATTACTTTTTTAAGAAATCACTGTGTATCAGCAAGCCTAGGCGATCCAGCAACAAATGCATTGGTTAGTGAAACAATCCAGGATTTCAACACCCTAATACCTGTCACCCCCTTAAATGCACTTCCTACAGAAGATGACGTAAAATTTCATATATAAGAAAGTCCAGCGGGTTCGATCTTATAAAAAATTTGTATCTCAAGCATTTGCCGAAAATTGGAGTGAAATTTTTAACAGACATTCCCCAATACTTGGAAAATAGCCAATTCTGAAAGTTGGAAAACCTCCTGTAAGCCCCGAAAGCTATAGGCCGGTAAGTTTGCTTAGCAGTGTAAGTAAAATATATGAAAAAATACTCAAAGAAAAAATATCAAATATAGTTACAAAATGTAGTATATATCCTGACGTGCAGTTCGGTTTTAGACCTCAGCATAGTACCTCTCACCAGGTTCTTCGAATTTGTAATTTTGTCAAAAAAAAACCGCAGGTGGGGAAATCAACCGAGATGATGTTTTGGACATCGAAAAAGCATTCGATTCCGTTTGGCATGATGGTCTTTTATATAAAATGATTATGTACAACTTTCCTCCGTTTCTGTGTAAGATAGTCCAAAGTTTTTTGTCAGGTCGTTCTTTTAAAGTCCAAATCAATGGTAGCGTTTCAAGTCTGACATGTTTTGAGCCGGGTGTGCCGCAGGGTTCTGTTCTTGGTCCAATTTTGTACAGTTTGTTTACGTCTGATTTTCCCAATTTAACCAACTGTGAAGTTGCAATATTTGCAGATTATACTGCATTACTCTCATCAGATGAATTTGATCTCACTATTGAGACTAATCTTCGCAATGCGATGGTAGTAATAGAACACTATTACAATAGGTGGAAAATTAAGCTGAACGGTGAAAAAAGAAAACCTTGCTATCTTCCGAACAGCCAACTGCAATTGCATTGATCGACCATAATCTGGTTCAATTGTGTAAAATACTTAGGTATGTATCTTGACAGCAAACTTACATTTCATGAGCATATTTGGAGAACCCTACAAAAGGTCAATATAGTGATTAGGATGTTACATCCTTTTATAAACAGAAAATCAGCTCTGTCTAAGGAAAACAAAGTAATTTTCCAATCGATACTACTTTATGGGTCCCCGGTGTGGGGAAGTTGTGGGCAGTGCCACATTAAAAAACTGCAAGTGGCACAAAATAAGCTACTCAAGATGATGCTTAACTTTCCATGGCACCATTCTACTTCAAAGCTCCATAGAAGAGCGGATCTTGAATTGCTATCGGGAAGAATTAAAAAACTTACGTGTAATTTTAAAAACAAATGCGCTTACGCTAAAAATCAGCTACTTAAAGACCTATTGTATTTTATCCATATATCTATTCATTTATATGTCAGTTTATATGTTGTATACATGTAGATTTATATTTATTTATTTATTATTTTATACAATATATATTTTTGTAATTATCTATTTATTGATTAATTCTTTATGTTATTTATTTATTTATTTATTGTTTTTTTTTGTTTAATTTATTTATTTATTTACTATTTACTCACTTGTTGAGCCAATATTTATTATTGTTAACATATTTTTATTTTTATTTACTTACGTACCTGTATCCTTATTTATTTATTTATATACTAATGTACTATTTATTTGCTATTAATATAATTATATAATTATTATTTTTTTTTGTTTTGTACTTAGATTGGAGGTTCTTATCGTATTTTCCTCCAAATTTAATAGAATTTATTTTTTGAATTATAACAATACTTTCCAAAAAAAAAAAACAATGTTTCAGTAGAAAGATACTCATATAAGTAATATCATATCTCTGAAATGCAAAATGTGTGGTAATTATCCCTTGTAAAAATTTATATACGAAATAAAGATCTATCTATCTAGATCTAGATTTCCCAGACTCGACTCCTTTAAACGACACACAGTATGTCAATTCTGAATACAAAAGCGTTCCTTACAACAACAGAATTATGAGCCTATCTGGAAATATTATATATTCAGCATAGACAGAGTTTAGTGAGCCATAAAGTCGAACCATATAAGGCACCTGGAATAGACGGTGGCTTATTTTAGTATACTTTCAACAGGGGTAAATCCCACAAGCCTGGAGGGAGGTAAACGGAGTCATTATCCGCAAACCAGATCTATCTAGTACCTAAATGTTATTGACCCATAAGCCTTACATTGGTTTTTTAGAAAGCCATTTAAAGACTTATCGATTTACACATCAAAGACCTCCTCAACAGAAATTCATCTCTGCACCCTCACCAATATGCATAGAGGAAAGAAAGATCCACGAAAGGCGCTCTACTAAATCTAGTAACACAGATCAAAGAGGTCTACCGATAAAAGAAGATCGCACTATGTTCCTTCCTAGATATTCAAGATGCATTCGACAATACCGGATATGAATCCATTTCGGAAGTCACGTTGAATCGTTGGGTTAGTGCGATGCTCGTAAATTGGAAAATCTTTCCTAGACTAAATCTCTGTCTCAGCCATTAAAGGTTGTCCACAAGGAGGTGTTGTCTCACCACTTTTGCAGTTACTGGTCATTGATGACCTACCAGTAAAACTTAGTAATCTGGGCTGCCAAACAAGAGGATATGCCAACGACTTAGTCATAATAGTGACGGGTAAACACCCTAAAAACATTTGCAATAAGATGCAGACTGCACTAAAGATACTAAATGACTGATGTATTGGAGAAAATATCTCCATCAACCCCAGTAGAGCTATACTTGTTCCCTTCACTCGTTAAAGAAATCTGAGCCTTGACCAGATCTCACTTAACCGCACAGAAATTGTGTATTCCAACAAAGTAAAAACTAAACTGGAGTTCACCTATTAATGATACAATTACCAAAGCGACTAAAGCCACGTGGAATTGCCGTCGTATGTATGGTAAGACCTGAGGTATACAATGTATACAATGATTATATGACCCATTATTACCTACTCGTCAGTAGTATGGTGGAACAAAACAAAAGAGAAAACTATTTTATGAAACTTCAGCGGCTGCAAAGACTTGAACGCCTTCTGTTTTAGATTCTACAGAACACCAGAATCTGAGCTCATTAAATATTATTCCAACAAGGCCCTTTACCATGGCGCTCGACTAAACAGGGTTGACAATTTCCTGACTAAGGTGATTCGAAGGCACGTTGAAAGAGCGATGATCAACGACCATGACCTGGTCTTTGGGCTTATTGCCCCAATGTTTTATATGAGAATACAATCCCATCCGGCTTTATTCTGCCGGAGGCATTCCTCTATATACTCGTATAATAGATTCTAAAGGATTAGTACAGAGTAGGGACGGTATCCCGATAATATACCACTGCCGGCGCTGTGCGAGGGAAAAGCGGCTTATCTACAACGGGTATGACGAGCATGCTACGGAGCTGTTCCGTTTTTTTTTTTGTATAATGAGCGCGCACCCTTGTATCCTTAAAATGATTGTACATAGCGCTGGCGAAGGAAATATAGGGAGGAAGAAAGGACAGATACCGATGATGTACATTGTTTTTAAACGTTTGTAAGTTATAACGACCAGGAAACACAGAGATCGGCTGGGCATTCCATAACCGAGTTGTACGGCTTAGGAAAGAATCACGATATTTTAGAGTACGTCCGAAAATGTGTCAATTGATTGACTGATATTAGTATCACCAATGAGTTTTACCGCACGGTTTTGAATCCTATCTAGCAGGTGCAGAGATGTTTTTGGAGCACCTGACCAGATGTGGGCATTGTACTCCAATTTTGGGCGGATGAATGCCTTATATATTGTGGCCAAATCCCTCTGATTTGATAAAATATTTCTTACATCGCTTGAGGTAACACGACATCGAATATGTGGTCATTCCAACGTAAGTTTTCACTGACACACATACCGAGAATAGAAAGTTTATCGGTTTCGACGATGCAAGTGCCATTCATGGATAATGACTGGGTGTTTGAATTTCGCTTTAATGACAGCAGACAGCATTGAGTTATGGAAGCATTGAATTCCACTCGGTTGGTAGTTCCCCAATTGGTTATGCTGTTAATATCGGAATTTAATGAGCTTAACATACGCTGCCGTTCCCGTTCTGCAGCCGAAGAGCAGGACTCACGCCCGGGAACGAATATGAGAAGCAGAGAGTGCTGTCATCAGCAAAGGAATATATTGGATTAAAAGTAGCAGATCATTAATGAAAATTAAAAAGAGTATCGGAGACAGATCGGAGCCCTGGGGCACACCAGCATTTATTTTGTGAATATCACAAAACTTGAATTGAACGTTCCGAAAGGTAATTTCTAATCCATTGAAGAAGAGAGTCATCGATCCCAAGAGCACGCATTTTCGATAAGAGAGCCTGATGCCAAACTCTGTCAAATGCCTTAGAAGTAAGTAGATCAACACACTCGAACAGCAAGCAATTATAAACAATATTGATATTAAAAATATTCCCCCTACACAACAAGAAAACCTAACAGTTAATTGTAAAGGGCATAGGTAAAACGATTAATTGTGAGATAAACGACAATGATATCACGGATATATATCGAGCGAAAACAAAAAATCCTGAGAAATCCACAATTGTTGCAACATTTGCATCCCGAATAACGAAAATGCTATTTATCAAACAAACTCGCTCCACTCGCTCCACTCGCTCCACTCGCTCCATCAAACTAAGAACCTTAATGCAAAAAATCAAGAGCTGCACAAACGCGAACACAGCTCTGCCTGATGCTACGGTGTAACATATGGGCTGAAAAGTCCGTTTTATGGTAAAACAAAATTTTTTGCCTTCGAGGGCGATACACTGATTGAAACGATTTTCCAATCTTTCGATACCAGTTTCTTAGTACGATTTCGGTTTAGCCTCAAAATAGGCCTCTGTTTCGGGGATTACTTCTTCATCGGTCTTAAATCTCTTTCCGGCGAGCATTCTTTTGAGGTCTGCGAACAGGAAATAGTCGCTGGGGGCCAAATCTGGAGAATACGGTGGGTGGGGAAGCAATTTGTAGCCGAATTCAGTCAATTTCGCCATCGTTTTCATCGACTTGTGACACGGTGCATTGTCTTGATGAAACAGCAAACGCTTCAACAACGCAATGTAATAGTCGCTGTTGATAGTCTGCCCCTTTTGGAGATAGTCGATGAAAATTATTCCATGTGCATCCCAAAATACGGATGCCATAACCTTGCCAGCCGAGGACGAGGTTCGTCGCCTGCTCGCCACTCAGCTGACTGCCGACTTGACTCTGGTGTGAAGTGATGAAGCCAAGTTTCATCCATTGTCACATACCGACCCAAAAATTCGGCTTTATTGCGGTTGAACAGCTTTAAACACTCCTCTGAATCATCGACACGTTGTTGTTTTTGGTCGACTGTGAGCAAACGCGGCACCCACTTTGAACAGAGCTTTCGCATGTCCAAATATTCGTGTATGATATATCCAACATGCTCTTTTGATGTCTTCAGAGCCTCAGCTATCTGACTTTACGGTCATTCGTAATCATTTTGTGGACTTTTTTGATGTTTTCATCTGAAACAGCCTCTTTTGGACGTCCACTGCGTGCATCATCTTCGGTGCTTGTATGACCACTTTTAAATTTTTCAATTCACTTGCGAATGGTTCGTTCGGCTGGTGCAGAGTCCGGGTAACACTTATCAAGCCATTTCTTTGCATCGGCTGCATTTTTTCCCATCAAAAAGCAATGATAAATCAACTCACGGAATTGCTTTGAATCCATTTTTTTTCACAATAACAAAAGTTGCTTCACTCACAACGATATATCTCGAGAACTAATCGTCCGACAGCTGTCAAATTTATACACGTATCTTTTGAAGGTTGCTACTAACTGGAAATGGTATGGATTTAATTCAAGTGGTGCCCTCTCTTAAGTAGGACTTTTCAGCCCATGTGTTATGTCAACAATCAGCTGACTAAATATAACAAACACTTGATGTAGATGGCTAAGGAGAAAACGAGACAAGAAAACTGGAGATTTGTGTGGGAAAGTGCAGGAAGATTATTGGTCAGACAAAATGAGAGTACGCAGCCCATATTAATAAGTTCCGTTGACGATATTATAAAAATTGCACGCACACAATAATTACAGTGTTTGCAAACAAAAAGAAACACAAAAACTTTTAATGTCAAAATGGAAAACGCAAATAGAAACAATGGCTTACATGTTGATTTGAATGAATGGTTTTAGCGACATCAACATAAAGGAATTAGCAAAAAATAAATGTTGCCACTTGAATTTTAACAAAAGATCCTTGCGTAAGAATTGGAACGACTTCTGTTTGAATATAAACCGCTTTGTTAATGCAATAAAAATTATACAATAGTATTGGTTGAAACAAATATAGAGGAAGAAGAACAAAAGTTTTATAGGCTAAGGACTGAAACGAATAAGATCTGTAAATTTTAATATGGGCTATACTTCCAATGCGTAAAAATTGCAATCCCATTTTCTATCCAAATTATCCTGTATATTCTCCAGTTTCAGTTTGTTATTGATTTTCGGTGCTGTTTAAAATATTTATAAAATATGAGTCAAGAGGAACGCCGTAAAAAGATCATCGACAAATGGCTCGAAAATACTTCGCGTCCAAACCATTTCATTGCAAAAAATTTAAAAATAGCACACAGTACGGTGGATTCTGTTATTAAACGATATTTGGAGACGTTGACAGTTAAGCGAAAACAGAAAAGTGGAGCTTAAAGTGGATCACATGATACAAATTTGGACAGGAAAATGGTGGGTACCATCGTAAAAAACCGGACTATGTCATCCAGAGATGTTGCTCGGAAATGTAATACCAACCAAACAATGGTACAAAGATCTAAAAAACATAACGGTCTAAAAAAACACGAAAAAAAAACAAAAAATACCAAAAGTTACTGAAAAGCAAAAAAAAGTCATAAAAACACGAACCCGAAAGCTGTACGAGTTGATCGGTTTTGGATGACAAAACTTATGTCAAAGCCGACTTTACTACCCTTCCAGGTGCGCAGTTTTACAACTCGTTTGAAGCTGAGATTCTTCCGCAATCAACAACATCAATTGGGATGGAAAAATTCGGGTCAAAATATTTCATTTGGCAGGCCATTTGCCAATGTGGACACAGAAGCTCATCGTTTATTACAACGGGAACAATTACCGGAGAAGTGTACATTAACGAGTGCCTAAAAAAACGGTTGATTCATTTCTTAAACAAACAAGTGGGTTCAACATTATTTTGGCCAGATTTTACTTCAGCTCACTATGCTCATGCGACGTTGAGCTTTCTTGTTGCTAAAAATGTCGACTTTGTCCCAAAAGACATGAATCCACCCAATGTTCCACAGTGCCGTCCCATTGAAAGGTATTGGGCTTTGGTCAAAGCTAAATTGAGGAAAAGTGAGCAGTGTGCAAAGGACGTAAAAGATTTTAGTGCTAAATGGAAAAGAGCGTCCAGAAAGATCACGGATGTACAATAACTGTCACCAACCTTATGAAGGACATTCGAAAAAGTTGAGGAAAGAATGAATTTAATAAAAACAGAGTTTTAAAGCAAGTAAAAAAATTTAATGAATTATGAAAATATTTTTTTTTTACTTTGAAGTTTCCAAATTTTATTCGTTACAGTCCTTAGATGGCTTTCAAACTAAATTTCTGAATAGAAAAAATCGCAGAGGTGGTGGAATTTTAATGTTAATTCGAGATGGCTTAGAATACACACCACTTACATCTGAAAGCGTGTCATACGAAAGCATCCGAATTCGAATTGTGGAAAACAATAAAAACAAATATGTATTTGGAATATAGAGACCACCACGTTATAGCAAAAAAGCGTTTATTGAAGAATTCAGAAACGATATTGAACAATTGGGAAGAAGAGATATTGTATTGCAGTAATGGGAGATATGAATATTAATGTTAAAGATCTAGATTTATACGGCGCACACAGGGGCCAAATGCATGAATTCTTGGCAAAAATTAAAAAAGAAAATTGGGGAAATCTTGAACGAAAATAACTGGATTGTACAGTTAAATACCTAAATATTACAAACATGTGATAATTTTGATAAAGCTGTTTGCATTTTGACCACGTCAGTCCTTTGAACTTGTGCATTCTGTGCAGTGAATTTGCAGCTGTGTTTAATTTCAAAAAACGAGCAAGTGTTCAAGTCAATTTCTTAGCAGCGTTTTAATTTATATACATGTATATATTTTTGAATCCCCACAGGTTTGTCAACAGTATATATGTAAAATTATAGTCTTGTGTAACGAAATAAAATTTTGGTGAGTTTTTGAAAATTGGTGTTAATTTTTGAAGAAAATTGTGTTTTTCTGTGTTTTCATGTAAAGTTCTACTTATGAGCATGTCAAAACATGTCTTCGAATTATGACTTGTTTGATTGTGTGTTATATATTCTTTTTGGGATTTCAATAAAAATTTGTCCAAAGTGTACAAGTCCCGACTCAAAAAAAAAAAATTTTTTAATGTTTTTTTGTTGTTGTTGTTGTAGGATCAGGTTCAAGTGATATTTTCATTACAAGGCACACATTGTTTGAGCATATGAAGCAATCAGGTGATTTAATTTCGACAACCCAATCTTCAAGATTGAAGGAATACGTTGAAACTCGAACGAAATGCCCAGATCATGCTAAATCTTTGTTGGTTGAAAGCGGATTTCATTTTTCATATCATATTTCATACAAAGATGCCAAAAATGCTATAGAAAAGAAGAGGACTTCTAATAAGTCTTGGCTAGATTGTGCAATTAGTTTCAAAAATTATGCTTTTTCTGAAAAAAAATGTGGTCGCCCTATAAAAAGTTTTGATGAAGCAACTTGAAGGAATTAGTTTTTGCTGCTGAAATGAATTTACGGTCGTCAGGGCAAGTAGAAGCATCAAAATTTGTCAGAGATGTGACGGCAAGTTCGCCTAACGAGCTGCAAAATATAGGTTGGCTTCAAGAAATTTGAAGGCGCTAAGGAAAAATAACTTTCTGGGAGAGAAGCTTTGTCGATGTTTGGTGAAGCCAAACTTACTAGACACCAATACAACATTAACGTTATTTATTTAAAATTGTATTGCAAACCATAGTACCTATGAAATTAATGTGGACAAATTTCAAATATATACTTTTGAAACTGCCAGACTCTTTGTGGAAAAATATAAATGGTACCCAACGCCACCTTCAATCCACATAGTTTTAATTCATGGCCATCCATAATAGGGCATGCCTTATTGCCAATAGGCCAACTAAGCGAAGAAGCGCAGGAGGCACGAAATAAGGAATTTAAAAAATACAGAGAAAATTTCTCTCGTAAAATATCGCGTGTCAATTTGAGGATATTTTGAATTCGCTCCTTATTTCGTCGGACCCGTTTATAACCAGTTTGAGAAAACTGCCTCAAAAACGGGCTTATAACATTGAGAAGGTTGTTCTTGACTTATTAAAGGCACCTGACCTTCCGTTTACTTCAGATGCTTCCGATACATCAGCCCATATTACTCGTAGTTCCGATAGTTCATCCGACAAGGAATAATGATTATTGTACATGATGCTGGCGTCACTGGGGTTATTGAATGTAATAACAGATTATACTAGAACAGATCCGAATAAAATCGACAATCGCATTTTAATTAATGCAGCGGATTACCAAATAAACTCAGCGGTAGTTGAAAGCTGTTTAACAGATCATTACCCAACCCTATATTTTGCAAATTCGCTACAATCAGTCGTAAAAGAAAAACTGGCCAGCATGTCACTTATATGCAACGCGAAGGTAAACGAATTAATCGCCGAAACAAATTCGGAAGAAGTGATTAATGAAAATGATGCAATTTCTCTTTACCAAAAACTTGTCGATAAAATGAAAGCATATATGAAAAGTCTACAGCTGTAAGAACAACAAAAAAAGGAAAGAAAGCATAACCCATGGATGTCACATGACTTAATAGCTAAGTGTAAAAAAAGGGATGAGTTATACAAAAGATGGAAAAATAACAGATTGAACAGGACTTTCGAACTGGATTATAAGACTTGCAAACAATGCAGGCAATGCAAAAATAATCTCTTTTTTACAAAACCAAGTTCAACCAGATCAAATCAAACCCCCGAAAAACATGGAGCCTAATAAACGAGATAATGGGAAGGATAAAGCCTAGCCTAGATGAAACTATAATCAAGAATTTCACTGGTCAAATATGTCTGAGCAATCTCGCTAGCGAATGTGCAAAAAACTTTAAAGAACAAATTGAAAACATTGTGCACCAATGCGACTCGATTACATCGATTCACCTAAATAAAACGCTAGACAAATCAGTTTTTATTCAAGAAACAAATGTATTTGAAATGTCAAGAATAATTGGTTTGCTTGACGAAAATAAGTCGCCTGGTATTGATGGAATTCGAGCGTTGGATATCAAAACTCACGCGGTAATTTTTGCGCCGATTTTGTGCAAATTTATTAATTTGTGTCTTACACAAGCAAAAATTCCAGAAGCCTTAAAAACTGCTGTGGTCAGGCCAATATACAAAGGTGGTACAAAAAGTCAGCTCAATAATTACAGGCCAATATACATATTGTCAGTAATAGAAATGTGCCTCGAAGAGGTCTTAACAAACAGGTTGCAGAATTTTATTGAAAAACACTCCATCATCCACGAAAATCAATACGGTTTCCAGAAAAAGAAAAGGAGGAAAATTTGCAAATCATATCAATGAAAGTCTTAATAAAAGTTGCCACGTCTTGGTCATATTTATGGACTTTAGTAAAGCTTTTGACACGCTCAATCACTCTAAGCTAATAGATGCTTTCGAACGTATAGGAATACGAGGATTATTGGCCGATTGGCTAAAGGAATATCTACACAACAGGCTTTTTTGTGTCAAGATCAGCGAGACCCATAGCCAAAAAGAACATGCAGAATACGGAGTGTCGCAAGGATCGAAACTGGGCCCGATTCTGTTAATACTATACGACGATATACAGCGATACAGCGATAGTGTTATGTCACAGATCTGTGCAGACGGCAACAACAATAATTCAGGAAGAGTTTGATAATGCAGTAAAATGGTGTCACGATCATGGTTTAATGATCAACTCATCCAAAACCAAAATGATGTATATAAGAAATCCGCAGTTCAAGGCTACCGAACAACAAATATACTGTAGGAATGATGACTGCCATACCTCGACTAGCTGTCCTATAGATATAGTTCAAAATTACAAATGTCTAGGAGTGATAGTCGACAATAACTTTCTGTGGGATAAGCACATTGATGAGTTACGTTTGAGTTTATACGCACTAACTGCAGTAGAACATCTGTGCTAAGACAAGTGTACTTTGCGATAATGGAATCCAAACTAAGATATGGAATACTTGCCTGGGGTAATGCATCGTTAACTCATTTAAAAAAAGAACTTCAGAAACTACAAACTGCAGCACTGAAAAAGATAAATATATTTACTCATCGAAATGTAACAAAGAGAGAAAGGTTCAATGTCCTTAAAGTGGAAGACATCTTCAAGATGACGATTATATTAGAGTATTACGACAACACAAGATTCAATTAACCATGGGATAAACACAAGAAGAAGAACCCAGATTCTACAACAACTATGGAAGAAGACAGTTGAAATGCAATGTGCCTGAAATTCTCAACACAATTCCGCAAGAACTAAAAAAAACGCTAGAAATTTTAAAACTATAAAAAACTTTCTTTTAAATCAAAATTCTAACAACTGAATGTTTTTAATCTGAATACAATGTTAAAAAAGTTGAATTGTTAAAATGTTTTAATCTTAAAGTAAATCTAAATCCAAAGCGATCAAAATTAATACTTATGTCGAATAATTTTTTCGTGTAAATCTTGTATTGAATGTTTATTAAACTAAGTTTAACATACTTAATTTCAATTACTAATGTTAGAAACACAACATTCTGCAGAAAAGCCCCTAAGGCTTCGCGAGAACGCATAACCAATGTAGATTTTATTGAAAATAAAAATTAATTGCATCGAAAAAAAAGGCAATAGTTCTAGATTTACTGAATAAGCTTAGAGTGGTCGGTGACACTCTGTAAGACTTCAGAAAAATGATATTGTTGAATTAAATTTGAACTGAATTGAAAAGTGAAGGTAAAAAAATTCTCTGTAAGTATCTACACAAGGTCATAGATTGCATGTTCCTGGAATATCATTGCCTTAGATTTTTAAATCTCGCCATTATCTCAAATTACTCGGGCAACTGAGTTTGGCATCGATAATTAAGGTATCGTAACATCACCGCCCGCAATGTAAATGCTAATAAATATGTATGTATGTATGGTGTATGTACATACAATAAGCAGCGATTGACATTTTCTTATATTCCCTGGGGGTTGATAGCGCGTTGATAGATAGATTTCACAAAAGTCGTGATCATTTTTTATATCATTTTTTATATATAATTCCAACCCTACCCACGACATTAGCCAAGACCTTTCAGATAGTTTTTCCTTCATTAAAAATACACTCATTCTTATCCCAGTTGTATCTCTAAAGACTCAAATGCACTTCAAATGCAAGACTCGACATACTTCATTAAGACGCTCGTACAAAACTTAATTGCTAACAAAAAACATATTTTTTTTTGTCTTCAACATTATAAATAGTAAAAATAAAACATAAGAACTATGCACTTTGATATTTAAATGAAAAATTAATCTTCTGTGTTGGAGAAGGTTAAAACCCTTTAGTGTGTGTTTTTTTTTTTAGATTAATTTCTATAAACAGATTTGTCATTTTCCATCGAATTGTGCATGCACAAGTACACTGCTTCACCAAAGTGACGAGGTCTTTTTAATTTAATTCACGCATGCACGGGGTAATATTCGGAAAAAGTAGATTAGTTACGCAATCTAAACAATTAAATCGGTGGAACTGAACTCAAATTATCGCCCGGAAACAATAATAACAATTAAAGACTTTTGCTGTGATAATAGCATTTTATACTGACATCGATTCAATAGTAATCCTAATCAGTGAAGATGTCGATCAACTTTTGAAGTAGCACAATTGCTCGGGATACATAAAACGAGAGTAATGGTTCACACTATGAAAATCTTCGCACTGTAGCGATACCGATGATAGCCGCAAAGTGACTAACTTTACGCTGAAGGCTCAACTATTGTTGGTACGGCTCGTGGCAGTAAAATGCAATGTCGAGCTTTTCGGGTGGTGCGTAGCCGTGTGTTTGGGTAGAGACGGGGTGTTTTTTTCACTTTTCTCAGGTAGGGATCTATTTTCTAGAATCCGCGTGAAAGGTAGTGTACTTTTGGGGGAAAACCCCGTAATTTATGCAATAGATCGGAACAAAATAATGGTGAAAGGATGATCTCTATGAGTTTGATGATATTTTTAGAAAATTTAAAGCCGCCTTATTGGAATAGATCTTCAGATGTGAGCAACAATTCAAAAAATCGCCTCGAGTACCGCAAGTTTCTAATGTCTTACTGACTAGGTTTGGATTGCCATAAGAGAATAAACCAAACACATCTTTAAAGATATTTTTTTTCTCATTTATTCATTCATTCTGACACATAGCTAAGATTACAACCTAATTATAATTTACCAAACTGTCAAATGATGAATAAATTTAGTTGTCGTTATGTAATTTAATGAACATGTAGTTATAAACTATGTAGTGTTAAACGATACTTCAAATACAGGGTGAGTTTTTTAACTTGAGACATCAAAATTATTCAAAAAGTACGAAATATCGCGAAAAATGTTTCAGACAAAAGTCACAAGGTTCTGAAGGCGACATAAGATGGTGACCACGAGACACATTTTCAAGGTCAAACGAATTTCTGATTTTCATTGCTCAGTCATATTGCTCGTAGGCTTGTCATTTGTTTTTACATACTTCGTTTAGCATAACCCCGAAACAACGAAGTGGACGTAGCAGTATTTTGTTTCCTTTGGGGTGATTAATTAGAGTGGGTTCCCTTGCCTCCCACTGTTGAATCATTTAATTCTTCCCATTTCGACGTTTATTTCCCGAGACTATTTCAACAAATGCTCGAAAATGTGACTATTCACTTCAATACACTTGTCTATCCGCGCTCTAAATGAACCAACAGAACTGAGAAGTATTTCTGGCGTAATCTTCCGGCAAGCTTCGGTTATTCGTCTTTTCATGACCTCACGTGTTGTTGGCTTTTTTCTGTAAACCTCACTTTTTAAGTAGCCCAACAAGAAGAAATCAAGTGACGTAAGATCAGGTGATCTAGCAGGCTATTGCCTCGGACCCCCTCGTCCGATCCATCGTTGATGGTAAACATTGTTTAATACGCCAAGGGCTACTTGGGAATAAAGGGCTGGACAACCATCATGTTGAAACCACATTGTTTGTCGCAACTCCAATGGCAGTTCTTCTAGTAATACTGGAAGATGGTCCCGCAAGAAGTTTGCATACTTTTCGCCATTCAAATTGCCTTCAATAAAATATGGACCTATTAATTTATCCCCAATAATTCCCGCCCAAACATTAATATTCCAAGGGTGCTGACGTTCAACTTGTCGCAACCAAAAAGGTTTTTCGGTGGCCCAGTAATGCATATTATGTCGATTGACCGTACCGTGATTGGTGAAAGTCGACTCATCAGAGAATAACACCTTATCGAAGGAAAGGGGATCTCGTTCAATTTGCTGAAGTGCCCATTGACAAAAGGAAACCCGGTTGCGAAAATCCTCACTAAAAAGTTCTTGATGCATTGAAACATGATAAGGATGGTATTTATGCCGATGTAATATCTTACAGACAGTCGTTTGAGAAATTGCTGATTCACGACTTATTTGGCGAGTGCTAATGTGAGGATCGTGTGAAACGGCAGCTAACACTGCTATTTCATTGTCCTCAACAGCCACCCTATCTGACCGATTCCTTTTCTTTGGTTGCACACTTCCTTCACCAGTGAATTGTTGGATGACCCGATAAAAGGAAGCGCGCGATCGTATCTGGTCTGGGAAACGTTGGGCGTAAAGAGCAACAGCACCATCGATGTTCCTTCCACTTTCTCCATAAATCAATATCATTTCCATTTTCTCTTAAATTGAAATAGCCTGCATTATTAATCTGGAAAAAGTTACTAATAATAATCAGTTCCTCAAAACAAATATCGAACTTCTAACACTCTAACAACGTTGGAAACCGATTAATGATTTAGGCGTGCCAGTGCAGTGGTGTCTAGCACTGTATGAATAAGACCTTTGAGACAAAGTCGTGTGCCCCATTGAGGAATACGACTGAGCAATGAAAATCAGAAATTATCATTTGAAAAATCAAAAGTGAATTTCGTTTGACCTTGAAAATTGAGCTCAAGGTCAAACTCGTGGTCACCATCTTATGTCGCCTTCAGAACCTTGTGACTTTTGTCTGAAACATTTTTCGCGATATCTCGTATTTTTCGAGTAATTTGGATGTCTCAAGTTAAAAAACTCACCCTGTAAATTTTATGCATTATAAAGTTTTCTGATGTGGGGTGACATTCAGTGACAAAGATTAAAAGATCTAAAGTAAAATAAATTTAATTGAAAAGTTGTGATTCCAAATTTTATGAAGAAAGAAAGTCAAATACCTTGATCAACAAGTTCCCGGAGGACACCACCGTCTGGCGCTCCCATTGTTCCGATTTGAGTTCTGTTTTTTTTTGTTAAGTTGGTAAATTCCCTGTTGACATTCCCTCTAAATCTTAGCGTCATAGCTTGACATTTGTAAAAGTTACGTAGCCAAGGGTACATCTCTTTTTGTGTGTGTTGGCGATTTTTTACACTTTTAGAAATCGATTTAAATTTGCAACAACGAACTTGTATTCAATTTTGCGTAAAAAACGGATTTAATGGTGCGCGAACGTTGGAAATGTTGGAAAAGTGTTTCGGCAACGATTCTCTAAAGAAAACGGTCATTTACAAGTGGCACGAGCGGTTCAAAAGTGGTCGTGAGTCAATTGAAGATGATGAACGGAGTGGCAGACCATCAACATCGAAAACCGACGAAAACATTGACAGAGGACTTGAACATTGCCATCCGTCCAAGATATTTTGGTTAATGATTTGCCTTTCCGTCGTGTAGCAGCAAAGTTGGTACCAAATGACCTCAATTTCATGCAAAAAAGAGACCCTGTTGACGTCGCAAAAGAGATGATTTGCGAGGCTGAATCCGATCCCACATTCATCGAAAGGATCGTTACTGGAGACGAGACGTGGGTTTACAGTAAACAAAGAGTATTATTTGGGCGTTATGAGACGTTTTCGTGAAGCAATTCGTCGAAAGAAACCAGACCATTGTGGGCAGAAAACTCGTGGATTTTGCACCATGATAACGCACCGTCGCAGTCACACAGTGCCATCATTATTCGTAATTTTTTGACGAAAAACGCAGTAAATATCATCCAACAGCCACTGAATTCACCTTATTTGGCTCCCTATGACTTCTTTCTGTTCAATCGAGTTAAAAAACAACTACGGGGAACGCGTTTCAGCAGCCGAGAGGAAGTAATGGAAAAATCCCAGGAAGCACTGAAGGACACACCGAAAACCGAATATAAAAAATGTTTCGAGGATTGGATCAAACGCTGGCATAAGTGTGTTGCAGTCGATGGGGATTACTTTGAAGGGGACAATGTAGATTTAGATGAATAAACTTGAATTTCAAATTTTCTGAATACATTCCGGCAACTTGTTGTAGGTAGTATGCCCATATCTTCATCTTTTCCCGCTTTAATGACTTTCTCCATATCAGCTCTTTCCCATCTCCTAATATTATCTCCTTTCTTGTGCATTGTTATCTAGGAATAATGCAAGTTCAAATTTAATCAAACAGCATCGTCTGATGTGGTACACTATACCAACTCTTTTCGTGTTGAAATATTACTCCAGCATTGAGAATTCCACTCTCGTATAATGAAACTTGAATCCTATTAGCATGATACTACATAATTAAAACTATTTAACTAATATTAGTCATTCACATAAAAAAATATAATTTTTCCACGAGTACCTATATAAAAAGTCAATCTACGTATTGCCTCGACACCTTAAATACAACTGTTAGAAAATTTTAAGGATCCCAAGCAGGATAAAATATGTTATGCAGTTTTCTTGTGGCTGCACATGTTCAGTTTTACAAGAAAAGGCACGAGATACTAAGGTATACCACATTACCCGATTTTACTCTACACAACCAGCTGATTTTGTACTGCACAGCCACGATGCGCTACGATTTGGTCGCGCAAGTTGCACAGGTTGTGCAGACAATGTTTCCTACAATTTTTGACAGCTCATTTGCGCGGGTGGAAAAACGCACAGTCTGCGACGGGTTTTCCGAGTTTGGATGAATATCAATATCATGTTTTTCAGATGTTCATCCTGGTATCTTCAAAAGTTTAAAAGAATTGACATCAAATTCAAGCGCTTCTTATTTTTGAGTGGTCTTATTACGTCAATCCTGCCATAATTTTGGGAATCATTTGCCAATGTTCACTTTTATTGGGTTGTGCCACATGAAATGTCCGATTTTATAGTAAAAATTTAAAAGTAAATTTTTCCGTAAACTTTTATTCAATCAAAATAGGATCCGTTGACGTCTATGACATTCTTAGAACGTGATACAAGGTCAAATATTCCTTTTTCGTAGAAGTGCTGACCTATTAAGGCATTGAAATGTTCAAAGGCTTTTATGACCTCTGCTCGTTCCCGAAGACCGTCTGCCGGCAAAATGAATCCAGATTGCGGAAAAGATGGTAATCCATTGAGGAAATATCAGGAAAGCACGGTGGATGCGGAAGAATTTCAAATCCCAACTGCAACACTTTTTGCACCGTTACATGTGAGGTATGGGGTCTAGCATTGTCATGCAAAAGGATCGGACCGTGCCTATTGATCAACGCAGGTTCCTTTTCAGCCAATTTGACATGCAATATGTCAATTTCCTCACAATATTTGATAGCGTTTATCGTTTCTCCTAGTTGAAGAAATGAAACGTGGATTGGTCCTTTCGATATCCACCAATTTGTCACCATAACCTTTTTTGGGTGAAGAACTAGTTTAGGGGTGTGCTTTGGTTTTTCATCTTCATCCAACCACTGCCCAGATCTTTTACGATTATCATACGGTATCCACTTTTCATCACAGGTGACTATCCGGTGCAAAAACGGTTCAGTTTGGTTTCTTAATGTAAACGATGCGCAAATTTCCAGGCGCCGTAGTTTTTGGGATTCGTTCAGTTCGTGGGGTAACCACTATCGGGTTTCTTTACCTTTCCTGTGAGAAAAAAGTTGTCGACTTGTTGTCATTGGGGGTACTCCCATGCTTTGTGCAATCTCCCGCACCGATTTCGGGTCCGCATCCACCGTTGCTCTTAAAACATCGTCGTCAACTAACGTTTCCGGCTTCCGACGTGGTTCATTTTCAAGGCTGAAATCTCCCGAACGGAACTTTCCAAACCAACGTCGTATAGTGCGTTCGTTTTCCGCTACATCGTATACCTGCGTCATCAATGTTTTTCATTGCCAATGACGCATTATGTTCCATTTTAAATTTGTAAGGGAAGAAGGTTCGAATTTGAACTGCCGACAGCATGGTAAATAACTCCTAGAATAAAAATAACGGTACTTGTAATGAACCCAAAAATTCTCACACGTCAAGCACACGTACGAATTTATTTTATAAAAAAACAATTGAACGTTCTGGCACAGATGTTGACTTGAGAATCGGACATTTGATGTGATACCAATATTTTCCTTGGTCCTTATTCAAAACGAGCACAGAGTTGTTCACTACTCTTGCTAGAAATGCGAACGGCTGTCATCACCTGCCATCTCCTTGGTGATTCATTAAACGGGGTTCTTTCTGCTCCTTTTGTAGCTTCTTTAGCAGTAAAGCTTATCTTGCCTAACACTACGCTGCCTATGATACATCTTCTAGTAACATTTTCGGCTCTGTTGGAAAAATAAATTTCCCAGAATCTCGATATTCATATGTAGAGTTCATTGCTCTCATTTCTTGTAAGTGAGGCATTTTTCATTCAGTCGATGATGTGGGTGAGCATCCTTATTATGTTGCCCAGTCTTTGAAATGAAACCGTACGTTTGTTTTTGGAGTGGGTACCATCTGGTGTTCTCGCGCAGACGTTTCCTTCGTATCTGTCTTGGATTATGAGCATCTGAAACGGCAAATTATTATTAGATGGTTGGTATGTAGTTTGAGTGAGTCTTTGTACTCAAACATGGTAGCTCAGCAACAATCCAATTTACTTCCCTGAAATGCTTGCTGTTTTAAGAGGCCGCCAATTACTGATATCTCTGGCAATAGCTCAATTCGATGTGATGTTGTTAGAAATGCTCAGTTTGTGATTAAAAAAAATTCTTTTCATCGACAATCGTATAAAAAACGCTCTATTATCTATCACGATGTCTCTGTGTTTAGTCTGAATTCAGGCAGAGGGAATCCTTTCATCATAATTTTGTGTGCTTTCTATTCTAATCGCTGTGATTTTCAAATGGCAGTAAAAATGCTTGTGTTAACGAGAATATCATGGCAGTGATGCGAATTCCACACAGTTGCAGCAAAAACTCCGGCATGAAGGACCCAAGGGATTGATGGATGACTTACTTCTTGTTATTTGATGTCAGTAACACGCTGCTGTTCAACCTTAAGACGATCATTCATCACCATTCCTGTCTAAAATCTTTACAAAAGTGAAATTTATCATTTGTAAGGTGGGAATCCTATGTCCTTAATAATTAATTGTGAACTTTCGGGTTATTCGAAGCACAAATACACATTTTTATTATGATTGAGGGACAGTGCAAACTCTGTAAGATATCTGTGTTATAAAAATTAAAATACATATATTTTTCTCTTATTTGGCCTATGACTTAAAATCTATTGCTTTTTTTGCTTCACTGCCTTTTTGGCAGCAGAGAAAAATACTCTCCTGACAAGAATCCTCACACCCATAAAACTCAGAAATATGGTGACGAATAAAACTATGTAAATGTCAATACTGTGATAAGTAAACCAACACATTTTGGATGAAGCATTCGCAGCTAGGGAGGCACCTTTCGTTCGAATTATGTTTTCCACCCACCAAATTGCCAAATCCAGTGGTTTTTGTGGTCTATTTCTGAATGACTCCGAAATAAATCTAGCATCCTCTTGCATCCTGAAATGGCATTGTTTGAAAGTAAATACTTTTTGTGTATTCATGAAATACCGTACTTTGGGCTTAAGGCAGTTCGAATTGCATGAACTATATTTTCAGTTTGCAAGTCTCTGTAATTAAGAACGACTCCGGCTCCGCGAGCTTGAATTGCTTGCGCATTTAAGAATTGGTCACCAAAGAAAGGTGTTACGACAATCGCAGCTCCACAATAGCATCCTTCTGTGCTTCCGAGCAGACCTCCATGGGACATGAATACTTTTACATTGGGATGACACAAGATGTCTTTTTGTGGCAACCATTCGCGTAAGTAGAAGTTTTTCGGTGGATTAGGTATAGTGGCGTTTGACCATTTCATAACAATAAGTTGATCTGGGAACTGAGATAATGCTTCCACTAGAGCCTTCAATTTTTCACTTGGAAGCGTTTCTGGTCGAACCATAGATCCCCAGCTGACGAAAATTGCTCCATTTTTCGCATTATCCAGCACTTTCTGAATTTCCTAAAATAGAAAATAGAAAATAGTTAAATTGTATTAAAGAAATAAATGCACAGTATTATATTTCATTACGAGGTTTAAAGGCTTTGCCTCTTGTATATGGAGTCCTCCTACTTCAACAATGCCAGGTACATATGGTGTAGCACCAGTTAATGAAAAATGTTGATTAATTAGCATAAGACTCGTATTCAAGACTAATTCCTCAACTGGCGGAATCGAGTTGCCGAAGAATTTCTGAATCAATTTGTTGGTAGGACGGTGACAGAAGAGGCTATTATTTTAACGGTACATATTAGAGTCATCTGAAAAAATCTGAACAAAAATATTATACTCATGAAAAGCGCTCAATAAGTGGTGATGCATGAAATTATTCAATCGCTGCAAGAAGCTCATTTGATCCGAATGAGGTAGAAAATGATTTGGCATAAATGACGGTATAAAAGGGCTTCCCATTCTCTTATAGTGCCAAGGCATTAGAGCATGGCTTGTCAGTCCAATCACTGGTGCATTCAATTTATGGCTTATTGCCAGCATACAATCGCTTGCGAAGTATTCTATCAATACAGCATCGTACTTTTTGCCTGATTGTAAAACGTGCTTTACGGCATTCGATTCAAATGCAGCTTCACAGGATTTTAGCCCTAGGTAATTTAAGTAGAAGAAGTTAGCTAATTTTAAACCTCTCATCCAAAATTCAATTTGCTCTACTTCCTAGAAAAAATAAATAAAAGTTATTATTTATAAATTCCAACACAGTTATTGTTACTTTTAGATCCACAACGTTGGCGATGACCGGCATTCCATCCAAAACAAGATCCGTGTAGTTGATCACAGGTTCCTTATTCGGAAAATAGCTGACAACTGTAACATCATGTCCAGCACTTGCAAGACCCAAAAAAAGCGGTCTAAAGAAGTCAAAGTGGCTCTTGCCAGGATACGGGAAAAGGCCCAGTATGTTGGCACTGAAAACTGCTGTCCATGTGCTTGTAAAGCACAAAAATACGATCAAATACTGCAAACTCATTTTGGCCCTCTAAAAATGATAATTATAAATGTAGAAGGAAGTTAGAAATATTAGTTTCAATTAGGTAGTCAATCAAAATCAAATGTGAATAGGTACATTTGAACTGTTGGCGCAAAAGATCGGGGTGGAACAAGGACTAGTCCCTTCCACTCATAATGTTGGTTGTCTTCTCATTTTAAACATAGCGAAAGTGAACGTTTTATGCTTTGGCGACACCGAACAGCAAACGGGCCATGAGAAATTTTTATATAAATAGAGGATTTTACTTTCGGAGGCCTGCAGTTGCCCGTAAAATGATAGTCGGATTTGAACCTAGACATTCTTGCGCAGTAGTCAGGAAATGTAACCACCAAAAATTTATTGGGAACTTAAATTAAAATGTTAAGGGATGAGTTTATTAGGACAATTGGCTTAATAGCTAATAGGGTTTGCAACATTTTTACGCTAGTTTATGTAGTTTTGTATGAATGTGATACTATATGAATGAGCATGTGTTAGTTTTATGTAACAATTATACAGTTTATATGCAAACAAAATCAAATGTAACCCACAAATTAATTCAATGGAGAATAGCAGAAGAGTGGGTGCATTTTGTGTACCTTTAACTTTCAATTTTAAGAAATGTTGTCCTGCTTATTAAATTCCATAGGTAGTCTCCCACCATATAAACATCAAATCTGCCCTGTGATCGTCTTTCTTTCGTAGCGATGGCTTAATATAATCCAAATGTGAGTTAAATCACTATACGATGATATACACTATCACTTACAGTGAATTGCAGCAAACCCAAACTTGATTTATTATACCCGCAACACGCGCATTACGAGTAGATAATATAGTTATCAGTTTATAAGGTAACCATGGAGAATAGTTATGTACATGGACTTGGGTGGTAGATACAGAGGTTAACAGAGGTTATCTCAAACTCAATGAGAATAATACGTATTTCCAAAACACTGTAACACATAAAAATGTTTACGCATTCGTCGATACCCTCGTCCTTAAGGTCCGTTCCGCTTAATTTTCCATTACGAACAATTTGCATACAATTTTTTAAAAATTATGTAAAAGTGAAATATATTCAATAAATATATCTTAAAAATGTTTTTACTAATAGCAGATTTTTCAAAAAATTACAATATTTCGCATATAGGGGGACTACTCGTATCTCGCTTACAAAAGAAATTATTAAAAAGCCGTTACGAAATTGGCGTTATAGGGAAACTTGTCGCGGTTGCTTTAAATCATTTTCTTGGCCATTTGTTAAAAATCAATAACGAACTATTGTACATATTTGTAAGCAAAAGACCTTCTGATCTCTATGAAACAACTTCAAAGTCGAACATACGAGCAGCTTATAAGCTTAGCTTGAATTCTTTTATAGTCAAGGAGATACTCGCAGAAAATGAAAAAGGTCAATCTGGCGGCTCAATTTTTCTTCAAAATTAATTCAAACTTGTTAGACAAATTTGGAGTTATTGGATATTGTAAATATCTCAGATGTCTGGATTAAATGTTCCGACATTTAAAAAACAGCTTGAGCATGCAAATCTGAAAAATTTGTATATTCAAACACTGGACAGAGTACAGGTCAATGATTAGTTTTATGAACGTTTTCCGTAAAGAAATCATGTTAGCCATTATTACAATACGAACTCCACTACTACCAGAACTCATGCTGCCGAAAAAAACACGAAATTGACTGTCCCTGTGACCAGACTGGTTCCAGTCAGAAAGGAATGTGTTCCGGTTGTCACGGATATCTATAAGACTGATCTAGGATGCGGTGCTGGTGTCTTTCTGGAGCGGATATATGGTATACGCAATCCTGATGGTGGAAGGGCGAAGCATTTGGATCTGTGGCGACAACCAAGCTGCGCTTATAGACTTACTGAATCCTTTTACGATTAAAAAGCTACATAGTTTGAGAATGCAAGACTTCACTGAATGCAGTCGGAAGGCTAAATTCACTGAGTCTTGTCTGGGTCCCAGGTTAGAATGGGATCACGGGAAATGTAACGCCGATGAACTTGCCAACAATGTTCAGAGGAGAGTTTTTCTGAACCTACGTTGGGTCTGTCTGCGTCCTCGGTTATGGCTTCCAATGAGAGTCCCGCAGAGTTGCGTCCCGCAACAAGGTTGACTCTCTTTCCCTTGCAAGTCCTTTCGGTCACTCTTTTCGTTGAGAGGAAACACCAAGCTCTGGCGGAGGTGGAGAGAAGCCAGTGGCTCACGAACACCAGACCTCGGAAAACAACCCACATAGGTTTCACGGGCGGTTTTCCCCGCAGAGGAGAACGAGGACGTTCAGTCGGTGAAGCCCTAAGGACAGTAGGGAGACACACGACGAACCAGGAGCTCAAGGTGCGACAAGAGGTCCATTAGGAACACCGTTGTCGGAGCCCGTAGGATAGACGGGGGACTCGCAACGGGCTGCATCAGACAGGACGTCTGAAAGCCGCCGACGAGTGGGGATAGACGGTCTTTTTAAGCCAGACACCCTAACACGATGATAACGGGAAAGGGAGACGATCCCTGGAGCCTACACTCCAACGAAAGCTAAGTACCCGGATGCTTAAGTAACACCACATCCTGGAGCAACAGTGGTGTGCAGGCGAACGGCCAGCGTAGTCGGGCATACCCCAATGCCGCCCAGCTTTAAAAGTCAGGTTCGATGGATGAAGGGACGACTACCCCTTTATAAGCCGATGAAGCACCGAAGGAGCAGTAGAAGCTAGTAGGCGGACGGCCAAGTATTAAGATATCCCCCAATGAGGGAACACATAAACATACAGCCAAAGAAACACACTAATAAAAACAAACAAACAATAACAACCATCAAACACCGAACACCAGTAATCAACAACAATAAACACCAACAACAAACAGGGGAACAATATAATAAAACAACCACATTAACAAAATTACAAACCACAAAATCGTCCGTTGCCCGTGGGCAGAGATGTCAGAGGGCAGAAGGGTCCACGACCAAAATAATAAAATAAATAAATAATTGCAAAGAGTGACATGATATTGGTCAGTCCCCATTCCCCCTAAATCTGATTTGTGAATCCGTCCGTGGTACAAAAACAAAAGTTGCAAGAGGGAATGTACTTAGCTTTTGTTAGGGGCGGCGATCCAGAGGAAACCTGGATAGTCCTCGGTTCTTAACGTTGACGTCTGTAGGGAAGTCTTAAGTTTACGGGATGCCTATACATCCATGGGAGGAAGGATACGCCTTGCCATCGCAATTCGGAACTGTGTTGCAGGCAGAAGTTCCACCCTTGGTATGAGTCGAGGCCGACCTAAAACCTCTTCATGTTCTTAAGGTCACAGCATCCAGTACTTATTGCAACTCTACATTGGGTCAAGACCCTTGCCGCGATTTTGGGTTTAAACCACAACCACCATGATGTTCCCACAAGAGAGCCTACCTCACCAAGTCAAGCCCGGACCGAGATCCTGAGGGCTCCTGACTCCCATAGTACCGTGATTTAAGTCTTAGCAGAGACTACCGGTGGTCCTGCCGCCAACAAGACCTATGACCGGCAACTTGTAACTAAGCAAATTGTAGCAACCTTCGGTGGCGTCATCTCAAGATGTTTACGATAAGACCAGTAATATGCTCTGCCCCCGCGTTTTATTAGACGTCATTGATGGGCAAAGTTTTGATAATTAGACGGGGACCCAGATCGAGATACAATCCGTTTTGGATTGGCAGTAAAGTAGAGTAGAGAAAAAAAAGGGAAGTTCGCGAGTTCTGCCAGGTGGAGATTTTTGTGAAAGGAAAAGGCGATAGGAACGAGGAATTGGATACCGGGAGTCGCGGGACAAGAGCTCTTAGAAACTGTACCAGAAAGGGGTGCAGCACCGCCAGGAAAACAAGCTAAGTATAGTGTAGTTAAATGCAGTATAGAAAAAGAGAGAAAAGCGTTTTTTGGTGAATTGAAAATTAAGACTTTGGTAGCGAAAAGAAATCTCGAGAAAAGACGAGATACGCGGCCGTTAAACACCGTGGTTTTTTTTATATTTGGGACTGTTAAATAGCGGGTCACTCTGCCGACGAATGTTACGCTAATTACAAAAAACTCGAACTTCAACAGAGCTTTTATAACGTGGTGGAAAACCAGGTCTTTTATTCTTTTCTTTGGTTAAATGTTTTCGGTTAAGATTTTTCTTTTTTCGAATCGGTGGTTTTAATTTTCTTTTTTTAATCGTGAAGGTTTCGTGATTACTTCAAAATCACGTGGCGCCCTTTTCATTGTACCCAGGTCTAGCTGCCATTAAAGCGTTACTTGGAGGAATCCACAGCCAGGATAGCGGGATCCCAGAGAAGATATTGTTTGGTTCCGGGCATCGCTTTATCGGTGCGGGAATAAAACGTAACAACATTTGGATTTCATATGAGCACAACTGCAGATGGCATGACTGCAGGCTGCAGGCAGACCAAACGAATGCTTTCCGACTTAACACTCAAGTGGGTATGAATACACTTATAATGTGCAGCATGTGTTAAGTTTTTTGGAAAAT
The DNA here is from genome assembly GCA_963966105.1 of Volucella zonaria. Lineage (NCBI taxonomy): Eukaryota > Metazoa > Arthropoda > Insecta > Diptera > Syrphidae > Volucella > Volucella zonaria. The sequence goes on along the minus strand of OZ014533.1, from coordinate 180,050,253 downwards.
GGGACAGAAAGAGAAAGAAAGATGTTTGGGCTCAGTGGTTATTGCGCTCCATGGGTGGCATCCAACTTTTAATGGGGAAACAACATTTTTAATGTAAATTGACTTGATGATATATTTAGGCAACCATTCATGTCACGAGATTTTAGTTGCCTGAAAAAACGATTTTCGGGCACGGCTGGTATTGAACCCCGAACCGTCCGATTGGGAAGCCAATACACTACCACTTGAGCCACGGTCACCCACTCTAAGAAGCTAGCGGCCTCCCTGCTGTGCCTCAGTAGGAAAGTCTGCAGGTCGCTTACTAGCGTCCTGATGGGGTGCTACACTTTTACTAAACGCTTAAATGTGCTGTGCGTAAGTGATATAAATCCTACGCCGTCGCTGTGAAATTGATGACGATACCGCGGAGCACTACCCCGGTGAATGTCCGGCTTACACTCCCATCGTCGACGTGGTGGGCACTGGTACTCTAGGCACTTTATGACTGAAACGCTTAGTCATCTTTCTTTGAAAGACTGAAAATGGAACGTATAAGGAGCACAATGGACTAGTTTTTTCTCTGTGTGCTTTTTTTCCGACAGAAAAAAAAGAGCTACGAATTCGCATTTGAATCCAAATACGGAATTCTCTGCACGCAAAACAAGTTGAAATCTTAATTTAAAAATTACATCCGTGCATACATTGTCACAATCAGTACAATTTCAAAACCCCCTTAATTTTGTATAAATTTGAACTTTCAATGCAATGTTTTAGTCAATTTTGAAGATGGAAAACCCAATAACCACAGTAACTCTTGTAGGAAGTCCCACAACCACTGTTTGATTGCGTCATCGGAATGTGCGAAGAGATCGCTTTTGGCAAGCGTGGAGTTCTACACCTAAGAGGCTACTCAGTGAGTCACGAGTAATGACTTGCTTTAGTGTGTCCATAGTTGCATTGTGAATTTATTTCTCCTTCAATGGTTCGAAGCCCAATGGGATGAAGGAAAATATGGCGAAGAAACTGAGTCAAGGTACTGTAGATGCAGGTTCGGGTAAAAGAGATTCTCTTGCAATAATAACAAAAAAAAAGATATCAAGTTTGGCAAGTAACTCAAACAGCTTGTTGTTTATATATGTATGTATGTCGGCCAAATCCAACAACCAGCACGTTGCCCACAGTGTGGTGCCAAATTTGTGTAATCTTCATGTTCGGCACCGCACAAGGATATTACAAAATGAATGTAAGTCAACAAATTACCAACTTTGTTTACTAGACAGCAAGAATTTATGTTTATATATATATTTATTATTGACTTGACACTGATCATTTTATGACAACTACGACGACGAGATACTTTTGTTGAGCCAAGAATTTTGACATCCAGTGGTTACGTTGACTATCTCGTTTTCAACGTGCTACTTATGATATCACAGAAATGATAACCCGAAGTAGGTAAGCAAACTTAGAATATTTGAAGTTAAAATCTTACTTAATTAGAATTAAGGGAAATAAAAAAAATTATGCTGTAAAGTATCCGTGTTGTGGTATCACTTGAGATCTATCAATAAAATAATAAACACATTCTATTATTATGCGGCCACTGTACACGTTCAACTTTTGTTAAATATGCTGACCAGAAGAGCAAGTCATCCAAATTTAAGTCAGACATAGGTTCACAATCAAAACTATCGCTGCGTAATGAAATTAAAAAAAAAAGAAGAAAACATGAAATACGATTATGGTATATAGTATCTCATAACATGACGACTTGTATAGATACATACGAGTGTATAGGTATGTATGTGTTTTCACTTAAACATTGTAGTACTTTAATCTGTTGCTTTGTCACAAATTATCTTAGATTTAATTTTTTTTATATTATAATTTAAACTATAAATATCGACTCACCACAATCGAATTACATTAGGGAAAAAACCGCCAAATTGAGGACGAGATACAAATCGAGCGCCACAAACAGTTTCTTTCCACGCAATGAACAACACTGCCCATATGGTTAAGCATGGAAACAAACTAAAACATTTTTTTGGTAAATAGTTGCAATGAGCTTGAGTGAGTGAGTTAAGAGTTCTTTTTCTCTAAAGTTAGATGTCAGATGTAAAGCTTTGGTACCTAAAAAGAAAAGCTCTAACAGAGTTGCCATATTTTGTAATTAATTCAAGAGTAATAAATTTTATTTGAATATAAAAAAAAACGTATGTATAAATTTGTATGGTCTGGTAGACTTGCGTGTTTTTTAAACAATGTTTGGAAAGAAGTCTAACAAAGAAAGTGTCTTCAATTATTAAATTATCAGAAGCCTTTTATTTCTTGAATTTATTTTCTAAGCATGAAATTATACGAAGACCCGTCTGTGTTCTGGTGCAGGGGACTCCTAGACAACAACGACAGGAATCTAGTTTAAATCAAAATTTTTGGCTTGAATTTGAATATTTGAATCATTTAGGGCTCTATCTCACCAATAATGGACTGAATATTGGGTTCCAAAGCCGGAATATACCGAATGCTTTACATAGCCACACAATAAGTAAGTAATTCAGAGGGTGTTTGGGGCCAATACGCTTGTCTATTTCGCGATACATGGTAGCGTGGTCGTTGGGTCGAGTCCTCAGTAATTAAATGGTAGCACCACCCTGCTGAAACCACTTATCAATTTCATCGATATTTTCGAAAAATTTATCACCGATCATTATTTAGTAACGTGCATTGATTGGAATGCAAACTCCGCGGAATCAAAGACCGATGATGCCATCGTTAGGACAATATTGTAAAATGTTTGTGTAGGTGCAAATGATAGAACCTATTTCTTTCAATACAGTCACTTTATTCATTTTATCTTTTACATAGGCCACTTAATCACTTCTCTTAATTCATACTTCAAATTCAACTGATGAACTGACTTGCATATTTTGGGCTACTGCCCTGATATACTCGTATTTCGAGAACAATCTGCAATCTAGCGTTCCAATTTTCCATTTCGCTAGAAAATTCGATTCCATTCTCCATTCACCAATGGTTGAGGCTTCTGCTACTCAACGAAGGAAATATTCTCCTATGGAAAAATAGATGACGCTGCTCACATTCAGATGGATACCACAATACCAAACAGTGTTCTAGGTATAATTAAGTCTCATCAGTCTCTTTTATTTTTGCCTCACTGCAGTGATTTCAATTTTGTTTGGTTCTGCACAAACCTATTGAGCTAAAATTGAACCCTGTCATTAAACACTACATTTTTCGATCTCATAACTACTGTAACGATTTCGTGACTTTAATTCCTGCATAAACAAATTTTTCCACATAGGGAGACTGCCCAGTTATGGAAAAGAAATTTAAGTTACGAAGCAACAACAAGTCTCGGATACGGACGGACCTACTGTTGACAACCCCTGTAAACGAAATAAGGACAACGACCTTCGGATATTTACGTAGAATGTTCGGATTCTTAACAGGCCACGTGCAGCCGAACAATAGCGGAGGCCCTGGGCCCTGGGCCGCTGCAAAGCATGTGTTACCGCCATCCAAGAAATGCGATGAAATGGATGAAAAATTGCCGTATGGTTTTCGATTTGTTGTTAGAGGTAGACTTAGGCAAGAAGTAAGGAGTTTACGCCATGTAAGGCCATTAGCCTTATATGAGCGCACGCCTCCACAGAGGAGAAAGATGAAGACAATAAGGATAGCTCTTACGAGTTGTTAGACTTACGAGCCCTAGTTAGGCATTACATTTGTGCTCGGCTAAAAAGAGAGGGCATGTTTGGTAGTACTGTCCGAACATCTCTAAGGCTAGCTAATATTGTAAGGAAGTTCAACATCGGCCGGCTACAATCGCAAGAGATCGCCAAATCCTTTTCCGATATAGTCTCCCTTAATCTCTTTAGATGTGCTATGCCGTCAGCATCAAGTATCGAAGATCAGTGGCAACATTGGTAAAAAGCTATCAGAGATGCCGCCCGCCCCTGATGTGCTGGTTTTCACTCAGCTACCATAACAACACCCTGGTTTGGCGACGAGTGCCAGCAGCCACATGCAGCTAAGCAAGAGGCGTACAAAGCGACGTTGCAAAGAAAGACTAGAGCTCTACGAACAGCAAAAGCGACCCTATATATGATCTTAATATTCCCAGTCCTGTTTTATGGCGCAAAGGCATGGTTTTATCAAAAATAGATGAGGATGCTCTTAGCTGCTTTGAGGGAAAAATTTTTCGGGTCAATTTCGGTTCCCTCTGCACAGACGCTGTACATTAGCAATTTAGTCAGAAGAGTAAAGGTCCAACAACTGACATGGTGGGTCATGCAAATGGAATCTTCGAATTCGCCCCCGAGAGACAGCGTAGTGGAGAAAGACAGCGACTCAGGTGGTGGACGCAAGTGGGAAGAGACCTCAACCAGCTTAGCGTGCAAAACTGGAGGCAGGTAACTAAAGATCGAGCTGACTGGAGATGTTATTGATTAAGACCCGGGCTGTAACGCCACCTTAGGTAAGTAAGTAAGATAAAGAATTTCATGACCGTGTTTAATATGAGAGATTTAAGAAGGATGCCTCGCTTATTCCCGCGAGACACACGATAATCTATCAAGTGTAATCGTGTAGCTTCAATTCGCAAAATGTCGTTGGCATGTTCTTTGCTCCCTTTCGCGATTAATATGTTATCGTTAGTTCGGGTCCTGTTGACTATGTCGGAAGCTATAGCCTTATTTTTGAAAAATACTAATACCAATGATGCCACGAGCGTAAAGATTCTCTTTCTCATGTCTCAAGTCTTATGAGTTTCTTAAATTTTTCTCGATTTAGAAACGGGAATTTTGCTTGATCTTGATCAACAATTTTCCGGAATTTATTCAGAAAATTAAAAATACAAGTTGATTCATCTAAATCTATTTACATTGTCCCCTTCAAAGTAATCCCCATCGACTGCAACACACTTGATTCAATCCTCGAAACATTTTTTATATTCGCTTTTCGATATGTCCATCAGTGCTTCCTGCGATTTTTCCATTACTTCCCCTCGGCTGCTGAAACGCGTTCCACGTAGTGGTTTTTTAACTTGATTGAACAGTAAGAAGTCACAGGGAGCCAAATCAGGTGAATTTCGTGGCTGGTATGGATGGTATTTGTTGCATTTTTCGTCAAAAAATTACGAATAATGATAGCACTGTTCGACGGTGCGCTATCATGGTGCAAAATCCTCGAGTTTTTTGTCCACAATTCTGGTCTCTTTCGGCGAATTGCTTGTTTGTTTAGTCTGGCCTTCTGACAAAAATTAATGATGCAATACACCGTTGTAATCCATGAAAACCGTTAGCATTGCCTTCTTTTTTGACTGAAAACGACGTGTTTTTTTTCGTCTCTGCTCATTTGGTGAACGCCATTCACTTGCCTGATGTCTGGATTGCGTGTCGTACTCATAAACCCACGTCTCGTCTCCAGTAACGATCCTTTCGATGAATGTGGGATCGGATTCAGCCTCGCAAATCATCTCTTTTGCGACGTCAACAGGGTCTCTTTTTTGCATGAAATTGAGGTCATTTGGTACCAACTTTGCTGCTACACGACGGAAACCCAAATCATTAACCAAAATGTCTTGGATGGATCCATAGGCAATGTTCAAGTCCTCCGCTATCTCTCTGATGGTTAATTTGCGGTTATTGACCAACATTTCTTTTACTTCCAATGTTTTCGTAGGTTTTCGATGTCGATGGCTTGCCACTGAGTTCATCACTTTCGATTAACTCACGACCACTTTTGAACCGCTCGTGCCACTGGTAAACGACCATTGCCGCAACACTTTTCCACCATTAAATCCGTTTTTTACGCAAAATTTAATACTAGTACAAGTTCGTTGTTGCAAATTTAAATCCATTTCTAAAATTGTACTCGTAAAAAATAGCCAATACACACAGTGATAGATGTACTCTTGGCTACGTAACTTTTGCAAATGTCAAGCTATGACGCTAAGATTTAGAAGGAATGTCAACAACAAATTTACCAATTTAACAGAACTCAAATCGGAACAATAGGAGTGCCAGACGGTGGTGTGGTGCGGGAACTTTTTGATTAAGGTGTTACACTCTTTAACATGTTATTGTATGGTATATCCATTTCTTTTTATTTGGTGGAGTAGAAAGTTGAAAAGATTTACTATGAAGTGCTGACTCCAGATGGTTTCTTAGGTTTTGCGCAGTACTGTATAAGGCGTTTATCCGCCTGAAATTGGAGTACAATGCTCACATCTGGTCAGGTGCTCCTAAAACCTCTCTGCACTTGGTAGATAGGATCCAAGACCGTGCAATAAAACTCATAGGTGATGACAATATTACACGATCATTCACCACCCTCGATCATACAGGGTGAATGACTCGAACTTCAACTTTTTAAAATGCTATAACTATTTTATTTTTTGATAAATTTTATTGTGCCAAAGTAAAAAATGTTGGAAAATACATCAATTTTCAAATTGTATCAGAAGTTTTCAATATGTCCACCCTTGGCGTGAATAATGGGCTTGAGACGGCCGAAGAAAGCATCGCACGCTGCACGCAAGTGGCTCTGCGGTATTTTGACCCATTCCAGGCGAAGTGCTTGTTTGCTGTGGTCCAAACTTTGTTATTTTTTAGTGCCAACCTTCGCCTTCAAAATACCCCAGACAGAGAAATCCAACGGATTTGCATCCGGAGAATTTGCAATCCATTGTGTTGAAGAAATGAAGTGTGGAACATTGTTTTTTAACCAATCTTGGTTGACGCGCGCTTTGTGAGACAGTGCCGAGTCTTGTTGAAATGTTCACTGTCTCCGACCGAAATGATTGTTTGCCCAAGGCTTCAATACTACCTCTAAGGCAGCTTCACGGTATACGATCGCATTAATTTTGACGCCAGGGTCCAAAAATACGAGCGGAGAGCGACCATCGGCGGTTATGGCAGCCCAAACCATCTCCATCGGTGCTGCCTGCTTTCTGATGGCCGTCCGAAAGTGTAAATTTTCGAAGGAGCTCTCTGGCAAGTAAACTCGGTCATTTTGTTTGTTGACATATTGCTCGATAACAAATGGCGACTCATCGGAAAAAACCAAATTCGGAAACTCACCACTTTCGTGCAAGCGTAGCAACTCCATCGCTCTTTCGACTCTAACTTTTTTCTGTTGCGGTGTAAGATCGTGTACTTTTTGGAACTTCAATGGCTTGAGCTCAAGCTCGTTTTTCAGTATGTGTTGCATTCGTTTCAACGATATGTTGAGCTCACGAGCCATATTTCGTCCACTTCGACGCGGATTTCGCTCAATTCGAGCCGTCACATTCCGAACCATTTCTGCCGATATTGCTGTTTTTTTATGACCACCTATATGGCGTTTTGCAACGCTCGCGCTGCCAGTATCACGGTAATGAGCTATGGTTCGAGACACAAATGATTTATTCACGTTGAGGTGCTGGAGGGCTCTAACGATAGCTACTTGTGGCTTTCCAGCCAAATATAAAGCAATCACACTATCACGTTTGAATTCCATCGCGTTTAAAAGGATTCTAAATAATAAAATTATCTGTCATGTGTCAAAGTTTGAGCTCACTGTCATGAACGGTTTGGAAATTATAGCAGTCTGAAGTTGGTTGCAGTTCGAGTCATTCAGGGTGTAGATGTAATGTCTCGTGTCTCACTTTATTTTATCGCTATTTCCACCACCAGTGCTAGAAATTGTCAGTAGCATTCCGCCCCTTCAAACCTTTAACCGTAACACACGTCTCGCTATGAATGCTCATCAGTATACCCTCAAGCCCACTTTCGGACATACTCTAAAATATCGTGATTCGTTCCTAAGCCGAACAACTCGCTTGTGGAATGCCCTGCCAAGCTCTCTATTTCCTAGTCATTATAACATTCAGACATATAAAACCAACGTACATCGGTACCTATCTTTCTTTCCTCCCTAAATTTCCTTCTCCCGCGTTACGTGCAAACATTTTAAGGGTACCTTAACCCCTTCACCAGAACGACACCTGGAGCCAATGTCTAGAATGCGTCGTGAAGTTAAGGATATTCTGCCTCTCTTCGACTACCACCTCAGCAAACTCTTCCTCAAGAATTCTTCCTTCTTATTTCCACCTCTGCCTCGCATCCTAACTTTCTTTAACCGCTCCCACCCTTTAGTTTTAAGTGAAATTGTTAGTTTTAAGAACATGCTTGCAATAAGTCTTAATAAAACTGTTGGGGATTGAACTCGATTTTTTTTCTTGAAAATAGGTATGTTGGGAATTGGCTAATTATGTTGGAGTATTATATTTCGCAATTTTGCAGTAAAAATTCAAACAGCCGTTATATTTATATATTAATAAGTTTATTATAGATACTTAGATATTTTTATTTTAAAGCACATTTAGTTCTGTTACATTACGAGTACACTAGTATGCTGTAATAGTCAAAAGATTTATACATTTTTCAATTGAATTTTTTTAATTGTTTTGTTTTATTTATACAATACTCGTATCCGCATATAATTTTTCTTTTAAAAAAAAGGCCCAAAATCTATGTATGTAAGTATCATATAACTACACATGTACACATGTAATATTCAAGCTAAATTTCATTGTATATGTATATGAATTTAAAAAAAAAAAAAACGTATTCCGTCCCCTTGTTGTGAGCAAATGCTTATTTTGCTGGTAGAAAACCTGAGAAAAAATCTCAAATTTATTTATTTCATTTTTGGTTTGGGTTTTGGTTTTGGTTTTGGTTTTGGTTTTGTTATAAATTTGCATTATGGCTTGAAACCGCAGCTAAAAATGTAACTTGAGATCACATACTGGAGTAACACCTAAATATATAATATATTTAATGTCTGTATATAAAACACTACACGTACATATGTATACATATGTATTAATATAATATTCTTCAGTCGATGAGTCTAATTATATTCTTCTGTATAAACAGAAAAATAAAGCAAAATAGGTAATCACTTCAGGTTAGTAGCTGGCATTGCTACCTCGAGTTGATATACTCATGCGGCGTTCAACTCGATTCGAATGTGGTAAATCACACCCTGGAGGGGGGTAACGCCAACGCCTTGGTCGCGACAGCAGTGTTCCATCTGTTGAGGCACGACCTCGAAATGGGGTTTCTATTTCACTCCTTGAGCTGCATAGGCTGCTGGAACCCATTTCATCGCCAAATTCGTTATGGTCACTACGCTCTTCAAGGCATGTGTTATCTATGTATTGTAGTATATGTAGTTAAAGAAATGTTTTAAGTGATTCGCAGGGATTTCGTCTTACCAACTATAAAAAATGGCCTACGTGAATCGTTCTCACTGCAATACGTTTGATAGAAAGACACTCCAGAGTCAGGACTTAAGACCATTTCAGTAGCATTTTGAACGTCGCTTGTTGATCGCTTGAGTTTTGGAAATTTACTAAGCACTCTCCAGAAACGACATACATCTCGGAACACAGATTGCACCTTTCAAAAAGAAACAAAAATATGTATGTAATTATTTACTTTATGGTTGATTTAAATAGCCATTGGATGCTTCACCTGATCAACACTTTCACGAACGGAAATCTCATGGAAACAAACACAAGAGATTTCACGGAATCTACGTTGTCCTTCCTCTATGGTGACCATACGGTCACCCCACTGATCAGTTTTGTTGCCAACAAGAATCACCGGGACATCTGAAATGCCATCCTGAAAAGCAATAAGTAGAGTTTCAAGTTATAAAAAAAGTCGCAATTCGAACACGAGCAGAATACTGAGATGTGCGTCACAGTTGTCAGATTACATGCACCACATATTATCTATTTCTTTCAACTTACGTACTCGTGTATATGGATGGCATTAAGGGCATGAACCCCACTTTTATACAAATATATGTACTTGTTATGGCATGCAGAAGGAAATCAGGAATTTAATTTACATCATTCCATTGAATGTAATTGGACAAGAGGTTTTAATATTGAAATGTCGGCATTTCTTTAACAATAGATAAAACGATGAAAACAATTTGAAATTGTTGGTGTCGTCGTCCAAGTGGCTCTGTTTTAATATTGTACATATGTACCATAACCAAGGGGATGTAATCGTATTTGTAAGAATACCATATATTGTACTCGTACAATTCCATGTTATTTTGAAAACAGCGCACTTTCAACACAAAGATAGATGGAGGGTCTATGCCCATGCCAATGGATTTTTGCTTTTAAATTAAGTATTCTACTTGACTTACTTTAGCAGTGGATCCTAGTTTACGACGTCTCTTGTTGTAGTTTATGAGAAATTTCAGACGATTGCACTCGTCAAAGCTGCATTTATCGGTGACCGAGTACATAAGTATGAATGCATCTGCCCAACGGATGTTGGATTCCAGGCGCACAAATTCGGTTTCCTGTGTAAATTAAATCAATAAATTTTACGATTATTCGAAATGTGTGGTGAAATATTAACTATCTTACATTTGGTTGACCGGCAGCATCAAGGATATCAAACTGAACCATTTCGTTGTCTACCGCCGTTGAACATGTGTAAATTTTTTCTAAATTGGGATCATATTCGCCGATGAATCGTTTTGTTATAAATCGCACAACCATTGCTTAAATGAGAAAAAAATAAGAAAAAGAGTACAATAAGGATGTTCATTCATTCATACAAACGTATACTGAATGGACAAAGGGATTTTGGCATAAATCTGGCGTATACATCGATTATCCCTTCTCATTGAGATGTAGGTTGAATGTGTTTTGGCCTACAATCGGTGTCAGATTTTTATATAGGTACATGCTATTTTTATACATTTATACGAGTATATATACTATGTCAGATGTGAGAGAAATATTTTTTGTAACCAAATACATCATTTGTCTTGCTGATTTTTCTTTTACTAAAAATAATTGAAATAGCAGGGTAGTAATAGCAACGATTCGAAAATAAAAATGTGAAGTGGAATTAAGGTTAATACGACATTTAAACATTTACTTACTTATTTGCATACTTCTACTCACTTAGGTGGCGCTACAGTTGGGGGTAAATCTGAGACTGAATTAATAAGCCTCTCCAGTTAGTCTGGTCTTTATCTAACTGCTTCCAGTTGCGCAGTTCAAGCCGGTTGGGGTCACCTTCTACTTGTGCGCACCACGTAAGGAGAGGCCATCCTCTACTGCGTTGTCCCTCCGTTAATTTGGAAGACTCTGTGGGCCGGAGCATTGGTGTCCATTCTCTCTACATGCCCTGGCCCTCTCATTCGGACCAATGTCGCTGTATAGCTTGTAGAGTTCGTCGTTGAATCTTCTCTTCCAAAAGCCGTACACATAAACGGGACTGAATATTCTTCGAAGGTATTCTCTTTCGAAACGACTGAGGATATTTTCATCCGCATTCGATGGATTCAAAAAGTGGGACCGGATGATCAACGTCTTATATAGAGTCTCCTTAGTTTCTTCGAGATAAGGATTTACTACACAACCCAAAGAAACAGCCATTGGCAAGAGTGATTCTTCGTTTTATTTCTGCTGAAGTGTTGGTGGCAGAATTTATAGCTGAGCCAAGGTAGACAAAGTCCTTTACTACCTCGAACTTATAGCTCTCGATTGTGACGTCCTGTTCAATTCGTCCATATTGTGTTCCTTCATGTTGAAATATACTTGGTTTTGACCTCATTTACCGCTCAACACATTTTGGCAGATTCCGTGCGTTTGGTTGTATTGAAACGGACAGCCTGCCAATTATGTCGATATCATCGCCGGCATACGCTAGTAGTTGCACAGACTATTGAAAGATTGTGCCTTGTGAGTTCCGCACAATTTTTTCTAGGATGATGTTAGAGAAGTCGCATGAGATCACGTCACTTTGTCTAAAACCTTTTTTGACATAAAAAGGTATCGATTAAATCGTTACCGACCTTGCACAGAGCGTTTTCAATTGTCATTCTGCACAAACGGACGAGTTTAGCAGGGATGTCAAGACTAGACATGGCTCTATATAAATGCTGTCAATGCTTCAAAATCGATGAAAAGATGGTGCGTACCGATATGAACTTCTTGAGTTTTTTCCAACATCTGGCGGAGTGTGAATATTTGGTCGATGGTGGATTTTATTGGCCTAGAACCGCACTAATAGGGACCGATCGTTTTAGACGTTCACACAATGTGGCAGATAACATCTTAGATCCGATGTTAAGGAGACTTATACCTCTATAGTTGGCGGAGTTGAGGGTGTCTCCTTTTCTGTGGATCGGGCAAGCGATAATGAAATTCCTTTCATCAGCCATAAATTTCTCTGTCCAAATCTGAGAAATGAGTCCTCCACGCACTCCACGCACTCCGGCAGGTCCAGCTGCTTTGTTGGATCTCAGCTTAGATATTGCTATCCTTACTTTGTTTTAGTCAGGTGCACGGACATTTTGGCTATCATCGTCTAAGTTGAATGGTCCATTCTGAATTACGGCGGGATGTTGGGCGGTAGAGCTCACGAGCATCTCTCGTCCTTCGTCGCAGCGCCGCTTTGTAGGCATGTGGTCGCCGTCATTCTTCATCAAACCAGAAATTTCTTGGTGGTGGTCAGGGAAACCAAGCATATCAGTTGCCGTGTCACCGATGACACGTTGGCTACGTTGCCACTAATCTTAGGCACTCGATACTGGCGGCATTGGAGTTTTTGAAAAATTTGCGGACATGCGTTCGGCGAATATTTAGGAGTTTTTTTTTTAAACTTAACACTCAAGAGGGTATTATTTAAAATGCCGGAGCACGTGTTAAGTTTTTAGGAAAATTAGATACAGAGAGAGAGAGAGAGAAAGATGTTTGGGGCCAATGTTTATTTCGCTGCGTGGGTGCATCCAACATTTAATGGGGAGACTAAATTATTAGTGAAAATTGACTTGTTGTATTTTAAGCAGCCATTCATCTCACAAGATTTTAGTTGCCTGAATTTTGGGCACGACTGGTATTGAACCCAGAACCATCCGATTGGAAAGCCAACGGCCACCCACGATTCTCTTGTGATTACAGCTTTCCTGCGTTATATCTTCTCACAGTAGTTTTCCTTTGTTGTGGCCTTTGGAAAGTCCGTATTCATAGCTTGGCTGCAACAATGTGGTGATCCTAGTCAATGTTGGCTGCCCGAAATGTTCGGACATTCAGAAAACTGGAGTCATGCCTCACGGCTATTGCAACGTGATCAATTTGATTTTGCGTTTCATGTTCCGGAGACTGCCATATCCCCTTGTCTACCATAGGCGGCATAGGCGCACATTAGGCTTATATTATCGAGTTAGCCTTGATGCGAATTGTCATATGTCGGAAGTTCAAGACTTCTTCCCTAAATTCGTTGTCCTTTAAGCGTTTGCTTGTTAATTTTACCCGACGTTATCATCACATTTTTTCCGTTCGTAAAAGGCTATGAGCTCTAAGACGGTGTAGGTCAGTATAATGCTACTGGCAAGACATGCCCTTGCCATTTTAAACTTACTTATGCAGTTATCGGGAACCACCCTGGGAGGTAAGGCAGGCACCTCGCTACGAACTTGATTGTTGCGCTGCTGGTCCAATCCAAGTTATAAGAGACTCAGCAGTTTGCCGGTCAATCGCTAAGCAGGTCCTTCATTTATTTTATAGCATAGCGTTATGATTTAAAAGGCGTCTCGTATCTGTATTCGGGGCTTCCTATGCCATCTAAAAAATTTGACACTTATATTGAAACTAAAGATCCTCTCAACATCTATGGAACTCCTTAAATAAAAAAGAATATCGTCCAAAATATCGACTTCATCATTCTTTTCGAAATGTTTAAAATGATTTCAGTGCTGAATTTCCAACTGGGGAAGCCTGGGTCGATGACAGAATGCATCTACAATATGTGCATATATCCTGATGGCTCAAAAACAAATCAAGCGGTGGTATGAGGAGTATTTTCTAAGCAACTCGTACTGAGTACGAATTTTCGGCAATTGCAGAGGCTTCCTTTTGTCCGAAGTGGAGTGGAAAACCCATTAGCGATATCTGCATTGTACTGTTAGCCAAGTTCCTGAAATCGGGTACGGAAAGGTTGAAAACTGTCGCCTATTTCTAGATGCCCACAATGTTTAAAATTTACATTAGCTGTGTGCCTGGAAACCGAAATATTCGTGGAAACTATAAAGCCAATATGTCAATAGTGCCACAGTCCTAGACATCCATCCAATCGCCAATCATATATAACTTACAAACATTTAAAAACAATGTACATCGGTACCTGTCTTTTCTTCCTCCCTAAATTTCCTTCGCCCGCGCTGTGTACGAACATTTTAAGGGTACAAAAACCCCTCGAGCGCGCGCTGATTATAAAAAAAAAAAAAAACAAACTGGAAATATTAATGTATTTTGATACTATGTACACTAGATATTACAACTGCGCAGTATTTCTTCAAATAAGCTCCATATTTTACCAATTGACTTCAAGAAATTCGGAAAAATTGACTTCCTTCTTGTATCTACTTATAAATTGTTTTTCAATAGGGACAATTCTGGGACATAATAATTTTGTATTTTAATACAAATGCGCTCTTAAACTATTTTTATGATCTATTAATGTCAAAACGTCAGTTAAGGCTTACAATGGTGAAGCTCACGAACCGAAGTTTTGAGTCAGTGGTTGCAAATTTATGAGCGCTTACTTACTCCAATTTGTGGTTATAATAATTGTCCCACCAGACAGGCTGTGAGGCTGCGCGTGCTATAGTGGTTAAATTCGAGTCAACATATCCACTATTGAATGTTCCTGTGCCAATGAGACAACGCACCGGTCGAAGTACTGAAAATATCGCAGCCATAAGATCTTTGCGTAAAAATCTTAGCCTAAACCCTTACAAGATCAAATTTATTCAAGAACTGAAGCATCTTGATCATTTGACGTGGCGAATCTTCTCCAATTGGACTCTGCAAAAGTTTGAAAAAAATCTAAATTCCATCGAAAAATCTCCTTCAGCGACGAAGCTCATTTTTGGTTTTACGGTTTCGTCAATAATCAAAATATGCGTTATTGGACAGCAACAAACCCAAATGTGCTTCGAGAGAGTCCATTGCAGCCACGGTCAGATATGGATCTTATGCCGGAGGTGTGATTGGACATTATTTTTTCGTCGATGAAAATGATCGCCATGTTACGGTCAATGGAATTTCCTATGGTGCCACGTGGGAAAATCATTTTTGTGCAAGATCCGTTATATGTGGTTCCAACAAAATTGTGCAACTTGATACACAGCGCGTCAAACAATTGATCTAAGGACTGAAACGAATAAAATCTGTAAATTTTAATACGACCTATGCTTCCAATGCGTAAAAATTGCAATCCCATTTTGTACCCAAATTAGCCTGTATATTCTCTAGTTTCAGTTTGTTATTGATTTTATTTCGGTGCGGTTTAAAATATTTATAAAATATGAGTCAAGAGGAACGCCGTAAAAAGATCATCGACAAATGACTCGAAAATACTTCGCGTCCAAACCATTTCATCGCAAAAAATTTAAACATAGCACGCAGTACAGTGGATTCTGTTATTAAACGATATTTGGAGACGTTGAAAGTTAAGCAAAAACAGAAAATTGGAGCTAAAAGTGGATCACATGATACAAATTTGGACAGGAAAATGGTGGATACCATCGTAAAAAACCGGACTATGTCATCCAGAGATGTTGCTCGGAAATGTAATGCCAACCAAACAATGGTACAAAGATCTAAAAAACATAACGTTTTAGACCGAAAAAAAAAAAACAAAAAATACCAAAAGTTACTGAAAAGCAAAAAAAAGTCATATAAACACGATCCCGAAAGATATACGAGTTGATCGGCAATAAGAAAGCTTGCTTGGTTTTGGATGACAAAACTTATGTCAAAGCCGACTTTACTACTCTTCCAGGTGCGCAGTTTTACAACTCGTTATAAGCTGATCAACAACATCGATTGGGATGGAAAAATTCGGGTCAAAATATCTCGTTTGGCAGGCCATTTGCCAATGTGGACACAGAAGCTCATCGTTTATTACAACGGGAACAATTAACGGAGAAGTGTACCTTAACGAGTGCCCAAAAAACACGAGGGTTCAACATTATTTTGGCCAGATTTAGTTTCAGCTCACTATGCTCATGCGACGTTGACCTTTCTTGTTGCTAAAAATGTCGACTTTGTCCCAAATGACATGAATCCACCGCCGTTATGTGTGGAAGAGTTGTTGGAAAATTGGCTCCAAAAAATCTATCGCTGCAAACGTGCTTACGGTGGTCAGAGGAATGAGATCGAATTCCATACTTAAGTTTAATACATGTACTACACCTGAAATAAATTTCAGCCCGATATCTCAATTATTCTCTGTTTTATTTAAATATGAAATTGCTATTTCTTTATTGAAATCCCCGATATATGAATATGATGAAATGTTCAAATAACTTCAATGAATACAATGTTCTCGTATTTATGCATTTTTCATATACAGCGCTTCAGTTCTACCTATATTTTCTATATCACGGCTCTATAGAATCTAATGAAGATTTAGACTAAATATTACAGAGTATTATCAAAATCTAATCTATTGTCTGAAGACTATGACGATGATGAAGAAATGACGATTGGAGTTATTGTTTCCGACACTTTATACTTTAGAATATTACTTATAGCTTAAAACTAAAATTGCTTTTCTTTTTAAACTTCGTTTTTTGGCAACTAGTCATGGTATTTATAAAATAATTTGGACGTATCCTGTCATGCCTCTTTTTGGCTCGAAAAAAAATCGATCCATTTGTTCTAAACCGAATAGCTATTACAACATATTTTTAATATTATTATTTTATTTTTCAGAATCCCTCAATATTGTTTAAAAAAGAAAATATTTACAAAAAAGTTAAAGTGTACGATATATACACGAGTATGTACCACAGATATTTTTTTCGCCTTGTAGATAAACAAACATCTAGCAGAACAGCATCTTTTACGCATAATTTTTGAATAAGAATATGGTATAACGATTTCTTTATCATGACACCTGTCTGCTGTTTTGCATCGCGCACATCTGTCAACAGTTCTTTATAAACACATGTTTAATTGGAATTTTTATCTCGGAAATATAGAGATAGGGAAAGCAAAAAAAATACCCGGATAAAAGAATTTACGCTACATTGATAACACCGCTAGATAAGACCTTGAGTTTACGAGTAGCTGTACTCTATCATTCTTCAAGAATTTATCTGGTACGAGTAGTAAAAATAAAAAATCAAGTAGGCTTACCAAATATGATAGAACTTGCGTAAACTTTATTACGAGAATCTCCGTATCCAAACAAACCAATGCTAATATGAATTTTTCAAATTTATTCTTTAAAATATCTGCATTGAAGATTGATGTATTTGAATTTGAAATACAGAACTTTTATCTAAGAAAAAAGTAAACATATCTTGTACACACTAGTTCAATTATTTTTGGACATACTATACAATGTCTTAAATGGGCTTAAGGTGACGCAGATATTTGTTCTTATTGAATAGGAATTCTGTTAAATATTTGAGATAACAAACGAGTATTTTAAACGCATGATAAGGTAAGATATTTCTGCAGAAATATCTGCAATGTAGAACATACATGCGCCCAACGGTTACAGAGCGTCATAGCGTTTACATCGTTCCAAACAAAAAGACAAGTTGGCGGCTCATTCAATATACTCTAAAACGTTTATTTATTTATTTATATATTCGCTAACGATTTTCCATTATCCGTCCAATGGATGAGTCTTTTGATACTAAAATATAGATGGCGCTGTTCACATTCAAAATAAAAGGTTATAAAACTGCTTATCTGACACATTCTATCTACATGAACCACCTTTATCTTCCCCGGATCCTGTAGACAATGTCATTGATGCGGGTTACCACTTTGCATGGACCTTCCAATTCTGTTCCAATTTTGGAGAATTCTACAGCCACATGAGGTCTCCTCTGTTGCAGCCGAAAGATTTTGCTTTGATGTCGTACCTAGTCTTCATGCGGTTGCTTCCTAGAGCCATATTTCCTCGGGTATTTTCGTGCAATTTGCGAATGCTTCTGCCCAAGTCTTCCACATAATAGTTCACCTTCTTAGGCTCTGTTGGTATGTTAGAGATCCGCATTTCGCTTCACTTGGCAACCGAACAGTTTGACCAAATAGGCTTTCGGATGGTGTATGTCTTGTTGAACAATGGATCGCGTTTCAATGGGCCATAAAGAAGAGAGGTTTGTGTGGATCTCAGTCCTGTTGGCAGCTGTCGATGACCCTAGACAGCTGAGCTATACAACAAGACTTGGATGATAAGTATCCTTGTTGACATCCTTAGCACTAAATTAGACAAAATCCTAACTTTCTCTTAGCTTAGGCCTAGCGGTTAATTGTAATGTTCTGTCTGTTTCGTCAATGTTGTGCGTTCCTAGTTGACATCATATTCTTGGTTTTGCGAATATTCACAGCTAAACTCATTTAATATTTGTAAGCGCGCCAATGACAGCTTGTTGCATTCTGGCATTGATATCAATGTCATCGATATCAGACTTTTGTCAGCTTTTGAGTTTTCCACAAGGTTTCAGCGAGACTGCTTTAGAGTTTTACGTAGCAAGGAGCGTTCTTCCCAAGATCTGACGAGTTTGGGCCCTGATGTTGATTTCAACATCTTTATAGATAAGCCTATATTTTCCTTTTTGGTGTTCATAGTTTTCATACAATAGAAGTGCATTTTCCTGCAACATCTACCTTCCGTCCGCCTGAGGCGCAGTTTTTGTTGGTTGCAGCACCAGTTTTCTCGGACCTTGTGCACGCGGAAAACCTTCATCGGGGTAGTTTTTCCGCCACTCACCAGAACTATGTTTTGTTTTCAGCCATTAACAGAAGGAGAATAACAGTCTTATTGTTACGCGAATAATCAATAAAATAAATCACATAAACAATTTTGACCAGTTTTGTAAGCGCTTGCGGGATTTGTTTGCCAAATGCACTAATTCGGATCACTTCGTTTGCTGATCCTTTTCATATGCGTGATCCAATTATTTTTCTTTCATCCTCTCATGTACATATATTTAATAGGCACGGGCCAACCCCGGACGACTTTATTCAGTTTAATACAAATTGATCTTAAGCGAAAAATAAATCTAAAACTAAAACACAGGGAAGATCAGGGTCGAGAGAAATGATAATTGAGTACGTTTTTGAGAGTAAGAAGTACTGCTATTAAAATCGAACACAGGGAGTTCTATTAGCTTCTTTTCTTCTCTTCTTAGAAGAGTAGACCTTAAATTGCGTGGGTTGGTATTAAAAACAATCCGACAGTGAGGGGCAGTCTATGGTGCCGGTTAAGAGCTGGTGTATGAAGAGAATATCGGCGGATTCGCGACATTAGAAGATCCAGCAATTTGAGTCAGTCACCTTAGGCCAGAAGGTTCCTAGGAATCGTAAGAATCTGCGTTGGACAGCTTCGATACGTTGAATCTATTTCTCATAGTAAGACCATATATGGCTAGCAAATGCGAGAAGTGGCGTAATAAAAGTTACATACAGGGATTTTGTGACGTATTTGGACCATCGTTTGCTCTGCTAATTATGGAATCAATGTGGGAGCGCAAATTGATTTCAGTATCACAGACCTTTGTCTTTACAAATAGCTTATACTGCATAAACAAACTACTTGTCATACCCTTGTTATCTTGACTCTTTTCACTGCATTCCGGATATTGTTATTGTATCTGAAATTTGAATTTGGAAATTTGGATTTTTGGGTTCGAAATTAACGATTATCTTTTGCCAGATTTTGTTTTCTTTGCGAATTCAAATGATGATTACGGTGCAGGCGGGGTCGGCTGTTTTATTAAAGAAAAATTCCTTGTAAATGAAGCGGAGTGGCACACATTCGAAAGGTTTCTGTTAGATCTAATCAGATAGATTTTGTTCTGTTGTCCGTCTGTCGACTGTATATGTTCAATCAAAAAAACCTGTTTATTTTGCGAGATTTTCACCTTAGCCTCTTAGATATTAGCGAAACTGTGACTAATCACTTGACTCTTTCGGCATCCCATGGTTTAGCTAGTTTCATTAATGAACCTACAAGGTTGGCTGCGGGTACATGTGTGGATCATATTTATGGGCTTTTTGCAGACTTCCCATTGAGCGCCCGCGAAATGTGCACATACCACCTTCCCGGAATAACCACATTGTGGCGCTCCCATTGTTCCGATTTGAGTTATTTTGTTAGGTTGGTAAATCTGTTGTTGACATTCCCTCTAAATCTTAGCGTCAAAGCTTGACATTTGCAAAAGTTACGTAGCCAAGAGTATATCTATCTCTGAGTGTGTTGGCGATTTTTTACAATTTTAGAAATGGATTTAAATTTGCAACAACGAACTTGCGAACAACGAACAAACGCGAACGTTGGAAATGTTGGAAAAGTGTTTCGGCAACGATTCTCTAAAGAAAACGTTCTTTTACCAACAGTAGTTCAAAAGTGGTCGTGAGTCAATCGAAGATGATGAATGCAGTGGCAGACCATCGACATCGAAAACCGACGCGAGGAAAACATTGATGAAGTAAAAGAAATGTTGGTCAATAACCGCAAATTAACCATCAGAGAGATATCGGAGGACTTGAACATTGCCTAGGGATCCGTCCAAGACATTTTGGTTTGGGTTTCCGTCGTGTAGCAGCAAAGTTGGTGCCAAAAGACCTCAATTTCATGCAAAAAAGAGACCGTGTTGACGTTGCAAAAGAGATGATTTGCGAGGCTGAATCCGTTCCCATATTCATCAAAAGGATCATTACTGGAGACGAGACGTGGGTTTTTGAGTACGACATGCAATCCAGACATCAGCCAAGTGAATGGCGTTCACCAAATAAGCCGAGACCAAAAAAACCACGTCGTTTTCAGTCAAAAAAGAAGGCAATGCTCACGGTTTTCATGGATTACAACGGTGTAGTGCATCATAAATTTTTGCCCGAAGGCCAGACAGTAAACAAATAGTATTATTTGGGCGTTATGAGACGTTTGTGTGAATCAATTCGCCTAAAGAGACTAGAATTGTGGGCAGAAAACTCGTGGATTTTGCACCATGATAATGTATCGTCGCGTCGCACAGTGCCATCATTATTCGTAATTTTTTGACGAAAAATGCAACAAATACCATCCAACAGTCACCGAATTCACCTGATTTGGCTCCCTGTGACTTCTGTCTGTTCAATTGAGTTAAAAAACCAGTACGGGGAACTCGTTTCAGAAGCCGAGAGGGAATAATGGAAAAATCACAGGAAGCACTGATGGACATACCGAAAATCGAATATAAAAAATGTTTCGAGAATTGGATCAAGCGCTGGCATAAGTGTGTTGCAGTCGATGGGGATTACTTTAAAGGGGACAATATACGTAGATTTAGATGCATAAACTTGTATTTTTAATTTTCTGAATAAATTCCGAGAACTTTTGTATGCCAAGATGACCAAGCAATCTCCCCAAATCCTGAATAATATTGTACTCGTAGTATACTCGTAAGTTTCAATTTTGTGTCAACGTTTTTCAATTAAGTAAAAGTCATTGCGTGGTGAGGATCGTATTTAAAACCGCAAGAACATTATCTTTCTAATATCGCATTCACTCCATGTGCCAACAGAGCATTCAAATTTATTTGCATCTGATATCATGCATCAATCGCTCGATACGTCTGTTTATACATCACCGTGCACATAACTCAAATATTAATAAACCCTTGTACGTACATATGTACGAGTACATACTTGTAATAATAATCATCGTGTAGCTAATAATGTATGATTAATAGCAAGGTGATAAGCTGATAAAACTCGGACTATCATTTAGTACGTGTTTTAACGTTTCTATTAGGGTGTAGCCTGGTTTAATACTACCAGGTACCAGCTCCAGCCCCAGTTTGAAGGTATTTATTCCTTAATCCGAATAAAAACATTACGAAGAAACAATTTGCCTACGTGTACTGGAATGGCATTTTATTAATTAGCCCAGCAAATTCGGGCATAAAATGAAAGGTGAGCCCTTTCCTTTTTGTTATTAAATTTTTTTTGCAGGAGATTTCATTATCAGTTGAACATTAACAGACATTTATACGTATAAGCCCATATTTGTGTGAGAAATAAATTCTAATTTTTCCACGGATATGTGCAAGTATGTGTATATGCTTAATATAAACAAAACCAAGGACGATTAATTAGGTCAACTTCAAACAACATATTATGCGTGTATACATTAATATGTAGATATTGTAAATATGAATATATCCGGCTATGTGTGAAAAATCATCAATTTACTTGTATCGAAGATTACCGACTTCCAATTGAGGGTAATTAGAAATAAATCGATTTCGAATCGATTTTCCTTCACACATTTCTGAAAATTGCTATCAAAAGCTAAAAGCGAAAAGTTACAAATACGAACATACAGTACATGTACATACATACATAATGTACATTTGTACACCCTAATAGGTTTTATCACAAATCAATCATTATACTTTGCCATGAGGAATAGGTAGTCCTGTCATCTGTATAATTTAAAAGCTTGGTTAAAATATTTTCTATGGGGGTTAACAAAAATCCTTTGAAGAATAAACCTAAGACTAAATTTCAAAACTGAATGTATCCTTTTACAGGTATAGGTATAGGTGTGATACTGACGAGGAGTGATTTTTTAATGACTGATTTAAGGATAATTTTAGAAAAACAAAATGTGATGTTTGCTTATTAACGCTTTAATCTTATTACAATCGATCAAATGCTTTGTTCCAAGGGGAGCGAAGCTATTATTTTACGTCCAGTCATCTGCAGTGGACGTTTTGTTTTTTACTCAGAGAGTAGAAGTCGAAATATAAAATACATATACTCGAACATGTTTAAATAAAGAAACCGATATAACGAGACCTCAAACTTAAGATATCAACAGGGAAGAAGGTACGCGAAATAACTGAAAAATAGAAATAAATAATTGGATCACTCGAAATATGATATACGTAATTTTTGATATCACTGGCCCTGGACTTCACTGACTAACTTATTTAAAATAGCATCGTATTTAGCAGAGGCATGCAGACGTCGGATCAAATAACAAACACCTGAAAAGTTTTGTATTTGAAACAAAATGAAATACGTTGTCATGTTCCAGCACGCGGCTAAAAGCGAAAATGCTATGGACATCTACTCGACTCATACAACAGCCGGACTTCGGCGTTACAAATAGCTGTGAAGGGGTTAGGCGACTTTAGGATTTTCGAAAAATTGCTTTCAGTGATCCCTTAGGACCTCAAAAATTATATCCCAAGAGATTATGGCCGGGAAATATCTCGAAGTACTTGTTTTTCAAAGTACAGTACAAGGCCGCCAGGTAGACTTATTATAACTTAAAAACTTTAAACGCATTTATCTCAAAATTGCCTTTTTGAAGTCGGTCGCACCCACAACTTCAACCAATTCACTTCAAATTTTAACTACACCTTTAGAAATATATTGTCCAAATAAGTACATAGGACTTTTTTTTTATCTCGCATAGCTCATTTGTTATTAACAATTTTCTGGTGATTTTTCTGCGAGAATTTTGCAAATTTGACTTTGCACCAGTTCGTCCAAAAATTAATATATCAAAAAAATCCTACGTGCCTCGCTGGCCGTTGTTATGTACAATAAAAAAAAAATTCAGTGGCTCATCATAGATCAAAATTTACATGAGCTGTTGGTACGGCCATAGACACTTCCAAAAAAGAGACCTCATCGAAGAAACGTTTCATAGCCGCCATTTTTAAATAAACTACTACCTTGATCCCAGAATAATCAAGACTGAGAAAATCAAGGTCTTATATGGTGTCTCCTTAGTTTTTCGCGGTGGGACCTTCCTAAACAATTGCCTTCTTAGCTTAAAGAAACAGTGATTGGCAAGAGTGATTTTTCGTTTTATTCTGCTAAGGAGTTGTTAGCAGATTTTATAGCGGAGCAAATGTCCTTTACTACCTCGAAATTATAGCTGTGAATTCTGACATTCTGTCCAATTCGTCGATGTTGTGTGTTACTTCTTGTTGGCAGCATATATTTGGGATTGTTCTCATTTATCACTAAACCCATTTTGCCAGCTTCCGTTTCAATAATAGCGAGTGCACCGGTTACAGTCAGCTGAATGATGTTGATATCATCGGCGTACAGACTTCCGAAAGATCGTGCCTCTAGTGCTCTTTTGTGAGTTCCGCACAATTCTTTCAAATATTGTTTGATGTTAAAGAAATTACTTGAAAGCGCATCACCTTGTTTAAAATCTTTTTTTGAAATCAAAGGTCTCGGTTAAGTCGTTACCGACCTTGAAGGAGCAGCAAGCACTCTCAACCGTCATTCTGTACACACGGACGGGTTTGGCAGATATGCCAAAACTAGATGTGGCTCTATATAGCTCGTCTCTATAAACGCTGTCATATGCCCCCTGTTTTTTTTTTTTTTTATAATCAGCGCGCGCTCAAGGGGTTTTTGTACACTTAAAATGTTCGTACACAGCGTCTGCGAAGGAAATTTAGGGAGGAAGAAAAGACAGGTACCAATGTACATTGTTTTTAAATGTTTGCAGGTTATAACGATCAGGAAACACAGAGGTCGGCAAGGCATTCCATAAGCGAGTTGTATGGCTTAGGAAAGAATCACGATATTTTAGAGTACGTCCGAAAATGGGCTTGAGGTTGAAAGTTTGAATGGGCGGAATGCTACTGGCGATTTCAATGGAGCACTGGTGGTGGAAATAGCGATAAAACAAAGTGAGACAGGAGACATTACGTCGGTGTTAGAGGGTGTCAATTGATTGACTGATATTAGTATCACCAATGAGTTTTACCGCACGGTTTTGAATCCTATCTAGCAGGTGCAGAGATGTTTTAGGAGCACCTGACCAGATGTGGGCATTGTACTCTAGTTTTGGGCGGATAAAAGCCTTATATATTGTGGCCAGATCAGAGGAGGTGAAATATTTCTTACATCGCTTGAGGAAACCTAGACATTTCGCAGCATTTTTGGCGACATCGAATATGTGGTCATTCCAACGTAAGTTGTCACTGACACACATACCGACAATGGAAAGTTTATCGGTTTCGACGATGCAAGTGCCATTCATGGATAATGGCTAGGTGTTTAAATTTCGCTTTAACGACAGCAGGCAGCATTGTGTTTTGGAAGCATTATATTCTACTCTGTTAGTGATTCCCCAGTTAGTTATGCGGTTAATATCAGAATTTAATGAGCTTAACATACGCTGCCGTTCCGTTGTACAGCCGAAGGGCAGGGACGTGAGTCCGGGAACGAATATGAGAAGCAGAGAGTGCTGTCTTCAGCAAAGGAATAAATTGGATTAGAATTGGCAGACAAGAGATCAATAATGAAAATTAAAAAGAGTGTCGGAGACAGAACGGAGCTCTGGGGCACACCAGCATTTATTTTGTGAATATCAGACTTGAAACCGTCCAAAATAACGTGAATTGAACGTTCCGAAAGGTAGTTTCTAATCCATTGAAGAAGAGAGTCATCGATCCCAAAAGCACGCATTTTCGACAAAAGAGCCTGATGCCAAACTCTGTCAAATGTTTTAGAAATATCAAGTGCAACTATCTTGCCTTCGCCAGAATGCTGTACGCTTTGGTTCCACTTTTCGGTGAGACATGCCATCAAAGCACCAGTGGACCTATTGCTACCAAAATCGTACTGCCGGTCATTGAGAAGTTTTCGTTTTTCGAGATATTTCATGAGCTGACGGTTTATCAGTGCAATGGGTCTGTAGGAGGAGAGAGAAGAAGATTCGCCATTTTTAGGGACGGGCTGGACAAATGCTGTTTTCCATCTGCTCGTGGACGTACGCAGAAAAGTGATTACTTTTTAGCCCGCGTATATTGGCTATGTCCACCCTGAATTCCCTAGTCATAATTAAAAACAAACACAGTAAACACAAACACCGACGATACTAAGCAGGGGTATAAATTCTTCTGACTTGATCTGGGAAATGAGTTGGTGCATGCTCTCCACAAAGTCATTTCCAGCAGCTTTGAATACCTCTGCCGGTAAGCCATCAGGTTCAGCTGATTTGTTGGATTTTAGCTTAGATAGTGCTATCCTAACTTCGTTCTGGTCAGGTGGACGGAAGTTTTGACTTTCGTCATCTAATTTGAATGGCCTATTCTGTCTGCCGGCGGGATGATAGGCTTCTTCGCCGTTATATAGTCTGCAGAAAAAGTTTTTCTATATTCACCGATTGTGACTCTACTACAAGGTTTCCTTTTTCATCCCTACAGGCTTCTATACGGGTCTTCTGGCCTTTACTCTTTTTAACTGTTTGTAAAACTTTCGTACGTTATTCCTGGAGTACAACCTCTCCATATCTTCTTCTCGAGAAGCTGATGATCTTCCCGCCTCTACTGCTTGTAGGGCTCACGAGCAGCTCTCGTCTTTCGTCGCAGAGCCGCTGTAGGCTTCTTGTTTAGCTGTATGTGCTCGCCGGCATTCTTCATCAAACCAAGAATTTCTTAGTGGTGGTCGGGTGAAGACCAGTATATCAGTTGCGGCGTCTCTGATGGCACGTTTACAGCGTTGGCAGGGGTCTTCAGGATACGCGTTCGACGAAGATTCTGACGGTCTCTTGAGATTATAGCTTCTTCGCACAGTAGTTCTTCTTTGTTGGGGCGTTTGTGAAATCCGCATTCGTACCTTGGTTGCAACAATGTGATGGCCCGAGTGAATGATGGCCCCCGGAACCATTGTAAATACAGAAACTGCAATTGCGGCCTGTGTCGAAATATGAGTAGGACAAATTTGGATTGCATTTTCAAAGTTTGTATATTTAATAGGTACCCCCGATATGTTTGGGAAGTGAATTCCATAGTCCTAAATCGTGAACATAAAACAGACGTGAGGAATTTAAGTATTAATTAAGTATAGACGGGTTGTATAAGATTAGTTAGTTCTTTGAGATCGCACAAATTGTTTTTTTATTATATATGTAGGTACGGTGGGGATTTTACATTAATGACCTGATGTAGGTAAAAACAATGACAAGGTTTGTACAAATAGTACAATAATATTCTGCTTAAAACTTGTTATTGACTCCACAAGCTTAATCGTAGAGTCCGAGAGCCATAGATCGGGAGCAATGTTAATGTCAAATTTTCAATTAGATATCGGACGAATTTTTGACTACAGTAGCTTAAACAGCAATCCGATAACCACCGACCAGTCAAATATTTTTTTATTTTATCTCAAGTTCAGTGTTACATATCCCTTATCCAAGTCATACTTAATATCGTCTAAGACGTTAATCATAGCCGTGGAGAAACATCAGGCACATCGGTGTTACTTCCCAGAAAGAAGACATCAATGATATTAGGATCTAGGTCACACTTAATGCGGTATATACTACTAGAGACACAAATTCGACGGGCTGAAGTTGTTTAGATCGAAGTGATGTGCTCAACTTAGATGCGCAATAGTTTCGCTTGGCAGTCCGGATGACTTCGTTACGGGCATTTTTTATGTAGCTACATTAGAACGCGAGGGGTTTTGCTTCCATTAGCTATGAAGTTTGTTTCGGTTTTTAATCTGGGCAACAACTTCACTCGTAAACCATGGACAACTGTTATTACGAATGGTTAGAGATTTACATAAAGCTTTCATACAAGGTTTTGAAAGTAATTCAATTTCTAGTTAGCATCAGCTCTTAGCTTGCAACCATACTAGAGAGCTGTACGGGTTGCTATCAGTAAAGCTGATTTTTTTAACAAACCCAAAATCTAGCGGGAACACGTTTTTGTTAAATGTCAAAAGTAGCAGGTAAAAAAAAAAAAAGAAATTATAAAACAGGAGGAAGATTTTTGGATTGGTTGATGAGTCACATTGGTTGATATAATATGCGTATAATGAGTTCTATTGTATTAGGAGAACAATTCGCTTTAATATGGAGCTCTTTTTTCTCCCTTTTTCCATGTCCAAGTCATCTTTTGAGTTAATTTGCATAAAAGTGTCGCAATTCACACAAATTTAAACTTTTACGAATTTGACAGTTCTTTCAAAATTTAATTGATTCGACGTTTTTTACAATTTTGTATAAATTGGGAATCCTGGAACAGACCTAACCTAATGGTTACAACATTTTTAACATTTTTGCTTATAATCAAATTTTTTTTTTATTTTTTTTATTGTATCTCTGTTTGACTGTTAAATTTATCCGGTATATTATGATTGGAATTTGTTACAGCTTTTGTCAAATGTAACTTTAAAGTTTCTGCTGGGCTGTTTTTGTTGCAACATTGCGAAGCCAACCAAACAATACAGTTTGTTTGTTTGTAGTTGTAATTTGAATTTTACTCTCGTAAGTTACGGATATCTTGAATAATATTTACGTGGAGTGCAATGTAATTACTCGTACTTTGATTGGTAGTGTGGTGATATGATATAACTGAGCACCGGAGCCTTCTACTGATATAGAGACTTCCGACTTCGCCTTCTATTAGCCTAATTGCATTATTTGTTGAGAACTGTTCTCAGCTACATTACAAATTGGATTGAGTTGAAATGATAGCTATGCTTAAATTCCATTAAAATGGACAGGGGGTTTGTCAGGATGTTACTTCTGACAAATTTTCTCGGCAAACTAAACTAGCAAGTTCCAGAAGAAGCGCACTTTAAAGATGCATCATATAAGAGCTAATTTAAAAGTAGAAAGCATGTAGCGAATATACTACAGGCACAAAGATAGTGTAGGTGCACCAGAAAGCTAATTACTAGTATTTCTGCTGCTTATGGCTTCCTCGCACACGAAGAACCAGCAAAATAAGTCCACAAACGAAAATAGTAGTGATTTTCCCGTCACACAAGGTCCTAATGGAACAGGTCCTGCACTGATAAAGGCGTTTTAGATGGACAAACACTAAATGGCGTTAGAAAAATTTATCTAAAAAAAACTATGGAGACAATAATTTGGCTTACCTACAAAGGAGTTGATATCTCCTCTTTAACGGCCAGAATCGGAAGGGGTGGCAATAACAACTGTCTAAACGATGCAGAGTACAAGCATTCCGAATATCAGGTGCGAGAGCTAACTAACACAGAATTTTGCATGCAAGTAGAGGTCTGCGATCTATTGAAAACCAAATCATTAAGGAGAGTCATTCAAATAAGAAAATACTTAAAAAAGCAAAGCAATTAAAAGTAAATCATGATTAAAAAATGAGAGCTATATTGGTAAACCTAAAAGTCAACATGAAATGGAGCTGGGTGCTACCCAAGGGATGAAAAATGGATATGACAAGACGAAGAACTAAAGAATATGAAGGAGTATAAATATCTCGGAGTCATGATAACACCTCGACTAACTTTTCACAAACATCTGCAAAGAAAACTAAAAGAAGCCTAAAGGGCAATAAATTGCAGCTGGAAGGGCATACTTTGTAAAAAAAAATGTTGCATTAAAGGGTTGGGCCAGGATTTTCAAAAAATCTATTTCTTTTTATTGCTTTTAATGGTCCCTTAGGACCTCAAATATGATATACCAAAAGATTATGACCGGAAAATATCTCGAAGTATTTGTTTTTCAAAGTATAGTACAAGGCCGCCAGGTAGGCTTTCTCTAACTTAAAATTTTAAACGCGTTTATCTCAAAACTGCCTTTTTCAAGTTGGCCGCACCCATAACTTGAATAATTTTCGACTAATTCACTTCAAGTTTTAACTAGATATTTTTAAAAGTATATTGTATAAATAAGCACGTATGATATTGCATATTTCATTTGTTATTAACAATTTTCTGGCGATTTTTCGAATTTTGCAAGTTTAACTTTGGACGTGCGCTATTAAGCCAAGAATCAATATATCAACGTATGCACTTCTCTATCTGTTGTTATGTACAATAAAAAAAATTAGTGACATATTGTACAATAAGGTTCTACCTTTGTAAATCCGATTTATTTTACATTTTTCCTGAAAAAAAAAATAATCACAAAAAAGCCTATTTTACGGCCTCTAGAGTGGCCTAACCCTTAATTGAATTTCGATGAATATATATGCAGGAGGCGTTGAATAGGGAGTGACATTATTTATAAAGTATAAAGGAAGCATAGCCTTATTGTAAAAATACACAGTGGTGGCGGACCAGTTTCTAAGTGAAGCATATATTATCGTTTGGCGTATTTTCCTGTAATCTATAGATTTTTTGATAAAGTATCTTAGCAGTTTTCCAGCTTCTTCATACTATAAAGTACCCCATACTTGAGCCGCATAGCACATTATAGACTTTATTTCTGCTTCATAGACACTGTACTTTGTGCTTAAAGGCAAAGAACTTTTTTTAAACATTATGTTCAAATTTTGTGATGTTTTTTACTTTAAATTTTTTTTTAGTATTCACTGTTACACAAATTAATAAATTATTAAACTAATATAGCAAATAACAAACATATAACTATAACTTATTTCAAAATCTTAAATTAAATACTGCGAAATTCGGTTAAAGCAATTTAAAAAAAAAATAATAGGAGAACAAAAGGTTGTAAGGACAACACTGACTTAGTAATGAGTCCAGCCTCCAGACTTATTTATGACTTCAAAAATACAATTTGGCATCGAAACAACAACTTTTTGAAATTCTAAAAGTGGGATCCAAGCCCATTTATTAGTTGTCGCCCTGCGTAGCTTCTCCACCTTCTCAAATTTACTTCCGTCGGTGTAGACACGACGGGACAGATTCTCCCACATGTTTTTCAATGGGATTTAAGTTCGGGACCGTTCTTAAACTTTTATTTTTTTTTCACGAAACCACTAACGGCTAACCTGTGACACATGTATGGCAGCGTTGTCCTGCTGGAAAATTGCAGTTGCACCTGGCTGATGTTCCAAAATATCGACCAAAATTTCATGCAACAGGGTTACGTAACTTTTAGAGTTTATATGGGAAGAAATTCTTCATATTGGGGTCCTATTCTGATAGCTAAGGGCAGCCCAGACCTTAATATCATACCAGTAGTAATTAACCGTCCGGCCCAACGAGACTGAATTTTTTTTCTTCCGAAAAGAACACATTTTTCACTCTTCGGTCCATGAGTATTCCCTTTTGTTAAGTGCATCCTAGAAACTTTATGCGAATTCTTTAACGCTAAGTTTGACTTCATTTTTATCCAAACCTGTCGATTACTAGAGATTGGTAATTGAAAATCTAATTTAATTTTGGATGCAGTTGCGTTTTTTGCAAGCCAGCTCGAATATTGTCTGCTTTCTGCAGTGCTGAAATCTTTTGAGTATTTCTATGTATTCGATTTGTGTTGTATTGGCAACATTATAACTTAGAAACGACAAGTTTAATTTAAACTTTAAACAAAAAAAGGACCAACATAATAAATGCAGCAATTCTCTAACAACACCTAACAGCACTTCGATTTCTTCAGATGGAAAGCGAAGCCAGCCAACAGCTTAAAAAATAAAGAAGGTAGCGTTACTTTGCCTTTATTCGAATTTCGCTGAGTGTAGTGGCAATGCCGTTACGAGGGTTGTCTGAAAGTTTCCGACCGAACAATGATACAAGACATTTTTTCTCATTTTTTTTTATTTTTCTACATAGTCTCCTTGTAACTCTACACACTTCTCCCAGCGATGCTTCCATCTCTCTAACCCGTCCAAATAGTACTTGGCGTTTTTCTCTGAAAAGTAATTGTTCACGAAGGTGATTGCCTCCTCATTTAACGAAAATCTCTGTCCTCCGAGCGCAGTTTTTAGATCATGGAACAAAAAGAAGTCGCTTGGGGCTAGATCTGGTGAATAAGGCGGATGGTCAAGCAGTTCAAACCGTAATTCATGGATTTTCGCCATGGCAACCGCTGAGGTGTGAGACGGCGCGTTCTCCTGGTGAAACAGGATTTCCTTTTTCTGCAAATGTGGCCGTTTTTCCGCAATTTCTGCCTTCAGCTTGGCAGGTAATGACGCGTAGATAATCCATTAAGATAGCTCCTTTACTATCCCAAAAAACAGTCGCCATCACTTTTCCAGCCGAAAAAACCGTTTTTGCTTTTTTTGAAGCCGGCTCGCCCTTGGCAGTCCACTGTTTTGACTGAATTTTTGTTTCGGGCGTATAATGGTGTACCTAAGTTTCATCTACAGTAATTAATCGGCGCCAAAACTCGAATTTATTGCGCCTAAACTGCGCCAACAGAGCGTTGGAAATGTTCATTCGAACACGTTTTTGGCCTAACGTAAGCAAACGCGGCACCCAACGCGCGTAGAGCTTTCTCATGCCTAAATCTTGATTTAATATATAACAAACACGTTCATTGAACATTTTCATGCCCTCAACTATCTCTCTCACTTTAATTCGGCTGTCGTCTAACACCATTTGGAGAACTTAAGCAATGTTATCGTCAGTGGATGCGGTTTTTGGACATCCCGAACGTTCATCGTCTCCCAAGGTCTTACGGCTACGTTTAAATTCCGCTGCCCAAAATTTCACTGTGGTAAATGATGGTGCAAAGTCCCCATACACAGAGTCCAACTCATTTTTGATTTGCGGAGGCGTATTGCCTTTCAAAAGCAAGAATTTAATAACAGCTCGATACTCAATTTTTTCCATTTTCACAAAAAAACACTCACATCGACTCACTTCAACGACTGTCAACTAAAAACTATGCATCCAAAATGACTGAAACTTCGGTAAGTAACTGTCAAAAGATGCACAACTATCATTCACTAGCATTCACTAGCTTTTATTGACGAGTGCCGGTATCTTTTCGTTTCGGTCGGAAACTTTTCAGCCGTATGTGCTACTAGGGAAACTTCAATTCTTCAGTGATGGGCTTACAATCATGCAGCGAAGACAATATTACCCTGATAGACTCCATGTAGCATCTTGGAAAGAGACCCTCCAGGAGCTGGTGATGAAGATCGATCTATCCGCCGGTGTCGCTTTTATATTAAGAGCCCCGGAATGACGTACCAGGAACACATACCGGACTCTTGAGTTTCACCTCGGGGAGAAAAGTTATGTCCACCACAAATATAGGTTAAGTACGATCTCGTCCATTTTCAAGGCTAGAAGTGACCTTTTCCGATTAAATTACTTGCCGTATAGAAGCGAAGGAAACCCGGAATTCGGTTTGTGCAATCTACATGCTAAAGAAGGCATTTATCTCTTCATTGGAATATGTCCCATACTGAATGTGATTGGAAGAATTCAGTGGGGAAAAAGTAGCCTGTCATCAAACGAAGTTATTTCAATTCAAAACCGGCAACACCGGAGTGTGCTGACGAGTTATCTAAAAATGCCGGCAGCAAATACAGGATCAAACATTTAAAATACCACTCGTATTATATTAAATCCCATAATTGTATGTTTTACATAGTAAATCTCTCTGTTCGGGCTGGTTTCAAACGCCAATGGTATACTTTGTGGATTTGTATCGTTTACTGTGCAATAAAATCATATATTTCTCCCACTACTACTGTAGTGAATACTATACACGAAAAGTCTATACAATTCCCAAGTGCAAATAGAGTTTCAAGCTGTTAATGCACTTTTCCAAATACATTCCACATTCTGCCTTTTTGAAACATTAAAAACTGTTGCAATTGACTAGTGCATTTAAATTATGTTTCCATGTACAGGCTCACTCGTAAGTATGCGAAGTCACTCACTGTAATTGTGATGATGTGGGAATGATGATAAAAAATATCCTGTGGAGAATACTATATAACTGGCGAGAAATGGAGACGTAAGTGGTTAAAAACAGTTGTATTTATGCATTTACCATATATCTATATTTTTGAAATGTTTCCCTAATGTAATTTCTAAGAGAAGTTCAAAATGTTATGTTCAAGGATTTTCCTTCCTTCGTTTACCAGAAAATCGGTAAGGCCTTTAAGTTCTTTAGCACTGTTTCTTCAAAATTGGCTACATTGTATTTTCTACTTATTGTTTACATAATTTATATATAGCTACATTCACATGACGAATCATTTATTTATAATGTCCAACAACAGCATTTAAATGCTATTTTTGGAAAAAAGAAAATAAAATAGTTATTGCATTGGATGGCCTGTAGAATGTGCGTGACCTCTTTGTACAAATTATCACTTTATTGACCTTGATACACGTGTATGGTATGTTATATGTGATACATACATGCACGTACGTTGAAGGTAAGTAAACACATAAATTTTCGTTTCGAGTAAAGAACCATTTTTGTTTTTTTTGTAAGAAAAAGTGGTAAGAAAACAGTAAGTTCAAATATTGCGTTTTACTGTTGCTACTCGTAGATGCCAAAAATAAAAGTAAATGAAAGCAGGACTAATGAAATTACTAAGCGTACACGTCCGGTTTCGTAGGTATTTTGTTAGCTGGGACTAATATTTAATTGGTACACTAGGATTACCATTAACCCCATGTCATTGTGAAGAACTCAGTCCCGGTCTGTCTGGGAGCTGTTTTTTTATTTTTGCATATTCTGTTACTATTGATATAATTTCACATCAATATGTATGTAAAGCTAATGAAAAGTTAATAGGGCTTTCAAGCGGGAGGCATGAAAGTCTGATTTGTTATAAGAGTATGATAAATATTCAAAATGATGAAAATCTTGGTCTAAACAAGCTAAAACTCGCCGTAAGCCTATCCATACTAGCATGCTACGGGCCTATTTTCTTTCCTTTTTTTGCTATAATCTACTCGCGCTCAGGCGTTTTTGAGGAACCTTAAAATGCTGGCACACAGCGCGTGGGAAGGAAAATTAGGGAGGAAGGTAAGAGAGGCACCGACGAACAATGGTTTTAAATGTTTGAAAGTTATAAAGATCTCGGCAGGCATTCCATAAGCGGGTTGTACGGGTTAAGAAAGAATAACGATATTTCAGAGTACTTCTCCAGTGGGCTTGAGGGTAAACTGATGAGCATTCATAGCCAGATGGGTGTTACGGTTGAAGGCTTGAAGGGGCGGAATGCTAATGACAATTTAAATGGAGCACTGGTGGTGAAAATAGCGATAGAACAAGGTAACGCAGCAAAATTTACATCGGCGTTCAAGGGTGTTAATTGATTGCGTGATATTAGCATCACCTATAAGTTTTATCTCACCGTTTTTGACCCTTTCTAGAAGGTGCAGCGGGGGTTTCGGACCAACTGAGCAGATGTGGACATAGTACCCCAATTTTCGGCGGTTGCATGGTTTATACGAGGGCTATTCCAAAATCAACCTCCGATGTGTTTCAATTCATTACATACGTGCACTTCGGTGAAGTGTTTCTACATGTCGCAACCAGTACATTATTCTCTAATAATATGCCAAGTTAGTTTCGACCGTTGTTGTTCAGTATTTTGCCAATAGTTGCCGTTTTAACATGGAGAATACAATTTTATCTCCCGCCGCCTGTGAGGTACGAAGTGTTTTTTACCAGCCGAAGGAAATGGCGCAGCTCAAATTTATCGTCGGTTATCTGCTGTTTACGGCAATACAGTGATGAGTGATGGTTCGGTACGTGATTGTTGTAGACACGAACGCACAGATGTGCATAATGAAGGTGGCCAAGGGCGCAAATCGATCTTGAATCAAGACGTGGTTCGCCAAGTTGACTAATTTGTTCGAAAAAACAGGCGTTTAACGATTTCAGAACTTGCGACAAGATTTTGCCGACATTTTTCCCACTACTCTATACAGAATCGTGTCTGAAAACTTGGGTTACCACAAGTTCTGTGCCCGTTGGGTTCCAAAACAGCTCACAGATGTCCACAAGACCCAACGTGTCAATTCAGGAAAAGCATTTCTCGAACGTTTAGAAATGGAAGGTGAAGAATTTTTACAGCAAATTGTGACTGGAGATGAGACTTGGGTCAAGTATGCAAATTTACTCGTAGAAAGCAAAGAACAATCAAAGCAATGGATGCATACTCATTCCCCAAACAAGAAAAAAAAATTCAATCAAGCTTTTTCCGATCGAAAAATGATGGCCACAGTTTTTTTGGGACAGTAAAGGCATATTGTTGACCGAGTTTATGGAACCTGGAAACACAATAAATGCAGCGGTTTACTGTGAAACTCTACATAAGTTGAGAAGAGCAATCCAGAACAAAAGACGAGGAATGCTTACCAAAGGTGTGGTGTTTCTGCATGACAACGTACGACCACACACTTGATTTTGGAATACTCCTCGTATACATACCGAGGATGGAAAGTTGTTCGGTTTCAATGATGCAAGTGCCATTCATGGATAATGGTTGGGTGTTTAAATTCCGCTTTAACGACAGGAGACAGAATAGTATTTTGGAGGCATTAAATTCCAATTTAGTGATGCTGTTTATATAGGGATTTAATGAGTTGAGATATGCTGCCATTGCAGACAACCGATGAGCAGGGACATGAGTTCGGGAATGAATACGAAAAGCAGTGAGTACGGTCGTCAGCAAAGGAATATATTAGAAGTAGCAGACAGGCGATCATTGATGAAGATTAAACAGGGTATCGGAGATAGAACGGAATGAATATCAGACTTGAAACCATCCAAGACAATGTGAATTAAAAGTTCCGAAAGGTAATTTACAATCCATTGAAGATGAGATTCGTCGATTCCAAATGCAAGCAATTTCGACAAAAGGGCCTGACGCCAAACTCTGGCAAATGCCTTAGAAACATCAAGTGCAACTATCTTGCTTTCGCCAGAAAGATGCACGCTTTGGTTCCACTTTTCGGGCAGACATGCCATAAAATCACCAGTGGACCTGTTGCTACGAAAATAGTACTGACGGTCATTTTGGAGTTTTCGTATTTCGAGGTATTTCATGAGCTGACAGTTTATCAGCGTTTCCATGATCTTGGAAAGAAGGGACGTACGAGTAAGTGCAATGAGTCTGTAGAAGGAGAAAGGTGAAGACTCGCCTTTTTTAGTGACGGCTGGACAAATGCTGTTTCGATCTGCTAGAAAAGAGTCCTTAAGAGTAGGAGTAATGAAAAACCTTACGCAGTAGTTTTGCCAGCGACGACGAACACCTGGACCAGTAGATTTTTGAATGTTTAGATCTTTGCTACTGCAAGAGTTCGAAAGTGGATTCGTCCCGTTGAAGATTCGACGGAAGTAGGGACAAAACACAATCTGGAAGTGTTGAGCTGGGCGCAAAGCAAAAATTGTTACCGCTTTTGGGGATATTGTATGTTTTTTGCTTCAGTTTTTGCTCATATTTAAATTTCACACATTTAAGAAACACGTTGCAGTCATTCCTGGGTCGTTGGAACTTTTTTCGGTTTTCCTCTGTAGGGTTGGCCTTGTAGGACTGAAAAGATATTTGCCTAACGCTTACAGCTCGAATCGTACCATACCCTTTCTTTTGGTTTGATACTCTTCATCCGATCAGAGATAAAGGATCTCATTCCAAAGATAGTAGTGTCTCTCATCAGATAAGCACTAGCATTCGTGTCGTTATCGAGAAAACAACAACCAGTTACGATTCCTAAAGAAGGTCTTAAGTCTGTTCCAATTTGCTTTCTCCTATTACCATGCGGTTGTATTAGAAATAGTGGTCCGACACCGCCCTTCGGGTGTTGTCTGTCTAGATTGCCGAAGCCACCCAGAATTGTGTATATTAAAATCCCCCGTAATAACGATTTCAATATGAGGATACAAGGATACCATTCTTTGATTGAAGTCAGACAGCGCATCAAATTCGTTCAATTCGCTATAGTGGATAATTTATTCACGGAGATGGAATTTCGACTACTTGAAATTGAATTCCGGATGGGAATAGGGATTGCATTGTGGTGGAGTTTAGTAAGCTTTATTACTACGAACCTTAATGGCGAGACTGCGGTTAAAGAATGGCACTAGTCCGTACCAGGTAGTTACAGGTCAGAGTGATCTGAGAGCTGTGGACGGGGATCTACCTGTATTTCACTAAGGGCCCCCGCCCAATTATCAAGGCTTCGCCCATCAATGACGTTGTCTAATAAAAAGCGAGGGCAGAGCATATTACTGGTCTTATCGTAAACATCTTCAGATAACGCCTCTGAAGGTTGCTACGATTTAACCAGTAACAAGTTGCAGGTCATAGATCTTGTTGGCGGCTGGACCACCGGTAGTCCATACCAGGACTTAAATCACGGTACCATGGGAGTCAGGAGCCCCCGGATTTCGGTCCGGGCCTGACTTGTTGAGGTAGGCCCCCTTGTGGGAGCGTCATGGTGACTGTGGTTTAAACCCAAATCGCGGGAAAGGGTCTAACCCATAGTAGAGTTGCAAATAAGTACTGGGTGCTGTGACCCTAAGAACAGTAAGAGGTTTTAGGTCGGCCTCGACTCATACCAAGGGTGGAACTTGTGCCTCCAACACAGTTCCGAATTGGTATCAAAGGATTGACGGAGAGCGATGGCAAGGCGTATCCTTGCTCCCATGGATGTATGGGCATCCCGTAAACATAGGTCTACATGACAGGTGGTTTACGTTAAAAACCAAGAGACGTTCTATGTGTTTCACTAAATACAAAACCTGGCCATCTGTTTACAGACTTGGACGTACGCAGAAGTCTTAGCCAGCGTATACATATTTGCGACATCTATTCTGAATTCACGAACATTAAATTCACAAATTTAAACATCAAGGCTGTGCAGTAAAAATCCATTTGTTCCATAAGGATCTAACGAGTTTAAAATTATCAAATTCGCAGTAAAATCCTTGACCCTATTGGTCTCTTGGTGGCAGTTTTTTTAACAAAGCAAATAAATTTTGGAATCAGGAGTCTTTTGCCAACGCAAGTACCTGAAGCGGTTGACTACATAAGGTGAATATTTATTTGATTTAAAAAAAGAAGAAAAATATATTTTTGTTAATTCACTCACCTGTTTTTCCCACGCCGCTCTGCCCAAGAACCATGACCTTAATTGATTTGCTTTTTGAGTGTAATCCAAGTTTAGCTAGTGAAGACTTTGGTGATGTTGTATTCATTTTTAAGGCGGTAACTAGTTTGATTTGAAATGTTTCTTAGAGGTTACATTTTCGGAAGTTATCTGGAAAAAAGAAAAAAAAAATTCCATTAAGTACATTTTATCGATATTTTGGTCGTAACGATGATTATGCAAATTAAATTTTGAACAACAGATAATTTAGGGAGGCAGCAATTTAATGATCTGATCTCAACATAATTATGGAATTTTTTTCATGCCATTTATGAACTTATGAAGACGGGGTCAAATATCCAAACATATGCTAATATACAATATAATAGTAGTGAAATTTGCTATCAATTTGGTATTTTTTCGTAATAGTCTTGCTGAATGATTATTAACAGATTTCGTAAATATACTATTAACACCACTATGGATAATTAATATGAACGAATTAATAAGGTTAAAGAAAACGGTATGCGCTGCGTAAAAGTTGGATAATTTATGGTATGGAAAATAAATTACAGAGTCTTGGCGTCTAATAAATTTAAAAGTAGCTTAAAAGTGCCGAATATTGGTTGTGCAAATGCTTTTCAGTTAATAGATCACTGGCTGCTAGTCAACTTATTTACTAGTGTTGGCTTTCCCCCTTTAAATTAATTAGTGTTAATTAATTATCATATCTTAAATAAGTCAAGTTGAAATATGTACGAGTATTAAACATGTTGAGCTATTAATCAAGTAGCTAACTAACTGCACTGCTTGCTTGGCACTGACATACATGAGAACAGTAATAATGGCCTTTGTACTGAAAATCGTAAAAGTGACTACACGATACATCCAAGATGCAACATACCTACCAACGCTGAAGATCCTGAAAAACTGCGCTTTAAGATCTAGTGGGCACAATAGAAGTCGCATTCAACAAAAAGGAGTATGTGCTGAGCATTTTCTTCATCATCGAAGACATTTTGACTCAATGCCGTAACTTTGCCTGAAAACACAGCGTAAACGAATCATTGCCTTTGTGAATAAGAATAGCTGGTAAAAAGAACATTCTTTGGGGATGTCTTTTCTTCATTGATGTGGCACATGTTGGACGATTCTAAGCTCTCAGTTGTTCTAATGCCTACACTCAGGCATATGCAGATGATGTAGCCGTACTGTCTGTTGAATTATGGTTAGCGTAGAAATGATCGACGATTACTCCACTAGAAATACTCGTAGTCTTTCAGGCAATCCTCTCAGAACTGCGAATATTCTCTTTACGAGAAGTTAACTGGTCTGATCCAGTGTATTCTTCTTCTTCCAACGAAGCTTAGTATTTGAGTGTCGTTCTGAATAACAAACTTTATAGCATTGAAAATCTCGACGGCGCTGTCAACTTTCTGGCAATGCAAAAGAGTTTTCGGCAAGCTATTGGACTTACTACCGACGAGGGTCTTTTCCACCTACACGACTACGATAAGGTCAATTTCAATTCAATTTTTTTATTTACAAATCGTAGTACAAGTAAGATCATAAGTCTTTTATAGTGCATAAAGCTCGTGGAAAAACAATTAGATTTCAAATTAAACTTAGTTAAATGAGCACAATTAAGAACAATTTAATTAACTCAACACAAATTAAAAATATTATAATAAAAATACATTATAATTGTAAAAATAATAAATACTAAAATAGGAAAAGGTAATTAGAACTAAGCAAAGAAGGAAGAAGAGGGGATAAAAAGAGAATAGCAGAATAAGCAAGATCAAACTAAAGAAATTAGAACTTTGAAGAACATACATACATAGTTTTATAGCTGTCCGAAATGTGCATTTAATTCACTTTTGAACTGCTTCGCTCCTACTATTTGCTTTATACTGGTTGGTAGAGTGTTTCAGAGTCTAGTGGTGTGGACGAGAAAGAGGCGCGACGTGTTCAAATACTGAGATGATGGTGTTATTAAGTTTAGTGTACGTTGCGAATGTGCAAAATGAAGTTTTGAAAATAGATACAATGGTGCTTGGGTGTGTATTATCTTGTACATAAAAACACAACATCTCAATTCCCAAAAATTTTGAAATGTACACCCCAGGACTAACTTATGAAAATGGGATATGTGGGCATGCCTTCTTATTCCAAAGGCATACCTTACCATATCATTGAAGGCAACGAGTAGTTTGTGCTGAGAATATGTATCTACACACTGAATGACTCGAACTACAACCAACTTCAGACTGCTATAATTTTCAAACCGTTCATGACAGTGAGCTCAATTTTTGACACATGACAGATAATTTTATTATTTACAAGCCTTTTAAATGACTTGCCGCTCAGTTATGTTGAAAAATTTTTATCCGCGATGGAACTCAAACGTGATAGTGTGATTTTATTTGGCTGGAAAACCACAAGTAGCCCTCCAGCACCTCAGCGTGAATAACTCATTTATGTCTCCAACCATAGCTCGTTACCATGATACTGGCAGCGTTGCAAAACGCTATGGAGGTGCTCATAAAAAAACAGCAACATCGGCAGAAATGGTTCGGAAAGTGAAGGCTCGAATTGATCGAAATCCGCGTCGAAGTGGAAGAAAAATGACTCGTGAGCTCAACATATCGTTGGAACGGATGCAACACATACTGAAGAATGAGCTTGGGCTCAAGCCATTGAAGTTCCAAAAAGCACACGATCTTACACCGCAACAGAAAAAAATTTAGAGTCGAAAGAGCGAAGACGTTGCTACGCTTGCACGAAAGTGGTGAGTTGCCGAATTTGGTATTTTCCGATGAGTCGCCATTTGTTATCGAGCAATATGTCAACAAACAAAATGACCGAGTTTACTTGCCAGAGAGCTCCTTCGAAAATTTACACCTTCGGACGGCCACCATAAAGCAGGCAACGATGGTGATGGTTTGGGCGGCCATAACGCCGATGGTCGCTCTCCGCTCGTATTTTTGGACCGTGGCGTCAAAATTAATGCGATCGTATACCGTGAAACTGCCTTAGAGGTAGTATTGAAGCCTTGGGCAAACAATCATTTCGGTCGGAGACAGTGGACATTTCAACAAGACTCGGCACTGTCTCACAAAGCGCGCGTCAACCAAGATTGGTTAAAAAACAATGTTCCACACTTCATTTCTTCAACACAATGGATTGCAAATTCTCCGGATGCAAATCCGTTGGATTTCTCTGTCTGGGGTATTTTGAAGGCGAAGGTTGGCACTAAAAAATACCAAAGTTTGGACCACAGCAAACAAGCACTTCGCCTGGAATGGGTCAAAATACCGCAGAGCCACTTGCGTGCAGCGTGCGATGCTCTCTTCGTCCGTCTCAAGGCCATTATTCGCGCCAAAGGTGGACATATTGAAAACTAGTTATACAATTTGAAAATTGATGTATTTTCCGACATTTTCTGCTTTGGCACAATAAAATTTATCAAAAAATAAAAAAATTATAGCATTTTAAAAAGTTGGAGTTCGAGTCATTCACCCTGTACTTTACAGTAGACAGGGATGGCATATTCAAAGACTGGCATAAGCAGAGTTTTAATCAATCTCAATTTGGTGTCAGCTGGAGTAAAAGAGGAAAATAACCAGAGTTTTCGCAATCCAGAATAAATACGTAACACAGTATACATAGTTTATATGATCGGATGCTTAAAGGAAACGGTTTAACTTGTAACCAAGATTTGTCACCGTATCGGAAAAAGTAAGCCTAGTTGAATTAAGGAAAATAGGCGATATCTGTTCAGTGTAATATGCTTTTTTCGAGATTACAATTAATTGACTTTTTCCAGGATTTAAAATTAGATCATTATTTTCAATCCAATTGACCATTGCTGATAAGTCTAACTTAAATCTAGCCACAAGATCTTCCATTAGGCCAATGGGACGGGATAAATAAATCTGAGCGTCGTCAGCATAAAGATGAACAGATGCGTTTTGACAAACTTGTGGAAGATCATTTGTAAAGAGACAAAACAAAATCGGGCCAAGGATTGAACCCTGAGGCATACCAGTAAGTATTTTGATTGGTTTTGAGCATTGCTTATCAACGACAACCCTTTGAGAGCGATTCATAAAAATAAGGATAACCTCGGCTTCAGAAACTACTTCAAACTCTAAATGACGAGGTGAATGAATTTGGAGACTGTTTTCCGGATGAAATGAGGAGTTGCAACTACGATTTGATACAAATGCATTGTTTAAGTCATCAACATTAGGTATATTTCTTGACGTTTGAGTTTTACCGATACCAATGGAGCGCAAATTGCTCCAAAGTTTTTTTGATGGTTGGTCAGCACTCAGCTTGGAAAGGAAATATCATTTCGTCAATTATACATATTTTTCGATTATCTGGGGCAAAAAATTTCATATAAATGCCTTATCGCTACTTTCACCGGAATAGGCATGTTTTGGCTGCATGGGAGCTTTCCCTAGCACGCCTGGCTCTGCTTAAAATGCGTTGATAAATCCCCATCCTCAGAATATTCATATTATAGGCTGGAGTTTCAAAGCTATCTTACGTATAAAAAGATTTGGTCTTTGGAACAACGTAACATTGAAGTTTTGATGATCTTCCGCGCCGACTTTTGACTTTGCTTTTATGGATGGAGTGACACCGGAACTCATG
Organism: Volucella zonaria; assembly: GCA_963966105.1. NCBI lineage: Eukaryota > Metazoa > Arthropoda > Insecta > Diptera > Syrphidae > Volucella > Volucella zonaria. The sequence goes on along the minus strand of OZ014533.1, from coordinate 180,006,755 downwards.
TTGCGGCAATAGTGAAAATCGACTTTCCGCGTTTTCAGGAATGGTTTCGGTTAGAATCTGATGCAGAGAAAGAATGTAGATCACGAACCGTTCTAAAACCATTTTTTTTTTTAGGATTACAACGTTAGATTTCACTCCTCGCTAAGAAAACTTCCATCTGTCCTCTAACCATGTACACCATCCTTATGACAATGAACTACAATATGCTGTGAAGAATAGAGGAAGTGGGCGAAGTCAAGCTGCGTTTAAGGCTTTGCTGAGTTCTCTCATCGTATCCAAGCCAGATCGAGACTGCGGTACGTAGGCTGAATCGACTAAGTCTTTTTTTGATTGATGACAGGGCTCAGAGAAATCAAGTCTTCCTGCGTCCTTAGTTAGGGCTTCTAATGATAGTTAGGTCCTGTATAACGGCAGATGCCATGTATTTTTAGGATATGGGTTGACCAAGCAAACGGTTCGTTGACGCCATCGGCTTTTCAGATGTATTTTAGAAGTAAAGATTGTCGATTACTACCTAACCGACGCTGAGGTTTTGACAAACACCAAAATGTGCTGAGAATAGGTGGCGATACAATATCTGAGATAGTTGTTGTGAGATTGATGATGGTACTGCGGACCATTTTCTTCTTGAGTGTCCGGTCAACACTCGCATCATGCCGTAGGTAGTCGACGCGGATATGGCTGATACTGGCACAGTAGGCACTTTATCTCGGAAATGTTTGCTCATCTTTCTATGAAAGGAGTACAATTCATGTCCGGGTTTCTGTTCGACAGAAAATACAGGTAGGATAAAACTGTGGGGAAGATCGCTTCAACGATTTTGGATTAAATTTGAATTAATTATACCAGAATGTTCAAGCAAGATGAGTTACATCTAAAACACCTTTAGTAATATCTTTTTGTATCTTACTTCTTAGAGAACAATACATTTTTGAAGCCAATATGAGTTTTAAGACTGAACTGACTGACTGACTGTATCAATGCTCAGTTACTTTTATATATTGACATTCTATTGTACAAACATTTTGTTATTGTTCACCTTTTTCCAATGGCCCAGTTGGCAGTTTACAAATCGCTTCATTATCTGCATTGACTGTATGAAACTCATGTTTGTTGCATAAAGCATCTTGGATAAAGGATCTTGATATATTATTTAGGATCTTGAAGACAGCACAACAACATTTAAGGCACTTACACCAGATTACTGCAGTTTTGCGACTCATTTTAAACAATAACCTGTTTCCACAATACTCGTACGCGCACTTCGGTCAATGTCAGACCGAAAACAATCTGATGTGGATTCCCCGTGAAGTCAGGATGTTATTTTAAGATGATGCAATGGGCATCTGCGTTGTGGATCATGCTATTTTCGTAATTTTTTTTCTTGCAAAAAGCAACAGCCTACGTCACTATAAAAACTGAATAAATGGCAAAGTAGATGGACACGTTCTGACACGCGCAAAGTTGGGGCATAGAGATAGTTGAGTCAAGTGACTTAAATAAACCTGTTAACTGAGATTTTTCATTTGAAGTATGATACTGCTAATGACGTCAAAATTATCCTTATCGGATATGACGGGGACTAAATGACACCTCTAGGGATATAAACACAAACCTATGGACACATTTTTACAATCATACGAAACATCGTTTTCCTGAGCCAGGCACGATTTTACATGTATTATGCATATATTGTAATATAGCTACTATTTTTGCTTAGATTTTATACTTCTTTGGCATATGAAGTTGGTAGTGTAGCAGGTTATATACCCAAGTGGAATATGGTAACACTGATCGGTTGTGATGCTCAGTTATAGAAATGGCTTTGATTCAGACTAAGTTCGGTTGGTGAAGAACAAACCTTTTATTAAAGTCCCTCAAGATGCAAAAATCAATGTCATTTGTATTAGTGTGAGGGATGCTATATATTAACTATGGGAATAATACTACAGAGTAGTTCAGCAAAAAGTGACAAGAAATAATTTGTCAAGGATTTTTGCCTTTGTAAATCATAATGACGGTATTAATTCTCTGGAAAATATACAAATGGGAATCGTATAATATAATCATACAAATAAATCTTCACATGCACATCGATAAATAATTCTGTAGAGATACTTCCAGAGCTACCTTTTGTAACAATATTTATCAAATTGGCCCTGGAGTGAGAAAAATATATACGCTCCTTGCGCTGCAGTCTTATTAAATTTAAAAGCCTTTCACATCTATTGTACATGGTTAACCGAGATTTTTAACAAAATTCAGCAAATGTTCGGACAAAGTACGAATATATCGAGTGGTACTTCTCAGCGCAACCTGACTCAAGATACAGGACCGTCTATTCGTATCAGCCGACTGAATATCGAAGGCATCACTTTTAAATGCGATCAGTTTTCTCAGTTTAAGGCCCGTATACCTACCCCTATAAAATTGACACATGCATATGCAAGATGCGAAAATGGAAGCCCAGTTGAAATTGAAGACAATGTTTTCGTGATTTACGTCTTTATCGCGGATTTGAAAATTATCAACATCTACAAGCTTTCTAATATCTCATGGTCTACTGGACCACTCTCATTATATCAGCAGCTGGTGACGTTCAAGGGCACTACACCCTGTGGAGGCCTAAAAAAAACATATTTCCCTTATTTTCGACTTCGAGATTAGAGATACTTTGCATTCTAGACAGTGGCGCAAAGATTTCAGTCCCTATATCTGTATCTTGTACTAATAAAGCTGTAGTTAATATTCCGCACAAACCATCTCTGAATTGGACTCCAATATCCGGTGAATACTTCCGACTATTGAAAACTGGGGAGGAACGCTTACAGTCACCCAACGGTGTACGTAGAAAAATGTAGAAGAACGATAGAAAATTTGAACTCCACTTGGACATATGTAAATCATAACGCGGAACCTTGATGAGGCGAATTTCATCTTACGCCACAGCCTAAGGTTGACTTGGGTTGACCAAGGTTGATAGTAGCAAACAGTGCTGTTAGTATGTCTAATGAATACACAAGAACTATTAAAAGATCACTAGAAGAAAATTACGAGGGGTGTCTAGAAGTTTCCGACCGAACAATGATACAAGACATTTTTTTCTCAACGTTTTTTCTTATTTTTCTACATAGTGTCCTTGTAACGCTACACACTTCTCCCAGCGATGCTCCATCTCTCTAACCCGTCCGAATAGTACTTGGCGTTTTTCTTTGCAAAATAATTGTTCACGAAGGTGATTGCCTCCTCATTTGACGAAAATCTCTGTCCACCGAGCGCAGTTTTTAGATGAGGGAACAAAAAGAAGTCGCTTGGGGCTAGATCTGGTGAATAAGGCCATGGCAACCGCTGAGATGCGAGACGGCGCGTTGTCTTGGTGAAACAGGATTTTCTTTTTCTGCAAATGTGGCCGTTTTTCCGCAATTTCTGCCTTCAGCTTGGCAAGTAATGATGCGTAGTATGCTCCTGTAATGGTTTTTCCTTTTTGGAGATAATCGATTAAGATAACTCCTTTACTATCCCAAAAAACACTAAACAGTCGCCATCACTTTCCCAGCCGAAAAAACACTTTTTGCCTTTTTTTGGAGCCGGCTCGCCCTTTGCAGTCCACTGTTTTGACTGAATTTTTGTTTCGGGCGTATAATGGTGTATCCAAATTTCATCTACAGTAAATCTTGATTTAATATGTAACAAACACGTTCTTTGGACATTTTCATAACCTCTACTATCTCTCTCACTTTAATTCGGCGGTCGTTTAACACCATTTGGTGAACTTTAGCAATGTTATCGTGGTTGCAGTTTTTGGACGTCCCGAACGTTCATCATCTCCCAAGCTCTTATGGCCACGTTAAAATTTAGCTGCACAAAATTTCACTGTGGTAAATGATGGTGCAGAGTCCCCATACACAGAGTCCAACTCATTTTTGATTTCTGAGGCGTACTCGTATTGCCTTTCAAAAACAAGAATTTAGTAACAGCTCGATACTAAATTTTTTCCATTTTCGCAAAAAACACTCCCATCGGCTCACTCAAACGACTATCAACTGAAACCTGCGCGTCCAAAATGACTGAAACTTCGGTAAGTAACTGTCAAAAGATGCACAACTAGCATTCACTAGCTTTTATTGACGAGTGCCGAGTATTGGAAACTTTTCAGACAAACCTCGTAATTTTCAGAATTTATTGTACCAGTTTCCACCGAATCGGAAGTGGAAAGATCCACAGCCAGCTGCTTGTTGGATTTGACGGGACCTACCCTGAATTTATGAAAAATTATGGAAAACTGGTAAAGTCTAGCTATGCAAATTGTTCAAACACATGCTTAGGAATCTTACCCCAACAATTTAAGACAACGAAAAAAGCGGTAGTACTAAAACCAAGAAAACCAGTTGACAAAGCCGTAAGTTGCCGTACAATCGTTCTTCTAGGTATCTGCTATAAAACCTTATAGGATGACGCTTATCAACAGCGAAAAGGACATAGATAGCTGCACAGATCAGGCCTTAAGTTGTGTCAAAATCACAGCCAAATCTGTTGGGTTGGTCGCCCTTATTCTTTCTAAACAAAAAAACACTCTTGTTTGGGGAAATATTTACTTCCATTTGAATCAGTACCTATTTTGCGTGAAACTAAAAACTATGATTCAACAACTTTTAAGAGTTAGACCATAACTCAGTCTACAACTCAATCATAATGCAATCTACATAAACCATTCAACCTGAAGAATGATCTTAGCAGCGCTAAGAGAGAAATACGAGTACCATATACGAGTATCTCAAGTGATCAAAACTAAAAACATTTCTGTTTCCAGTCAAAAAAAAAGAAAAAAAAAACACAACGTTATGATCAAAATGTAGCAAGCAGACTGATGCTTTGTGTAAACACTAGCATACTAGTATATCTGCGTAATTGCGCACATTACATGTACCTATATGTACGACTTGATTTCATTCCTGCTAAGGGTTGGTATTTGAATTCAATCCACCCCCACCTCATGGCAGTAGGTATCGATAAATTGTTATTTGATGTGATTTCCCGTGAGAATCGTTGTACAATAAAGCAGCCCTAGTTAACAGGTGTAAATTGAGCGCAATAATCATTAAGACATGTCGTATCGACAGACCAGTTACAAACAAATATGTGGTACATTAAGTCAAACTGATGTCAATAGCGACAACCCTGACTGTGCCATCGCAGCAGACGTCCTTTGATTTTAATTGTGCTTATCGCTTGGATACTGTTGTCATTGAGGTTGTTTTCTATCAACATCTCTCGCCCAAGGGGGGCATTCACCTACATGACAAAAGATCCGTCATTACATTCCAAATACGGCTTCATGCAGAATAAATATAACGAGGAACAAAAACAGGACAACCAATTCACGAGTCAAAATATTGTACAATATCTGAAAATATTTACGGCTTTCTTTTCTCGATTGGTGGGTTGCGATGTTAAGTACATGTACCATTGCCACCTACCTTTGTTAGTAACAGATGTGATATTGATTCATTGGATTTGAAATTGAACGCACTTATTCACTTGGAGAAGTTCCTTTGGGGAGTTAAAATCACCACTAATTCAACATTTTTATTTTTATTTTATTATTCTATCACAATCGCATTGAACTCATTGTAAACTATGCATGCATATGAGATGGTAATAACAATTAGTGATGCACTCGGTTAGATGCGACTATTTAAAAATGCACCAGCTTACACACTATGTACGAGTAGGTGTACATCTTTTCACGTCAATTGCACGAACAAAGGAAACTATCTATCTATCTACTGAATTTTTTTTTTGACTTGTTTATACTTATAAATTGAACTTCGCTACGCTTAAACAGTTCCGATCAACAGTTGGTGTACGATTAATATTTAATCACCCGGTTCTTCAGCGTTTTATATGGGTCTTATCGCGACATAACGAACGACATCCCCTAGCACGAGCCGCTCCCGTAACACACAACTGATACCGTTTACACCGACAGACTCTCTGAGAACGTGTGCTTCTACTGAGCACTTTGCGTGCACGTTTTGTGGCAAAACACTTTGTTGCCGCTGCTGTTGCTTTTATTCTAGACACATACCATATGTAGATGCGAGCACATTAACGGATAGGTTAACTTGCTTAGCAACATTTTGTTGCCGCAATATAACCATTAACTTTCTTTAAGTAATTACTATATACAATATATGTACATACTCGTATGTGTGTCACTGGCACTGTCCCAGGGGGTGCATTTACTCATAAAAGTACACTGTCCACGTGACGAACAAAGGTATAAAAACAAAGCACTGTGCCTGAACCTACCCGGCGACGCGCAGGACTTACACACACATACAAGTCACCAGTGAATAATAATCGTAATCCACCACCCTGAAGTTAGTTAGATTTGACTGTTTTGCTGGCGTTCACGGCCTGGCGGTTGAGCTACGAGTATTTATTTTTGAAATATCGTACATAGTACAACTGTTTGCTTAACGTCAGTGTATAGTAAGAAAAGCACAACACTCCAATTGGACCAGTTCTACTCGTACTAGCGTGTGGTTTGTTTACATACGTACACTTCAAATGACTTTTCTGACAGTTGAGGTCATAACACCATGTAGGAAATTACAAGCAATGTCCAAAGATACTTTCATATTTAGCAATCGGCAATCACTTGTTTGTAAACAGAAGCAGTCAGTTCTCTCCACGGTCTAGCAATGAGGAGAAACATTTGATTTATCGAATTGGAGCGTTTGCTTAAGTGAATATTATGTATGAGCTGTTGCCTGAATTAGGACGATTAAATTGATGTGCTAACGATAAATTATGGTAATTGATTTGTAATTTGTGTTAATTATGTGTGTGTGCCTTTTACTATTTTACTATGACAGCAGCTTAGCCCAAATAATAATTAAACCGGAATACGTCTACGTTTTAAGAGTTTCGTCTTTTCCGAAATGTTCACTCATTTCTTCAAACGAATGAGATACTCGTACGAAAATGGATTGTAGTGAGTCAACAGTTCCTTATCATTATATATACTTGCGTACCAGATATTATCTTAAGAGAATGCAAGGAATCTTATCTGCATTATTATGTTATGTATACGAGTATATTATACATTATTAAATATTTTAGTTTCTTAACTGATTTTGGGGGTATTTATATTTTTGTTGTCTTACTGTCCTGGTGTTTACATATTAACTTCTCAAATCATAAGATCCGACAGAATTCGAAGACTTTATTTTCTGCACGTTGTGGCATAATGGCCCAAGAATCGTTCAAGGCTCCATTCTTCCGAAGTTACGCAGTATCTTATCTGCAGCATTTAACTAAACGAAAGGGACCGCAGAAACAACTGACCTTGGAGCCTTCGGGTGATCTCACACAAGTCCAAAACCTTCCATATGACATGCACGAGTATGATTTTTGGAGTAACTGCCTCTACCTGCGGTCAGTAAGTTAATTGGGAATGGATTCGAATATCTTGTGATCCAGAGCTTTCATGTTTATTCACTCTACAAATAGAGGGCTATCCAATTTCGCGACATAGTTGAACTATCTACATTCAACTAACTAGGCGATTATTAAATATGGATCGATACACACCACACAACGTGTTCAAATAGTGTAAATTCACTACAAACACGGTGACAAGCGCCTTATAGCACAGCTATAGTGAATTTAATAGATAAACTTTAATGTTTTGAACAGGTTAGTGTTGGACTGGCAAGGTTAACTGAAAATATTACAGCCGTAGCCGAGAGTGACACCGAAAACCCAGGTGTGTCCATTTGGAGACGATCACAGGAATTGGGGCTATCCGCAACCATTTTGCAACGCATTTTGTATAAAGATCTTTGCCAACATGCTTAGAAGGTCTAGTTGACACAAGAATTGAAGCCAGCAGACCACCTGCAACGCGGTCTTTTCGCTGAATGGGTTTTTTTTTTATAACTTGTGCTCCTCTAAGGGATTTTGAATACCCTTAAAATGTTTACACACAGAGCGGGTGAAGGAAAATCAGGTAGGATGTAAAGAGAGGTACTGGTGAACGTTGGTTTTAAATGTTTGAGAGTTATAATGACCAGGAAATAATGATTTAGGCAGTGCATTCCATAAGCGAGTTGTACGCCTTAGGAACGAATCAAGATATTTTAGAGTACGTCCGAAAGTGGGCTTGAGGGTATACTGATGAGCATTCGTAGCGATACGGGTGTTACGATTAACCTTCCGTGCACCACGTGGGTAAAAGTTGCATCCTGCACTATGTGGGGTTTCCTATACCCCAACATCTTTCTATCTACAGGGTGAATGACTCGAACTTCAACTTTTTAAAATGCTATAACTTTTTTATTTTTTGATAAATTTTATTGTGCCAAAGCAAAAAATGTTGGAAAATACATGAATTTTCAAATTGTATCAGTAGTTTTCAATATGTCCACCTTTGGCGCGAATAATGGCCTTGAGACGGCCGAAGAAAGCATCGCACGCTGCACGCAAGTGGCTCTGCGGTATTTTGGTCCATTCCCGGCGAAGTTCTTGTTTGAGGTGGTCCAAACTTTGGTATTTTTTAGTGCCAACCTTCGCCTTCAAAATATCTCAGACAAAGAAATCCAACGGATTTGCATCCGGAGAATTTGCAATCTATTGTGTCGAAGAAATGAAGTGTGGAGCATTGTTTTTTAACCAATCTTGATTGACGCGCTCATTGTGAGACAGTGTCGAGTCTTGTTGAAATGTCCACGGTCTCCGACCGAAATGATTGTTTGCCAAAGGCTTCAATACTGTCTCAAAGACAGTTTCATGGTATACGATCGCATTAATTTTGACGCCACGGTCCAAAAATACGAGTGGAGAGCGACCATCGGCGGTTATGGCGGCCCAAACCATCACCATCGGTGCTGCCTGCTGGTGGTCGTCCGAAGGTGTAAATTTTCGAAGGAGCTCTCTGGCAAGTAAACTCGGTCATTTTGTTTGCTGACATATTGCTCGATAACAAATGGCGACTCATCGGAAAAAACCGAATTCTGCAACTCACCACTTTCGTGCAAGCATAGCAACTCCTTCGCTCATTCGACTATAACTTTTTTCTGTTGCGATGTAAGATCGTACGCTTTTTGGAACATCAATGGCTTGAGCCCAAGCTCATTTTTCAGTATGTGTTGCACCCGTTCCAACGATATGCTGAGCTCACGAGCCATTTTTCTTCCACTTCGACGCAGATTTCGCTCAATTCGAGCCTTCACTTTCCGAACCATTTCTGCCGATATTGCTGTTTTTTTATGACCACCTATATGGCGTTTTGCAACGCTCGCGCTGCCAGTATCACGGTAACGAGCTATGGTTCGAGACACAAATGATTTATTCACGTTGAGGTGCTGGAGGGCTCTAACGAAAGCTACTTGTGGTTTTCCAGCCAAATATAAAGCAATCACACTATCACGTTTGAATTCCATCGCGGATAAAAATTTTTCAACACAACTGAGACGCAAATCGTTTAAAAGGCTTGTAAATAATAAGATTATCTGTCATGTGTCAAAATTTGAGCTCACTGTCATGAACGGTTTGGAAATTATAGCAGGCTGAACTTGGTTGCAGTTCGAGTCAGTCAGGGTGTATATATAAAGAATATCTTTTTAAAGTTTATTTCATACGTATTTATATTGTTTCTGGACTATTAGGAGATAAAAATAAGAGGAGACCATCTTCTTTGGTTTAGCCTTAACAAAAAAAAACTTAACTAGAAACTTCTTATTGCCCTTTATTTCAGGGCCTAATGAGATAAGAAACAAAAATAAAATAAAAATAACTAAACATAATTAGTCTTCTTGAGATCCCAGTTGGTTCAAATCTGCACAATTTTTACAAAAAAATTATGCGTGCTCTAAGAATATAGGTAGTTCGCATCGCTCGCAACCGTACTTGGTCTTCCGATCTTTTCTTCTGTCGCATTCCGAACATCTTGTTACACGTCTTGGCATCTTCTTTGATGGTTCCACACTAGGTTCACCAAGTAAGACATGTATGCGCTTACGAGAATCCCTTGGAATTCGTGGATTATCTTTGCGGTGTCTCAGGTGCTCTTCAATCAAAGCCACTCCCAGATCACGAATAAGCTTCCTCATATTGTTAGATTTTCCTGCTTCAATGCCATTATGAACATATGTAGAATCATAGCGTTGATTCCTGCATGATAGAGCATCGAAAAAAATAAAGTGAGAGGCCAGCGTTTGCTGTTGCGAGAAACGTCGTATGTTCTGGCAAGTTTATCGACTACATCTACTCCACTTTTGGTTTCATTATAGAGGCTTCTGCTTGATTCCAGTTTCATGGTCGATTTCTTTATCATGATGAAGGGAAGACATCATATAAACGTACTTTCGAAGCTTTGGAACATAAGAAAGGAGAGTGATATCTTTTTGAAAGCCAAACCGTGATGCATATTCCTCTCGAGATCATTTGAAACATAATGGAATGTAAGCTTTATTAGCTCTCAAAGTACCAACTATCGTTAATTTATGTTTCTGCAACAAGTTTTCAGCAGTTTCATGACTGGTAAAGAAATTGTCCATAGTAATATTTCTTGACGAGCCGGAAACGCAGTTTACCATACGATTGACTAAGCCAAATGGCTTATTGCTCAACGCAAACGGACTGTTGTCTGGCTGTTTGCGGCAGTAAATTTCTAAATGCACGGTGTAAAATGTTTTAGCGTCGACTAAGGTATATATTTTGATTCCATACTTTGCGGGTTTCGAGGGGATATACTGCCGAAATCTGCACCTCCCTCGAAAGGCAACCAATTCTTCATCAAGTGTTAGGTATTCGGATGGTATATACGCATTTTGGCAAAGCTGGACAAAGGTTTCAAATATGTCTCGGATTGGTGCTAAATGATCAGTCTTTATTCTGTGTCCTCTAGTAGTAGCGTCATCAAATCTTATATTATTTAGTAGGTACGAGAATCGATTTTTAGATATCGTGCATCGAAATATTTCGATTCCAGTACCATCTGAAGCCCAGAGGTCATTGAGGTTTTGTCCCCCAGAACGATACAACTGCTTTCATCTCATATGCAGTTGTTTCTTTAGCGGTTCATTGTCTGGTGGCTGTGGTCTCGAAAGACATATCTTTACATTCGTATGTTTCACAACCGATTCAAGTATCTCATTGGAAATAAATACTTCAAAGCATTCTAAACTTTTCACTCCCGGTAAATGTGTGATTATATTTTCTTGTCTTGTACGAACATTAGTTCTCAACGGCTCGTTTTGCCATCTTTACCAATATAAAAGCCTTGCGAGCTTGAAGACTCACCTCCTGAAGAAATGTCCACGTCCTCTACATCCTCTACAATGTCACTTTCAGAATGAGTACTCAAATGATCCGAATCGCCTGCACTTCCGGGTAAATATAGCTCATTTGTGTCGCCATCACTATAATCCATAAGTGCCGATAATATTTCATGTTCATCTATATGTTACGTCGAGCCATTATGAGACCTGCAAACAAATACACAAACGATTAAAGTAATAAAAAAACAAAATAAATAAATATTTATGTAGAAATATGTAGGTACGAGTATATTATGCATGTCAAACTGCTTACCTTTTAGACGACGTCCCGAACTACGTGGGGTTTGTGACATCCTGCCACACTTTGCGGGCGACCGTCCGCTGCGCCTGCGACGCAGGCTAGGGTTTATTAAACCCCACGTAGTGCACGGAAGGTTAAAAGTTTGAATGGGCGGAATGCTACTGGCGATTTCTATGGAGCACTGGTAGTGGAAATAACGATACAGCAGTGCGAGACACGAGACATTACGTCGGTGTTCGAGGGTGTCCATTGTTTGAGTGATATTAGTATCATCTATGACTTTTATCGCACAGTTTTGAATCCTATCTAGCAGGAGATGTTTTGGGTGCACCCGACCAGAGAGGGGCATTTTACTCCAATTTCGGGCGGATAAATGCCTTGTATATTGAGGCCAGTTCAGAGGGGGTAAAGTATTTCTTATGTCGTTTGAGGAAACCTAGACATTTCGCAGCATTTTTGACGACACCGAATATGTGGTCATTCCAACGTAAGTTGTAATTGACACACATACCAAGAATGGAAAATTTATCGGTTTCGATAATGCAAGTGCCATTCATGAATAATGGCTAGGTGTTTAAATTTCGCTTTAACGACAGCAGGCAGCATTGTGTTTTGGAAGCATTAAATTCTACTCTGTTAGTGGTTCCCCAATTAGTTATGCGGTTAATATCAGAATTTAATGAGCTTAACATACGCTGCCGTTCCGTTCTACAGCCGAAGGGCAGGGGGGTGAGTCCGGGAATGAATATGAAAACCAGAGGTACTGTCGTCAGCAAAGGAATATATTGGATTAGAAGTAGCAGACACGAGATCGTTGATGAAAATTAAAGAGAGTGTCGGAGAGAGAACGGAGCTCTGGGGCATACCAGCATTTTTTTTGTGAATATCTGATTTGAAACCATCCAAGACAACTTGAATTGAACGTTCCGAAAGGTAATTTCTAATCCATTGAAAAAGAGAGTCGTCGATCCCAAAAGCACGCATTTTCGATAAAAGAGCTTGATGCCAAAATCTGTCAAATGCCTTAGAAATATCAAGTGCAGCTATCTTTCTTTCGTCAGATTGATGTACGAGTATGTACGCTTTGATTCCCCATTTCGGTGAGACATGCCATCAAATCACCTATTGCTACGGAAACCATACTGCTGGTCATTGGGGAGTTTTCGTTTTTCGAGATATTTCATTAGCTGACGGCTTATCAGCGTTTCCATGACCTTGGAAAGAAGGGACGTAAGGTACAATGGGTCTGTTGAAGGAAGCGAGGAAAATTTGCCTTTTTAGGGACGGGCTGGACAAATGCAGTTTTCCATCTTCTCGGAAAGAGTCCTAAAGGGTAGAATTGATGAAAAAGCATTCGCAGTGGTTTTGTGGAGATATATCATCTGGACCAGCGAATTGCTACTACACGAGTGTGAAAGTGGATTTGTCCCATTGAAGATTCGACGCACTCAAGTGTAGTCGGAGACAAAGCACAATCTGGGAGCGTTGAGCTGGCGCCGCAAAGTGTGCAACAAGCATATTGGTCTTATCCAATGAGCTGGCAGGTGGAATGTCATTGCAAATGAGCGTTGGGATGGAGGATGAGGCAGAATTTCTAATATTTATGACGAACGACCAAAAATTTGTACTAACTTTGGGACATTGTAGTATTTTTTGCCTCAGTTTTTTGTCGTATTGGAATTTTACACGTTTCAGAAAGACGTTTCCGTCATTCCTGGCTCGTTTAAATATTTTTCGGTTTTCTCTGTTGGGTTGAAGGACCGAACAAATATTTCTCTAACCCTGGGAGCCTCTTTACAGCTCGAGTCGTACCATGCCTTTTCTTTTGGTTTGATACTCTTCATTCGATGAGGGATAAAGTCTCTGGTTCCAGAGAGAATGGTGTTTGTGATCGTATCAGCAGCGGCATCCGCGTCGTTATCGAGGAAACATAACGACCAGTTGAAATTCATAAAGAAGCTATTAAGACCGCTCCAGTTGGCTTTCCCGCATTGTCATATGGTTCTTTTAGGAATCTTTTCTCTAACTGTGTGGTCGGTGTACGAGAAATTAGCTGATATGACATAGTGGTCCGACGAGCGTAGAGGGGATAGTACATTGACGTTGTGTTTGTCGGGGTGAGAAGTTAAAAACATGTCCAGGGTGTTGGCGGTATGACTATCAACGTCTGGTATCCATGTGGGTTCATTTACAAGCTGGGTCCAGAATGTCGAAGCCACCCAGAATTGTGTATATTGAAATCGCCCGTAATAACGATTTCAGTATGAGGATACAGGAATACAATTCTTTGTACGGAGTGGGTGTTGGAAATGAGTGAACAAGATCGTAATTCTGAGTAATAAGGCGCATTTCCATTCGTCTGAGTACATAAATAGAAAAAACCGTCGCATCTGGGGCTCCGAGAACCCAAGAGAAATAGTGGAAGAAGCTTTCCATCCATAATGAGTGACAGTCTGGTGAGGTTTTTGGGCTTGCGGTTCATTGGGCCGTAATTTTTCAAAAATGACCGGCCGTTTCAGTGAATGGGTTGTGTTACCGAACTATGTTGACTAATTTTTTTGTCTGGGAACGTAGACGACGTTTATCTTCAATTTTCAATAACCACACACCTGGTGAAACAACGACTTTTTTTGCGTGAAAAATTTCCTAGCCATGTGATTTCTCGAAATGGAGACCTCAATTGGCTGCCGAGATCATGGGATTTAACACCATTAGGATTTTTTCTTTGGAGCTATGTTAAAGATAAACGGCAATCCTCCACGAATGATTCATTCACTAAGAGAAAATAAAAAAGCTGTTATACGCGAAATGCTGCCGCAAATAACTGTTTGTAAGTAGAGCCGAGGTAGATATTACACATACATATATTGTATTTCATTACTAACCTTAAAGCCTGTACTTTAGATTAAAATAAAAAATATCAACATTCTTCATAAAAGTGCTGCGCTTTTTTATTAATTTAAAATGGCACCTCTTGTTGGATAGTTAGTTAAATATGTCCCATTTTCTCCAGTAGAGTCTAGAGCTTCATTTACGACTACGCGCCATCGTAACCGGTTTCTAGTAACGTGTCGTGCTTCTTTTTATCTCCTTCTTTCTATTCTTAACTTTTCTGCCGCTTTTATGATATGGATTCGCTTTTCTTTCATCTTATTTCAGCGGATTCCATTGCGCTGCATAGCTATCTATAGTAATCTCACATATCTTCTAGTAAAGCTTATTATTATCAAGGGAACGATACAAATTAATTTGTAAGGTCCGGGATTTAACGCCGGGGTACTATGCCCATGTGGCGGTTTTTATCAACAGCACGTGGTGTATCAAATTCCTATGTGCTTTTACCGCGCCCAACACTGTTTGATTTCGGTGATCTAGTGGTAAAGCTTTTAATCGGCTATTTCAATGCCAGATCTATAATATGTGTTGCAGAAACTTGTTTACGAACGTTTCTACTTTTTTTTTTGTTTTGTGATAATGGTGGCCGCTTTCCACAAGCTGCACCCAGATAAGAAGGAAACAGTTGGAGCAGGATTTTAAAACTTAATGCATGGCTTCTCCATATTTTAGATAATATTCCAAACGCAGACTATACTCTATTTTGCCTCAACGACTGACAAACGGGTCAGTGCCTCCAACATATTGTAAGCTGTTTCCAGCTATACTATTGTCGAGTAATACAAACTAGAAGAACTATAACTTTTGTCGGATTAATTTCCAGCCCCAGTATAGGTATATGAACTAACCATACATCGTCAGTATAGTCAAAGTGTTTTTGAGGTCAGTTGTAGTAGTTCATTGAATTCTACCATTTCCAATCCTCAAGGCAGCGCGCAGCACATCTCTTTCTATCTTGCTTCCTGCTAAACGTCTTTTAAGTGAGAATCGAATCGAATGCACTCTTCAATGATAATCCGCAGGCTGTTGATGTGTTCGACATAAAAGAATCCACTTGGAAAATTAATTTTGAACCCATCTGAACAAATTAATGTATTCTAGCGCCAGGGACTGAAGTTCCAAAAAAGTTATTTTTCGGAGTTCCCCTGTTGTTCATGTTACTATTTTGAAATTGCCTCCTAGGCCAGTACTGGTAAAAACGATTTCTCACTGAATTTTTACACGTATGTTATAATGTTCAAGTTTATCAAAACTTTTGTCTTCGCTTCATTATCTACGATGTTTATGTATGACTTTTCCACCTACGAATAACAGAAGTTATTGCAAACCACTATTTTATTCTGGCAAATGGGTACAAATGTACAACGGTTTCTTAAGATGAATCCGTTAGAAAGTTACGACCTTTTAGGTAGTTTTACGTCGAAATCCGAGGTTCGTCACTTTAGTGGCCTATATCTTGGAGGGGGTGAAAATATACCCCCACCTGCAATAAAATTTTTTATTTGCCATAACTTCAGGAATCTTCAGCTCTCGAAAACCTAAACTGGGACACCCTGTATGTATATGTACTTCCAATTCTAAGTTAATTTAGAATTTTGCATATGGATGGAAATAAATTCAAAAAACGAATTGATGCGTGTTTACTACAATATATACCACCAACTTGTGTTTATTATATTGGTTATATATTATATCCGTGCTTTACTTGAAGAAATATGGAAGATCTCAATTCAATTCAATTCAATTATATTATTATTATACTATGTATATTAAGGTACATCCAGATAAGTATCTTTTATAGTTCATAGCTTTAGGAGAATAAGAAAATACTTTCAATAGTACAATACGAATATGTTAATCTTACAATTAAGTTTACAATTCATAATCAGGTAAAGGGTAAGACGAAAAAGAAAGGAGAGAATAGAAAGATAGACTAAATATAAGCAAAAAGAGTAGCTAGAGGACAGTTAAAGGTAGGAGAGAAATTAGGCATCCATAGATCCTTCTTATTACATAGTTTATATGGTCGTATCCTGATAAGTTTGAGTCTATAACAAATCCCAATAACAGTATGAACAACCTTTAATTTGAAATCAGATAGAGTGTGGATGGGTGGTTTGGTTTTAGAGATGGGGCTAACCTGCGACTTGTCTGGGCTTAAAACTTGTGTAACTACCACAAGTAAATACTGGAAAGGTCCTCATTTAGGTTGCGTACAAGTTCAGCTGTATTGTAAAATGGCCTAACCAAGTAGAGCTGAACATAATCAGCATAGAGATGGACAGAAGTATGTTTACAGACAGATTGCAGGTGATTTCTAAACATACACAAGAGAATGGGACCAAGTATTGACGCTTGTGGCACACCCTGTTTTACAGGCAGAAGAGCGGAAGAAAAATCGGAAGTTATAACTTTCTGAAATCTATTTGAAAGAAGGTTTTCAAAAAGCTTCACTGCACTGTTACCAAAACCAAAGAGATGTTGTAATTTCCAGCAAAGAATTTCCAAAAAAGAAGCTTTGTCGCAAGGATAAAAAGAAGCAACGTTTAATACACATAAATACAATATAACATGAGAACGCAGGTATTTGGTTTACTTAACTACTTTTCAACAGATACTAGTCGACTGAGAGAAGTCGATGAATGAAAAGAACGCCAGCAGTATTCCTACGTTCTTCTAAAGAATTCATATTGAGAAGTTTGAGGCGGTCCTGATAGGGAGATAAGATTAAAGGGTCGTTCCACGGCAGACGTTGAATACCCTCGATTCGGGAAACATGAACCCGCTGAAAGGGGGACCAAGCTTGACTGACATACTCAAGCAGGTGACGAACAAAGGTAACATAGAGGGATCTGGTTGCATACGGGTTGAAAAATTCCTTGGACCACCGTTTAATAAAGCCAAGTGACGAGTTGGCTTTGAGGATCATCTTACCGATATGCGAACGGAAATTAAGCTCACAGTTGAATAATATGCCAAGGTCTTGAAAAGACTGAACCAGGGGAATTGCTTGACTATAGAGAAAATAAAGTCGGGAGGAGACGGATTGCATTTACGCGAGAAGGTTATGGATTTACATTTGTCTATACATATTATGTTCTAGGCAGTGTTTGAGGCACCAGATTGAAAACCGAGGAAATAGTTTTAAAAAATTTTGTGCCGTCAGCGTAGAGGGAGAGGGAGGAGTGTTTAATGACCCTCTCAACATCGTTAATAGTTAGAATGAAGAGAAGAGGGTCAAGATCACTGCTCATGTTGTACTCATACAAACAATTACGAGTATTGATTAAAAGTTATTTTTGAATGTGCTAAAGTTTCAAAATTTCATAAATTTGATATATGTACTCGTATAGTATGAGTATCATCATTCCCTAAGGTGTCTTCATTCGTTGAAGCGTAAATAGCATCACTTGTAGGTTTATGATGTTTTTTTAACACCATTTAAATTCGAAGGTCAAAATACTTGTATTTGCATAAATATATTTACCAAATGATACAATACGATAAATTTGAAAGATTTTTATATTTAACTCATCGTAAAAATAGTCTTAACAATCAAAGAACGTTCAATTAAATATGGCTATTGAACTCACTGTGGTGTCCGGTGTTTTTTCTTACTTCAAACGATGTAAAATACTCGCGTACGCGCAAGTAATAAATCGTTTTGTTTTCTCCCGTTCAAAAGTGTAAACATAAACAAGAATTTGATCTAAATAAAATTTTCCAATACTTGTTTTGTTATCCTGGTCTTGTTTTTTAATGTTGTTTAATAAAAGGTTAATGACGTTTAATACGCTCTGGGCGGTGGAAGTTTTCATTTGTTTAACAAATTAAGTGAAAGAAATGGTATTGTTTATTTATGAATGACCATTACAAATGAATTTTGTTTGCAATTGCAGAACGTATTCTATTTAGTGCAAACAGACGAAAGTCGTATAAATATTTCTTAAATAAAATCTGCTTTCATTCATAAGTTTTTTAATTGAATAAACGAATTTTGGGCTGGCAAGCAAGAAAAGATGGCGTTATATTTGTTGATTCTCGCTTTTGTCATGCCTTGATTCATAATCCTTTCCCGAATTACAACTTATTTATTCAATAACACTGGGGAACACAAATTTCGTTGGCTAAGACCTGACACTTGTTTTTGACTTATTTTTGGCGTCTGAATGCGAAAATGATCACAGATTTTGTCTATCACGTCACCTTTTTAAGCCACAGGATATCATATTTTCGTTCTAAATTACATACAAAATATGCACGCAATAATAAATTAAGGAAACAATTACCAAACAAAAGGTTCAAAGAAAATAATTTTATTCATATTCTTCCTGGAGTGTACATTCTGTGGACAATCTCGCCTGATGCATCCCATCTACCTTGATATAGAGCCTCCATGATCCTTAGATCTTTGTTCATCACTGACTATACCTATGTAGATATTGCAGAAAGTCAGCAAGATGGCTATGCTCATGTTGCAACCAAGCATTTCGAAGCTCTCTAAAAGTTGCTGGACAATTTCTGTGTAATTTTCTACTCGCGAATTCCCAATAAAGTTTTTGACAGCGTTTTTGAATGCCAACGAAGCATTCCCAATAAAATGTTTATCTTTAATGAGCTGCCGAATCTGTGGACCGTTAAACATACCGGCCTTTTTCCTTTCAAAAGACAGGCGAGGAAATGCTGAAATGAGGTACTTGAAACAGTCTCCATAAGTTGGCAAAGCTTTAAAGAACTGCTTCATGAGGCCCAGTTTTATATGCAGAGGTGGAAATGTAATACTGTTTCTGTCAACAAATGGCTGATGTAGAATGTTTGGATCACTAGGTTTAAGTTCAGATCTTTGTGGCCAATTCGACTGTAGCCAGTGCTTCTCACGAACTCTGCTGTCCCACATACACAAAAAACAGGGACACTTGGTATATCCGCGTTGCTGGCCAAGAAGGAAGCATATCATTTTAAGGTCAATATAGCGATTCATTTGTGCATGTGGTATTGCAACAAATCAATGACTGTCTTTATGTCTTCATATTCTTCACGCAAACAAACTGAGTGGCCTGTTGGGACTGCACTAAATACGAGGATTGCCTAAAAAGTTTCCGACCGCAACGTAAAGATAACGGCACTCGTCAATATAAGCCAGTGAATGCTAGTGAATGCTAGTTGTGCATCTTTTGATAGTTACTTACCGAAGTTTCAGTCATTTTGGATGCGCAGGTTTCAGTTGACAGTCGTTTGAGTGAGCCGATGGGAGTGTTTCTTGCGAAAATGGAAAAAATTTAGTATTGAGCTGGTACTAAATTCTTGTTTTTGAAAGGCAATACGAGTACGCCTCAGAAATCAAAAATGAGTTGGACTCTGTGTATGGGGACCCTGCACCATCATTTACCACAGTGAAATTTTGGGCAGCTGAATTTAAACGTAGCCGTAAGGGCTTGGGAGATGATGAACTTTCGTGACGTCCAAAAACTGAAACCACTGACGATAACATTGCTAAAGTTCACCAAATGGTGTTAGACGACCGCCGAATTAAAGTGAGAGAGATAGTAGAGGTTATGAAAATGTCCAAAGAACGTATTTGTTGCATATTAAATCAAGATTTAGGCATGAGAAAGCTCTCCGCTCGTTGGGTGCCGCGTTTGCTTACGTTAGACCAAAAACGTGTTCGAATGAACATTTCCAACGCTGGCGCAGTTTATGCGCAATAAATCCGAATTTTGGCGCCGATTAATTACTGTAGATGAAACTTGGATACACCGTTATACGCCCGAAACAAAAATTCAGTCAAAACAGTGGACTGCAAAGGGCGAGCCGCCTCCAAAAAAAGCAAAAACTGTCTTTTCGGCTGGGAAAGTGATGGCGACTGTTTAGTGTTTTTTGGGATAGTAAAGGCGTTATCTTAATCGATTATCTTCAAAAAGGAAAAACCGTTACAGGAGCATACTACGCATCATTACTTGCCAAGCTGAAGGCAGAAATTGCGGAAAAATGGCCACATTTGCAGGAAAAGAAAATCCAGTTTCACCAAGGCAGCACGCCGTCTCACACCACAGCGGTTGCCATGGCGAAAGTACATAAATTACAGTTTGAACTGCTTAACCATCCACCTTATTCACCAGATCTAGCCCCAAGCGACTTCTTTTTGTTCCCTCATCTAAAAACCGCCCTCGGAGGACAGAGATTTTCGTCAAATGAGGAGACAGTCACCTTCGTGAACAATTATTTTGCACAGAAAAACGCCAAGCACTATTGGACGGGTTAGAGAGATGGAAGCATCGCTGGGAGAAGTGCGTAAAGTTACAAGGAGGCTATGTAGAAAAAAAAAAATTTTGGAGAAAAAATGTCTTGTATCATTGTTCGGTCGGAAACTTTTCAGACAACCCTCGTAAGTTTCCATTGTGGAGGAGGACACACTTCAACATCCACTTTAAACTATCAATAAACAGTCGCCATTCAGTTGTGCTATAGGCTAGAATTCCCAACTCCTTCACAAATTCACCGTCACTTCAAAAGTACTGGTCAAAAGTAGGATACCTTAGCTAATTTTTCGAGCATGTTTTTCTCGTGAAGTCTTGATGCTAAGAACCCTGAAGCCTTTTTAGAAAGTCCCAAATCCCGGGCCAAATCAATTAACTCTTTCTGATCAACTCCTTACGAATGGAGTCATCTTCCATTTCAAAATCTTCATCGTTGGTGTCACTTCGATCTCCGCCATACTAGTATTCTTGTATTAAAGAAGGCAGTTCATTGAAAACTGGCACTGGGATTTCAGCTGAATGGGCTGAGTTGGGCTCACGGTATACCAAATTGCAATTTATTTCGTGTTCCTTTTGTCTACATCCGTAACTCTCAACACACTGTTTGCACAATGCACACCTTGTGTGGTGCCCAACGTTTATCTTGATCATTTTTATTTTAAAATATGCAAAATACGCTTCCCTGATAAATGCGCTGAGGGTTGTTCTTTGACTGGGAATGGTAAAACTGCCACGTACGAGTATATAACAAAAGAACAGTAGAGGCAGACATGATCTAAAGGAAAGGGAATAAATTATACATATATAAACAAAAACTTAACTGTGCTTACTCCCTGTACGCCGACGAGAACTCGGACTCGACTTCACTTATTCACTATAATAGATATTATACTCGTAAATATATGGATCGAAGCACAACCTCATACTTCGTACCACAACGTTTTACAGCGTGCCTATTTAACTGTAAAATAGCTGAAAAATTTAACGCAACACAAATTTTTTTCTAAATTGTTCCTCAGTGTAATCAATCGTAATCGGACAACAAAACCAATCAAAGTAATAACAAGGATCTTGATTCAAATAGAAAAAGCGATGTGCGGTCCGAATGGTTCACGAACAACTATACTAAAAATTTTACACATAATATTTTGCATTATTCATGCCGCATGAATCCGAGCAATCGCCAAACATTCGAGTGTGGGAACAGACATAATTGGCACACTTAATGGAAGATAATGGCATGTGTGAGAAACTTATAATAGTACGATCTTATCGAAGTGAGGGCTAGTGAACGATCTTATTAGTTTAACATGTCGATAAGATCGTATTATTATTATAAAACTTAACAATAGCTGTCAAAGTAAGTTTACTTTAGAAGCATGCTGAGTTCAATTTTGTTTATACCTGTTAGCGCGGTGTTAATTTTAGTATGAAGTGCAAAAACGAATACTTTCGACGTATGCTGTTTTTTTCATTTCCGTAACGGCTGTGAGGCTTGAATTGGAGAAATTCTGTTCTGGATATTTTTGACTGACGTTTATGATGGCCAAAGCAAAGACATAACTGAACCACATTGTCATATGGCTGTGCAGAAGTTTAAGTGCATCATACATCACCTAAAAGGTACTGAACTCGTATCGATATATAAATTCCAAATAAATTGACGGAGATTTACTTAACGCAACGAATAAATATTTGCGATATTCATCTCAAACAGAATAAAATTGATCCTTTTTTGAAATGTCTCATCACTGGCCATATCAAACCATATCAAATCTTAAATGCATCAAAAGAATGCTATGTTCTCAATTTGATGGGATTATAAAGGTGTCGTGTATTTTGAGCTGCTTCCAAGGAACCAAACGATCAATTCAGATGTTTACTGTCAACAATTAATGAAACTGGAGGAACCCATCAACGAAAAACCGCCAGAGTTGACAATTTGAAAGGGAATCGTTTTCCACCATGCCAACGCTAGACCACACGCATCTTTGATAACTCACGAAAATATGTTGAACCTTTGTAGGGAAGTGGTATCACATTCAGCCCTGTCCAGACTTGCAAAACTCTTTGAATGGTAAAACATTCTCCAATGATGATGATCTATGAGCACGGAATCATGAAGTTGCCAGAAAGATTGCAAGTAAAAAGGAAGAGATACTCGTGTAATTGATTAAAATTTATTCCTCGTACAAAAAAAAAAAGAAATTACGAAATTACTTTTTTGCCAAATAATAGCAACAAACTTGACATCAAACGTTGTTCGGGCCTTGACGTACTCGTAAATATGATACTTTAGGTCAGCTTCAGCATTGGCGTGTGATGAAATGAATTCATGCCTTCTGAATGTAGAACTCTCCAGATGCAGGTGTTGCTAGAATTAAAATGATTGCTTACTGATCTGCAGCTGGTACTTGCATGAATTCTGACCTAATGTAAGACGTCGTCGTAACTTTGAACTTCTTCCGCCCCAGGATATGACTGTCTCGCATTGATCTGGCCTGATAGTTGGTGCGATCCTTTTAGAGTATTTTTCTCATATTCTCATCTCGCTTTTTGTGTTAAAACGAATTTTATGGAAGAATGTTTACTGGTTATAAAGACTAGGAAATTAAGAGCTTGGCAGGGTATTCCATAAGCGAGATGTATGACTTAGAAAAGCATCCCGATATTTCAGAGTACGTTTTAGAGTGGGCCTGAGGGTGAGCATTTACTGCGAGTCAAGTGTAACGGTTAAAAGTTTGAAGGGGCGGAATGCTGCTTCGAATATCAGGTACATGAATGCGATTACAAGAAATAGGTTTTTTTCTAACGTTTATTTATAGCGATCGACGGTGACTGCGTCTGTCATAAGCATCATGGTTCAAAACTAGCCTTTAAAACTTTTTAGTTTTTACAAGAGAAAGAGTTTTTTTTATTTAAACGTATGTAGACGTAAACTGTCTGTTTTCTGTTGTCCTACTCATTTGTTATTATAATCATTACGTGAAGAGATGCATTATGTATTAGGTACTAATGAACATTAACACATTTATTTCAACTGACGTTTTTTAACTATGAGGTCTTGGATGCAATACCTGTGCTCCAATTAAGAAGAGACATCGAAGACGTCGCGAAAAGATTCGATAGCATCACAAAGAGCTTATTTAAAGCGAGCATTTCGTTTACCCAAAATTGCATCTTACTCACTTACCTTAGGGTGAATCTGTGTCTCAATCAACAAGCGCCTCCAGCTAGCTCAATTTTTATCTGGCTGCCTCCAGGTTCGGTTGATTAAGGTCCACTTTCACAATCGCGGTCTTCCTCTGCTGCGCTATCCCTCGGGGTCGGATTGGAAGACTTTTCTAACTTGAGCATTGGTGGCCATCCGCTCTACATGACCCAGCCACCTCACTCGCTGGATTTTCACTCTTCTGTCTAAGTCGATGTTGATGTACAACCCGAACAGTTCGTCGTTGTATCTCCTCCTCCGCTCACCGTCTATGCAGATGGAACCGAAAATCACCCGAAGAGTCTTCCTCTCAAAGCAGCCAAGATCGTCCTCATCCATTTTTTATAAAGTCCATGTCTCTGGGCCAAAGGACAGGACTAGGATTTTTAGGGTCACTTTTGTTGTTCGATTTTGTCAGTTAATTGCCTTTTCAGCCCAAAGAAGGAGCAATTGAAAAGAGTTTGATCTCAGGTTGGTGTCGTTGTCTGAAATGATAGCGGAGCCTTGGTAAACAAAGTTCTTAACTACCTCAAAGTTAAATCTGCCGAGGGGAGACGTTCTGTCTAAGACGTTGGTGTTGGTTGTGCTTTCTTGTTGACACTTATACTTAATCTTGCCCTCGTTGACCGTTAAATACATATTCGCCGCCTCCGATTACGTCAATATCATCGTCATATGAAAGATTGTGCCTCTTGTGTTGGTAGCACATTGCCTTTTTTGGTATCAAAGGACTTGGTGAGTTCTCTATCGACCTTAATCCTACACAAACGGACGAGTTTGGCAGAAATGCCAATACTAGACATTGCTCTAGACAGCTCGTCTCTATAGATGCTGTCATACGTGGCTTTAAAATCGATCAATAGCTGATGTGTATCTATTTGGAGCTCATGGGCTTTTTCCAAGATCTGCCATTGTGTGAAAATTTGGCCCCTGGTGGACTTTCTTGGTCTAAAGCCGTACTGATATTGACTAATCAAGTTGCAGATGAACAGCTTTAGGCGTTCACACAATAGGCGATGCTAAGAAGACTGATGCCTTTGTAGTTGGAGCAGTTCAGAGGGTTTGCCTTCTTGAGGATCGGACAAACAATGCTGAGGTTACATTCATCGGACATACTTTCGTTCGATCATATTTTACAGATGAGTTGGTTTATGCTCCTAACTAAGTCATCGCCTGCCCTTTTAAGAGCTCATATTCTGGCCGTCCGCTACAGCAGCTTTGTTGCACTTACGCTTAGATATGACTGTCTCCACTTCATTCGGGTCGGATGGACGGAATTGTTGGTCTACATCGTCCAGGTTGAAAGGTTTATTCTGCCTGACAGCGGAATTTGTTTCGTTATCGTGGTTATAGAGTCTACAGAAATGCTCTTTGCAAATCCTCAGCATCGATTGCGACCCTACTACTACGAGGGGCGTTCAACATATTCTCGGTATCGGGCGGGGTGAAGCTGTGGTTGTATATATAAATTGACTTATTTATCAAGTAATACCATTATTTTAGTGCATTCATGTAAAATTTCATATAAATGTGATTATTAATTCGCGTTTTATCTCTAGTTAAACAGAATCATAATGGCAACTGAGACGATGATGGTGAAAATTGAGCATCGCGCTGTAATTAAATTTCTCACTAAGCAAGGAAAAAGTCAAAAAACTATTCATAAAGAGATGGTGGCTGTTTACCAGGGTTCCACACCTTCATTATCAACTGTGCAAAAGTGGTCAAGTGAGTTCAAGAGTGGCAGAGAGAGCATTGAAGGCGCCCCGGCTACTGCTTGTACGAGAGAAAGCATCAAAGAAGTCGAAAAACTTGTTCTTGAGGATGCCCGAATAAAGGTGAAAATGATGGCAGAGATCACCAAGCTTTCAATTGGTACCATTCGCACTATTCTTCATGACCATCTTAACCTTTCAAAGGTCAGTGCAAAGTGGGTGCCACGAATGCTCACAGCGCCTCAGAAAAAAGTGAGAATCGCATGATGTAGAGAGCTTTTGGAGATGTATGGTGAGAACGCGGACGGTGTTATGGATCGAATTGTTACTGGGGACGAAACATGGGTCCACCACTATGACCCTGAAAGTAAACAAGAGTCCATGCAGTGGCATAAAAAAGGAACAGACCCCCCGAAGTAGTTCAAAGTCACTCCGTCTGCCCGAAAGCTCATGGCCACAGTTTTTTGGGACTCAAAGGGAATCTTGCTCATTGAGTACAAAAAAAAAGGTGAAACCATCAACGCCACATCCTACGCTTCCACTTTGCATAATTTGCGGGAGGAAATTAAAAAGAAAAGACGGGGTAAACTCGCAGCGGGTGTGTTGCTTCTTCATGACAACGCTCCTGTTCACACGAAGCGAGTTTCCAAGGCTGCTGCGCGAGATTGTGGTTTCGAAGAAATTCAACACCCACCCTATAGTCCAGACCTTGCCCCTAGTGATTATTTCCTGTTTCCGGATTTGAAAAAATATCTTCGTGGAAAAAGATTTTCGGATGATGAAGAACTCAAGTCGGTATTTTGCAGAGAAAGAGGAAATTTATTTTTTTGAGGGTTTAAAAAAGTTTATCTCAAGATGTAACAAATGCATTGATGTTAGGGGAGATTATATTGAAAAATAAAAATAATTTAAATTGAATTCGCATTTTCCTTCATATCGATACCGAGAATATATTGAACGCCCCTCGTACGTTCTCTTGGTCGTCTCTACAGATTTCGGTTCGGGGTGTGTGTAGATCTTCCGAATTTTATTCCTAGCGTAGTATCTCTCAATTTCCTCGAACACGCCCTTCTCATCCTTCTTTTTTTGCTCCTGGGAAGCCGGTGTTCTCTTCTTCTGTTCGTAAAGCCCGTATGCAGCTACGGTCGTTTTATGCAGCGCCGCTGTGTATGTATGCATGTTGCTTAGCTGCATGTGCTTGGCGGCACCGAAATCCAACACACCAGAGGCGGAATCTTTTGCGATTTTTGGTAATGCTGTCAGTGGTCTTCGATTCTTGATGCTGCCGGTATAGGTCTTCTTAAGAGATTAAAGGAGATACGATGGGAAACGGATTTGGCGAACTCTTGGGATTATAGCCGTCCAATTTCGAACTTCCTCACAGTATTAGCTTGCCTTGCGATGTTCGGGATATCAACAACCACAACCGAGTCCCTCTGAACGTTCGGGCATCCATAATACTAGAGGATTTCCTTGCGTCGATCGCAATGTGGTCAATCTGGATCAATCAGCGATTAGGAAATCTCCATGTCCCCTTATGAATATCGGATACGGGAACAGCGTGCTAGCTACGAAAATATTTCGCGCCGCTGCAAAGTCGATCAGCCTGAATCCGTTATCGGGGCTAATATATTTTTCTACAGTGCTACTAAAGATGCCCTCTCCTTCTAGCTTTGAATTGCAATAGCTGAAGACAATTTCAATATCATAGCCAGGGCACCGTTCTAAGATCTTGTGCAAGAGCTCACAGAAGCTATCTTTGGTGTCGTCATCTTTCTCCTCTGTGGAGCTACGAGTATGAGCCCATATAAGGTTAATGTTCGGAAATTTAGCCTTAATAGGGATTGTTACGATGCGCTCGTTAACACATCGGAAACCCAAGACTTCTTTCCGGTATTCTAGGATGGTGGAAGAATATGCTTTGCAGAACCTCCGCTAGTTGTTCGGCTGCACGTGGCCAATTAAGGGCCCTGATATTCCACGTACAGACTCGAAGTCCAATGTCCTTATTTCACTGGTAGGCGTTGTCAACACTAGATCCGTCCGTATCCGTGGCTTGTTGTTGCCTCGTAATGTGGGTTTTGTTCTTCAATGGCCAGCAGTTACCCCAACGGCACATGCCGTCGTAATGATAGGGTTTGAGAATATTCTAATTTGATATCCAATCTCATGTTCCACTCATTACTTAAAATAAATTTGTCTATCTGCTCCTTCACAATTCGATCGAGAATTTTAGTATTACATTCATTGAAAATTACAGAACAGATTGGTTGTTGGCTCACGATCAAGTGTACATCTAGGTATTCTCCTATCTTTCTTACAACTTCAGCCATCACAGGTAAAACACAAATATTCCTCCAATTTTTCCGTCCATTAGATTACCTTGTTTCAAGAGCAATATTCATCCGCTCGATTCATTTCATACGAAAGCATTTGGTCTCCTACGTTTAACTTAATTCAAGACTATACTATTCTCGACTAAGTTATCTAAGACTACTATACAGAAGGGAGTACTGTCAACCTTTTATATAAGTCCCTCATCCTGCTCGGCCCTCCATATAGAACAAGTAAGCTTCTTTGCCCTGCTGTCAGAAACTTCTAAGGATTCCACTACTTGTTCATGCGTTAGGTAAACTTCAAACTTCTGTTGCTGCATCTTGCATTTCTCCCAGCGTTTTCCTTTCTCTGTTGTTCTGGGATTCGAGCTTATTTATTGTTAAGGCAGCTATTATAGAATCTGACCATTAAGAAGAATTCGTTCCTTGATCTGCTACGAAGGTTCTGCTTACAGCCCTGTATTGCTTTTTCCACTTAACGAACAATATGGGTTGTTGTCCACCTTGTTAAAAATGGAGTTTTCCGAAGGATAATTTTTTAAGCTCACAACTTTATAACACATTTAAAAGAAAAATATTAACACACTTAGCCAAATTGCACTAATTCATGCTACCTAAAATAGATTTTCTATAATGTGGATACTGTAAATATTGTATAGATACTCGTACTCGTACTCGTATGTTATATGTACATAAAACTAATTCTTCATTACGCACTTAATTTCACAAGCATTCATCTTTTTTTTTTTTTATTGGCGAGATAATAACGTCTTATTCAATTTATATCCAACACATTGAGCACATGTTAAATGTAAACAGTGGGGGAGCAATGACGGTGGTATCCCGTCAAATATTCCGGGGCTAAGAGCAACGTCATGTGTTTACATGTTTCATGTCTTTTTGCTGTTAAAAGTCAACTATCCAATTATAGGCACCTAATTTGTTAGGACATGAAGGTAATGAGCACAACAAAGTTG
Source organism: Volucella zonaria (assembly GCA_963966105.1). NCBI lineage: Eukaryota > Metazoa > Arthropoda > Insecta > Diptera > Syrphidae > Volucella > Volucella zonaria. The sequence goes on along the minus strand of OZ014533.1, from coordinate 179,977,775 downwards.
TCATTATGATAAAAAGATAATGTATGCAATATATTCGTACTTAAATTATGTGCATACACATGAATATATTAATCTTCTAAGCAGATTAATAGTTCACGAATAAATTATTAAGATACCCGTACATATGGGATTGGATATCGCAATCTATTTTAAAGGAAACGAGGGGCTTTGATTTTAAGTTTGAATAAAATAACGTTTTGTTGCTATTGAGCTTGTGAATAAGTTTAATGAGCTTAGAATTATATTTGCGAACAGCTTAATTGAGATTACGTATATCCATTTCCGAGACATGGTTTCAGCCTAATATGAGTAGCAATCTTTTTTATTTAAAAAGCACAACCGAGCTGATCGAGCTCACACCACTCGAGGAAGCGTTGCAATATGCGTTCGAAAATATATTAAGTTGAACTGTGTTAAGCGTTTAGGTGGTTCCCTGTCTTTTGACTACTAATTTATTAATATCCTAAATGGTGAAAACAAATGCGTACTTGGAAATTTTTATATGGCCTCAAAAATTGGGAGCTCGCGCATTATCTCCTCAATTGTTGGAGAAATTTGTCGCACCAAAATTCATTCTTTCACCATTGGTCCTCTGATCCTCTCAAAACCTGGGCGAACTCTCTTGGCCTTACTTTTGTTAACTTTTCTGAGCCAAACCATTTTAAACCTAATTGTGTACCGTCTTTATTAGATATACTAGACGGGGCAAAAGTCATCACGCTATCGGAAGATGCTATAATTTTTCCAAATGGCAACAAATACAACAAGACATGAATCGCTATACTCCTGAAGAAAGCGGAATAATTGTAACGATTTTTTGGCGGAATAATTCGTCGGTGGTATTGGCGCATTGTGAATTTCGTGCCACGCAATTGAACATCAATCGGCGGTCTTTACAGAGAATTTTTGTGAAAGACTGTAAGATGTTCCCATACAAAGTGCAGATAGTACATCAGCTGTTAGCTGTTGACCTCCTAACGCGTGTAACCTACGTTCCAGCCATACTGAATCTCGACCACGAGGGAGACAACTTTTCATCGAAAATCATCATGAGCAACGGGGCCCATTTCCATCTCTGTGGGTATGTGAATAAGCAAAATTATCGCTTCTGAGGCACCGAAAATCCGACGAAGAGCCATTACATCCGCTCACAGTTACTGCATGGTGTGCTGTTTACGCTGGAGGCGTCATGGGGTCTTAGTTTTACGTCCACTACTGTAGATGGTTAGTGCTACAGAGCCATGCTGAACGACTTTCTCCTTCCTGTGGTTCCAACAGGATGGAGCAACTGCGCATACTGCACAAGTCACAACCGAAATTCTTAGGGCATTTCCCGGTCGCCTAATCTCTCGTTTTGGCGATTTTGCCTGATTTAACCATTCCCGGCTTCCTTTTATGGGGTTTTTTGAAGTCATGAGTCTATGTCAACAAGCCTCAGAATCCTGAAGCCCTCAAAGAGAATATTCGTCAATAATGCGAGAACCAGTCGCCGGAAGTTCTGACAAGAGTGATGGAAAATACCACAGATCTAGCTCGAATGGTTATCAATTCTGGCTGCGGCCACTTAGCCGATATCATTTTCTTAACGTAATAAATAAAAACTTAAAATATCAAATATACATAATCCAAAAGCAGAACAAAAGTCTTTCATTCACAAAAAAAATTACAGCCAAAGAACATCGCGTGACAACTTTGTGCCATCTTGTATTTCTTACTAGTCAGAAAAGCCTCGTATATGTTTTAGTCAACTACCTGTTCCCGTATTACTGTATCGTGATCTTGTCTTTAGTACCTTTGACGTACGAGTTGATAAAATTTCGTTTCAGTCTTTCCATTATCGTGATTCCGCAATATCAATTTGGAGAGTCTTTTTAGTTATTGTTCGTCCATTGACCGGGGTGGTATTGATTTAGCATCTGACGTGAATAAGCAAACTGAATTCCTGACCATCGCAACTGACCACCTACTCAATAAACAGATAGAATCACAACGCTGTCATTCGCTTTCAAGTGAGATCCTTAGCGCCATCGAAGTAAGAGAAGTTTCTTACCGTCGCTGGAAACGCTTCTGTTGTTCAGAAATGCTAAAAACTACAAGACATCCCGTGATTTTGTAACTTAACTCGTAAGATCTGCTAAGCTTAACTTTTACAACAACAGACGACAACATTCATATAGAAGAGCTAAACCTTAGATTCCCAACACCAATAACGTCATTAAATTCTAACCGTACACTAACATACGAGTACCATATATAGGACATAGACAACGCTTTTTTTTTCGCTATTTTCTCCATCAAAAGTAAGACAATATTCATCCTGAATTCATAAATATTCTTCTTCTCCTTTCATTTACGTATATCAGCCATATACTGGGTGTCCCAGTTTAGCAGTGTAATCCTTTAAGGGTATATTCCCGAAGTTCCGCCGAACAAGAAATTGTATGGCAGGGGGGTCTATTCTCACTCCATTTCAAGTTACAGCCCATCAAAGTGGGTGACCTCTAATTAGGAGGTGTAACCACTTTAAACGCTATAATTTCTAAACTAAGTAGTACAGGTACAAAAACAGTTTTGGACATTTTGGAAAGATAATTTCGTATTGCATACTAGTCTTAAATGCTTTGGGTACATCTGTGCAGCAACAAAAAAGTTATGGCTCGTTAAACTCAAAATTATGAAAATTTGCTGTTCCATTTTTTTAATTACGAGTAAAATGCATTTTTCTTAAAATTCTTACTTAATAAATTATCTGAAATTGAAATTGAAGAACCTTTTGGAAGAGTTTATGGAATGTTTATAGCAATTGTTCGAAATGCCTTCCTTCCATTTGAATACACTTTCGGGCGCGTTTAACCATTTCGGATGGTAGATTAACGTTCATCAAAATTCTTTTCGTCTCTTCTGAAGCGGCACTAATCTTTTCTTGGAGCTCTACCAGACTCGACATTTCTCTAAAATAAACCTTTTCTTTCATAGCACCCCAGAAGAAAAAAATCCATGGGTGTTAGGTCAGGAGATCTGGGTGGCCGAAGGTTGGGGCGGAGTTGACCAATCCATCGTTCGTTAAAAGTATGGTTAGGCAACGAAGTTACGCCGCTGCTACTGTGACAAGGTACTCTATCTTCTTGAAAGAACATCGCCCTTCTCTGAACAAGAGTAACATCTTCAAGGAGCTCCGGCATTCGTTCTCTAAGTAATAAAGGGAATTAACTGTTTGTGGAAGAACGTGCGGGCCTACTAAAGTGTTTCCTATTAATCCAGCCCAAACATTTACGCTAAAACTCCTTTAAAATAAACAACACATTTTGGAGAAGCTGTTTACAATAATTAAATACTTACCTTTGAAAGGATGTTGGGCGTATTAAATGGGGATTGGAGTCTGACCAATGGTGCAAATTGTGGTGGTTTGTAGCCCCATCTCTAGTGAGCTACGCTTCGTCAGTCCACAGAATGTTCTTGAGGAATTGCCCGTTTTCTGCATGTTTGCGCAGCAGCCATTGGCAAAATTCCACTCTTTTTTGCGCATCACCTGGTAGTAAATCCTATGCCGGTGTTAAATGGAAAGGGTGTAATCTATTTCTCTGTAGAGTCTTGTGAACTCTGGTTCTGAACGTCCTTCTATCACGTATTAGCGAATAGCCGGATGCACGGTGTTGGTATAGTCGTTGGTACTCCAATCTTGCCAACGAAGCGTTTCCATTGCAGAACCCGAATACAAACACTATTTCCGCGAATTCACGTTTTGAACACATTTTTTGTGGAGATCAATTTATCAATTGGCTCTTCACTGACAAAGCAAAATGTCGATTGTAGATCAGTTGAAACAATGTCAAATTGAAAAAATAAAGGTTAACAGAGAATTATTCTTTGTTACGATTTTTTCTTCCTATTCGATAATTAACTGTTAACTGCATTGCTCATAAGTACGTTAGTTTATTATTCTCCCTTAATTTTGTTTGACGATTTTTGTTTGACGAAAAATGGCTTTTACTACAAAATCTGTTGATGGTACGTGAAAAGTTTCTAAACATAATTTTTAGGAAAATTTGCAAATATTAAAATTTCATAAAATTTCAGAAAATTTATTAAGTAAGCATTTTAAGAAAAACGTATTTTAAGGAAAAAAATGGAACAGCAACTTTTCATAATTTTGAGTTTAACGAGCCATAACTTTTTTTTTGCTGCTCAGATGTACCCAACGCATTTAGGACTTGTATGCACTACTAAATTATCTTTCCAAAACTATTTTTGTACCTGTACTAGTTTAGAAATTATGGCGTTTAAAGTGGTTACACCTCCAAATTAGAGGTCACCCACTTTGATGGGCTGTAACTTGAAATAGAGTGAGAACAGACCCCCCTGCCATACAATTTCTTGTTCGGCGGAACTTCGGGAATGTGCCCTTATGCTAAACTGGGACACCCTGTATAAAACACCATTATAATGACATCTACCCATTTACCTGATATCGATTTTAATCAACTAAATAAAAGAATTCATTATAGAAAAACCGCTTTTTAATCCTCTGCAGTCTGGTCTGGACACATCTGAACAAAAGTTTTTGACGATATTAGATAAGCAATTGACGGCAATTTTAGTACTGTGATAGCGTTACTTGACTGTGATAAGCTGGCGACTGAGTCCAACTTCTCTGATACTTCTAACAAAGTTATTTATTCATACGGGACAACTCGATGGCAAGCTGTAATAATAAACAGTTTTTGTTTCTTCCTGTTAATAGTGGTCTTCCCCTAGGATCTATACTTGGTCCATTACTGTTCTCTTTGATCATAAATGACTTACCTTCCGCTTTATCATATTGTCGATTCCACATATACTCGTATGATGACGATGTTCAACTGTACAGTGTTGTTAGCTTTCCTATTGGTTGAAAACGCAATTACCAAATTAAATGACAATAATAAATGAGCCGATCCGGACTTCCACACACTTCTAAAACTAAAGGTTGCTTTTAGTTCCATTGCCCGGTTTATATGCAATCTCGTAGATGTGATCATACTCATATCTCGTCTGCAGCTCGTCCAATACTTGGTTGCAACTTAGAGGAGTACTTCAAATACAGGTGCTGTTCTTTATTTTCCAAAGTTATCCACAGGAAAGGACCAATCTAGTGAATTCACAAAATTAACTTTTTCATCCAATCGCCATATTAATTTGCGACCATCAATGTACACCTGCTTAACATTACACGGCAAATTTTTATTTATGCCTTCAAATTTTGGAATAGTCTACCCAATCACGTGAAGTCCAGAATCGAACACAGAAAATTTCAAGCAGAACGCTTTGGTCACCTATCCAGTTTGAACTGATTCAGCTTTTGTTGTAATTTCTAATTACTTGGTTGCGCTCCTGATTTAAGTTAGTTTCATTTATAAATATTTTTTCTTCTTCATCTATTTATTTTTTTATTTTTTTTCGTTATTTTAATTTATTGTAACTTACTCGTATCTGTTCATTATTTGTAATTTTTTGTTGGTCTATATCCTGTGCAAGTTTACAAGTTATTCCTAATGTCCAGCTGTTTTTATAAACAAATATTAATTATCTCACAGGACGCATTTACTGATTGTTCACCTTTGTGACTTAATTCATACCAAACACGTGTAAATATTGCAGGTACGAGTATAATCGGTGATTCGGCAATTTTAAAACGTCTTTTGAATGGCGTACCTGAATGAATTCAAATCAATTTCTTAGAAATTTGTGTTCGTATTTAGCATTAACTGTGGAATTCCCAAGTTTTGAGTCTTTGTCGGAGAAATCTGTCCACTCAAGTGACGTAAAATGTTTACACATACGACTTTTAATTTATGAAAAAAAACAAACAAATACTTGTTTTGGCTGTTTTTCTGCTAAAAGTTAGAAAACCACAACCAGTCGATGAGAAAGAGTCATAACAAATTGAATAATTAAAATCAATTGTTTCCCAAAATATTTCAAAATCAATTTGTGTGCCATATGTGGAAGAATAAAAATACAGAACATTCCAGTGTGAGATGTTGACATTCAATATTGACAAGTCGGGATAAATCTGGCACAATTTGAAAAAAATCATATTTTTACACTTTTTCATTTTGATTTGTCATTTGTCGTTCTTTAAAGAAGGACTGACTGACTATCGGCCCGCAAGAAATTAATTTTCAAGGCAAATTACAATAGTTCATACGAATAGAATACAATACCTACATCATAAACCGCTATTAATTTAGTTTTGGATGCCATCTATGGGAGAAATAACCATATGGTCCAAGCACCTTAAAATTAAAAACTAAATTAAAAATTATATTGTAAAATTACCAAAAACACGGTTAAAAAAGTCAGAATTAAGGCTTAGCTTTGAAACAGGTTTTTATAAATCAATAAATTAAAGTGGTTAATAATACTAGTAGTTGCCCTATTGATCTATTTTTTTCACAAATAAGTTTAATCTTAGACATGTGCCTGTTTTAAATGATTTGGATAGTCTCGCTTGTCTCGCAGATCACTAGGTTTAGGCAGGAACATTCACTGCAATATCGTGGAGTAGAGCAAAACCATAACATCTGAGTTGTATTCTGACCAAATGGAGAGATCAGAGCACTCAGTTCATTGACATTACTTTTATATCCAGACATAATGACTAGAAGTTATATATCGACAACTCATTCACGGATCGTACCACCTTGATCAAAAATTTTCCGGAATTTATTCAGAAAATTATTATTATTATTATTATTTTTTATTAGCACATAATTTAAATTACATGTTAATCATAAAATTTATGAGCTTAGCTGCGAGGACTATTAGCTCTATGATAAAGAAATTCTTATATGAAAATGTTAGTAGATGAAATAAATTCGTTGATTTTTTCTATGTTGGAAGTGTTAGGGTTTTTTAATATGTCGTAGATATTAGTATTATGAAATAGTTTAAGTATAATTGGTTTGAATTGAGGCCTTTTGGCACCAACTTTGCTGCTACACGACGGAAACCCAAATATTAACCAAAATGTTTTGGACAGATCCATAGGCAATGTTCAAGTCCTCCGCTATCTCTCTGATGGTTAATTTGTGGTTATTGACCAACATTTCTTTTACTTCATCAATGTTTTCGTAGGGTTTTCGATGTCTTGCGATGGTCTGCCACTGTGTTCATCATCTTCGATGGACACACGTCCACTTTTGAACCGTTCGTGCCACTGGTAAACGACCGTTTTCTTAAGACAATCGTTGCCGAAACACTTTTCCAGCATTTCCAACGTTCGCGCACCATTAAATCCGTTTTTTACGCAAAATTTAATACTCGTACAAGTTCGTTGTTGCAAATTTAAAACCATTTCTAAAATTGTAAAAAATCGTACTCTTGGCTACTTAACTTTTACAAATGTCAAGCTATGACCTAAGATTTAGAGGGAAAGTCAACAACAGATTTTCCAACTTAACAAAAGAAAACAGAACTCAAATGGGAACAATGGGAGCGCCACACAATGGTGTGGTGCGGGAAATTTTTGATCGAGGTGGTATATCTTTCTGGCGAAACTGGGATTCGAACGCCGAATCTTCCGATTTGAAAGCCAGTCCACTACCACTTGAGCCGCTGCCACCCACCAAAGTGATACCAATTAAAGGGCATAAGTTACGAGTTCTGGCACAGCCAATGATGTCTTCTCAATTAAATTGTTTGCGGTCCCGTCTATACTTTAGGCTGCCGCATCATGTTCCTCAAGAATTGGTGTATTCATGTCAGGCCGTGTATTGTTGTATTTCAAGATATTATTACATTTCGAAGTAGGTTAGGATAGAAGTATAACAGTTTACGCCACTCAATGGATTGTGTACTCGTGTATCTTGGAAAAAATAGTCGCAGAGCCTCCAGGAACCAGTCAGAAAGAATAGTCAATGAATTCACCCCAATCCTAATTGCTTGGGCTAGCGATTTTGAAAATCTTGTTAAAGTCGGTACTATTATAATTTCACAAATTCTGTGGCAAGCATAGAATTGTCGGTAAAAGTAAGTAATTTTCTGCCAATTACTAGATTTTACAATATTATAGCATTGGCTTTTTGCCGTCAGCCTGGTGAGAGAGTATAATACAAGTAATTCATAAATGAAAAGTAGTGGAATTCTTAGCCACGCTTTGTTCAGGCGACCGGTGGTACCATACGTTTTCGAACGAAGCTAAAGTCATTTCTCCATAGGAACAACATTTTCTGTAATATCTAGTTTTTTTTTATATTTATTGTGAAGATGAAGATGGTTGTAAAACTTAATATTCCTGTTTATTATTATTTATGTAATTGATCATTTTATGTAATTATATAATACTTTTTGTTTTTCCTCCCTTGGTCCAAAAACACGTCCATACTAAAGCTTAAATTACAACTGTGTCCTAGAGCAATTTTAAGAGACACTATCTCATAAGACATTTTTGTATTTTAATGCGTATGCATTATACGAAGCTTGTCTGAAAAGTTTCCGACCGAACAATGATACAAGACATTTTTCCTCAAACTTTTTTTATTTTTCTACATAGTCTCCTTATAACACTAAACATTTCTCCCAGCAATGCTCCCATCTCTCTAACCCGTCCAAGTAGTACTTGGCGTTTTTCTCTGCAAAATAATTCTTCACGAAGGTGATTGTCTCCTCATTTGACGAAAATCTCTGTCGTTCGAGCGCAGTTTTTAGATGAGGGAACAAAAAAAAGTCACTTGGGGCTAGATCTGGTGAATAAGGATTGTCAAGCAGTTCAAACAGTAATTCATGGATTTTCGCCATGGCAACCGCTGAGGTGTGAGACGGCGCGTTGTCTTGGTGAAACAGGATTTTCTTTTTCTGTAAATGTGGCCGTTTTTCCACAATTTCTGCCTTCAGCTTGGCAAGTAATGATGCGTAGTATGCTCTTGTAATGGTTTTTTCTTTTTGAAGATAACGCCTTTACTATCCCAAAAAACACTAAACAGTCACCATCACTTTCCCAGCCGAAAAAAACAGTTTTTGCTTTTTTTTGGAGCCGGCTCGCCCTTTGCAGTCCACTGTTTTGACTGAATTTTTGTTTCGGGCGTATTATGGTGTATCCAAGTTTCATCTACAGTAATTAATCGGCGCCAAAACTCGGATTTATTGCGCCTAAACTGCGCCAACAGAGCGTTGGAAATGTTCATTCGAACACGTTTTTGGTCTAACGTAAGCAAACGCGACATCCAACGAGCGGACAGCTTTCTCATTCCTAAATCTTGATTTAATATGTAACAAATACGTTCTTTGGCCATTTTTGTAGCCTCTACTATATCTCTCATTTTAATTTAGCAATGTTATCGTCAGTGGTTGCAGTTTTTGGACGTCCCGAAAGTTCATCATCTCCCAAGCCCTTACGGCCACGTTTAAATTCAGCTGCCCAAAATTTCACTGTGGTAAATGATGGTGCAGAGTCCCCATGCACAGAGTCCAAATCATTTTTGATTTGCGTAGGCGTATTGCCTTTCAAAAACAAGAATTTAATAACAGCTCGATACTCAATTTTTTCCATTTTCACAAAAAACACTCACATCGACTCACTCAAACGACTGTCAATTAAAAACTGCGTGTCCAAAATGACTGAAACTTCGGTAAGTAACTGTCAAAAGATACACAACTAGCATTCACTAGTTTTTATTAATGAGTGCCGCTATCTTTACGTTGCGGAAACTTTTCAGACAACCCTCGTAAATGAATGAATTAAAATTAAATTAATGTTAAATTGATATTCAACATGATTCTATATATATGAAAAGAAAATTTAAAAACATTTCGTTTATTATATGTTGAAATGCTTGGAAGAAGCATTCGTTATGCTTCTGTTATGCATTCCTCTAGAATGACTTTCATTCAGTTCGTTGTTCTAATCGCGCCTAGTATAGGACAACTTCCTATAAAGTACCTTATACCTTCGTCCATCTTTAGGTTAGACAAAGTGCATTCATGATTTTGTTCAGTTCTGTGTGGCATCTAATTGGGATGCTAAAGTTCCCCTCTGGCTTTAAATAATTGAGAAATCGTGTTAATGTTGTAGCGGCCGTGAAAGTAGTTTTTTTCTCCAAAATCGTGTTGAAGAGTTCTATATAGTAGGCATTCACTTCGTTGGGCCTTTTCTGTGAATTTTGTAAATATGGATGCCTGAATCTTAACCAACAGACTCTGCTTAGTACTTTTCCAATTTACAATATTCTCATCCCGTAGCCGTACGCTATGATCATCACCTAATCGCTGCCCCTCACTGAAGGACTGTACATTTCTACGAAACAGATACGTTGCGACTATATTTGGTAGCCGGTGCCTTGACAGTGTCATTACTTTCGTGACATAGCTGAAATGTATTTCTAAAGTGAACATATACAGCGGAGCTAGTCCAGTTTCCAGATGAATCACTTATGTAGGTGTATTTTCAGGTAATCTGAATATCTTCTTTACGAAGTATCGTAACAGTTTTTCGACTTTTTCGTACTGGAGAATTCCCCATACTTGACATGATTGACCTTATGAATGCTTCAAATAATTTATATTTTGCACCTGACGCAATATCCCTTTTAGCTAGGAAACTTCTACAGTTCGTGTGTAGCACCATTCTGGATTCCTTGAGTTCTGCCTGCAGATGCTTTTTAAATGACATTTGTGACGTATTGATGACTCCAGGTGTACTTCGACACTTCCTCCAGCTCTTCATTATTCCAAATTTACTTTTCTTCACCATTATTTTGGACTTGTTGGTATTAAATTTTAAATTCCAGGTGATACAATAATGTTATAACCTATTTATTATTAACTGCATTATGTTTGGTGTCTCAGCTAGCAGGGCAATGTCATCAGCGTACATAAGTTGCTGAATATTGTACTTCCATGGGCATAATACCCCGGCGTAAGATCTCGGGCTTTACAAATTTATTTGTATCCTTTGAAAATATAATAAAATAAAAAGTAATACTAACAGGTGGCAAGGGTGAGAGATCATCCACGAAGATTGAGAAAAAAGTGGGTTTAGGGGCAACCATGCTTTACTCCCCTTTTTGCCCCGAACCGGGGTGATACATTTCTTCAATTCCACAGCGCGATCCAGTTTTTCTCATAGAGACTTCGATGATATACAACATTTTTGACGAAATCCCTAGCTTGCTTTGGTTGTAGAAAAGCGATTTCCTATCAACCGAAGCAAAAACTGCCTAATTCGATGAAGAATGAGTACAGTTTCCTTCCATATTTCAGATACGACCGGGCGATGATTGTTAAAACGAATACGTTATCTACAGTTGAGTACTACTTTCTAAAGCCAGCCTGGAATTTACTGAGCATGTCATTCTGGTGGATCCACTCAGTCAGTAATTTTAGTACAAGCCCTGCGAATGATTTCATCAACGTGTTCATAAGTGATATCCCTCTATAATTGTTTGATTCGCGTGTATCTCCTTTCTTCAATAATGGGAAAATAATATTCCTCCTAAAACTTATTGAGGAATATATGTAAAATTGCTTGAGTTTTTCAAGAAAATAGTAGCGTATTTAAAAAATTCATACGGAACTCAGTCATCCCCAGGGGCTTTGCACTAGATTGTTGTGTGGGGTCACCTAACTCCTTTAAGCGTGATTTCGCTTAATTTCCCTATTAGGAAGAGCATAAATTAGTTGGCCTGATATGCTGTTCCACTAGCACATCTGTTAAGATTTCAATAGAACTTGCGAATTTGGCTGGCTTCCAGAAAGAACGACTATCTCGGACTCTATCTATTGTAGTTCTCGCATTAGAAACTGAGTGTGTGCTTCTGGTTTCACCTTATTTTTATATGCCTTGTTGGATTCGTGGTACATGTTTTTGGGGAGATTTGTTCCTGCACTTCTAACCGATCGCAAAAATGCGAACGATTTTTTCCTGGCTGTTGTCTTTAGGGTTCCGGTGATTGAAACTATTAAAACACATTGATCGGAGAGATAAGGTAGATCAGATTATAATTTTTTAAAAGTCCTCTTTTTAAATCTGTTACTCCGAATATTCAGCCAATACTTTGTATGAAAATGAGCTTAGTTCAAATTTTTGAAGAACGAATTCGAAGCACACAAGTAAACCGTAGGTGAAAATCGGCAGGTCGCATCCGTATGGACTTGAATTCATTTCATTTCATTTTAAATGCATTTTTATTTCAGTTAATTCATTAATTCTTACATGCTAGACAAAAAAATGCTTAAAAATTAGCTTAAATAACTTACAGATAATCTTATTCTAACTTACTGGCCCCATGCGGGCACTCTAAGTTAAACATAATACTTAATCTATGTCTTTCGACGAATCTTACGTTACATGTTTACACTATCTCTATTCATTATTAAAACTAAGAAAACATTTTTTAACAAAAACTTAGTAACATGACTTAATATGACTCCGTATGGACTTGAAATTCAGACCAATATGTGCCTGTGCATATTCGGAAGATTGTCCGAAAAAGAGGGAATAGCTCTAATTTAAGTGGGACGAAGAATGGTTACATTTTAGTTTCATTTCAGTTTCGACAGTTCATGTGAAAGAAAGTGTAAAGAAGTGGAAAAAAGGCATGTTTCAGGCCAACTGCTCACATTTAAAAAATAAAAAGTGTCCGATTCAAGTATTCCGCTGGTCAAAAAGTCTTTCATCCCCACGAAAATGTGAGCACGACGTTAATGGGCAGGACTTTCATGTCTACGCCAATGTGAACAGTCACTGTATGTATGTCGCGATCTCGGTAAAAGCTTAATTTGTTATGTAATCCTTTAAACTATAGAAGAATACATCCAACATCTCCTGGTTTGGGAATCAGGTGCAAATGCAACGAGAGTACAATAAATAGCATACTCGTATCTTACGTAAGTACAATAGCGCGCCTAGCTAAATGTGCTCGGCTCACATCCTCTTGTATATGTAGTGGGTGATTTTTTAATTGTCAAAAAAAAATTGGCTGGTACCTCGCTAATAACACTTGTAATGTTGTCTTCCAAGACTGAAATTGACTCTGGTTTATCAGCATAGGCGAGTGATTTGGCGTATCCCCATAAAAAATAGTCTAAATGCGTCAAATTGCCAGATCTAATCGGCCAATTCAGCGGTCCAAAACGAGAGATAAATTGCTCACCGAACTCATTTCGCAATTAGTCCATCGATTCACGTGCTGTGTGGCTTGCAGTTCCGTCTTTCTTTAACCACATCTCGACCTGGTTCAGCTCGTGCATTTTGGGCAAAAAAAAGTTCTAAATCATTGAACGTTAACGGATGCCATTGACGGTAACGTTGTTCTCACGGACCAAATATGGCAGTTTTGTTTATTAACATACCCATTCAACCAGAAATGAGTTTCGCCGCTGAACACAATTTTTCGATAAAAAAGCGGATCTTCTCCAGCTTTTCTGAGTCCCATTCACCTGAAATTCGACGCTGTGACAGGTCGTTTGGCTTCAGTTCTTGCACGAGCTGTATTTTGTGAGGTTTTAGACCAAGATCCTTGAATAAAATCTTCCACGTAGCTGAGTAACACAATCCCAATTGCTGCGAACAGTGACGAATGGACAAATCACGGTCTTCATTAACACTGGCCGTTCCACCAGCAATATTTTCCTATGTACGCATTCTACGGTAGGTGGCTTGATGTCAAATAGCGTGAAATTGGTGTGAAATTTGGTCACAATGGCTAGAATTGCTTGATCAGTAGGTCGATTATGACGACCGTAAAATGGTCAAAGTTCGAGAAAAACATTTTTCACTGAGCACGAATTTTGATAATAAAATTCAATAATTTGTAAGCGTTGTTCGAGTGTAAGTCTTTCCATGATGATGGCAATGCTATGTTGGACTTTGACACATGTCACAAATCAAGCGTGATCTGTCAAAAATAGAACACTGGAAAACCAAATAGCAAACAAATCACCCTTTCTATAAAAAAATGAATGGAAATGACGGCACAAAACGTTTCTTAATTACATTTTATTGACAACAGCAGATACATCCGAATGAAATACGTAAACTAGTGTTTGAACTTGTTGCTGGATCGCCTGGCGCTGATAAATACATTTTTTTGTGCGCACCATTAATATTTGTATTCAGAAAAACATTATTCGCATATACGAGTATGTTGTACCAGTATGTATGTAATGTAAGCTCAAAAAAATCTGCCGATCAGTCCTCTGGTCTCAGAAGGGTTGATAAGTTAAAAAGTGACGGATTTTATTGCCTCTTTTTGCTGTCTCAATTTTGAATTTCTATAATTAGTTTTTCATTGTAGAGTTACGAGTATACACGATACATGCGTCTATTACGCGCATATGTTTTTCATGGCATAATGCTCCTTCAAAAGATTTCAGGTTGTGAGATTTTAGAAAAATTGCATAATTTTGATTGTGAACAAAGTGCAGTTGATGTTGATATTTTTTTAAAGAACTTAACACTTGAAACACTCAAGAGGATAAGACCACTCTGAAAATGTCTGAGGATGTGTTAGGTTTTTTGGATAGTCGGACAGAATTGGTAAGAATGTAGTTTAGGCTCAGTGGCTATTTCTCGCCGTAGGTGGCATCTAGCATTTAATGGCCAAACTACAATAAATTATTAGTGTATTTGGACTTGTTATTTTTAGGCAGTTAACATCGTTATGCGATTTCAGTTGCCTGAAAAAAAGAATGTCTTTCGGGCCGGTTGGGATTGAAGGTTGAACGGTCCAATTTATAAGCCCCTTGCGCCGCTGCGCCAATCCCATCATTGGTGACGAATTCTTAAAGAACTTTTTGCCGAAATTCTTCTCAAGAAAATGCGTTAGAAAATTAAAAACGATTTCCTTTAACTCAAGTAAAAAAGAAACAGCTTAAAAATAAAAAATATGCTGAGACTTAATTAGTGATAATTGTAGAATATATTTTTGAACCGAAAGCTTTGCCAGATGTATATTTATACATATGTATATAAATACTATATGGAGTGAAAAGTGACATCCTTGACCGCCAGAATGCGCTGCTACTCCAAAAAAGGTTATGGTGCCCTGAAGTCCGTTCATATTTAGGCAGGCATGCCAAATTTCAGTGCGATACTGTCTTTAGTTTTGTTTTGACAGCTGATTGTTGTTGACGTGTTTGACATCATGTTGAGTATGGACACAAACGATTTTCGTTCTCTCATAAAACATTCAGATTACATCGTCAAATATTGGTTTCGAGAGTTTCGTGGTGGCCGCAACTGCACTACCGATCAAGTCCGCAGCGGCAGGCCCTCCGATGCGGTTACAGAGGACAATGTCAAAAAAATACATGAAATGGTGTTGGCTGACCGGAAAGTGAAGGTGAGCGAGCTAGCCGATACCACAAAGATTAGTACTGAGCGCACACTCCAAATTTTGGGCAATATTCTGCCAAAAACACGAAGGCGAGTGCAGTTCGAAAGAGTGTTTGGACTTGCTGATGCGGAATCGGGCGGACTTTTGGCGTCGATAGGTAATTGGATTTGGATTCCTCGGACTATTATCTCTTCATAATTATTTTGAGTCTTTTCAAAAGGACGTTGTGTGGTACCTTGGAAAAATCTGTATAATCGCACCTAACTTGAAGACGATTTCCATTTCTACGCAAATAGTAATGAGTAAATATCACAAGGTTAGTGGTTGCAGATCTAGCCCTTACAAATCCTTGCTGAAACTCTGAGATATAAGAGCATAAAGCAGAATAAAATTTTCTTTTCACTGCAGCTTCGAATATTTTTGAGATCAATTGCAATTTGGCTATAGGTCTATACTTGTCAATCAAACATTTATATCCTCATTTGTGAATTGGACTAATAATTGAGTGCAGTCCAGAAATACAACTGAACTTAAAGACAAGCTAAATATATTAAACAGGTGAAATTTAAAAACCCGAGGTGGGAGATTGTCGGGCGCAATACTTGCTCTAGAATCAAGATTCTTAGGTTTTGGTTGGCTTTGATTTAGAAAACCACAACTAATATTTTCGGAGATAAAATTGGATTGGAAGAAAGAAGCAAACATATCGCATATTTGATTCACATTACTGCTAGATTTGCGATTATACATCGTAAAAGACGGGGCAAATTCAAGGAATTAAGTTTTAAATCAATAAATGCCAAATATTTGGGATTGTGCTTTAATCACTCTCCATTGAAAATACTATATGTATGATTGCATAAACATTTTTTTTTAAAATCGTAAAACCTCATTACGATTTTTAAGCATCTTATCCATGGCTTTCAATTCAATCTAGACAAACTTTTATTTTAATGGTAGAAAAGCAGAAATTGCAAACTGAACAGTGATTCGACTTGAAGACCTAAAGATGTAGACCTGCATAAAAAATTATTAATTGCACTGTAATCGGCATCAGTAAAATCATTCTTCAAAATTTGATCACATCCATTCGCTATGGAATTAATATATTCAAATGAAATGAAATTAAGTAAAAGAAGAAAAAAGTCAGCTCTATTCAAGAAGGCTTCAAGCTCAGCGCCAACAAAAAGTAAATCTAAATCATTTCCAGATGCATTGCGAAAATCATTCAATTGACATATGTTTGCGGCAGACATGGTTTCAATAACGTGTGCTTCTTTTTTTCTAGCAACATTAAATGGAAGAACACATTTATCCGTATGAGAAAAAATCCAATATACGTCAAGTAAGTTAAAATCACCTATGGTATACATATGATGAGCTTTCAAAATCATTTATGACATTTAAAATATTTTTCATATGAACATTGTTAATTTCGTTATCTGAATTTGGAGGCATACATGACACGAAAAAATATAAATGAATTAAATTAGCAGTATCAGCAACTAATGATATTAGTCAGAAACATTATTGACTTATGCCTTCGCTAAATATATGTGCTTTCAATTTTGAGGATAAATCATGGATTACTTTTTAAAGAGTTGTAAATTTGGGTTTCAGAAGTCAATCGGTTTTATCTGTAACTGTCAAATTAAATTGTAACCGTAGTATTAGTAGGGCCGACTTTGTTCGACTCCTTCTAAAGTGAGCAGATTCTGCACAATGTTATTCCTTTTTCTTCCTTCATTGTTTGATGTTTTAACTTATTTCGACCGTTTTAGTGAGCTACAGACTATAACGTTATTGTATGGTAATTTAATGGGCCTATTCGGGGCTGTTATGGACCTATATTATCGAAATATATACCTATGTTATACACCACTTCTTGATATTTAGCTTTTAACAGACCACATTAAATAGATTATAACTCCAGTTCCACGCTTCCTACATTCGTTTCACATATCTTTCATTTCTCATACGAATTTTCGCATTTATATATTAGTGAAACTTTAATTTTATTATAAGTTGCGTTTCCTGTTTGAATGAATTCGACGAAAGTATTGTTATTAGTAAGGAGTGCTTTCATACTTTTTTAATGAACTTAGGACCCATTAAAAGTCTCTGCCTAAGACGTTTTCCACTTTGTTTTACCAAACTTCTTGGCATTCGGAATCATTTAATCTTTCAACCGCATCTTCCTTGCTAAAGCTTTGGTGTCGCTCGATTTGGCCTACACTACATCTTCGTATAACTAATATGAGTAAAGCTGGCATTTATGCCTTATCCTCCATTAGCATTCCCCGCACTTGAAACTTAACATGTGAAGAAGAATTATTCTTTTGAGCCACCTCAATAAAAGCGCCACTTTCCTAATTATCATCTAATGGTAGTAGACAGAACTGGTAGAACTAGGCGCTTTTATATCCACCAAGTTATCATTTGTGAACATAACATTTACTCCGAGGTAGGTGAACTCTTTAACCTTATTTGCTTCACTAATGAATACTATAGGACTCCCTCTTTTCGCGTTTCCGTCAATTGCTACAAACGCTCCTTGGCACACGTTTGGTGGGACCGCTCATGAATTTGAATATAATTCAGGAAAACTAGATCAATTAGTGATCTTAGATTCTCTGGCCGTCCTTCAACACTTGTTGTTGAAAGTCCAAAAACATCAATTCGGCACCGTGGTCAGGAATTGAACACTTCGAGAAGCCTCTACAGCGTATTCCTACGAAAGATTTGCACCTTCACACATGCGAAGTGCAATTGGCTCAAGAACTGAACACGGCGAAGAGATTTCGTTGAGTGGATTATGGAACAACAATAAGTGGATGCTTATTTTTCCAACAAAATCATCTTCAGCGATGAGACTCATTTTAATCTCGATGGGTTTATTAATCGTCAAAATTGTCGAATTTGGGTTTCAGAAAATCAATAAGGGCTTTTTGAGAAACAAATACATTCACAACGTGGCACTGTTTGGTGCGGATTTTTGGTTAGACCGGACCATTCTTCTTTCAAAATGCGGCTGTAACAGTTAATGAAGCTCGCTATCGCGACATGATAATCCAGTTTTTTGTGCTTAACTTGAGAAATGTGGAAAACGTGGTTGCAGCCAGACGATGCCACCTGCCTTTTACGCAACTCGTACAGTATACACTCTAGTGGATAATACGCATCCCCAAAGATGACAAACAATGCGAACAGAAGAAGTTATTACCATTGTGGAGCGCAGTGTTGAGGAGAATCCGATTGAGTCGATACGCCATTGTGCACAGCAATTGGAGCTATGCCCTTCCACTTTGTGGAAGATTTTACGGAAAGATCTTGGCTTAAAAGCTTATAAGATCCAGCTTGTGCAAGAGTTGAAACCGCGTGACCATTATACGCGTCGCAGGTTCGGTGAACGGGCCGAAAACATGATTCAGCTTGATCCTCCGATGAGGCCCATTTTTGGTTAAATGGATATGTAAACAAGCAAAATTGCAGAATTTTGAATGGAGAAAACCCAACCATTAAAACTTATTGTTTGGTGTGCCTTATGGGCTGGTGGAATTATCGGCCCATATTTCTTTAAGGACGATGCCGGCCAGAATGTTACCGTCAATGGAGAGCGCTATAGAAACATAATTTCTGACTTCTTCGTTCCTCAGTTGAATGATGTGACAGAACTGAGATGGCACAAGATGGTGGAAACATTTGCTGAGCGCACAATTTTGCGTAATGGACCTGTGCACTGGCCTCCATGATCCTGTGAGCTTATACCTTTATATGTATTACTTTCTTTGGAGTCGTTCATTGCGACTCAAACCAGTTAGACGTGTTTTTCTTGTTCTCCCTATTCCCCTGTTCAATTTTCAATTATAAATCTCGTTAAATTGCATTTTCCGGTTAATAACCCCCAGTGCTCGAATTCATTATTTTTTTTTTGTCTACTGGCAGATTTCAGTGCAAATAAAAGCCCCTATCTACAAAAACAAAAAAATAAAAAAATTAATAAATAAATAAAAAAAAAAAATAACTCGACCTATATCTATACCCTCACTGACCTACACAACCAATTTGAATATGTCTTGCGGAATTGCCAATTGTGTAATCGTTGACAGCAATGCTGACTGGGTAGCTTGCAAGGGCATTTGTGGGAACGCCTTTCATGCCGTTTGTGTCGGGTTAAATAAAAGAAACACGGTGTTTATTAAAGAATTTTCCGATAACCTACTTTTCTTCTGTGATGAGTGTAAGAGTATCTCACTTTCACACGTACTTTTGGCAATAAAATGCCTAAGTGATTCAAATGACTCCTACCAGGACGCACTCGCCAAAAAGATTACGGATAAAATTTCGGTAATAGAAAACAGTGTTAAAAGTGTTGAAGAGTTACGTAACTCAGTGCAGAACTCAGCCGATGTAATAAAATCCAAAGTAAAGCACATGGACAAACAAATTGCTGGTCTTATCGAGTTAGACTCCGGGAGATCCAGGAATGAAGAAACTCCCTTACGTCACCTCGATAAAGTGTTGATTGACATTAAAGCTATGTGTTCTGCGCAGGTTATCTCCAACCAAAAAACCTGCGAGATGATAAACTCCCTGCGTGACGACATAGACATTCATTTTCAGTCCTCGTCACACAAACAACTCTCTCCCAAACACTGTGATCCCATGCTCGAAGTTATCTTCGATAAAGTGAACGATGTCGGCGACGAACTTACCGCGACTCGATCCCTCGTATGCGATATTGAACATCACATCGCAACAATAAACAGCAAAATCGTTGATACACAAAACTTGCCGCAGCCTCACCAGAATGTTCCCTACAATACATCACTCATGGCTGAATTAATGGAACCTGAAGTGGATTCACGCTCACCCCCACATATAAGTCATCTGCGGACGGTTCAACCCACTGATTCCTGCGAAGTTTCTTCCAACTTAACAGCAGAAAATATTTCTATGTCAGCTTCTCCAATCGCTGCCCCACGGAAGCTTATCAGTCATTTCAATTCAACTTGGACACCTTCCGAATGGCAACGTAGACTTGATAAGCTTGCTTCGAAGAATCAATTGGTCACTACGCTTCTTATCAAAGGCGCCCCCCCAAACGCTGATGTTGATTGGATCTCAAATTTCTTCGAAAAGAAATATGGCATTACCATTAGCCACTGCAATTTGCTTCCTACATCTCACCACAGAAGCAAGCGCAGCTTCAAGCTCAATCTTCCAACCAAGTACGAATGGTTATTCCATAATCCTGCCAGCAACAATTTCAATCTTGGAAAGATCGTGTCTGCAAATGGTTGGAAAATACGCCCAAGAAGCAGGATAAAGCCAAGCAGTCCGTTATACCTAAACCAAGAAATAAGTTAGTAAATAAATCCAATTTGCCAAAACCCACTTCCTCTTCCCACAACAAACCCAGCTCCAATTGGAGTTTTAAAACAACAATTTTTCCTAATTTTAAGTCGCCCACCCAAACTCCAACCCCCCTATTCCACCTCAAATCAAGCCCCAACGTCAACGTGTCTCTTTCGACTTAACCCCTACAACTCAAACTCCTGCCACTCAAACTCCCACCACTCAACCCCTAACACACACGCCTTTCCCTAATTTCGACCTCAGAACTGGAGCTAAGTATCCCAATTTCATCAGTTCTCACATTTTAAACCCTATCTCAGAAAAACCAGCCGTTGCGACACCGAACTCATTAACCACTCCCTCTTCTATTGACCCCCTTTCGCCACCCACTGTTAAATTAACGCAGCAAACTAGCGATACCACCGAATATCGCTATGCGCTCTCTAGGCTTAGAGATAAAAAGATATATGAGAATATACGTCTATATCTCGCCTATCTGCTCGATAAATCCGACTCGGTGTGCTACGAGGGTAAAACAAAAACAAGCGTCATGGTTTCTATCCAGCAGGAAGGCCTCCCTACAGACGTTACCAGTCTCAGGAAACTTTATATAAAGTATCACGAGATTTTCAATGCGCCCCCCCAAAAAGTTGCAGACGATCTTGCCGCTCTTCGCCACTATGTACACTCTAAAAGAGTCTCACACCTCCAACGCAGTCGCCTTGACCATGACAAATTTTTTCGACCCTAAAAAGTCATGCAAAAACCTCCCTCTCATCTTCTATTACCAGAACGTAAGAGGACTCCGTTCTAAAACACACGCTGTTTTCCGCCAATCTCATTCTCTCCCATTTGATATCTATGCTCTGACCGAAACTAATCTTATCCCCAACATAAAAAACCAGGAGTTATTCCCTCCTTCTTTTAATGTTTTTCGGGATGATGATCGCGCACCCCCCTTGATTGAATCCCCTTGTGGAGGTGTCTTACTGGCTATTCACAACAGCTTGGACTCCTCTCTCGTTGCAACATCATCCTCTCCTAAGCTCGACTTTGTGTCGGTTAAAATAACCCTCACTCGCAGATGCCTGTACGTTATGTGTTGTTACATTCTTCCGGCGCAACCTATTGAATCCTACCAACTTGCTATTGCAGCAATTGACAATTTGATCGACTTATCAGAATCGCTTGATGATATCATTATCTTCGGCGATTTTAATCTGCCTCAGCTGAAGTGGACTCCATCTGAAGACCTATCTTTTTTCATCGCTTCCAATCCCATTTCTACTAAGGAATGCCTATTCTTAGATCGGCTAACAGACTCTAGTCTATGCCAAGTCAGTGGCGTTTCCAACTATATGGAAAGGCAATTAGACCTTATCTTCACAACTGATCCCATCAACTCCTCAGTATCGTGTTGTCCCCTATCTCTTTCAACTATTGATAACTTTCATCCTCCACTTCTTCTCTCATTTTTCCACAACTCTCCCCTTCAGTCGCCTCCCCCAGCAGTTCTATTTTCTTACAATTTTCACAAAGCTAATTTCCGTAAAATTAATATCTATCTAAGCAGTGCTTCTTTTGAGTTTACCAATCAATCTCTGGTTGATGCCCTCTCCATTTTTTACAGAGAAATATTCAAATCCATCTCCCTTTATGTGCCTTACTCCCGCCATAAAACTTCTTCTACATCCCCTCCTTGGTATAATCGTAGACTTCGCTCTCTACGAAACAAAAGAAACAAGTTATGGGCGGTATTCCTTCGCACCCACTCTTCTTCCGACTATTCAAATTATCTAGGTACATATCTTCATTTCATTGAACTCTGTAACTCTCTCTATCAGCGCTACCTGATTAGTGCGCAAACCAATCTCATAAATGACCCCAGGTCCTTTTTTCAATTTGTCAATTGCAAAAGTAAGACCGATGGTTATCCTTCCTCCCTCGCTTTCGAAACCAAAACTTCATGTGATCCTCCTACCATCGCCAACTTTTTTGCTACATTTTTCAAGCAATCATTTGCCAACAACTCCTTCGTACCAGATCCCTCTTACTTCAGTGATCTACCAAATTTCTCTATTGGTCCCTTTCTCACTCAAAATTTCGATCCTGCAGTTATTGAAGAAAAGTTACAAAATCTTAAGGATGAATTTATACCTGGCCCAGACGGACTCCCCGCCATGTTTCTTAAGAAATGCTCTTCCAACCTGTCTCTACCCCTTTCCTACCTTTTTCGTCTATCGCTCACACAGGGTGAATTTCCCCAGATTTGGAAGACCTCTTTTATAATCCCAATACACAAAAAGGGATCTAAGCATGAAGTTACCAATTATCGTCCCATTGCTAAACTCTCTCATATACCCAAACTCTTTGAAAGCATTTTATACGAAGCGTTAAGCTTCAAATGCAAACCTTTTATTTCACCCCGACAACATGGTTTTCTAAAAGGTAGATCAACTACCACAAATCTAGTTGAATTCGTGTTTTTTGCACTCTCAGCCTTAGAAAATGGCAAAGAAATCGATGTTATCGCAACAGATTTCACTAAAGCATTTGATAAGATATCTCATAAATTGATCCTTTTCAAATTGTCTGCTCTCGGCTTTGAGCCGCTCTTTTTAAAATGGATTTCTTCTTACCTGGTAAACCGATATTATAGTGTTCGGTTTAGATCCGCCCTTTCTGTTCCATTCCTGGCCTCATCTGGAGTTCCACAAGGCAGTCATCTTGGCCCTCTTCTCTTCATTCTTACTATCAACGATGTTGAGAGTGTCATTAAGCACTCCTCCCTCTCCCTTTACGCTGACGACACAAAATTTTTTAAATCTATTTCCTCTCCCCAGGACTCTGCCCTTCTTCAAGAAGACCTTGATCGGTTTTCAATCTGGTGCCTCAAAAACTGCCTAGAACTTAATATAGCCAAATGTCAATTTATAACCTTCTCACGTAAATACAACCCGTCTCCTCCCCGACTTTATTTTCTCCATGGTCAACCAATTCCTCTGGTTCAGTCTTTTCAAGACCTTGGCATATTATTCGACTGTGAGCTTAATTTCCGTTCACATATCGATAAGATGATCCTCAAAGCCAACTCATCACTTGGCTTTATTAAACGGTGGTCCAAGGAATTTTCCAACCCGTATGTAACCAGATCTCTCTATATTACCTTTGTTCGCCCCCTGCTTGAGTATGCCAGTCAAGCTTGGTCCCCCTTTCACCGGGTTCATGTTTCCTGAATCGAGGGTATTCAACGTCGATTCCTCCGATTTGCCCTCCATGGCCTGCTATGGAACGACCCTTTAATCTTACCTCCCTATCAAGACCGCCTCAAACTTCTAAATATGAATTCGTTAGAAGAACGTAGGAATATTGCTGACGTTCTTTTCATTCATCGTCTTCTCTCAGGTTCCATCGACTGTGCATCCATTTTGAACTCCATTTCCTTCAATACCAACCCCCGCAATCTACGTTGTCCTCGTCTCTTCTATCTACCGGTCCACCGCACCTCTTATGGCTCCAACGAACCTATCTCCCGAATGCTCCGAAAGGTCAACTCGAACCTCTCCCTTTTTCATTTCCACCTGAGCACTCCTCGTCTCAAACAAGATCTCCTCCATCACTTCCTTGGTCACTAGCTCTTAAGTCTTTCTGTTAGTTTTTAAGTTAGATTAAGCTTGTATTAAGCCAATAAATGGGGGCCTCAGCCCCCACCAAAATTATGTGAAGTCACTAGTCTATGCCGATAAACTAGAGACGTTGGACAATTTGGAAGTCAGCACTCGCTGTGTTATTGCTGATATACGGCCAGAAATGCTCGATAAAGTTTTCGAAAATTGGAGTTCACGATTGCGCTTTATTCGAGTTAGCCGTGGCACGCTATCATATTAATCACTAATGGCATAAAATTGTCTATTAAATAAAGTTAATATCGTAGACATTAATATTAGCTTGAAGTGCTTTATTTCATATTTAATTTGTATACCTCCAAAAAAAAACAAACTTTACTTTGTGCAGTCCGATCTTCGAGATAATGGAGAGTGAGCCAACAGATGGCATGGTTGTTGGGTGTCAATTACTGTCATTTTACATATAATTTTTGGCAATTTCATCATGGAGTCCTTTACCACAGAACAATTCATTTTGGTTATTTAATCTAATTACGAAAATAGGTGATCTGTAAACGTAACATATCATAAAATTCGTGAAAATTTCGGTCAACATAATCGTCCTAGTGAGTCTGGAATTCATGCAATGGTGAAGCGTTTTGAAGAAACGGATTTGGTATCAGCGCAAACTCCATATGACCATGCTCAGCCAGCACGTACACCCCAAAAATATAACCACCAAAACATTGGCCCGTACTTTTTCCAAGATGAGGCTGGAGAGGGAGTTACAGTGAATGGAGAACGTTACCGCAATATTGAATGAATTGGGTCTGCACGATATCTGCTTTCAACAGGATTGTGCTACCGCCCACACAAGCCATCAATCAATCAGTTTATTGCGTACGAAAATTGAAGTTGATAGGCTCCCAAGGTCATGAGTTTTGACACTTTTAGACTTCTTCCCATAGGGTTATTTGTAGAGCAAGGTCTATGCCAATAACCCAGCGACAATTCAGGATCCACAGCCATTGACCCACTTATTCTTCAAAAAGTCATCGATAATTTTGACCTTCGGATATTCGCTTGCAACAGAAACCGTGGTTGTCACATGAACGATGTTGTGCTCCATTCATAATTGTCATAAACCATAGATTTTTCAAAACATGTGTGTTTAATTTAATGAAAACCCCCACACTAGTTGTTGACTCATGCTCTACTTCCAAGGTACTCGTGCTTTCTCTACCGTCCTGTAATATTGTTTGTTAGAATGATGTTTGCGTTCTTCTGCATCTTTGGTCTACTCCCTTGTTAGCAAACTCCGTTAGCGTAGTCCAAAGTTTTAGCTTAGATGTTGGAACCCATTAAAGTCCTCCAGTTCATGTAGTTAAGCGGTGTACGGTATATTGATTTTTACTAAAAAAAAACTAATTTGAATCAGTGAAAAAATTGTTTTTTTGGCAATTTGCTTCCATGTCAAAATTGCAGTTTCATATAAATAGCTATATTTAAATAATAATAGATACAATACAAGAAATTATTCCCCATCAAATCTTCGAGTCCTTGCTGGCAGATGGTAGGTCTCGCTTACATTAATGCAGCGCCTGGGGGCCGTAAATCAAGCAGCACATCAAACATATGAGTAGTATCGAGTGTGGAATATTCTGTGGCTCACAATGGTGTGCTCGCAGGTCTCCCTTTAAAGCTTGTTTAATTTATTGGATTGTCATTACCATATGCTGCTATCTAGTCAGAGAAAAGTAAGCTATCACGTCATTACACTTTTGTCACAAGAGAGGGACACCGTGATAAGGAAAAAAAAAGATTTTCTATAGCCACCCACTATGAAGAAAATTTTGTAACCTTAAAATAGTATCTACAAATGTTTTAGTGAGAACAAGATAAACAATTTGCACACCAGCCCTTCTGATACCGCACTTTGCAGAACTACTCTTGGTGAAACTTGGTTTGGTAAAGTCCACTCCAACAACTTTGTACTATAGTCCCACACTGTAATTTGGTTACAGCTAAACCAATTTTTGCCAGCTTTTTTTCAGTTCTTGCAAACGCATCAATGACAGCTCGGTGATACCAATGTCATCGGCGCGGCGTATGGAAGTGATTGCCATGATTTTTGAAAAATTACAAACCCGAAGTCACGTGACAGCGCATCACCTTGTCTAAACCGTTTTTTGGCATCAGAAGTCTCGTTGATTGCGTTCGAGTATTCTCCATCTTCATTCTGAACAATCTGACGAGTTTGATAGGAACTCCGCCTCTATAGATGTTGCGCCATTGAAATCGATAAAGAGGTAGTGGGTATCGATCTGAATTCTTGGGTTTTATCTAGAATTTGCCCTAATGTAAATATTTGGTCAATTATGGACTTTTCCGACCTAAAATGCATAAGTAAGGCAAATCGAATAATTGACACAGACCGACAAACGTTTTCTTTTAACTAGAAAAAACTTTAAGGCATTCTGCTTCGAAAAAATGCCGCTAAAACCTTAGTCAAAAGCTTGTCAAACTATCCTAAGCCGTTTGTCATAAGCTTTTTCAGTAAAGTTCTAGTAAATACAGATATTTATATGTATGGATGTTAATGTAGATGTTAAGCCTAGTTCAAGCATTAATTCCAAATTCAATTATTTTCTAGCTGATGATACATATAATACATATACATACGAGTATATGCAACTTAATAGGATTTACAGAGTATGAGTGTTTGGTGAAGTATATGAGTCTTATCACCATGACCATGGAATTGTTAGTTCTGATCTAAAATTAATTCATAAAAATACAATTTAACGACTAGTCTTTAGTCTCTGGTCATTGCGTTCGAAGTCAATAACAAATAATGAACAAGTTTCAAAAAAGTGAGTCAATTTAGCTGTTTACAATTTACCACGCCATGCTGGTCATTCACGTGAAGTATTAGTGCTTGGATAAATACGAATATAAAATATTGAAAACCAGATAAATCGTAGAACGCCTCAGACTTGTTATTCGGACTTGTCAATTGTTTTCGGAGTCACATTAATTAATGTGATGACATACATAAATATGTAGTCGCCTCAATGGTGTGTGCATGCCCATCTAAGAGATACTCGTATCTCTCTTATTAGCAGGCATGTTAATGATCTGGAATTCAGAGATGTCAGAGGGAATTAATTTTGGGGGCAAAAATGGTCCTGTCGTGTGTATGAGCACCAGTACCAGTGCGAGTATATGGCACGCTTTAAGGTCATTTGGATTTAATGACCAATTCCGGTTGTGTGGCTTGTCTTCACGAGTGTATGCATTCATTGTTTTAATCAAAACGACCTTGGAAAATTGCCAACTATAGCAGATGAATGCCATCTGCATTCATCACAATACTCTGACCACGCCGAGGTGACAAGAACAAACGAAAAATACATTGTAATATCTGTCATACAGTATCGCAATATTCATTTATAAAAATACTTTTCTCATCCGGCTATTTACCCAGCACGGAAGAATCTCTCTCCAAGTTCAATCTTCTTTCGGGTTTTTATCGTTCAGGAGCCGTTTACGTATTTTCGTAAACTTGAAAACCCACTACCACTTACATTGAAAGATGTTAGCCAGTTTGTGATTGCTGTGGTTGCAGAATTCTGTGTATGCAGAAGTATATTCGTATATATACGGGTACACTATACACTATACAGTGATTGACCTCAGTAGTGTGATTGATATTTATTAAACTGTTTCCGAGTTTTGATCTGAATTTATTCCATTCGTCCAGTGTCGTTCGGTTGCCTTGAATATAACTTTCAGGGGCTGTTATCACTCAACGTTTATGTCGTTATCATTGCCTTAGTTTAGCTGAATGGGAATTGTGTGTTTTGTGTCACAGTAACCATTTCGTGTGAAGTACCTACATACTCGTACTCGTAGACAATCACTTGATTATAAAATAGTCTTACTCAGTTGTGAATCTTCATTGAAACAAGCGATTTTGTGCGGATTCCAAGAGTGTTTATAAAGTTTGCTGTAACGATTGAAAAGTGAACAGTTTGCATTTGCATTTCAGCGTTATAGTCGTGCAGTTTAATCGATTTTATTGATTAGAAAAGAAATTGATTACCAGGCATTTGGACTTGTTTATTTCAGTGATATTGCAGATTGCTATTGTAAATTTGGCATTTTTAATAACTCTTGGTGGTGGTGTTAATCAAAGCGGAAATATGACACAAAAACGTATCGCTCCAACTATAACCAAATCCGAAGAGTTTGAGCAGAAATTGCCGGGGTAAGTTTCACTATTTGCAATACATACATAAGTACATATATTGATATAGATACGTTATAAGTAAACTGCACGTGTTTAATCTTATTTAAAAAAAAAAACACTGCAGTTGATTTGCTTCCATTGCTTGTGTGATTTGTGGATGACTTTGATTTATGTAATTTGACTTTGGAAACGTTTCCGTAATCAGTACTTGTATTGTGCAATGAAAATTTGAGCTTATTGTGCATTTTGAAGCAAGTCTATGAAAATAGGGATTAAGGCCTGCAGATAGTGTGATATGGATCTGAATTTGTGGAAATCGTGTAAACTCGATTCTGCAATACCAAATCTATCTACATATGTATGTTCGGAGTACGTTTTGTTTTCATTTAAAAAATCCTAAATTCGAGACCTTTATATCAGTTTTAGATTATCATCTTTGTCTGTCTGTCTGTCAATCTATCAGACTGTTTTGTGTTAGCGGGGACAATTATTTGTTCGTGATGGTTTTCTCAAAAAGAAAAACTGCGTTCTTCAATTGATTTACTATACAGTGCAAATTTGTGCGTCTCAATCGTGCTCTTAACTTTATTGTTGTTTATAGACGATTATCAGGGCAAACACTTTTTATTGTATCCCATTTTACTTAAGCCATTTGCGCAAGTTTTGATAAGACTCCGCACCCGAGGCAAGATGTATAACATTTTTAAAATTTCAGGGCATAGGTCAAACATTTTACACGATTTTAGAAAAGGATTATTTTTTTTTTATAGTTTTTATCGACAATGTATTTAATTTTTAAATTTAAAAATCGATTTATATGTCTGTGCTTTCTTTATGTCAATTTCTTATGTGTAATAAATATTTAAGTGAAGTTCAAGAAGAAGTATATGTATATTGTATTCGATTTTTTAAAGTCTTACGTTACTCAAATTACTCAAATTAGAAATTATAGTTAATGTTTAAGCTCATGCCACACATTCTTTGCTGGAATCTAGGGATTTACCTCACCAGCAATACTTTTGATATATACATACAGTGGAGAGAGAATTTTTACTAAATTTATTTTAATTCGCGCATAAAAACTTATTCTAACCTTTTTACATTTATTGATAAACAAAATAATTTAACAAATTGAAAATTTCAATGAAAAATAAAATACGAGTACATAGTAAAAAAAACAAAAAACAAGACAAGTCCATTGTTACAGTTTTGCACTGCATAAAAAAAAAATAAAAAAATAGGTTTTTAATAATCTGTCCACAGTCTTTTGGCTTTTTTAAAGAATCAAGCCGTCGCGTCATGCTTTGTAGAGTTTACGTACGGTTTCCGGCAAAATTGCGTACCATTCTTCCTGCACCCGGTCTCATAATTCCGTCATCTCTTTGGACACGTCTTGGTAACTTGCCAGCTGCCTTTCTAAACAAGCCCATAAGTTTTCGAGGGGATTCATATCCGGACTCTGGGCAAGCAATTCCATCGTGTGAAATTTTTGACAATTTAGCCAATTTATCACGAGTTTTGAGGAATGTTTTGGATGATTGTCCTGTTGGAAAATAATCCGATCTTCTTCCATTCACATCATATCCACAGCAACTTGTGAATTTTCCTCCAAAATACTGAGGTACTACTCTTTCCTCATTATGCCATCAATCTTGACCACGACGCCGATACCGTTAGGCGTAGTACAGCCCCAAATCATCAAACAACCTCCTCGATCTTTAACCATTTGTATGACTTGTTGTGGTTTTAGAGGACCTGAGGAGCTTGTCCAGAACCAAGAACACCCATTTGACTGGAATCGGTTAATTTTGGTTTCATAACACCAAAAAACCTAAAACACAAAAATTGGGTTGCAACAAAAATGACGAAGTAATCAGAAATTGAGTATTACCCGTCTCCAATTATCAAAAGTCTAGTTTTCATGTCCTTGCAAAAAGGCTTTCCGTGACAGAACATTTTCAGCTGACAATGCTGTCTTCTTCTTCTTTTTTTTAGCTTTGTAGCCGACTCTACTTAAGGCTCGAAGAAGAGTTCAAACACTTGCCGTTTTCTCCAGTAACGGGAGGCCGTTGCTTGGCACAGCCATTTTGCCTGCCATTAAAAGCATCCCAATGTGTCTCGCTTCTCCATCCTCAATTTTTTTTGGTCTTCCTCCCTTGCTCACTTTACCTCCTTCAAAATTGCTGCATCTTTTTATCCTCGAGATGGACATGCGGCTTATTTTTAATAATTTTGCGATCACTCTACTAGTTTTTTTATTTCTTCGCTTAAACTTCTCATTTTATAAAATCTTTTTATCGACACTACCGATCACTTCTAAATGATGCCACCAAATGATCAATACACGATAAGCAAACACGAAATTAAAAACTAATTTTTGTACTCGCTGCAACGCAACGGTGCAAACTGTAACAAAGCAGATGTTGTACTTTTATTTGTGTCATTTTTGTACCGTTGGTTGCAAATACAATACTCGTATAAAAAACAATCGGAATATGTAGAGAATTCCTCGAACTTTGTTCTTAGAAAAAAAAAAAAAAATGTTCTTCCAAGATTTATGCGTGCTATGTGTTCTTTATTTTAATGCTGTAACATTGTTACACTTTTGCTCTTCAGTGTATGTTGTGAAACCGACGCAATGTTATCCAGACCAGTTATTCTCTGATCAATAATTTTTATACCAAGTGGAGGAAATTCCATCTTTGAAATGGGTATACCAAATGTAAGTGACTTTATTGCCCTAGTTAACTTTGAAGTACGGGTGCCCCAAAAAAAGATGAGCTCTACAAAGGATTCTATTTGTCAGATTCCAAGTACACTACTTAAACTTGTGCAATACAGTAGGTATGGCGCCCTAAGTTAAGACCGGTTCACTACCACTTGCAAATATGCAACTTTCGTTACCATACGAAGGCACTTAGTTTCCAAAAATACATCCATAGGGAAAGTTAAGAATATCCTTTAAGAGGATCCCAACCACATCCGAACGTCAGCCGATGGGCTGACCCAACTATTCAATTTACAAAATAAAAACAAGTTATTCGGAACACGTTATGCATGTATTCACTTCCGTTGTAATACTTCCAGGCAAATAATCCGCTGGCTCAGGTGGAAACCTGTCTTTGACTGCCGATTCAATGTCGATTCATGCGGCGCATGTCGGATTGTGATAACTGGAAGTACTGACTCAATGTTGGAGCAAAATATTTGCAGCTTGGTTGCCTTGGTGTTGGAAATGTTGCTTTCAAGACAATAATTAGCAGTTCTTGTTCTGAGACCCAGTTAAAGTTTGGTTTTGGTAAGGCGATTATTTACTTGCTTAGGTGGCGTTACAGTTCGCGGTGAACCTGGACCTCAACCAACAAGCCTCTCCAGTTAGTCGGGTCTTTAGTTAACTGCCTCCAGTTGCGTTGTCGCTACGTGGGCCAGAGCATTGGTGTCCATTCGCTCTAAATGTCCCAGCCATCTCAAGTGCCTGATGCGCAGTTTTCTAACTAGGTCAGTGTCGCTGTATAGCTCGTATCGTTCGTCGTTGAATCTTCTCCTTCAAACCGCATCAACGTAAACGGGGCCGAATATTATACGATGGATATTTCTCTCGAAACGACGGAGGATATCTCCATCAGCTTCCATAGGGTCCATGCTTCTGCGCTATAAAGTAAGATTGGGAAGATGAAAGTCTTATAGAGTGCCTCCTTAATTTTTCGGGATAGAGCCTTACTACTCAATTGTGTTCCTATCCCAAGGAAACAGCGATTGACCAGAATGATTCTTCGCTTTATTTTAACTGAAGTATGTCCTTTACTACCTCGAAACTATAGCTGTCGGTTGTGGCAATCTGTCTAATTCGTCGATGTTGTGTGCCCCTGTTTGTTGACATTAAAAGCATGTACTTGATTTTGACCACATTTACCGCTGAACCTATTTTAACAGCTTCAGTTTCAAAACCAGCGAACGCAGTTCAGCGGCGGGCGCTAAGTTTTGCCAACTATGCAAATATCATCAGCACACGCTAGTAGTTGCACAGGCTTTTAAAAGATCGTGCCTCCAGTGTCCGCTTGTGAGTACCGCGCAATTTTTTCAAGTATAATGTTAAACAAGTCACATGGCAGCTGGTCACCTGGTCTAAAACCTTTTACGACATCAAAGAGCTCGTATAGGTCATTATTGACCTTGGCGGAGCAGCGAGCGTTCTTAATCGTCATTTTACACAGACGGATGAGTTTTGCAGGGATGCCAAAATTAAACATAGCCCTATATAGCTCATCTCTATAAATACTATCATATACGGCCTTAAAGTCAGTTCGGACTTTTCCCGGATCTGCCGGAGTGTGAACATTTGACCGATTGTGGACTTCCCTTCAGGTTATTGGCGAAGGGTTTCAGACTCACACAATATGGCAGATAAGAACTTGTATGCGATGTTGAGGAGAGTTATACCTCTGTAGTTGACGTAGTTCAGGGGGTCTCCTTTCTTATGAATCGGGCATACGATGCTGAGATTCCATTCATTAGGCATACATTCTACTGACCAGATCTGAGAAAGTAGCTGGTGTACACTCTCCACATAGTCATTTACAGCAGATTTGAATACCTCGGCCGATAAACCGTCAAGTCCATCTGCTTTGTTGATATTGCTATCCATACTTCGTTTTGGTCAGGTGGACGGAAGTTTTGGCTACCTTCGCTTAAGTTGAATGGTCGGGCTTCGTCGTCTTTATACAGTCTGCAGCAAAAATGTTTCCATATTCTCAGCACCGACTGTTTCCTTATTAATCTGCTCTGGCATCTGTACTGGGTTTTATGCCTTGACACGTTCCTTTTAACTGTTGGTAAAACTTCCGTAAGTGATTCCAGTAGGACAACCTGGCAGTATTTTCGATCGAGCTATTCTTGTGCTCTTTTTACTTTTGCTTCTGTATGAGACTCTTGCTTTGACACGTTCTTTTTACCTCTTGGTAAAGTTTTCGTACGTCATTCCTCGTGCTCTTTTTTCTTGTTCTGGAGATGCAGATGTTCTTCTCGTCTCTGCTGTTCGTAGAGTTTACGAGAAGTTCTCGTTCTTCGTTGCAGTGTCGCTTTGTAGGCTTCTTATTTAGCTGCATGTGCTTGCCGGCATTCTTCATCAAACCAGTGATTTCTTGGTGGTGGTTGGGTGAAAGCCAGCATATCAGTTGCGGCATATTTGATGGCACGTTGGCAACGTTGCCACAGGTCTTCAGTACGTGATGGTGGCGGCATAGGAGTTGGCGGTGGCTTGCGATTGGAGCTTATATTAAGACGATATGTGTGCTTGCTATAGTGATATTTCGTCCCGCCGCAAAGTCAATAAACCAAAGTCCGTTGCCAGATGTGGTGTTGCATAGGCTATGTTGACCAACTGTCCTACTGAAGATGCTCTCCTTTCCTATCCTGGCATTAAAATTTCCTAGTCATATTTCGGATATCCGCATCCGAATAGGCGATGTTTTCCCTATAGCAATCACCATAGTATAGGCATATATCACAGTTTTGCATGCCCTTATGTCCGCCCTATCCCATTGCACTTCCTGCATGGCGGTGATATCTGCGCGATAGCAGTCAAGGACCTCTGCTAATTAATAAAAATTCGAAGGTCGTTGCCCTTTAAACGCTTGCTAGTGTCGCATAATTTTGATGGTTCGTCTCTTCCGTATTGGGTTGTGAATCGTATGAGGGCGTAGGCTAGTATATTGCTTCTGGTCGAGCATGGCCTTGCCTGCATGAGTAACGGTATACCGTTTCCCTGGTTATCTTAATCCGGAAAATATGACATTTACCGAAACAATGTTGTGGGAGACGAAGAAAAACGACGCTGTTTTATTTCTATACGCTCATACGAGTAGGAACATAAATTAAAAGTAATTTTTAAATAAATTAATTAATAAACTTCCTGAATACATAACATTAAAAAAAAGGTAGGTTGAAGTTTCGCCATCCTCTAATGAAGATGATGGTAATGCTGCAATTCTGGAAAATATTTATCCATTGTCCTTTGACAGCCTATTTTATTTTGTGCTGATACAACTTCTTATATCATGGCATTTTGTTGCTTTATGCAAATGTCTTTAAATGACGTTTCCGTTGCAGGATCAGAGATCTTGAAAATTTTGTTCCGCGCTTTTTAGATGATGTAGAGGGTCCCACAAATCGAGTAACTTAATTACTGGGGTTCTTTTGGGGCATTTTCGTAATTATCCGTCTCCTGACTGTTTCCAAATTTATAAGGTCTTCGACAATTCTTCTTCATATGTTGTTAAAGTTGTTAAAGCAAAGACGGCTTTTCGAGGAACAGTCCTTATTTGTACCGAAATCGTATATGATATAAATAATACAAATTGAAATACAATATAAAGAAAACTACTACACTATTTCTGAGCAAATAACAAATTTCTCTTACCAAATGATCATGACAAGAGGGAGAAACTTTAATGTTTGACAGCTGTCATTATTATTTAGATGCAGCAGACGGTAAATATAAATATTACATTTTCCTGATGAAACAATAAATTTTTTTTTTTGGCTAGTTTTTCCGTATTATTTTGCCGCTACTGTATATGAGTATCTTCTGCCGTGTTGTCTAATATATTAGATACACCTGTGTACTTGTACAGTGAGATTAAAATATTAGACTATGAGCTTAAGAGCTTTGCTAAAAACTGAATAACAATCTTTAAGTAAGTGAAATTGTCAGTATAAAGTGTCCAAAAGCGAGCTTGTCACTTGCCAGATGGCAGAAATAACTTTGAAAATATCTGTTTTAGTGCTATTAGTCTGTAGAAGCAAATAGTATTTAAATTTGAACAGAAGAATGGATTTATAAATATAGGTTGTCACCAGCAGCTTTTAAAATTAAACTTGTGATTCATATATTGCCCCCAGCAAATACAGTGATGTCACACTGATGTCGCGGAAATTTATTAGATAAATAACGCTTTTGGTGGCGTTCTTAACTATTTAGCCAAACCAAACCAGAACAGCACTGTGTTGATAGTTAGCGGTGTTTATTCGGTTGTTTCTACATCAAAGGAAAAACAGTGACAGGATGTCCCAATGTCACCCAAATAAAAACCGAAAATCCAAGCAACCAGATCGACAAATGAGATTAATTACCGAGAATGAGCCGGTTTAAAAGTCTTTTAAATGCTCCCTTAGAACATGGGTCTTGCAAACAATATTCAGGAGGAGTTGAATGGAAACAATAAACTTTATTTTTCAGTTTAGGGTAACGTACTTCAGTTAACTAAACACCTGAACTCGGTGTTCAAAAAGTGATCCGCTCAAGTATATGGATTTTTGCCGCAGGCTAATTTGGGCGAAGACACGTTTACCCCATTAATCTCAAATAACAATCAATTATTTCATACATGCCCGATTTGGTCGGCTAGATAAATATGATAATTTTGCCATGTAACGAGGAACGCTCTAACAAGTAAGATATTACAGAATTTTGGTTAGAGATGCAAAGTCCACTTGAATAGTCCTGATTCCAAAAGTCTTTTTGTTTATTTGTCTGGTCGCAGTGGGTCAGTTCAGGGTTAGTATTTGAAGAAGAAGAAGACAATTTATCATTTGCCACTTCTGGAGTTCCTGAAGGAAGTCACTTTGGACCTTCATGGTTTTTAATTTTTGTTAATAATATCCCTCAACTATTAAATTACTATCATTATTTAATGTATGCTGATGATATAAAATCATTCGCTCAAATCAATACTGTTTGCGACCGTCAGTTGTTCCAAAATGAATTGAACTTATTTATAAATTGGTGTCTTATTAACGATTTGAAATAATCCAAGGTATTTCCATAACTTCAAAGATCTTAGAATTTCTATCTACCCTAAGTTCACCTTTAATATCCACATTAAAAAAATTATTTCTAAAGCATACCATATTCGCTTCTCGGATTTTTAAAAATAAATTCCTTAGATTTTAGGGACCCATTTTTTGTAGTTTAGTGCGTCCAATATTGTAGTGTGCATTTAAAAACGGTTTTTGTATTTAAAAACGATTTCTTAAATTTGCCTTGCGATTTTTACCTACTGAAAATTTTAAAACGCACTGTTGTTTTTCATTCTCATCAAACCAAATGACCAGTACTGCGTTTCCAGACCCTTGAATCGAGAAGAAAAATTTATGGAGCAATATTTCTTTGGGATATCTTGGATTCAATTAATTTCAATAGTGAGAATTTGCTTGCTAATGTTCCCATATACATCCCTCAAGGTCTCTTAGACCTCTCATTGCTGAAATAAGAAATTTTACGATGTATGGTCAACATAAGCCTATTTCATATTGCTGTAATTTATTTAGTATATCTTGCACTAAATGTTTTGAATTAGATATTTTTTTGTGCAGAGCTGTTTTTATTTTATTAAATATTATCTAGCATTCTAATATATTATACAAAATTAAAAACAATAATAATAATAATGATATTAAAAAAATTGTAAATGTTATACGTATATTTTCTGAATTTAAAAATTGTTGTATAAATTCAATTAAGCAAAACTTGAATATTTTCTTGGAAACTATCCGATATTGTTGTAAAGATCAATACCAAACACACCTTTTGATATCTTTTGTCACTATTGTTATAAATCTAAACTCATCTTTAAGCTTTAAGTTTTCTGATCTACTTTATTGTTAAAAAAAACACTTTTTCGATGCACTTTGGAAGATTTTTCACCAAAAATACTAATCCTCTTTAAACCAAAGCTCCCCGCAATAAAACTAATTTTGCGTAGTCGTTCTAAGCATTAGCAGTTCCACCAACCGGGAGACGATTTCTAAATTCATTTGTTCTACCAAATCGGTGAAGATCGATTAAGATAACGTTTGTAGGTTTGTAGAATTAACAGCTCTATGAACTGTTGCTTACGAACTCTTACTCTTGCAGCAAATAAAGAAAACTTTAGCAAACTTAATAACCTTCTTAGAAATGCCAATTTTATTTTCCTCTTTGATAACCCAGGACTTACAATCTACGATGGCCTATCACTCATTTATGCCTAGATCTTTAACTGTAATTCACAATGGTATATGTAATACCATGCTTATCAAAGAAGAGTCCCTCATATTCACCATCCTGGTTACGGATGGTTACGCATTCTTCGAAACAAAATAAACAAACTGTGATACAAATATCTTAAATCTCTCCATTACTGATTTCTTCAACTATAACTCTCCCTATATTTGCTTTTCCGAACTTTGTCAATCTCTCTATTTTAAATACCTGAACCAAATGGGACACACCCTCATTTCCGATCCCAAACGATTTTTTAAATTCATTAACACCAAACAAAAGTCTGATAACTACCCATCGTCCCTAAATTTGTTGGGCAAATCCTCCGATAATCCTCAAGTAACTGCAAATTTTTTTGCTGATTTCTTCAGCTAGGTTTTTACTACTTACATTTATAAACCTAAACAACTGTTCGCAAACTACACTAGAATCAATATAACATACCTATTTAACATTGGAAAAACTATGCAAACAAATTGAAGATCTCAAGGACGACTTGCCTGGCGTACTGCTAAACAAATGTGCAGCTCAACCTCTCACTGCTCTCTTCCCAGGGAACCTTTCCCATAAATTGGAAGAATTCCTGCATATTTCTCCTTCACAAAAAAGGTCACAAGGACGAAATTTCTAACATTGCTAATCTCTCATGCATTCCAAAGCTGGTTGAGAGTATTGTTTACGACTCAATTTTTTTTCATTGCACGTCTATATTTTCCCCGAACTATTACGGATTTCTGGAAGGTCGGTCTACAACCACAAATCTTACTGAATTCGTTTCAAGTACCTTGTGTGCACTAGAATGTGGAATTGAACTGATCGTCACTGATTTCAGCAAAGTTTTCGACAAAATCTCTCATAAAATTATTTTATCCTTAGTTTTCAGTCGAGCTTTATTATGTGCATTAAATCTTACTTAGAATATCGACAATATAATATTTTTTTCAGGTCCTGGATTTCTAACCGCATTAAAGCCACTTCCGGAGTACCTCAAGGTAGCCACCTTGGTCCTTTCCTGTTCGTACAAACAATTAATCATGTTTATCGTGATCATGTTGGTGAAAATCTTTCAACCTACTCTGATTATCTTTTACTGCCGAATGATTTGGACAAATTTTCCACTTAGTGCTTAAAGAATTTTCTTGAGAGCTCAATGTTAGTAAGTGCCAAACAATAACCTGCACTCGTAAGTGCTTCGTAACTTCTCGGAAGTATTTAATTTGTTATCAGCCTGTCCCCTTAGTAACTGAATTGCGGCACCTAGGTACTATTTGCGATAGAGAACTCTATTTTAGTGTCCCATATTTACACTATCATAAATAAAGCCAACTCCGTACTCGGTTTTATCAAGCGCTGGAACTCCCCAGCTCCTATATTACTAAATCCCTTTTTATAACCTTTATTCGCAATCTTCTTGAATATGCTAAGTTTGGTCACCTAACTACACCACCCGTATTCTCCGGGTTGGACTGATAACTTAAATTTACCACCGTACACAGATCGGCTGAAACTTGTAGACTTACACCTCCTTTCTGTGTGCCAGAAAGTTGCCAACGTTCTCTTTGTCCATCAGATAAAACCAACCCACGTAATCTTAGGTCTGTACTAGTTTTTCGATTTAATCCTCATCGAACAAATTATGGAAGCCATATTTACGCAGTCAGCTCTGTATTGTTCATCTACTTTGGCAATAAGATTGTCAAGCACATCCTTACGATATCTTTCGTTTCCATAAGCTAAATTGCATTCGAATCTGCAGTACGTTGCTAGCTCTTCGAGTTTTTTATACCAGAGCGTATTACCTTCTTCGCAATTATTTTTGGAAGTTTAACGTCCGACAGTTCTATAACTTATTACATAACCTACATGCAATTTTACTGATTTAATGAAAAGCGGTGACAGTCCTGTTTCGATATTGATCATATAGTTTGGTATTGTACTTGGTAAGCTAAAGCATCGTTTTATGTACATAGTATCTAAGGAGTTTCTCTACTGTTTCATATTGGCAGTATCCCCAAGATTGCGCTGCGTACATCATAACAGATTCTGATACAGCTTGAAAAACCTTGTACTTTACGCTGCGGTCCATTAGTTGATTTGAAAAACATTTTTTCCATTTCAGCGTTATAAAGTTTGAATATTAAAGCTTTTCGAACGATATTATCGAAGACTACCTTGAAATCAACGAAAAAGACTAATAATTTCTTTTTTTGTTCGAGGAGTGTCCCAGCAATGTTTTGCAGTACGAAAATGTTGTCTACGGTTGAATAACCATTTCGAAAACCTGCTTGGAATTCTTTGATCAAATTGCTGTTTTTGATCCAAATTGACATACGCTCGTTTAAAAGTTTTGTGAAAACCTTGCATGATGAGTTAAGGAAAGATACTTCACGATAGTTTGCGGGATCAGCTATATTGTCTTTTTTGTGAATCGGATATCTAAAAGTGTATGAAGATACAAGTTTATTCATCTAAATCTATACTATCAACTTTAAAGTAATCCCCAACGACTGCAATACACTTATGTCACCGCTTGATCCAATCCTCGAAACATTTTTTATATTCGGTTTTCGGTATGTACATGAGTGCTTCCTGCGATTTTCTATTACTTCCTCTCGGCTGCTGAAACGCGTTCCCCGTAGTGGTTTTTTAACTCGATTGAACAGAAAGAAGTCACAGGGAGCCAAATCAGGTGAATTCGGTGGCTATTGGATGGTATTTGCTGCATTTTTCGTCAAAAAATTACGAATAATGATGGCACTGTGCGACGGTGCGTTATCATGGTGCAAAATCCACGAGTTTTCTGCCCACAATTCTGGTCTCTTTCGGCGAATTGCTTCACGCAAACATCCCATAACGCCCAAATAATACGAGTACTCTTTGTTTACTGTCTGACCTTCTGGCAAAAATTCATGATGCACTACACCGTTGTAATCCATGAAAACCGTGAGCATTGCCTTCTTGTTTGGCTGAAAACGACGTGGTTTTTTTGATCTCTGCTCATTTAGTGAACGCCATTCACTTGCCTGATGTCTGGATTGCGTGTCGTACTCATAAACCCACGGCCACGTCTCGTCTCCAGTAATGATCCTTTTGATGAATGTGGGATCGGATTCAGCCTCACAAATCATCTCTTTTGCGACGTCAACACGGTCTCTTTTTTGCATGAAATTGAGGTCTTTTGGCACAAACTTTGCTGCTATACGACGGAAACCCAAATCATTAACCGAAATGTCTTGGACGGATCCATAGACAATGTTCAAGTCCTCCGCTATCTCTCTGATGGTTAATTTGCGGTTGCTGACCAACATTTCTTCAATGTTTTCGTCAGTTTTCAATGTCGATCGTCTGCCACTGCGTTCATCATCTTCGATTCACTCACGACCACTTTTGAACCGCTCGTGCCACTGGTAAACGACCGTTTTCTTTAGAGAATCGTTGCCGAAACGCTTTCCCAACATTTCCAAAGTTCGCGCACCATTAAATCAGTTTTTACGCAAAATTTAATACTCGTACAAGTTCGTTGTTGCAAATTTAAATCCATTTCTAAAATTGTAAAAAACCGCCAACACACACAGAGATGTACTCTTGGCTACGTAACTTTTGCAAATGTCAAGCTATGACGCTAGGATTTGGAGGGAATGTCAACAACAGATTTACCAACTTAACAAAAAAAAACAGAATTCAAATCGGAACAATGGGAGCGCCACTCTGTGGTGTCCCCCGGGAACTTTTTGATCAAGGTGGTATTATGGCTTGTTTGAACTGTGGCGGTAGGTTACCTGTTTCCAGCATCCAATTGAAAATCACCGCTATTTTTCGATAATATTGCTTGTCCCATACTTAAAAAAATTCAATGGGTATCCGATCAGCTCCAGGTGCCTCTCCATCTTGAAGTTTTTTCAAAACGTTACATAGTTTTAAGTGTAGCTTCAAGTTTATTTTGTTAGTTTCAATTCAAGTCTACTTTTTCTCTGTGTGCTTGTAATAAGTTACAACAAATTCGTCCGGGTTGAGCCGGGGCTCAAATCAAAACAAATCGTTGCGCTGCTTAATTGATTATTCCGTAAAAGTATGAGAAACTTTGCAACAAATTTCACTGTTTTTTTCTCGTTAAGACTATGTAAATGCCATTTCTATAAATTTTTCTATTTATAAGCTCAGTATGCCTTGTTTCTATTCCTTAGCATTTGCTTTCTCATCTTATTTATCGAACCTATTGTAAAATAAAATTTCTTTTTAATAATATTTTAGATTCCTTAATGAGAATGAGACCCTATCCATTCTTCTGGATTACGATGGCACTTTGGCTCCAATCGCAAATAATCCCAACAACACAGCTATGTCTCCAGACTTAGAGGGCATCTTACGAGACTTGGCTGAAAATCCAAAAGTCTTTATGGCAGTCATATCTGGAAGAGGAATATTAGATGTACAAAAGAAGGTTGGAATTAAGAACATTACCTACGGTGGAAATCACGGCATTGAAATTCAAACTCCTGATGGAACTAGACAAGATTATCAATTACCTGAAGACGTTCAAAAATCCTACAAAGATATGGTGAAAGAACTTAATCAAAAGGTATGTTACCTTCAGAAACCAATCATTTACATCTAAGATACAGAACTACTTCTTTTTATTTTGTCAGCTTTACAAGAACGGTGCTTGGGTGGAAGACAAGAAGGTATCACTCACATATCATTACAGAGACACACCCGCAGATTTAGTAGAACAGTATAGACAACAGGCTATAGGAATCATTGAGGGTCACGGTTTCAAAGCAAATCAAGCACATGCGGCCATTGAAGCGAAACCCCCAGTAAACTGGAACAAGGGTAATTTATATCATTTCTCTGTTTCTGACTTAAGGTGTAACCATATGTATCTTCTTTCTATTGTATGTATTTGTATTGGTATGCTGCAGGAGAAGCTGCCTTATTCATTCTCAAGAATAAATTCGGTGATGATTGGCACATGAAGACGAAAGTAGTATTTGCTGGGGATGACACCACTGACGAAGATGCCATGAAAGTGAGCATATCATTTGTTGTTCCTGTCACCAATGATTAATTACTTTGTTTTTTTTTTTTTTGGTACTTTGTGCTACAGGCTCTACAGGGCACTGGTAAATCATTCCGAGTTGCACAAGATTCTACAATACAGACATATGCCGATTTTAGACTGCCGAAGCAAGACTTGATAACAGATTTACTAAAATGGATATCAAACACTTACCAATGACTTAATTCCCCTCAAGCTTACTCTAATTTATTCAACTTCCCATCCGTCGATATATTATTTTTTCAATTTTCCAATGATTCGTATGAAATAATAAATATATAGACAAACTAATGGGATTTATTTTTGATGTCGAAAACATGTACGAGTATCATCTAAATTACTCGTATTCGAATATGATTACGTTTATGGTACGAGCACATACGGATATATGCAGATGTTTCGAGTAGGTACATTTTGGCAAATGTATCGTTCACATTCAATTAAGCTGGCAAATTCATTTAACAAGTGATTTGTCAAGCAATTGAATTGATGTTTGTACACCGGTACAACATTAATTGCTTATTTATCCGAATGCTTCTCCTTGTGTCTCGAAAAAATATATTTTAATTGATTCACTACGAGTATGTATGCGGTGCAATTGGTTTGAAGAATTTTTTTTTTTACAGCAAGACTAGACTCAGCAAATCAGCAAATTAGCAAATCAGCAAATATTGTTGGATAATTATGTTTTCTTAAGGTTGCCATAGAGCGTGTCACCATTAATAATAAATAGGCATACGAGTGCGATACTTATGGACTTGTTTTGGTTTTCTGTTTTTAAATTTTCAATATTTTATTTTATATGTGTTTATTTATTTACGCAATGTTGGAGACCCATACAAATGAGGATATACGTATCGATTAGGCGGAAAATAGATCTATAATATTAGAACGCTCAGACCACGAATCATCTAGATGACGGAGTTTCCGGACGCTAGGCATCGAAAAGATCTCTCACGCTTTTTATCTTACCTATAAAATATCATACTTTACACACTCAACTATTACGGCTTTGGCACTCTTTTTTTTATTTCATTTTAAGTACGTATTGGCTTCCCAGTAAGATTTGAATCTTCTATTAGTTATGAGAAGCATTGAAAATAGTACAATGTTCTGTGTCTTCATAGCAATAGACAAAAAGAATAAAATCAATAAGTTTGGACATGACGTTACATATGATTTAAGAAATGAGAAAACAAGGAAATTAAGTTTTCAAGAAGCAAAGCTTTGAAACTCTTCTCATCTCAATTGGTAGAGTGTTCCACAGACGAGTTGCATGCATGAAAAATTAAACAAGAGTGCAACGCGTTCCTATGTTTCGGAAAGGTACGAGTAAATCAGTTTTGCAACTTATTTTGAAAATATTATATTTCTTCACATATGTGATTGACGGTCTCAAATGCTTTGGAGAAGTTTAGGATCGT
The DNA here is from genome assembly GCA_963966105.1 of Volucella zonaria. NCBI lineage: Eukaryota > Metazoa > Arthropoda > Insecta > Diptera > Syrphidae > Volucella > Volucella zonaria. The sequence goes on along the minus strand of OZ014533.1, from coordinate 179,933,723 downwards.
TAAAAATGTAACATGACTCATATCCATGGACTTTCTTATACATACCACCTTGATCAATAACCACCGTGTGGCGCTCCAATTGTTCCGATTTGAGTTCTGTTTTTTTTGTTAAGTTGGTAAATCTGTTGTTGACATTCTTCTAAATCTTAGGCTCATAGCTTGACATTTGCAAAAGTTACGTAGCCAAGAGTACATCTATCTCTGAGTGTGTTGGCGATTTTTTACAATTTTAGGAATGGATTTAAATTTGCAACAACGAACTTGTACGTTGCGCAAAAAACGGATTTAATGGTGCGCGAATGTTGAAAATGTTGGAAAAGTGTTTCGGCACCGATTCTCTAAAGAAAACGGTCGTTAACCAGTGGAACGAGCGGTTCAAAAGTGGTCGTGAGTCAATCGAAGATGTCGAATTAACCATTAGAGAGATAGCGGAGGACTTGAACATTGCCTATGGATCCGTCCAAGACATTTTGGTTAATGATTTGGGTTTCCGAATATCGTGCTTCGACATCTTCCTCTAGAAGCGGTGGACATTTACACCACCCTGTTTAATAATGCAATGAATAATGCACATTATCCAGCGCATTGGAAAACGGCGGTGGTGCAACCTATTCCCAAAAAGGGAAAGGATATATCCAAGCCGGCGAATCTCCGGTCGATAAGTCTCCTTCCGAATATCAGTAAGGTGTTTGAAAAAGTAATCAATAGAGCTCTGTCTAGGTGGGTTGAGGACAAACATATAGTTCCGGATAATCAATTCGGTTTTAAGGCGGGACATGATATCTCACATGTCGCGTCTAAACTGGTGTCCGATATCCAATGGAATAAAGGCAAAAACCAATGTACTGGTGCCTGCCTTGTTGACTTGGAGAAGGCCTTCCACACCGTATGGTTAGAGGATCTTTTCTATAAGCTGACTAGGCTGGGGATCAGTAAACCACTCTTGTACATTTTTTATAATATGCTAACCAACAGACAGTTCATCGTGAAAAATGGCGATGTGACTTCTGTTGGAATATTTCAAATTAAAAATGGTCTTCAGCAAGGCGCGGTCAATTCGCCGATCCTATTCAACATTTATACAAGCGACTTGATAGGTTCACTTCCCCATACTATTGCGTACGCAGACGATTTGATAGCGTACAGAACAGGTCCAAAAATCGAGGTCATTAATACTCTCTTGCAGCGTGACTTCGATAAGATAAGACGATTTTGCGATGACTGGAAGTTGAAAATCAACTTTCAGAAGTCGGAAACCATTCTCTTTAGGACGCCGTTGTCTGGAGCCTCTAGGGATACCAGAAAAAATTGGCGAAAGTTCTCGATCATTGGACAACACGGACAGCCTCTTGCCTGTCGAAATGTAGTCAGATACCTTGGGATCTGGCTAGATCAGTTTCTGTATTTTGACAAAAATGTAGACGCTGCTCTGGCCAGAGCTAAAGGCGCTTTTGCTCTTACAAAGAGACTGTTTTATAGCAGCCAACTCGATGCGAGGGTAAAGGTAATCTGCTACATGGCCCTTATCAGGCCCATGCTGGTATTCGGGTGCCCCGTGTGGTTCAATGTACGAGCAAGCTTAATGGAAAAGATTCGGGTGTTTGAGAGGGCTTGCCTTAGGGCTTGCCTTCGCTTGTACAGAACACCAGAGTCGGAGTACAAAAAATTTTATCGTAATGAGGTCCTTTACAACAGGGCGAACCTAATACGAGTGGACAACTTCGTAATTAAGCTGACTCGAAGGCACATTGCAAGAGCAATGACCTCCACGAATAACCTGATATCTGGGGCTTACTACCCCAACTACCTTTACCACGAGAGTGTGCGCTCTGACGGCTTCGTTCCACCGGAAGCATTCCTCTACCTAGATCAGATAGGGTTGATCCAGGATAGATCAGCGGTCCCGTTAATCTTCCATGTCGCTCGGAAAGCTGGGGACAGGCGACTCAACTACGGCAGAGACTTCGCACACGGCAGTGTGGATCGTCTCAGGTTCGGTAGGGCGGTGGGGAATCGCGATAAGAGGGATGTCGTTCGGCAGCACCAGCATTTCTGGTGGTTGAATAATGGAGAAGATGTTTCGTCGTCGTTTCCGTCAATTACGGACCAGCCTCACTAATGAGGTAGAGCTGACCTACTTATTTACACTGTGAATACCGATGGCCAGCTTGCATAGGTTTAGGTTAGTATTTAAGAAATATATAATTGTGTATAATATCTATGTGTGTGTATTGTGTATGTAGGTTAGGTTTAAGTTTATTTTAAGTTAGATATTAAGTTTTTATAAAAAAATAACTCCATATGCTAAGTTTTTGTTAACAAATTTTTCTTAGCCTTAAGTATACAAAATATATACGAATTTCAATAAAATGTAAATAAAGTCGAAAGACATAGATATAAGAATTTAGAGTAGCTTAGAGTGCCTGTGCGGGGCCAGTAAGTTAATATAAGTTTGTTAAGTAATTTTAAGCTAGCATTTAAGCATTTTTTGTTAGTATGTAAGAATTAATGATTAATATAATAAAATGCATTTAAAACTAAAACTAAACTAATGATTTGGGTTTCCGTCGTGTAGCAGCAAAGTTGGTGCCAAAAGACCTCAATTTCATGCAAAAAAGAGACCGTGTTGACGTCACAAAAGAGAAGATTTGTGAGGCTGAATCCGATCCCACATTCATCAAAAGGATCCTTACTGGAGGCGAGGCGTGGGTTTATGAGTACGACACGCAATTCAGAGCCCAGACATCAGGCAAATGAATGGCGTTCACCAAATGTGCCGAGACCAAAAAAACCACGTCAGTTTGAGCCAAAAAAGAAGGCAATGCTCACGGTTTCCATGGATTACAACGGTGTAATGCATCATGAATTTTTGCCAGAAGGCCAGGCAGTTAACAAGAGTATTATTTAGGCGTTATGAGACGTTTGCGTGAAGCAATTCGCCGAAAGAGACCAGAATTGTGGGCAAAAAACTCGTAGATTTTGCACCATGACAACGCACCGTCGCACAGTGCCATCATTATTCGTCATTTTTTGACGAAAAATGTAACAAATACCATCCAACAGCCACCGAATTCACCTGATTTGGCTCCCTGTGACTTCTTTCTGTGCAATTGAGTTAAAAAACAACTACGGGGAACGCGTTTCAGCAGCCGAGAGGAAGTAATGGAAAAATCTGCTACAGCAGTTCTGCAGCTGTGCTTCAGACGGAAGCAGATTGGTTGGCAATCAGACGCTTTCTTTCCGTAAGATAACTTTGAATTCGTTAGCAGATTGCTTTTTGAAACAGCTTGCTAAGAAATGGTGGAATTGCTATTGGCCTAATATCGTTTACATTAGCATTAATTTTTTTCGGTATTGGAACTATTTTAGTCATCGGAATAGGGTACTCAGACAAAGAACTAATCCACTGTACTCTTTGTAAGTTGCCTTCAATACAATGTTCCGGTCTTTAGTCTTTCGATGAAGCGCTTACTCAGCTTCAGTGGTAAAGTGCCGACAATACCAGCACCCACCACATCAACGCCGAATACCTGCCGCCTGATGTGAGTGTACATTCACAGAAGTAGTATACCGCGGTTTTGTTATCACTTTCACAGTAAGCGTCGCAGGATGTTCTATCACTTACGCCCAGCAAGTTTAAGTGTTTAGCGAATGTGTAGTGTCCCATCATAGCGCCAGTAAGCAACCTGACCTCCTAGAGACGTCGGGAAGCATTCGTTTAGTCTGCCTGTAACCTGGGGAGCCATGCCATCTGCAGTTGTGCTCATACGAAACCCAAATGTGAATGGAAGCCTTAATTGAGGATGCAGGCAGACCCAATGTATGTAGGCTCAGGTCCTGAAAAACTCTCCTCTGAGCCTTGTCTGGCATGTTAATCGGCGATTTCATTTTCCGTGATCCCATTACAACGTGGAACCAAATAAGACAAGTGAATTTAGCCTTCCGACTGCGTTCAGCAAAGTCTTGCATTTACGAGCTGGCTTGGAAACCGTAAGGAGGTTTAGCAAGGCTGGCTGTCGAACTTCACAATATACATAGTTTGTTTCCATCAGGATTGCATATATCTCCGCTTGGAAGACAGACGCAAGTTTTCCTAACGAGGAGTGAAATCTTATGTTGTCGTCCTCCAGAAAGAAACCAGCGCTACATCCTATATCAGTTTTACAGCACTGCATTCTTTTCCTGGCTCAGATACTGGCCGAAACCAGTCTGGGGCACATGTCCATAAGACCAAAGTCATATCACAGTCGGCACGCAAGTTCATCAAAGCTTGAGTACGTGTTGTACCAAAGACCACTTACTTTTAAACGCAAGATGGCTTTGAGAGTGCATCCCATGATATTAATATCAAGAGGAGGGATATTCATTAATGCGTCTAGAGCAGAGTCAGGTGTGGTAGGGAATGTCCCCATGCAGCCGAGGCAAACCGTTCTTTGGAGTCTGGTAAAAGCAGCAATCACGTATTTTCGTGAGAGCTTATTCCACAATACAACAGATGCATAGGATATAATTGGCCGTATCATGGCCGTGTAGATCCAGAGGACCCTTCTCGGATCAGCTTCAGTTTTGAGAGGATTGGCTGAAAACCCTGTGAGTCAACCAACATTCACAATAGCAGGGGAAACAGAACGCTGCATCATATATTGGCCACAGTCAGCATCCGTAATCAATGTCCTATTCACCAGAACTGCTTTTATTCAAAAAACTAGTGGTTCGCCTACACCATGTTGTCTGACCGAGTTACACATGCAATTAAAAGTTGTATTGTCGAAAGCAGCTTCAACGTCGATAAAGGAGTCCAGTCCAGTTCTTGTCCAGTGCGTCATCAATTCTGTCTACCGGATTCTGAAGCGCACTCTCGGAAGATCGGAAGAACTTCTGCATTCGCAAGGCAGTTTTGCGCACATGGGTCTCGACCATTCTCTCCATGATTTTCAACATGTTGGAATTATAGGTCTCTTAGCGAGCTATAGTCCTCTTTTTGGATTTAAAAGCTAATTTCACTGTTCGCCAGTGTTCCGTCGGTGCCAGGCTAGCAGTGAAGATTTTTTTCAGAGTTAGCAGCAGTTGCTTTATACCTTTATGTATATGCCATCGTTGATAGAGAAATTGATGCCATCAAAGGAAACAGCATGTTAAATCGCCCCATCCGTCACCACAACCGATGATATACCCGGAGGTAGTTATAATTCTGTTAAAAAGGTGTGTCAAAAGCGGGAAGATATAGGGCATCAATCAATTTTGTCAACGCGGGTGGCGTTTGCTTTTACAATATTAACAGCAGTGATCCAAATACGTCTTCATTAGAAAGACGTATAAATCCCAACTCAGCGTGTGAAAAGATGTCCAAGGTTATAAATTGGCTGTGGTTGCTGGATACAGAAATTGGTGTTGAACCGATTTTTTTTTATTAAGATCGATGTCCTCGGAGATTACTGAGGCGGCTTTAGCGATACCAAACCCTCTCAACGTTTTCCAAGCATTATGAGTCGAAGGGGATTGGAACACAACTGCGCTTCTAAGGCGAGTGTAGGAACGGAAAAAATATTGACTTTGAATCGTTTCCAACGGCGGTATGCGATATCTCGTAGTTGCATGAGCTCGCATATACAGTTGAGCGTCGATTATCCGAACTAATTGGGACCGAGGGTGGTTCGAATAATTAAATTTAATCGAATAATTCGGATAATCGTACACATAAGCGAATCGAATAAAAGTCAGGTGTGTAGTCGGTCCTCAAATGTCATGTAAATGAAACCAAAGAAACAGGTATACAAAAATTGAAAGGATTTCATGTCCGCACTCTATGTTTTATATATATATGTAATACATATTTGCAGTCCATGTAGATAATAAGCATACATTTTTTTTTGAATGGATTTTTGTTGCCTTTTCTTCGCACCCAAATCACGTATTCTCTTCAAAAGCAGAAGCTGAGTGAGACAGCTTTCTTCTTGTTGCTCGTACCAGGACGTTGCACTGTCCAACGCTGAAAAAGCTTCTTCATGATTCGGCCTTTTGCTATTTTCCTCGTCTTCTTCATTTCCAATATCTTCGCCATCGCTCACTGCCCGTTGATCTTCCTCCATGAAGGACAAAAATGAATGAAAAATGACAATGAATGTCGTTAAAAATTTGAAAACCACGATCATTATCATCTACTAGCCACGATATTGCATCTTCTTTGTCACAATCGAAAAATCCTGGGTTTTCCTGGAACATATCAACGATTTCATTTAAATCTTCGTTATTGTGTGTGTCAAGTTCTTCATTTTGTTCTCCCGTTTGCAGTTGTAATTTCTTCCAAGCCTTTCTCAAATTCTCCTGTGATAGGCATCAGCTAACATAATTTAACAGCAGTCCTTTACATTAAGTTTCTTCGAAAGGGTCGCCACACTTTCCTCATCTTCTGCCAACAGCAAACGACGTAGGACTTGCTTCCTGTATATCCTCTTAAATTTTTCTATAACTCCCTGATTCATTGGTTGGAGGATTGCTATCACGTTTGGTGGTAAAAACATCACTTTAAAATTTTCGTCGACGGCATCCAATTTTGCCGCTTCTGGATGAGATGGTGCATTGTCCAGTATAAGAATAACCTTCCCGGTCTTCTTTTTTTTATCTCTGAACTTTTTTACATTTGGAATGAATTCATTGGTGTACCAATCTAGAAACAGTTCACAATTCATCTAGGCACTCTTTTGCGATTTGTAGTGAAGTGGAAGACAAGTCACATTTTTAAAATGTCGGGGATTTTTACCTTTTCCGATCATTAACAAAGAGAAAGAATGACATCCTGATGCATTTGCGGCTACCATAATCGTAACTCGCTCTTTACTGACCTTAAAACCAGGTGGTTCTGCTTCCCTTTTTGAGGCTAGTGATTTCCGTGGCAGTGATTTCTAGTTTAAACCAGTTTCGTTGGCATTATATAAGTCATTGAGTGAAAAGCCTTCTTTTTTTGCCAGTGCTGAGAACGTTTCTTTAAATCTTTCAGCAGCAAGTCCATTACTAGATAATGATTCGACTTGAATTTCCAACTGCCGTATACCATGACGAGATTTAAAGTTCTTAGCCAACCTGTGCTGGGCCCGCCAAGTTTTTCATTTAATTCTATTGCCTTTTCACATACAAGTGGACCAGAAATAGGCTCCCCTCTGGATCTTCGTTGCACAAACCACACTGTCTAACTCCGACACAAATTTTAAAATAAAGTCCTTTTTACTTTTAACTTCAGGCTCTGTAGATTTTCCAATATCAAACATCTTCGCCAGCGAAGATCCACTTTCACCTTTTTCCAGTCTGTTAATAATTTCTATCTTTGTTCTGATTGATAAAACGTTCCTTTTTCATGTTGACGACATCTTAAAAACTGACTTTCTTAACTGAACCACAATTCAGGAATAAAATTAACAATGTTCACGTGGATACTAGACTACGCAAGTATGTTTATGTTAAAGTGAACCGTTAAATCAGGAACACTACGTTAGCTTTTGTTTTCTCTTTTTAAGGTTTAGTTCGGATAATTGACTTTGCGGCTGACTGGAGTTCGGATAGCTGACGTCCATTTGCTTCCGCTGTTGCGTTTGGATAACTGATGTTTTGATTAATTGACGTTCGGATAATCGATGCTCTACTGTATTATGATTTAACCAGGGAGGCAATGTATGGTTTACAGCTCGTATCCTAAGTGGAACATTGTTGTTGATGATAGTAACAGGTAATCTTCTAGAAGATAGCCTGATCATTAGTGGATTGCAGGGGGTACATTCTGTTCCATTCCGTCTGATTTATATCTCGCAACAAGAGCTCGAGATTTATATTTCGAAAATCTCTACAATTATATGTACTTTGTTTCAAGCTTAGAATTAAGAGATCGTGCTAGAGAAACCGGAAGCCTGAAGTTGATTACAGAAAAGAATTTTGTTTAGATCTTTAACTCAAATTACGTCGAGAAGGGTTTTGGACGCTTCTGTGAAGTGGGTGCGGTGCGCAGAATTTACCAGATGTAACATGAAACTGCTTTGGAAATGAGAAAAACCCTGATGTTTGAGAAGACTGCAGTTCAGATCACCACATAGTATAACGTCCGTGATATGACATGAGATTTGCTCTAATCAAGAGCATAAAGTTCACATATTTATTTGGTCGGTATGCAGAACCTACAAGTATGTTGTCGGTGTCACAAGTAACATTGATAAAGACACACTCCATCGCGTAATCAGGTAATGATTCACAAATCAGATGGTACTTCAGCCCGTCTCGAACGTAGATCGCAGAGCAGCGATCTCGCACGACTAAGTCTGCCAAAGGCATGCATATTTGCATCAGACTTTTTTGGAACGGGCAGAATTTGTTAAATTTTCCAGTAATATAGTTTATAAGTACGCTGCATAATTCCACAATTATGCGAACACATTAATATGATACAACCCCAAATTTGGAATGAGGGATCTGTTAAAACAACCTGAAGCCCGTTGAAACTTGCCTTGCTGTATTTATCATAATAGCAAAACTCTTTAGCATAAGTCTAAAATGTGACCGTAGGTGTGCTCTGACCCTCTGATGTTCAAAGTCTCGAGTACGGTGTATCCAGGGATTTTAATGCTAAAATAGATAAGAAAGACATAGATGGAAAACTTTCCAGATTTTAACCGTTCCAAAACCCGTTTTTCACAGATTGCCTCTGTGTAAATACGTGTGAATTGTCAACAATGTCAGGTCCTCTCACATTTTCCACAAAAGCCTCATTCAAACAAATTCTAGCAATTTACAGACTCGCAAATGCGTTTGGTTTGCCATCTGACCACAACATTTCGTCAATTATTGACTGTTTGTTTGGTATATCAGTTCCCCATCCCAGAAAGCGTATGCAATGGAATGTTGCATGCTCTGCGTAACTGCGTAAGATGCTAGTTACAGTTTTCATGCACTCTGTAGGTTCATCTGCTTTTCGTAGCGGTATTCCACTTCCATCAAGTTTCCCACCGCTCTTACTTCTTCCTTGATTGTTTTAACAACTATCGCCTCTTGGTTACTAGTTCTCCTATTATAGACTCTCTGCATGTCGCCGGCAAGGATATGGATGGGAATCATCCTGGTTATAATAAAAGTTGCTTCGTTTGAAATCATTCTAAAGCCACTTGATGCTCTAATATATTGATGATCACTTTCTCCTTGCTGCCTTTGTCGCTAGAGTCCTCACCCAAACTGAGCTGAGGCCGCAAATGAAAGGATTGAGTTTACTATCTTGGACATTAAGATTCTTTTAGCATATTCGGGACCTCCGATGTTTGGTAGTATTCCAGAAAGTGTTGCCTGGAGCTCTGATGCTTTTTTGCCCGAATAGTCGATGAGTCTATTGTCTGGTATTACTCTTAGGTATTCTGCATTGTATTTTGAAATAATGATTTGACTTCCTACCCTTATATCCAGGCATTACACATTTTTCCGGCTTATTACTAGAACAGCCTCCCTTTTGTTATCTGCTAATCCGGCAAACTAGACCTTTGGATATCAGCAAGTTTTTGATAAGATTGATTGCATCGTTCGTAGCTGAGTCTGCCTCCAAATATTTTTTGCAATGGTTACAACGCCGATGTCGTCAGCGAATGCAGTATTAATTTCAGAACTCTCTCGTACATAATATTCCAGGGTAGGGGCCCCAGTACAGGTTTTTGTGAGTCTCCCGTCGAGATTTTAAAGTACTTTTCCCCTTCGTCGCTTTCATATCTCAACCTTCTTTTGTGAAGTAACTGGATACAATCTTTCGCAAGTAGTATGCTGAGTTAAAGGCTGATGTCCAGCGCCACTACTGCAAAATATTCCTTTCTCCCTTTATTACTTCGCCTGCTATATCTACGAGTACCACCATTTTTATGGCGTCGACGTTGGAGTGCGATTTTCTGAATCCAAACTGTGGATCTGATAACGCTCCTTTTTCTTCTGCCAAAGCGAGCAATCTATTATACGCGTACATAAACTCTGCAGGTGTCTTGAGTACTGTGACAGTTGAAATTCAAAAGCTTTGATACAGATTTAATTGTTACGTGCTAAAATCTGTACAGAAATTCTTTAATTGCTTTAAGAGAGGTTTGTGGGGAGACAGTGTCCAGTTGGGATGACCCACACCATGGAAGGCCGAACAAAGCAACTGATGCTTGATTCGGATTTTCTTTATGAAGATCTTCAAGTAGCGCGTCAGTAAATTCCTGTGCTACCAGAGTTTCAACAACATCTGTTTTCGGCATTTCAAAGAATGTTTTACAGGGTAGGGTACATTGAGTCCCATACTGCTTGACTACTGAATCCCGCGTGGTAAACGTTTTCTTTCTCTAAAAGAGCTCTCTGATGTCGTTATCCAACGTATTTGAGGACTACAAAGGACTGTAAAGTAATACTCGTACTGCATAAAATAAATAATAAAATAATGTGCTTTAGTATTGAAGTAACACAGACATTTAATAAGTAGCTACTTAAAATTTTAAACAAAGGGAAAATAGAAACACTTTGCAAAAAACAAAACACCTGATCTCTATGGGTCCAGGGAATGATGCTTTTTGATTTTCATACTAATTTGGATAACTTGGGCTTACGAAATTTGTTTTATTGAAATTATACAAATTCATGTTTTTAGAAAACGCGTGCTGCGATGTACAACATCCTTTTCTATATGGTAGAATACAATGCAATACAATACATCGTGGGTGGCCGTGGCTCAAGTGGTAGTGACTGGCTTCCAAATCGGAAGGTTCGATGTTCGAATCCCAGCCTCGCCCGAAAGACATATCATCCATTTTTTCAGTTAACGAAAATCAACATCAAGAAGACTTCCACTAACAATTTAGTCTCCCCATTAAATGTTGGATGCCACCCATGGAGTGAAATATCCACTGAGCCCAAACATCTTTATTTCTCTCTCTATCCCATATTCCAAAAAACTTAACACATGCTGAGGCATTATAAGTGTATTCATACCCACTTGAGTATTAGGTCCTTTTTATAAAAATAAAAATTATTAACTAAAACCTAGGCTTAGACACTTCGTTTTGATGATGAATTCATTTGATGATGCAATTGGTCTGATATCTTGGCTTGTAAAAAGCAACGCGAAAGTCGTTTAAAAATTTAACTTTGTGCAGTGCTATAGAGTTGTTGGGATAATGTTTTTGTGTCGTGATCAGTGGGGGTTTTCCCAAGAAAATAAAATAAAAAAATAATAAAAAAATTTAAAAACTGCGGAGCAAAGAACAGTGAACAAATTTTTATTCCATGGTCAATTATCGCAAAGACATTGTAGAGAAAGGGGTAGTTTCTAACATGATTTTGATCTTAGTGGTGTGTTTCCTGATCAACTTGCTAAATAGAAGAGGCTCTAGAAAAATTTTCACAAAAAACAAGGAAGTTGTGATTTAGAAATATTTAACAATCAGTGATTAAACCTTCCCCCTTCTTTACCTTTTATTAGCTGTTGAAATATAGAAGTCCATAATGATGTCCTTATGGACCAGCTAAAGCTTATTCGATAAAAACTGAGGCTTAGAACAAAAACGACAATGTGGATGTACACAGTAATTCCTTGAGCCATAGTCACTTAAGCATCTTCAGTATGGTGGAATAAAATCAAACTAAAGTCTACTCAGGCCTTACTAAACGAACTTCAAAGACTTGCCTGAGTGTGCACTACGAGTGCAATGAGAACAGCATCCACCGCTGCACTGAAGGTTCATACACTTATATTACTGGATGAGAATAACTCAGTGACGTTCAGTAATTATCTATGTAGAAGTAAAAAATGAAGTTGAATGTCACTTCAAATGGCTTAAGGAAAGCAAAATAAAATTTTTGGGTGGAGTGACACTTTAAGAACTCAAAAAAATTAACTTTACACATAAAAATAAAAACATAATTCAAAAATAATTCAATCCAAGTTAAACTAAAAATAAAAAGTAATTCTGAATTAAGCAAAAAAAAAAGGAAAAATGTATAGAAAGATTAGGCCAAATATCCGGTTCTAACGCAGCATAATCAAAGCTAAAGAGCCACAGTTCTACACATTTTGAAACGTTTCAGGTACATCTATTGTCCTGGGTGACTGAGGGAACACATTATACACAGTATAACCGGTAAGACAAAACAGAAAAAATATTACGATACACAGTGACACGGAGATTGGATACAGATAAAATGTTTGAAAGATTTCCACGAAGATTGCGATTGATTTCATAAAGAATATCTTTGACACCTTAAACCAACACAAATGACGAACAGGGAGAATTTTCAGGGCACAGAACAAAGGAATCGTAGAATGTCAGTCAGATTTACGGCAAAATATTTCATATATCATATTTTTGCAAGATTAACAGTGGTTGTATTTTATTACGATATACAGCCCCCAATAAGGAATTCCATGTTGCAACTTAGAATGGAAAATACCATAATAAATTATCTTCAAAAGCTTCGTATGTAGAGCATACTCGTACGATAGGCAAATAATAAAAATGACGCAGGGTGCATCAGAAATACTTTTTCAAAATATCAGCGTGATTCGCAAAATTCATTCTAGAATCAAATGTACATAGTCCCCAAATACTTAAATTCTCGTCTACTCTCTCCTACTATGAAACATTTATCACTGCAGAGTAGATCATAGCAAAACATTGAGATGAGAAGCCGGACGAATAATAGCAAGCGAACAGTTTGTATCTATTACACTCAGGTGCGTGGAAGTAAAGATTTGCTTCCAAATTGTTTGAAGAAAATAAGCTGCAGAATATTATCTTGGATTTGCAGCCTATTACAAATTTATGCGCAGCAAATTACTGTCTCCACAAATTTAGATCCTAATTAATATCATATATTAGGTTCAAAGGACTATTTAAGAGAAACCCTTGAAACTAAGAGCAAAGAGTGATTTGATGTCAACAAAAAAACAGAATTGATCCTAAGACAGAACCTTGTGGTAGAGCCAGGTTAAAGAACCTTATTTCGCTCGTTGTATCGTCTATCTTCACTCTTTGCCACCTTTTTTGAAAATACGACCTACATACACCCGTGCAGCATTAAACCACGAAATTCTCCTTTTTCCAGTTTTCTCAATAAGAAATTGTGGTTAACCATGTCGTATGCTGTTTTGTAATGACAATAAACGAGCCAGCCGTACATTTTTGCTCATCGAGGTGTGACATTATTCGTAAACAAAACTGTAAGGGCTCATTTTCCGTCGATTCCGCCTTTTAAAAAACCAAATTGATCTGCATTGGAAAGTCTAGTTTCATCTAAATAACTCACTATTTTATTTTCCATGGTAGGCAGAAGGCGGTTCACCATGAACCCAAGTAGCACTAGAATGTGCCTTTTTGTTATCACGGCTCTTATGATCTGGTTGATGCCTAGAGCCTGTGGGGTTAAGAAAACGGATTAGATCTCGTATTTCCTTACCTGAGATGACGTCAAGGTCGTCGAAAATGTCGTCAACGGCAGCGGCAGTGGGAGTTGTAATGGATACCTAGTTTGGCCGCATGGTCTCCAATTGGCCAATGGTCCGTAATTATCGTCATGGCTCTGGCGATATCTGTGCGGGTTCTGTTTAGTAGGTCTTTTGTACTATTCTTTTTTTTTAAAGAAATTAAGACTCAAGTATGACTACACTTATGATGCCAAAGCATGTGTTAAGTTTTTCGGAAAATGGGAAAGAAAGATGTTTGGGCTCAGTGGCTATTTCGCTCCAGCATTTAATGGGGAGATTATATTATTAGTGTAAATTGACTTGATGTGTTATTTAGGCAGCCATTCACGTCACGAGATTTTAGTTGCCTCAAAAAAAGTCTTTCGGTCACGGCTGGTATTAAACCCCGAACAGTCGGGTTGGGAAGACAACACACTACCACTTGAACCACGGCCACCTATTATTGTAGTTCGGCCACATCATCATTGATATGGTGCAGTTAGTTAATTCTCTCCACTGGAGGTTGGCCTTTTGCAGAAAGAGTGGACTTGACCTTTAACCGCTTCTAGCAGGATGTGGACCCTTGCCGCGAGTGAGCCGTGCAGAGCCAAGCACTGCTTAGCCAGTTCATTTGCACGCTCGTTTAGTTTTATGTTACTGTACCCTGGAACTCGTTCGCCCAGGCGCACAAGCCCAATCCGGTATTCCTGCATCAGCTTGGAGGATATGGTAGCCGAGGCGACACCTTTGCTAGCAGCTTGGCCATCTATGAGGATAGGAATGTTTTGTCTTCTTCCACTGAGCTCTGATGGGAAATCCTACGAGAATTTTTTTATTGGAGTTTGGTTTGAGTGTGATGTTCTTGGTTGGAAACATGACCCTGCCGTTTGGTAATAAGTCAAGGATGCTGCTGTGGCCGGCTGTGGCCGTAAGGCCGTGCAGTCTAGAACCCAGATTACTTGAGTCTGCCTGCGCTGCATAGTGCTGAATTTTTTGTGCGTAGGTCGAGAGGCAGATGATGCATGAGAAGAGTAAGAGCATCCGTTCGAGCAGACCTCAATGTGCCCGTAGTGCTTAAACTGGTTGTTCTTGGGAGCTTTTTTTATTTCGTGAGATTGCAACATTTGCACAACGCGGGCTACCGTACTAGTGTAGTATGGACATCCACGAGATCATCTTTGGTCAAAGTACAAAGGTTTTGGTGCAGACATAGAAGGCAGCGCGTGCTTTCCTTACCCTGTGTTCCATGGAATGCTTCCAGTTAAGTTTTTGGTCAAGCATGATACTTAGATACCGCACGGTCTAGGATAGTGTGACCTAGACAGGAAAAGTTAAAATCAGATATTCCGGTTTTGGCAGTGAATAGCATCAATTCAGTTTCGCTCGAATTGACCCCAAGGCCACAACTTGCGGCCCAGGGGTTTACGTTATCTAGAGCAGCTTCCATGATTTCACTTATCACGGAAAAAAACTTCTCTGACACTAACATCACCATGTCGTCCGCATACGCGACAACCTTGACCACTTCCCTGTCTAGTCTTGCTTCTGAAGATTGACGCTAGCCAAGGTGTTGTTAGATTTTGCATTCTCAATAGCATGGCAGGTGGTATACCATCAGGGCCCGGAGACTCGAACGGGGAGAAGCTATTAATAGACCAGGAAAACTTTTCCTCGGAAATAATTGAATTGATATTGCTGCCGTATGCCGGCTGTACTTGCCGAGAATTCCCGGGTTCCGTACTGATATCACAGCACCCGAAAAAGTTTGTTTTAATTAGGAGTTTCAGAGTCTCTGAAGAACATTCTGTCCATCATCCACATGTCCTTTTTAGAAAGGAGAATTGGACAGAATTTTGCTATGTCTTTATGGCTTTCTGATGCACACAGTCTGCCAGAAGTTGTGTTTGCAGAAGATATTTAAAATCGCTCTGGTAATCTACCTGAGATTAGAGAGATCTTGAATCCACCATGGGATACGTTTAACTGGATTTGAGAATTTGAATGTAAAGTCAATTGCCCTCTCGAAAGTCTTTATATTTACCTCCAGTTCTTCCATTGCTACGGTATTTATTTCGGATGTGTCTCTAAGTTTTGTGCTAAGGGCTTGGCCAAACTTGGTCTAATTAACCCACTTCTTGATACTATACGGTTTAGTGGTTTTATCCACGAGACTCAACTGGTAGAGGATCCCAGTAGATACCGATTTCCTAGACTTTCAGGAAAGACTCCTTCAGACTCATAACGATTATATACATTTATACCAATTGTAGTCCAAAATTTTCTATCGAAGCAGTACTTTAACGAGTTCTCAACGCCTTCTGTGCTCTTGGCGGTGACAGCCCTTAATAATCATCATAGATAAAGTTGGTAGAAGATAACGAATCAGCCGTAGTAAGACCGATATCTGCATTGCCGTTGTTCCGAACTTGGAAGCCCAAATCCTGATTTCTATTTAGAAGAAAACATTGTATCGAAGTGTGAGCAATTCAAATATTACGAATGTCTGCAGATGTGACAAGTTCCCACATTAAGAAAACGAAAGTTGACCAACAAAGATGTTCAGAAAATCCGTCTAAAAGTCAATTGAAATATCAGCAAACAGAGTTGCATACGACAATTTCAACGTTTAATAAAATGAAATTTGGGTTTTCCAGAGGGTCATTTAACTGCGATAAAAAGTTAACATTTTAACTTTATGAACAAACTCGTAAAAATATATGTTCCAAATATAACCAAATAGCTCACATACGACTTACAAACAGTAGTAATATTGGACAAAACAGTTACCTATTCTAAAATATATTCATTATACAATACGAGTATATTGTACTAGGGTGTGAAGAATATTTATGAACTTTGTTTTTAAATTTCTGTATCACATTGTAGCAAATAATACGAGTATGTATGCATGACCGCGTAAGCACGTACCATTTTCATAGAAAATATAAATGTTGCATTTACTATGACTCATATAACGAATTGACGGACTCATAAGAAATGGGGCTGCAAATTGTTAAGTCCGAAGAAATTTAAAAATAAATCTAGACATCAAAAAATTAAGATGTATTCACTGAGACTTATAGTATCTGTAACCAATAGATACTAGTCCAATAATTTCTGCTCACAATTTTAAATTAATCATATTATTATTTATTTTGTGCCACGAAATAAAATAAGAAAATACTCGTAAATTAGTTTTAAGCAAGAATTTAAATCATCTACTTATTTGTATTTATGCGTGACTGTAGTGATGTTGTGATTTATCAACATCAAATTTGTTTTTATTTGCTATCTCAAAAGTTTAATACAGATTAGCGGCGATAAAATGTCGTAATTTTCGCCTGTGGTTAATAGTTTATAAAAAAAAAAAAACAAAAAAACCAAAACTAAGAACACGATTCTTAATATTTTTCAGTTCTTATAAACATACGCATAAACAAACACAAATTGCCTCATATGCAACAGATTTAATGGCACAGAATTTACACTAACAAATTTTGCTATGGAATATATTCTATATTACGAATATATATATACGAGTATATATGTTTTATTTATGTTCTTTTTGGTTTTTAATAAAGAAGATATTATTTGCTTGATTAGATTTATATTATCGAGCTTGGAATGCAATTATTGCAAACCTTGGCAGTTTGCCGATTGGAATATTCTTCGAGAAGAATTTGAAAGAGTTTCGAAATAGACATTGTCAAAAAGTGACATTTGTTTTATTTTTTATTTTTCAAAAATATCCATATATGAATATGTTTGCCAAAATCTTTTTGTTTCGTTGCGAAGCCCCGTTCAAAGTTCAAATTTTCCAAAACTGTCGTAATTCCTCAGTTTTTAGAAAGTTGTTTGGGTTTCAATTTTAAAGTAGCTCTGACTTAGGCCGATAGATGGGGCCAAGAGAAGTTATTAAATTAATGTGGGAAATCAGACTGAAACGAAGGGAAGCTGAGAAGAATCAATGGAGGTTTTCCTTGATGAACAAACGAAGAAAGCCCAAGGAATCTGTCGAAATACTTAGCTGAAATTATTGCTTCTGATAAACGCACTGCAAGGCTTTCGAATGATATTGGAATTATATTGTCAAGTAACTATATGGCTTGATTTATGAACGAATGGAAGACTGCAGACTACATAAAATGCAGTTTGTCCCTGAGTGATGTGTGTCCGAATTCACTGATTTTTTGAAGCTGCCTTTCAGAAGGAAGACATTAACATCGGAAATAAAATAACTCAAAGAGCAACTTCACTTAAGTCCCTGGATGCTCAAAGACAATCGAAGAAATGTAAAGTTGGATTGAGGGCTTTAACAATAAGGCGACCACAGAGAGTTGTCGGCCGGAACTATTTATAGTTTATTTATTTATACACATTTTAGTCCCATTTTCTGAAATGTATTGTAGTCAACCGATTTTTTCATGATATGTCTTTTGATTTAATTGAATAAAGCAGACGTTCCAACAGCGAACTACATATATGGACTGCATAGCGATGCCGACTGGATAACCCGGTGTCCATGTCACCAGCGTCCCGGACCAGAAAGTTTTCGACTCCAACCCAGAGAGACAACGCAATGGAGGACGAACAGAAGTGCAAAATGACCTTAGCTAATTCCGTGTGCGACTGGAGGCAACTGGCAAAAGACTGGCTGGCGTCTAAGTAAGTAAGTAAGTAAGTCAATTTTCTATTATTATTCCCTGGGTCATCCATTTCGTTAAAGTTTTCATTAACTTTTCCAAGGGACCCACTTGAACAATTCAGTTTTATTAGGGAATTTTAGAACAATCATCGGTTCACATGTATACTCGTACACCGAGGTTGAATTTTTCGATGTGGAATATGGGATTAAGTACAAGCACTGCAACATCGAAATTAGTACAAGTCTGTCGTGTATCTCAAAATGAGATAGCTATCGGTAAAGCCTCACGCTGTATTCGGTGAACTAACCAGAATATCTTACTCGAATCAAGTGCTTACATAGGACCCTTCTCAGTTAGTAATACTCTAAAATGATGTGTAATACATTTCTGATGCAAGTCAGTAGCCTGCTCGCAGCAGTTCGAGTGACGTGGAAGATAACCGGGGCTGCTAGTAAGTTCTGGATCAGCCCTATCTCATCCAATACACCTGTTTACGTACTCCTTTGTGATGAATGTCAGGTTGTAACATACTTACGAGTAATAATTGCACGATTTTTGAATATCTGTTTAAAGTTAATTAATTTGCACCAAATGCAAAAATTTAGTCGTCAATGTAATGTCCTTCATTAGAAAACATTTCTGCCCAATCAACTAATGCCGTCACCAAAAAAACTGTTTAACTCTGACGAAAAAATATCCCAAGACCCTCTTGGATATCATCTCGAGATCTAAAATTGTTTCCTCCAAGGAAGTTTTGCAGACTTCGGAACAAGTGGAAATCTGAAGCCGTTAAATCTGTAGAATAAGGCGTACGAGTATGTACCATTTTTTCCCAACCGAACTGTGCAGGTGGTCCTAAATATATGAGGACGACCGTTATCGATTAACAAGTCCTAGCCGTTTCTGCTCTAGGGCCGACTTTAATCTGCACAAATGTTGGCAGTAGACTTTTACGGTGACAGCTTGGCTACGATCCAACAGCTCATATTCCCTCAGCATTCCACCATACAGATAGTAACACCTCTAGCGAGTGAAGTCCATCTCTGTAATGTTGTGCTGGACTGTCTTCTGGGCTAAGCCAGTGGTGGCGACATTTAATGTTTTTGCAAAGAACATATTTTTAATCTCTCGCAATGATCCGGTTCAAAAATCGCTCTTGATTGTGACGCGACGGAAGCTTCGATTCTTAGTTGATGATTTTTTTATTTAAGATAGTTGGTGTGGTACCCATTTCCCATATTTGTGACATCTAGATGAATGGTCGGTCATATGGCTTACGTTGAGTTCCCTTGCGAGTTGTTTTACCGTAACAGTGGGATTTCTTTCGCCGCTGGACTTCAGGAGCTCTAGCTACCTGAACGAGGTTCTTTCTGTAGGTCAAAATTGCCATTTCTAAACTTTGCAAACCAACACTGGCACTTGGACTCGCTGACAACAACCTATCCGTACATAGTTTGGATTTCTATAATGTCTTCACTTCCATTCTGTTTTTTTCCGAAACAAAAGCAATAAAATATGCCGAATATCCTCTTCCGATACATCAATTTCAAAATTCAGTTAAAAATACTTACAATGATATTACGGTAGGGTAGGTAAGAGTGGCTGTTGGAAACACCAACCCACTTAGGTCAATTGACTCATTGTGATGCCACGTAGATCTATGACCATCGTATTAATGGAACAAGTTTGAGCTTACGATGAAGCGTAGGAGATTGTTTACGTCTATATTTTTAAGATCGCTTAAGTCATTGTAGAAGAAAGCTGTAAGCGAAATTTTCTTCTCTGTGAAAGAGCTGGACATGTTTCCTCTTCCTCCTCGTTCCTGCAGCTTCTACAGAAATCATTTGTAAAGGCGCCACCAAGCCGTCTTTCGTGCTTGCCTATGAGGCAGTGTCCAGTGATGACACCTATGATGGCGCTGGGATGCTTCCTATTTAGAAGGACCGGGCTCTTATAGACATGTTGGTCCAACATTCCACCTAAGGTCTGTTTTTTTATTGGCATCCAGCTTTAATATTGATTTGCATGCAGCGATTGGTATACCTATGCTATCCTTTTCCGGTAGAATAGGTAGAGTGATTCCAATTTTAGCGAGTTCATCGACCCTACAGTTCCATGCAATGTCTTTGTGGCCCGGCACCCAGCAGAGGTGAAGGTTGAACTGCTCTGTGCGGTTTTCGAATTTAGTGAGACTGACTCCAGGGACTTGATAGCTGCTTGACTATCCGAAAAGATGCGGATATCCCTTGCAGATACCACGTTTTTCTTCAGCCAGGACAGAGCTTCTTTAATCGCGAAAACTTCAGCCTGGAACACACTACAGTGATTTGGAAGACGGAAAAAGAGGCTTAGAGTGAGATTATCTGAGAAAATACAGTCACCTACCCCGCTATCGGTTTTAGATCCATCTGTGTAGAAATGGATTGATTTGTCCTCCATGAAAGCGTCTTCCTCCCGGAAAGATCTAGAGGGGAATCTTGCACAGAAGTCTTTGTCAAACCAAAGTTCAGGTATGGTGTAATCGATGTTCTCTGTGAGGATTCCTAATGTATTAAGAATGTTAGCGTGGCCAAATGAATTCCTTGTCCACTGTGTGGTCGCTTTAAGGCGAATAGCTGCAGTCGCAGCTACTTGCCTGCTGAAAATATCGATGGGTGTCTAATGCCGCAGAGGGAGTAGTCCGTAAGGCGCCGCTTATGCATAGACATGCTGTTCTTTGGGCTATGCTTAGTTTACTGCAGTTGACTGCATTGTATAAGGCCGTCCACCAGACGACAATCCCGTAGGTGAGTATCGGTCTTATGACCGAGATATATAGTCAGTGGGTTATGTGAGCTTGAAAGCCCCATCTATTCCCAATGGCTTTTTTGCAAGAGAATAAAGCTACTGTAGCTTTTCTGACTCTTTCTTGAATGTTAGGTTTCCAGTTTATTTTCCTGCCAAAAATGGGACCCAAATATTTTGCTGTACCGGAAAAGACTAAACTGGTACCGTTTATTGAGGGAAGGTCTATAATTGGAATTTTGTATTTCCTGGAAAAGAGGACAAGATCAGGTTTATGGGGGTTGACTCCCAATCCACAGCGATCTGCTCAACGGGTTAATCTGTTGAAATTTAGTTGAAGGAGTTCTTTAATGGCATTAAGATGCTTACCTGAGACAGCTATAGCAACGTCATCCGCATAGGCAATTACCCTGCTACCACCCGCTTCCAGGTATATCAGCAGTTCATTAACCATTAAGATCCAGTACGCCATGCGGCGTACCTCTGCTGACACATCTTTTAGCAGAAGACCCACCCAGTTTGGAGTTGGTTATCCTGCTGTTTAGCATAAGACTGATCAACTCCCTAAGTGAGTCGCCTACCTGCAGAGTTGACAGCGCAGTCGTGATTGCGGATGTGTTGACGTTGTTAAAGGCACAACAATTATATTAACACAACGAAGTTTGCAGACTGAGTACTAACTTCAAAAGCGGTTTCAGCATCAAATTGGTTTTGTGCATTTTATGGCAATTGGAAAATAGCCCCTGAAAAAAACGCACCATACTTGCGCTGCAACAAGGTAATAGGCCGCAGATGTCGGATTGTTCAATCAGTCGTTCATAGACCTCCGTGAGGAATTGACGTGTTTCGGCTTTCTAAGTGAAATAAGTTTTCATTAAAAGTTTCTACAAAAACATTTCAATCAAGTGCTTCGGTGGCCCAGTGGTAGTGGTGTCCGACCGACAGAGCTGGGGTCGTGGGTTCGATTCCCGGAAAAGTTGCATCGACTTTTTATTTTTAAAAGTAAACAAAACAAAACAAAAAAAAAAAAAAAAAACAATAAGGTGGTAAAGTGTTGTTTATAACGTGATGGATTGTGAAGAGCGGTCCGCTATGCCTATAGCGGGACTTGCTGAAGTTTCAGGTGAGGCTTCGAGTGGTTCGAGCCAAACCCCGAAAACAAAGAGAAGGAGGAAGCTTCCAACTTCCAACTTAGTAAAACGGCCCACCCAATCAACGGCAAACAACTTCGCTTCATTGGCAGCAAGCGAATCTGATGATGAAGAGGAAGAAATGCAGGCCATAAGTAGCAGCATCAAAATGCTACAGCAAAGAGTGCTGGCCATAAAGGAAAAGCAAATGCTAAGAAGGAAGAGGGAAGAGCAGGAGCAATCCCAACAACAGCAGCTTGCTCAAGAGCAGAAACAACAACAACACCAAACAAATAAAATAGCACAAGTGCTACACCAACAAAAGCCTAAGAAAGACCAGCAACAAACACAAGAGCA